>CM052440.1:59534337-59642495 GCA_028533085.1 Varecia variegata
GACACCTGCACCCGAATGTTTATAGCAGCACAATTCACAATTGCTAAGATGTGGAAACAACCCAAATGTCCATCAATTCATGAATGGATTAGTAAAATGTGGTATTTGTATACCATGGAGTATTACTCAGCTATAAGAAATAACGGTGATATGACATCTCTTTGGTTCTCCTGGAGAGAGTTGGAACCCATTCTATTAAGTGAAGTATCCCAAGAATGGAAAAATAAGCACCACATGTACTCACCAGAAAATTGGTTTCCCTGATTATCACCTAAGTGCACATTTGGGAATAACACCAATTGGGTATTGGACAGAGGTGGGGGGTGGGGGTAGGGGATGGGTGTATACCTACATGATGAGTGCGATGCTCACTGTCTGGGTAATGGACATGCTTGAAGTTCTGACTCGGGGGGGATGGGAGGGGCATGGGCAATATATCTAACCAGAACTTTTGTACCCCCATAATAAGCTGAAATAAAAAAATATATATATATATAACAAAAAAAAAAAGAAAAGAGAGAGTAACAACTCAGATTATTTTAGCACTATTATTTAAGGTAGTAAAATTAATACCCAAAACATGTTATCCTTTCTTAATTAAAAAATATTTTAAAGGAGTTGGAAAATGCAATAATTATTCTATATTTTTTCCTAATCCAGTCACCATTTTTGGGGGGATCTTATTTGTTAATAAGGTCAGAAGGATAAGGTGGTCTTTCACCATAGATCAGTGGTTCTTACATTTTAGTGTGTGTAAGAATCTCCTGGAGTGGGGCCTGATGGTGTGTGCCTATAGTCCCAGCTCTTAGGAGGCTGAGGCAGGAGGATGGCTTGAGCCCAGGAGTAGTTAGAGGCTGCAGTGCTCGATGACTGGATTTGTGAATAGCCACTGCATTTCCAGCCTGAGCAACATGAGTCCTAATCTACAATGAATGAATGAATGAATAAATAAATAAATAAACAAATAATTTCTTGGGTGCTTGATAAATAAGTGGATTCCTAAACACTCTAGAAATTCCTAGCCTTTTAGAAATTCAGATTTATGAGTATGTGTGTTTAATAAGCTCCCATGTGCTTAGGATGTATCTGGTCCTTTGAGAAATTTTGCCAGGTGGTAGTTCTTCAACATTAACTCAATTTTCATTAATATTAATTCCACATTAATTTCAACATTAACTTAATTTTCATTAAATCTTCAACATAATCTTAAAAGGAGTAAGACTTTGCTATTAAGCTGAGATTGTTTTACTTAAAAACTTACACGAAACTATTTTAGCTATTTTAATAGCTTTGAAAGTTAAAATAATGAGTTCTCATGTTTTAGATTATAATAACATTATACATTTGTGTAGAATTCTTTTAATAGTCACTATTACATCTATTGACATTTTATCATCCTAGTAAGCCTGTAAGGTAGGTAAAACAGGTATTACTATCTTCGTTTTATACACTGGGAAACAGGCTAATGAAAATTAAGTGACCTGCCCTAGGTCACGTAGCTAATAAGCAGCTGAGCTTGACTAGAACATAAATCTTGACTTCTAGAACAGTGTTTTTTTTCCTATGGTATCACACCATATAAGTTATCTAAAATTGAAGAGTTATAACAAGTTTGTGTATACTTACATGTATATATATATGTATCATCAAACACGGTTAAAATTTTTCTATTTAAAAAAGTATACTGATTAGATTTGGCGTAGTTTTAGACAGTAAATATGCTTTATCTTACAAACTCTAGACTGTGAGTTCCATAAGGGCATGGACTTTGTATCTTTGTGTTCTCATTACTTAGCTTACATTTTTGCACAGAGTATCCAGGTGTTTGACAAGTGTTTGATGAATGAACAAATGGGTAAATAAATGACCTTTAGGTTTTTGTGTCAAGAAGGAGTGTATGAAGGTTTTTGATGTCTCCAAATGGAAAAGACTCATTTCAGGGCCCTTGATTTCTAAGTGGGAATAACACACATTCTTGAATCATGAATACATGTGGTGCCAGTTCTCACAAGCAGATGCCAAATCATACTTCGTGAAGAGGCACAACAATCATATGATGGTAGTAATTTTTTTTCTTACAATACAGTATAGAATATTTTACAGTTTTTAGGTTATGTACAGACCTTTTTTCTAGTGAATATAATGTATGTTACTGGGTAGAATTAAATTCTACATAGAGGAGAAAGGGGTTCCTCTTATTTTAGAATCCCTTAGAGAATAGCTAAAGAAAATATTTCTAAATCTAACAAACTTTTAAACTACCATTATAGCTTTCTTCTTGCCTTTCTTTCTAGAAAGAAATTGACCCATTTCCTGCTCCACCCAAGTGGTTTTGGTAGTTCAGAAAGATTTTTAATATTCTGCTATATGTTTAGCAGAGACGCTTTTTTATAATATAAAATAAAAAAATTTTAAATCTCTTCTAAGTATATGAAATCTCCTAAAAGGCACAGTCACTTTTTTTTTCTAGAACCATATCATTCCTTTGCCAGTTATTCAGAATGTACAAATATGCAGTTTTGTTAGGAATGTAGTTTTATATGGTTTTGTTTTTGTTTTATCAATATATTTAATTTTTCTGCCTATTAGGAGTAGGAAGAATGGATGAATCAAATGTACTCAGTCTATTACTCTGCATATTTGCAACTCATAACTAGCTTGGCAAGGAAGTACATTGAATCAAGTGTTCAGATGAAGTTTTGGATAAACTGGTTTTCAGGTATTGATACAGTCCTCCTTTTTTATTACATATCATTGTTAAGTGCATTCATTACTAATCCATAAGTCCCATTTCTAAATGTCTATCAAAATACTCTTTCTTAAAAAAGATTTGAGAAGAATTTGAGATGAGGAAACACTTTAAACGCTTCTCATAAAGGCATGCCTTCAATAGATGTTCTGAGCATTGGTTTGATTCAGTTTTTGGTACTTAGCCAAATGTTCCTCCCATGAACTTTCAATTTCTTTCTGGCCACACTTTGAGTTTGCCTCAGTAAGTATCTGTAGAATCATAGGAACTTGGCCTTTACTGTTGTTGATAACATTTTATTGTGAACACTCTTTTAATCTTTGGTATAATAAAATTTTGTCTACAGCATTTTTTTCAGTCTAGAAATGTTTTCTTTCAAAAAATTACTTTTCTTTTTTTAAGACAAGACAATTGGGTAAAGAATTTACTTTGAAAATTTTGTTTCCTTACTACTTCATTTTTCCATCCATTATTTTTGTTACATTTGACCTGAAAATAAGTTCTTTTCCCTCTATTCTTCTCTAATCTTTTAGGTCTTCTGAAGACTGCAACTTTCTACTATAGCAACAATTCCTTAAGAATGTTCTATTTTTTCTTCCATACCATACTCTCTGCCTTTTTCTCATTTCTGTTTGACAATTAATAGTTCTCTTTGTGTTCCTAGAGCCTTTATGATTCTCTTTTGTGGTATTTATTTTACCTTGTATTCTTAAAGGAACATGTCTGTATTCTCTGAAATGCAGATTCTGTGAGGATAAATGCTTGCCTTATTTACTTTTTTTTCCTCACCAGTGCCAAGAATGGGGTTTTTCAACAAATGAGTTCTCAATAAATGTTAATTCTCTTGGATTAAATTAATCTTTTAGTCTGGTTTCCATTAATATTAATATAATTCTGTAAAAACCACTTGTCTCCAGGAACCTTTGTAAAGCCATATGCAGAAGACAGTTTCCTCTTTGGTATTATATAATTGGTCATTTTATGCTTTAGATTTTTTTGGTCCTGATTTCTGATGCACTGTCAGAGCTATGCATCTTGGTGGTACATGTCCCTCTTTTGTTTTTATTAGAGATAAGATACTCAAAAGAACTTCATCCTAAGTCAACCTTTCTCTATTTCTGTACCTAGTGATAGCGTTTGACACTATCAGAATACTGCTGGGATTAGCAAGAAAGTAGCAGCAGTTGGAGACCCTCCCCTTCTAGCATTTAAAAGAGCCTGGGCTCTCAACTTTCTTTCTCATCACCTAAATTAGAGGCTTAGCATGAATAACATCCAGCCATAAGTAAAGAACATTGTGAACAGTGGAAAATAGCTTTAAAGCTTCGGGACTAGGGATTTTCACCCAAATCAGGAAGAACACTTTTTTTTGTGTAGCATTCACTGCATAAAGCAGTAATAAATACTGTTTTCACTTTTTAGCAAAAGATCTCTATGTCAGTCTTGTACACATGAGGCACAAGTAGTAAATGCAATAAATACCTAAATGATAAATGATGCTAATTCATCCCCCTTTTTTGCCTTTGATTCTGGTAAGAATTGGAATAAATTAATTGGGGTGGAGTTACATAAAAATATATTTCATTTCCTTTAACTTCTACTAAATAAATGCTTTCTACCTCTGGTTGTCAGAAATGTAAACTCCATCTTTACAGAAGGGCCAATTATCAGCAGAGAGGCCCAGAACTGAGGTGAGTGAGGGCCCCCATTAGATAGAAGATGCCCAGGGCCATCGACACACACTTGCTCTATCAGAGAGACATGGGGCAAGTATGCCTGGCCTTAGCTGTAACTTAGCCTGCTGTAAATTAGCCTGCTGAGCAGCTTTGGGTTTTATTTGTTACTTGGGAATAACCAAATTAATACCTCATACATATGGAGTGCCTCATATGTCTCATGTTTATTTTGTGTATTATGAATACTTAATCCATCAGGTTCCTTATTATATTTACAGCATCATGAATAGTAAGTGCTTCTTGCATATTTAGTGCCTCATGCATATAGGTTTTGTTTAGGGATACATGCTCTACTTACTAATTACAGTTGTCTCTCAGGATCCCTGAGGGATTGGTTCCAGGACCCCCTGCAGATATGAACATCTGTGGATGCTCAAGTCCTTTATATAAAATGGCATAGTATTTGCATATAACCTACATACATCCTCCTGTATACTTTAAATCATCTCTAGATTACTTATAATACCTAGTACAATATAAATGCTATGTAAATAGTTGTTATATTGTACTTTTTAATTTGTATCTTTTTTATTCTTGCATTTTTTTAAAATTTATTTTTAATTTTTTTGAATATTTTCAATCCTTGATTGCTTGAATCTACAGATGCAGAACCCAGGGATATCGAGGGCCAACTAAACTTCCCTTTATACTCAGTGCATCTTATAAATTCTGTCTGTATCTCACAAGCTACTTGCTTATTAACTACTTTTCTGTGGTAACACATCTAAAAAGTTTTATCTATATCTTATAAACTACACACTTATTCATCTTCTGTAGCAGAATTAAATATTTTCAAAAGCAAATGCACATTACAAGGCCTTTTTACTTGAGGTTTCTTCTCTGTCTGTGATACTCTTCCTACAGATTTCTACATAGCCCCCTCTTGTTCTTCAAGCTTTTGCTCAAATATTACCTCAAATATCATTTCATGATTATGAGACCTTACTTGACCACCATACGTAAAATAGAAACCTAATTGCTTCTTCAACCCTGACCCTCTACTCCCTTTTCTGTTTTAGTTTTTTCCATTGCACTTATCACCATTGGGCATACTATATACTGACCCACTAGAATCTAAGCTCTTTGAGGATTGGCACTTTGTTTTATTCAGTGTTTCTTCTCTAGTGCTTGTCACTTAGTAGCTACTCAGTATGTATTTGTTGAATAAATGAATGAATGGGGGAGCTAAATGATTTCTTGGAGATACACTTAAAATAGTGGGACACTTCATTAAAAAAATAGTGTAGGCATAAGGAAAATTTTTTCCTGTAAAGGCTGTGAAACAGCTAATCTGGCTGTCAAGGAACAGTTTATTATGTGAAAGAGTTAAGAATATAATAAATACCCTTTCTTAAAGTTTATCTGAGAGAAAAAGGATGATTAACTTTAGTTACCACTTTTGAAGCTGTTGTTCCATGATATGTTTTTTTTTCTTTTTTTTTCAGACCCTGAAAGATGAATGTTCCATGATATTGTTACCATATATTTCAACAAGTATTTATTTATTTTTATTTGAGACAGGGTTGCCTGGGCTAGTGTGCAGGCATCATATGGCATCATCATAGCTTACTGCAGCCTCAAATTCCTAGGTTCAAGTGATCCTCCTGACTCTGCCTCCTCAGTAGCTGGGACTACATGTGTGCTACTGCACCTGGCTAATTTTTCTATTTTTTGTAGAGAAGGGACCTTGCTATGTTGCTCAGGCTGGTCTTGAACTCCTGGGCTCAAGCAATCCTCTTGCTTTAGTTTCCCAAGTAGCTGGGACTACAGGTGTATGCCACCATGCCCAGCTAATTTTTGTATTTTTTGTAGAGACTGAGTCTCACTATTGCCCAGGCTGGTCTTCAACTCCTGGCCTCAAGTGATCTTCCTGCCTCAGTCTCTCAAGTGCTAGGATTACAGCTGTGAGTCACCATGCCCGACCTCAATAAGTATTTATGGAGTTTATGGTCTTTCCAACAGAAGTGCACAGAATGGTTTTGAGATTAAAGAGCTTACATTCTATATGGGAAAACAAATACATTCAAGAAACAGGAAAGCACAATGTATGGTAAGATAGGATTTTGTATAGAATAAGTCATAGAGCCAATCAATGCTGTAGAAGTTCAGAAAAGGAAAAGATCAATGTGCGCTGGAATGCTGGGGAGGTTACCATCTGGACTTTGCAGGATAATTGGATTTGTAGAAAAGAGAAATATATATATGATAGAGGCAAGAAAAAAAAAAGATGCTGAAGGCTTGCATAACATGATAAAGAGTTTGGCTTTTATCCTGTTGAGTTGGTGGTAAACCATTGAAGATTTCAGAATAAGAGATGACATGATCAGATAAATGTTTTAGAAATACAATAATGGGTATTGTATAGAGAATGCACTCAGGGAGCAATAATGGCTCCAGGAAAAATACAAGTAAGGAATATAGTTAGAGAAGGCTGTTGTAGTAATTTAAGAAAGATGATGGCGTTCTGCACTTCGGTAGAGTCTGCTCAATTCTTTACTCTCCCTTTTTACCACTGATGAGCTTCATCCAGTTCTCTGTTATTGCCCATATTATACAGTATTGCAATTATTTTTCATGCTTCTATTCCCTACTAGTTCATATCATCTTGTGGCCCAGACATCTAGCTCAGTGCTCAGAAAATGTAGGACAAATAAATGAATTAATGAACTCCTAAGCTTTTTGATTAGCATGAAATGCATCTAAGCTGTTTTTCTTCTTAAAGTTAGCTCTCAGAATGTTTAAAGATGCCAGTCTTAAGTGGGGGATGGTCAATGGCTGTTCAGAAAATCAAGTGGTTCAGGTGCTTGGCACAAAATAAAGAAATTTGCGTTTTGACAGTGTCTATAAAGGCATATCCCCACAATGCAATTCTCTGAAGCTGAAGAATGTTTTGCTTATTTCTTAGATAGTTCATTTGTATGTTATTCCATTTTCTTCATCTTGGTTATAATGAAATGAAAACATTTATATATGGGGAGTGCTAAAATCAGCAAAACACAAGATTTGAGGAACAAATACAATGGAATAAAAGTAGGCTTCTTACAAAAAGGAAAAAAATGCTTTTTTAGTGTTTTGTCTTGGAATTCTTATTCTACCAAAAATGTTTTCTTTTATGGCTGTTATATCATGAACACCCATAGGCATAGCAGTTTGGTAAACCCTGTGATTTCAGAGCAAAGATTAGAAACAGTCACTGACTACAGGAAGCCTGAAAATGTAGACAAGAGAAACATGTCTGAAATAGGCACTATGAATACAAAGTATTAATATGTATATATTTCTTTGGGTTGTTAAAGTACCTTCCAATAATCTCACTGTAGCATCACTACAATCTAAATAGATTAGATATTGTTTATTTGACAGATGAAGAAATGTACTGTCTCCCACCAACAGTGTATTTTTTCTTAGTTCTTTGTATCTGTGCATGATCTCTTGTAAAAGATTTTCCTTGTAAACTATCATCTGGTATTAAAGATGGCCAATTTAAACCAAGATTCAATCACCTTTTCTCCCTATGAAGGTTTTTTACTCATAGAGTGTAAATTTCCCAGAACACTTTAAAGTGCATTATTTTGCATAGAGTATACAACATTGTTGGTACTATAATAGGAATGTGTCAGTTGCTTTCTGTAGATAAAATTACAGTTAGAAGAATCCTTTTTAGTTGTTAATTTGATTTGTGGTAACAAAAGGCCCCCGGGGATACAGTTTAAAAATCTGGCTAACAGTACCCTGTCAGATTTGTGTGGGTGGCTGTGGTTGAGGCGAAACTTTGTATGTCATACTCAAAAACCAAGGAATTTGTTCCTCACTTCATCTAACATTGTGTTAAGTCTGTAAGCTCTGCACTCAGCTATTTATATCTTTGTGGACAGTGCCTGCCATTAGATTATTTTTGCTACCACTTGAGTTGCTATGCCCATGTGTGAAAAGCTGGCCTCTCTCTGGATTTCAAATATTAATGTGCCATTACTTGGGGGAATTGGTGAAGATGGAGATCCCAGGGTCACACTCCAGTGGTCTATTTGGCCCCCTGTAATGAGGCCCAGGAACATATTGATAAATTTCACTCATTCAGGAAATATTTGGGTACCTACAGTACATGCTAGGAACTGTTCTAGGTGATAGGAATATGGCAATACTGTCTCTCTTGGAGCATTCTTACTACTGTATTTGTATATGTGTGTGTGAGTGTGGGGGTCACTGCTGGGAAAAAGGCAACAACATAGTCTATAAGTGAAGTATATAGTATGTTAGCAGGTGATAGGTACAACTGAGTTGGTTAAGGTGAATCAGCAGTGTGTGGGGAGTGGTGTGCCTGGGGGTTAGGGATGGGAGGTGGAGGTGGGAGTATAGTTTTACCCAGCTCTCAATATTATTCTGATATGTTTGACCACACTTTGAAAAACACTACTGTAGACATTGTAATTTAAAATGATAATTTAAGATGATTTCTCATCAATTGTGGTTCTTCAAAATAAAAAATCTATTGAATACAAACTTTATGCTGGGAATTACAAAGAACTAAAAAAAATTTTTACCTGTTTTATTGGGGTATAATTTCTCCGTTCAGTGTAAGTATACAGTTCAATAATTGAGTAAATTGGTGTGGTTGTGCCAACCATCATCACAATTCAGTTTTAAAACACTTTTTCAGAAGTTCCTCTGTGCTTGTTTGCAGTCAGTCCCTCCTCCCATCCTTAGTTTCAGGCAACCATTGATCCTGTTTTCTGTCTATATAGTTTTGCTTTTTCTAGAACTTTTTTTTATAAATGGGATCATAATTAGTCTTCAGAGTCTGGTGTCTTTCACTTAGTATTATGTTTTTAAAGTACATCCATGCTGTTGCTGTTGCATGTATTGTTCCTTTTTGTTGCAGAGTGGTATTACATTGTATGGCTGTATTGCACTTTTTTTTTTTTTTTTTTTGGAGTCAGAGTCTTGCTCTCTTATCCCAGCTAGAGTGCCATGGCATCAGCCTAGCTCACAGCAACCTCACACTCCTGGATCCTCAAGTGATCCTCCTGCCTCAGCCTCCCAAGTAGCTGGGACTACAGACATGCACCACCATACCCAGTTAATTTTTTTCTATTTTAATAGAGACAGGGTCCTGCTCTTCCTCAGGCTGGTCTTGAACTCCTGACCTCAAGTGATCCTCCTGCCTCGGGCTCGCAGAGTACTAGGATTACTGGTGTGAGCCACCACGCCCAGCCTTGTATTCATTACTGATTGATGGATATTTGCATTGTTCCTTGTTTTAGCTATTTTGAATAACACTGTGAATATTTGCACACATGTCTTTGTGTAGACATATGCTTTCATTTCTGTTCAGAAAATATGTAAGAGTGGAATTATTGGGTCTATGGCAAGTACATGTTTAACTTTTTAAGAAACTGCCAGTTTTCCAGAGTAGGTGTACCATTTAATATTCCCACCAGCAACATATGAGAATTTCAGCTTCTCCATATCCTTAACATTTGGTATTGTTAGTCTTTTTTTATTATAGCCTATCCTGATGGATATGTAATAGTATCTTTTTGTGATTTTAATTTGCATTTTCTTAATGTCCAAGGATGTTGAACATCTTTTCATGTGCTTATTGGTCATTCATGTGTATTCCTCAGAGAAATGTCTATTTAGATCCTTTATGCATTTTAAATTTAGACTATTTGTCTGTTTATTATTGAGTTGTAAGAGTTCTTCATATATTTTAGCTATTAGATCCTTATGTGATATACTATTTACAAATATTTTCTCCCACTCTGTAGGTTGCGTTTTTGCCTTCTTCATAATGTCCTTTGATGCACAAAAGTTTTTAATTTTGATTAAGTCCAGCTTACCTTTTTTTTCTTGTACTGCTTGTGCTTTTGGTGTTTAAGAATCCATTACCACATCTGAAGTCATAAAGATTTACTCCCTATGTTTATTATTCAGTCATGTATCTTCCCAAAGGATACATGTTTTAGAAAAGGAAAACAAACAAATATGATTAGGCAATATGGACAGTAAGTTCTACTTTTCAATTATGACGACTCTAATCTAGGATTCTCTTTCCTTGGCACTGTGCACACCTCCATACTCTGGGCTTGGATTGAAAAAGTTTCTCATGACTGACCTAAATATTTTTCTTTGCAGTTAATTAACTCTTAAGACAATTTCAGGAGTTAAAATAGACTGGAGTCAAATGCATCTCAGGCAGCATGTTCTCAATTTGCCAGCAGCTTACGACTTTTTGCTCTTTTGAAGAAGCAAGTAACTTCTGATATAGACTGATTTATCTCCATGAGGAGAGATTTTATAATGTTCTCTGGTTCCTCTGCTCTGGACTTTCCTAACTCTATACTTCCTGGCAAAATAGAGTGATAATTGGGTTATTAAGTATGAAATATCCAATTTCCATCAGTACTAAGTTTGACAGTTGATATCTCTGACATTTCACTTTGACTCCTCTTGTTTTATTTTTATTGTGAAGGTAGATCCTCATTCTTTCAAATGCATGGTTTGGCTTGTGATTATCTTTCAAAATTCTTTTTAGAGCAATTTTTGTGAAACCGTGGATAATTCATGTTATTACAGTAAAGAGGGAGGCAGAAGAGGTCAGTGATGTGGTGTGAGAACTTGATTGCTGTTGCTGGCTTTGAAGATACAGGAAGTGTCCATGAGCCAAGGAATGTGGGTGGCCTTAGCTTAGAAGCTAAAAAGGGCAAGGAAATGGATTTATTCCTAGAGCCCCCAGAAAGGAATGTAGCTCTGACTATACCTTAATTTTAGCTTATTGAGACCCATTTCAGACTTTTGAACTGCATAACTATGTGATTATAAATTTGTGTTGTTTTAAGCTACAAACTTTGTAGTACTTGTTACAGTGGCAATAGGAATAAATACACCCCCTATTAATTGCCATCAGATAATGACTTTGCAACTATGTGACAAACATGCATCACTCTTCTGAGTCTAATGTACAGGTTTTAAAGTTATTTTAAGATTGAATATTTTAGGCTGGGCGCGGTGGCTCACGCCTGTAATCCTAGCACTCTGGGAGGCCAAGGCGGGCGGATCGTTTGAGCTCAGGAGTTCGAGACCAGCCTGAGCAAGAGCGAGACCCCGTCTCTACTAAAACTAGGAAGAAATTATATGGACAACTAAAAAAATATATATAGAAAAAATTAGCCGGGCATGGTGGCGCATGCCTGTAGTCCCAGCTACTCGGGAGGCTGAGGCAGGAGGATCACTTGAGCCCAGGAGTTTGAGGTTGCTATGACCTAGGCTGATGCCACGGCACTCACTCTAGCCCGGGCAACAGAGTGAGACTCTGTCTCAAAAAAAAAAAAAAAAAAGATGGAATATTTTATATTTTCATGTCAACTATTATTCATTCTGATTATTAGTTGGAAATTAAAATATGCTCGTTATCTTACTCATAGTTAACTATAAGCCCGTCAGTGATGGTCTAAATGTAGTGAGCCATAGTCTCCCAAACAAGGGGCAATCTTGTTATAGAAATAACTTGTCCCGGGACTAGGGTAGTGTTAAAAACAAAAACAAAAAATAAAAAATACAAAGGTGTTTTTTCCCAACTCTTAGCACTCAAAATACTTCTGACACCAGATGTATGAGGGTATTTCCCCACATATCAAGCAATTCTCCAGCAGACACCAGCTAGGTGTCCTCTAATTCAATTCAATTCTGACACTACCTGGAGATAGCATCAGATCCCACAAGTTAAGGGCTTAGCCCCACAAGACTACCCACAACTTCAGATGTCAGCTGCAAGTAGTAGATTGTCACCTATACTTTTGACTAACCAGCTGTAAACTGGGGATTCCCTTGCCCCAACTCTTTGGGGCTCACAGAACTCAGGGAAACACGTTACTTACGTTTACTTATTTATTATAAAGAATATAATAATATAAAGAATATTACAAAAGATACAGATGAGTATCTAGATGGAACAGATGCACTGGGGAGAGCATGTGGGAAGGGCACAGAGCTTCCATGCCCTGTCTGGGAGTACCACCCTCTGGAAACCTACACGTGTTCAGCTATCTGCAAGCTCTCTGAGCCCAGTTTTCAGGGGCTTTTACGGAAGCTTCATTTTGATTGATTATATCACTGGCCATTGGGGGTCAACTCAACCTTCAGTCCCCTCCCCTCCCTGGAGGTGGGACTAGGAGTCCCAACCCTCTAATCTTGCCTTGGACCAGTGACCAGCCTCCATCCTAAAGCTATCTAGAGACCCCCAGCCACCAGTAATCTCACTAGGATACAAGAGACACGTATCACTCCAGAAATTCAAAGGATTTTAGGAGCTGTATACCAGGAAACAAGAATGAAGACCAGATATATATTTTGCAATATCATAGGTAGATTTTCAGTTTTGGGAAGTTGGACAAATCATTTAATTTCTTCTGGTTTGAACTTTCTGGTCTATAAAATGAGAGAGAGTAAGTAATCTTTTAGGTCCCCTCAAATTCTATTATATGAGAATTCAGCGCACATATGTATGTATGCATGTATCTATATAATTACTCTATTCTTTTACCTTTTTAATTTATGATTTGAAGAAAATGTTATGTTTCCTGTTTAGGGATGTAAAAATATAAAGTTTAATAAGATAAATTGTTGCATTGTTCATTTAATTCCATATTTATTAAATTTTGACTTGCTTTGTACTGAAGATAAAAAAATGAAGATCCTTGCTGCCCCTAGAGTTCTCATGATATTACAGAGAAAAGACACACTAGACACAAAGCTCTAATATGTCCTATGCACAGCGTGCTGTAGACACATGGAGGAAGAGAACTTAACCCTTAGGAGATCAGGATTGACATCCTTAAGGAAATGATGCTGGTCAAGAATGGGGTGGGTGGGATGGATGGGGTGAGGATGGGCATTTTAGGCAGAGGACAGAACATTTCTAGAGCAATAGAGGGAGAAAGAACCTGAAGGTTTCAGGGTAGAAATGGGTCGGCCTAGCTTTAAAAATGATGGGGTGCTATTAAGAGATTTTAAATAGGAAAATTAGCATTTTTACTAAATTTGATGTTTTTAAAAGATTGCTTTGGCAGCTGTATGGAAAAAAGTTTAAAGTGTGTGTAAGGTCAGGGAGATGGGCAGACTGGAGGTTATTGTTGCTGTGGTCCAGGTGAGAAATTACATTGATCTGAGCTAAAGCAGGAACAGTTGGAATGGAGAAGATGAATTGAGAGGTTTTACACAGACAATGAGCAGATCTTGATAATGGATTAGATGTGAGATGAGTAATGAAGAAGAGGTCTAGGATGACTCTGGCATTTCACATTAATAGAGCTAGGGATTGGTGTGAGAAGAGCAGAAGTGTAGTGAAGACAGTACAGATGTCCCTCGGTGTCTGCGGGGGTTCTAGGACTCACACCCCTTCTTTAGGAAAGAGATTGGGATGGAGATAAAGATTTCAGAGCTGTAACTATATATAAAGTCATTGTGTGTATAATCAAAGGAAATGACACTTGGAAGAGCCATATAAATATTTCCTAATCACGTGACAAATAAGTGGTAGAGCTGGGTTTTCTGACTCCAACAGAGAGCTCTTCTACTCACTGAAGTACATTCCTGTGACAATATCATGGAGGGGATTTAAGCAGTTAGGGGAGATCTTTAAGATCTCTTCAGGTCCTGAGATTGAATGAGTTAAATGTGAAGCACATAACACACACAATATGTGTTACATAAGTATTTGTGATTATTCTGTAAATCCACAGAATCTTTGTGGTCTCTGCTAACTTTGGATGCAAATACTGTTTAGGTATATCAATACTGTAAGTTTGTAAAAATGTATACAGAAAGAGCAAAACTAACAAAAATGCAAGGCAGTGTTTTATATATGTCTAATTATTTGTAAAGAGATTTGCCAAAAGCAGTAGGGGGAATTGCTTGAATAGAACCACGTGTAGTTTCTTTAAAGATTTGGTTAAAGAAAATGAAGAATAAATTAGCTGAAATTCAACAGGCTTTCTGCTTTAAAAAGGTAAATAGACAAAGACTAGGGCATTTGATGTGAAGACAACCTCTGTATTGCATGCTCTGCCAAACTTAACAGAAGAATTGGCTTGGAAAAAGCGCTGTCTGCCTGCCCCTTGAGCTTTGATTAGCATCTGAATGGTGGAATGAAAAAGAGATGAAACCAAGCATTCAAAATGAGGAGGACTAATGGATTTCCTGCAGATTGGTTTAGTATTGTAGATACTCAAGTTCTGGAATATGCCAGAACTGATCTGGCTGACTGTAACACTGAATGCAAGCTATAATGTTTGTACTGCTGTCCTAAGCTCAGCATTAATACAAGTTAAAAGCTCAACCACTTTGCTTATATTTCCTTCTTCATCAACAAAGTTGGATGGTTTGTAGTGAGGATTAAATGACATTACATGAAATAACATGAAAGAAAACCTAATATAGTGCCAGGACCCCATTGTAAATGCTCAGTCTGTTCCTTTTCTCCTCACTCCACGGCAAACACAGTGATAGTTAAAACTTTATTCCTTCTCTCTTAATCCTTTTGGGAAAGTATCAAAAAACTGCCTCAGTTAGTTCAATACTTCCTATGTTAGCCTGGGTTTCCTAGACAACAAAGCCTAGGAACTAATGCTACACCAAGAGTATAATCCCAGGGTACCAGGAGGGAGGGAATAAATGAAGCAAGGCAGAGAAGATGGGATGGCAAATACAAGGTGACACATTATTGAGTTGCAAACACAGCCAAGTGACCAGAGGTGTCTCTGGACAAATCATATGGAAACACTCACTTTTGAACAGTATGCTGGAGGTAGGAAAGGGGAATCATTTATCTGCTCCTTTTCCCTATCTCTTATCTTCATTAGTTAGCATTTGCCTCCTGCCCTACTGGGTTCTGCTTCTCAGCCCTTTGGGCAGCTGCTGGGAACCCAGATCCTGCAACCTGGGAAGCAGCCCTTCAGTTGAGTCTAGAAATGGCGGAAGGTGCCAGGACCTCTCTGAGTCTAGTTGGACCAGGTCTGGTGCCAAGCTGCTGCAGCTCTTGTGCAGCACTGGGAGCTCAGCCTCTCCCTCCAGGTGAGGCTGAGACAGCTGACAGTGTTAGGAGGTGATGCAGGTGGGGCTGTGAGATCTGTGGAAGATCAAAAACTGGGTTCAATGCACAGCAGTTTCTTTATAATGGTATCTATTTCTGAAAACATTTTCTTTTAAAATGTTAATCCTTGTTTATATAAACATCTAGTATAGCTCCTTTATAGTAGATATTTCCCCACAATCTGAATTTTATTGTACTATCTCGCTAACGAGAGTCAAGGCAGCACGTGGTGATGAATTCTCTCAGCCCTTGAACGTGAGTGCACAATGCTGCAAATGTTTCACCTAACGAGAGCACCGACTACCTCCTTGTCCTGAGCTGAAGTTCTGGTAACTGGGGTGCACTTCACTTTCATCTTTCCACTGCCATTTATTTCACCTTCTGGGACAAAAGGTGGGAAAGTGCTGGGTTTGTCACAGAGAAAGAAAGGAATCATGATCGGATTGTAAATGCAAGAGTTCTCATGAAAGTTCCTTCAAGGAAATGCTGAGCAAACCAAGGGTAATCTCCTTTATAAGCAGCAAAAGGCATCATAGACCTCACTGCAACCTGGGAGGAATGGCCAGCAGTTATATGAACAGGAGTTGGGAGAAATGATGGTTGAGGCCTGCTGTGGCTGCAGGCAGTGTGCAGGGCCAGGTGTATGTATGTCAGACTGTCCTCGTCACTCCTCCGTGAATGCACTCTAATGATGCTCCCCCTTCTCTGGAAATATCCTTTTTATAATCCCTAGATCCTGCCAATTCTTCCCTTAGGGTCTACTGTATCTTACCCTCTGACTTACGCTTTTGTGATTATTATCTTTATCAATCTCTGCTTTAAAAAATATCACAGTTTGTAGCATTTGATTTAGCCTTTACTTCATACACTGTTATAGACTTAATATATATATTTACTTACACATAGGTGTGGCAGACTTGTTTCTCCAAGTAGAATGCTGCTCCTTGTGAACCAAAATTCATGTTTTAAACCTCCTCTGTATCCCCCACTGAATTTAGTGCAGGACCCATAGCAAGCATTCTATAAAAACTCTTCCGATAGTATCTCTTGTCACTGAACTCTACCTATCTAAATTCAGGAACTGAAAAAAAAAATTCTGATAATTTTTTTAATAAATCCTTCAATATCCAAACTTTTGCTATTTGCTGTCTAAAACTTAAGAGCCAAATAGATTTGGAAGACCTGGCTGTCACTATTTGCTGTTGGAACTTTCTCTATCCCAGCTCAGGAATGAAATAGATTTAGACAGCAAAGGATATTCTTCCTTCCAGGTTCATGTTATGTTTCAGTGATGGGATCAGCATGTGTTACACTGAGACTCTAGCTACAGCTCCTTCTGTCTTGACTCCAGTATAATAATTACATTCAATTATTATAATCATAATTAATCAAGTGTAATTGTACTGTTACCACTATTGTGAGGGCTGTGGCCAGGCAGGAAATGTGACCTAGGGAATACACTTAAGTTTTGAAATAAAACATGCATTGGCTTGCATTCTAGCACTTAATTGTCTATGCATTACTCTTCTCACCTGTAAAATTGTACAATTAATATCTATTCTTAGGATTCTTGTACAGAATAAAAATAATGTATGTAAAATTATTGGCATATATAGTAGGCACTTGACAAATGACAAATATTGTTGTTCTTTACATCAATGCTATTAATTATCTCATTCAATTCCGACAAATATATGTTTTTTCCTTCTTTAAGGCAACCAGTCAGCCAGTTTTTATTGAATAACTTCTATAGTTTAGACACTATGGCCTATGGTCTGACTTTACACATGATCTTCTTGTTGACATTCTTTTTGATGTGGGTTGGTATAACATAAATGAAATTTATACCACAATTTTGTGGTGGAGCAAGATTTAGATCTTGGATTTTCTTTGTTTTTAATTTTCTCTTTGAATAAACTATAGTCTCTTAAATAGGAAATGCCTTTTTGTCATAAACTTAAACCTTTCACTTGTTTTTATTAGCATAAATTGAGTGCTATTGTCTGATCAAACCAGATTTTCTCCTTCCATTAAAAATTCTTATTTAAATCATTTATTTACATGAAATGTAGTAGGAATGATCTGAATATCATACTTTGTAAAGGCTGTATAGTGAGTGGATTGCACAAGTGGGAAAAATCTCAGGTGGGGTTTTTTGTTTGTTTGTTTGTTTGTTGCCGTTTTGAATAGTTTTCATAGTCCTGCCTCTGTCATCCTCCTAAGAACCTGTCAGGTGGGAAGCATAGTGCTAGATATAGGAGGTTAGGTATATGGGAAAAGAAAAACAAAGAGATGAATCAGAGATGCATTTATAGTCCCCTAAAACACAATTTGGTTGGAAGTATGTGTGGGAGAGAGACAAATGTGCCAAATGAAGGGAAGTTGTGTAGTGTTGGTGGGTAGTAGCAGGAAGAAGAGAAAGGTGTTAGGCCTTCAAATCCCCAATTGTCCCACATCCCAGCAGGTCTAGAGGCACAGGGATAGGCTGCCGGGTAGAAACGACATATAAATCTTCAAAACATGTAGACATCAATGGGAACTGAATCAAATTATTTAAAGTGCTATGAATTAAAATTTTAAAGAATTTCCATCTTCATAACAATAGATACCTCAAGAAAAATGCCTTGTCCTCCAAGAGAGTAATGGGTAGGGATGTACTGAGAATACACTGCTCCTAGATGAGAGTGGTCATTATCTCAGTCAGCCATGGAGCCTAATGGAAAAAATACCTGATTATGGTAAGTGTATCGTAGCTGCCAATGTTGTTTTATGGTTTAAATTGCTTACAAATGTTATTTAGCTTTTGGGGATTCTGTACTGGTGGCAATGGCGAGCAGACCCCAGTGAAAATAGACCCATGGGAAACCTATATTTTAGTTGCCAATTAGAGCATTCAGCTAGTGCACCATGGGACACATTATTTATCAATTTATATCACCCATTTGTGCTCCTTTGAAGGTTGTGTTATGGATGATACAATATTGTCTTTTATTGATGTTTAACTCTTGAATGGGTAATACAAGTTTCTGTATGTTAGAGATGCATGAAAAGCATTATGTGAACTGTAAAACATTAAGGACATAATACACTTTTATTTTGTTAACTATTTTTTTGTTCTCAGGCTTTTAGGAGACATCAATATGTACATAAATTTTTACTGAATAAATATTCAGTAACTAAGTACCTGTATTGAGTAAATGCTAATCTGTATGTCAAATTTTTAAAAGTTATTTTTAAAAAAATATGATATTGATCTAATGTGCATGAATGGAAAGGCCACTATGTTTACATCAGGAAGAGGAACAGGAAGGACATGCTCCTTTCTTTTAAAGAACTGACCTAGAAGTATCACATATCACTTTTCTTGCAGCTTTTAGTCAGAACTCAGTCATATCACCAGATGTAGTAGCAAAGGAGGTTAGGAAAGGTAGAGTGCCATGTACCTAGCTAAAATTCTTATTACTATGGAAGAAGGAAGACATGGATTTGGGGAGACATTTAACAGTTTCTGCCATGCGCACTCCATTTCCCATCCATGAAACAAATGCACTCCCTCATCAAGTTTCATTCCTCTCATAGTCTATTGTACCTGGGCGATGGGAAGTCAGTTCTCTCCCCAAGTCCTGTTGTGGCTTCTTATGGTTGGCACATCCAGTCTGAAAGCTAATTTGTCTGCCACCTTCTACCCCCCACATATATATCCTATATGTATATATATATATATATATATATATAGACAATGGTAAAGTATGGGTGGGGTAATACATCCAGGAGACTGTGGTAGAGGAGAAGCAGAATAAGACACTCTATTTTAAAAAGGGGAAGATAGGAAACCCAGCAGTTACTGGTCTGTAGCAACTTTCAAATCCTGTGTGTAGGAATCATGAAGATTTTTTATCCTGGCAGTAGAAAAAGGTCTTTGTTAGCCCTCCTGGCAAGCTTGCCCCGCCGCCCTCAGGGAGGAAATCACCTGTTCTTTCATGGTTCTTAGCTTTGTCCTTTGGAAGGTTCTTTATTGTCTATTATTCTCCATGGCCAAATCTAAAGTGGGCTTTGGAAAGTGTACTGATTTTCTTGGGGATAGATAGCTTTCAAAGCTGATTTCCTGCTGGTGCAGGTAAGGGAGCCTGAAGGGTTTTCTTTGAGTTGGACAATCACAGGCTTTTACAGTTCAGGCTTGTGTGTGTGTGTGTGTGTGTGTGTGTGTGTGTGTATAAGTGCTACATCTCTTAAAAAGTCATTGGGCTTTTTGCCTGTTTGTGCAGATTAGCTCCAAGTGCAAGTAACCATAGCCAAACATAGTTTTTTTTTTTTTTTGTTTTCAGCTAAAAATGCTGGATTTTTATTGTTGGCCTTTGTGCTGTGCAAATCTCTCAGTTTCTTAATCAACAGGGACAGTTACCTTGATGCTTAGGTGAGAAGCTAATACCTTTAATATTTTGATTGCTGGGCTGGCTCCCATAAATTGGCTGGGAACTCTTAGGGTTCCAAGTTTATGTTAGTTTAGGCTACTGTTTTAACTGTGTTGGTGTAGAATATAGAAGAATCTGCCTTTTAAACTCTGTGAAGCCCCATTTTACCAGATACACAGTCAATTTAGATTTCAAGCTGTATGTGTTGTGAACCTTCCTCAGTAGAGCTGCCTTCCACATCTGCTTGAGACTGTTTTATTAAGGCTAAATTTATTTCTCTGGAAGGACCTTGTTGAAAGCAGCAAAACATAGCCAGCACATACGAACATTCTTACTTTTTAAAATCACTTCCCTTCGAGCTAGAGGCTTGGTTAGAACTCTCAGGGTACTACTGTCTCTCAAGGTGACAGTTTGACTAAATGTCATGGCAAGAGTCAGCAGTTTTTCATCCTACTGTCTATTTTGTTACCACCTGGTGCTCAACCTCTAAGTCAGTGCCATATATTACAGGTTCTGTTAGGGTGGCAACTACTTCTAGCCCTCAAATTCTGTTAGGACGTGGGTTGCGCTATTAATGTTATAACAAAGACCCAAAATGACAAGGGCCTAATCAAAATAGAAGTTTACTTCTCTGCCACATGACAGTCAGAATATAAGCAGCCCAGGACTGATAAATTCCATTGTGTTGGGGACCCAGGATCCTCCTATCTTGTTGCTCCAGCATACCTCAGGTGTTGCCCTTGTTCACGTGATCAAAGATGGTGCAACACCACCACTCTGCATTCCAGCCAGTGAGGAGGAAAGAGAAAAAGAGAAGGCCCATCCTTTGCATTTAATGACTCTACTGTTGGTTGACATTAACCAGAACGTGGCTGTATGGCCACATCTAGTTGCAGGGAAGCTTAAAATATGCAGGATGTTCAGGCAAAAATTTTATTAATAGCAAAAAAAAATTATTAATAAGGAAAAAGGGGGGAATGGATTTTTGGAGAACCATCAGCAATTTATGCCACAGAATACAGGATACACATTTGGATCTTAAAGAACAAGGACACAAAAACAAAACCAAAACCAAACAAATAGAAAGCCTTTATCACCATACTGAAAATTAATAGTTGGATAGGATGCCTAGGGTAAAGTACAGTACCCTAGGCATCAAAACCTGACTGGATACTATATAAATCTAACTGCCTTTTAGTAAATTTAGTCTGCAATTTGCCTTTCAGAGACTACAGTGAATATGCTCATGTGTTTTACATTTGAAACTGTGTGTTTAAAAATTTATTTCTTCACCTGTGAGTTTTTTTTCCCCTCATTAATATTTGATGAGGTATAAAGTGCAGAGTAGACTCAAAATAGCATTGAGTCTCAGGCTTTTCCAGCAAAGTTCCCCTAATTGCAGTGAGAGAAAATGTGTAACGTACTCTCAAACTGGAAATTTCTTTGAGTACTTAAGTCTTAGCTAAAAAATTAGTGGAAGTTTTGTATTCTCCATTTCCTATACACATTCTATAAATATATTTGTTTTTAATATAAAAATGTTTGAATTACTTAATAGTTTTACCAAATATAAAGTTGACACTCCAGGAAGATGGGCAGTATTTTTTCGTGGTCTTTCTTTCACATTGATGCATACCTCTTTTGGTCTGCATAAAATTGTTGATAAGATTGGGTAGTTGGGTTTATAATGCTCACATTGTATATTTTATTTGTATTCATTAGCACTCATTGATGAAATTAGAAGCTATCTGATATGGCTACTGGTGGCAGCTGTTTTAAGCACTACCTCCTTCTCTATTTCTTCTGCCCTTCCTTATATTCTCAGTGTTTGCCTTCTCAGCCTGCTGCCTTCCCATAACTGATTCCTCATTCTTTGAGTCTGTAATCTAATGTCACATTTTCCAAGAAAGCACTTTCTTAACTATGGCAGACAGACTTCAAGGTGACACCCAGTGATTCCTGACTCCTTACTTTGTGTCATCTCCTAGGCTTGAGTCAGGCAGTACCTTTGACTTGCTTCCAATCATTAGAATAAGGCAAAGGTGGTGGGATATTATTTCCATGATTACATTTTATGAAACTTGTTTTTAGCAGACTGGAATGAGAGATTCTCTTGGTGGTTTTGAAGTAGTAAGCTGCCACATTGTGAGCGGCCATATGGCTAGGAACTGAGGGTGGCATCTAGGAGCTGAGAGCTGGCCATCTGCCAGCAAGAAAACAAGGACCTCAGTTCAGAACTTCAGGCAGCTGAATTCTGCCAACAATTTGAATGAGCTTGGATGACGACTCTGAACTGCAGCTGAGAGTGCTGCCCCGCTGGTGTCTTGATTTCAGCCTGATGAGACTTTGAGCAGAGCTCCTAGCTATGCCATGCCTGGACTTCTGACTTACAGACACTGAGATAATATTATTAAATGTGTATTGTCTTAGGTCCCAACTTTATAGTAAGCTGTTACACAGCTAAAGAAAAAGAATATAGACATTAAGAATACTGTGCTGCTTGGGAAAAAATATCTATCAATACATTCCATGTCCTGCCTCCCTTCTTCATGGGTGTGGCTGCCAACGTTTGGAGCAGCCTTGTCCAAGGGTGGTGGCGTGGGGATACAATCCAGAATCAGAGATATAATCCAGAATCCAGGCTACATGTTTCAAATTCTGTTGAGCTTTCTTGTCTAAGCTTATCCTGCAAACAGCTGATTTACATATTATCGTTGTATGAAGCTGTTTGACTTTGCAATGTCTAGAGACCTAAGTTATTAGGACTGGCACTTTGGTCAAATTCTGTTATATCTGTACAGGTAATATAAGATAGCTCTTTTAAAACAATAGACCTAATAATCATTATTAGAATTTACCTTAAGTGAAAAAAAAGCATGTTTATTTTGTTGAATCATTTTACATTTCATTTTTTTCTCTCAAAATCCTAACTATTCAAGAGACTTCTGAAATACTATCTTCTCCCTCCCTGTTATAACTGTACTTTTCTTCCCTCCGCTTACTTGGGCAGATGTCTTCCATCTATTTTACCTTAAGGCTTTGAAACTCAGAGTGTGGCATCTGCATCACCTGCAATTTATTAGAAATGCATATTTTCAGTTCCCACTCAGAATCTCATCATCAGAATCTGTATTTTTATAAGGTCTCTATATACAGTAAGTAATTCATATATACATTAAAGTTTGAGAAGTGCTGTTCTAAACCTCTTTTTGGTGTTTAATAGTATTTCGTGTTGAATTGCAGTTATTTTCATATTTGCTTCATTTCCTATATTAGATGATAAATTTTCAGGTGTCAGGAACTTAAGGTTTATTCTTTATTTCTCTTGCAGTGCCTAGTATGGTATCTTACATATAGGTGCACAATAAATTATTTATTAAATTAAATTGACTCTAAGAAGATTTCTTCCTATTTTCTGGAAAGCTTTAATTCATATAGTTAGACTCAAATGTCTGTTGTCTAGGGTATCATTTTGTTGATAAAGCAGGAACCTTCATAATCTACTTATAGACATTAGACATTTGTCAGAAAGGGGAAGCTAGTGGCTTAGATGACTCATTACAGTTCAGAAATCTCTAATGACATTTTTATTCAATTCCTAATACTCAGATTGTTTTCTCAGAATGTACAAATGTAATTCCTAACTCTTTTAGTATCCATGCTAATGTACCACATTTATCTATTTCCTCTGACCTTTAATTCAAGAAGAGGATTAAGTGCATTCTGTGCATTTATCAAAGATACTTTGTTCTCTAATGTTTCTCTAGTACATTCATGTACTAAAACTTCTCAGAGAGAAAGCCAGCTCTCCTAGATACCTGCTCTTGCCCACTTGCCAGGGATCTTTTTACTTCCCTGTGATCTCATCCTAAAGGTAGTAGACAAATTTAAATTGGCCAGAATTGTGTGGGGAATGCTATTTGCATTCTCTGTTCCTAATACTTTGTGAAATAATGTAAAGCTCTGTGAATGAGCATTTAGCTTTCTAAAAGGCAAACAATCTCTAAAAGTAAAGCAAATGTATGGAAATTTAACTATTAGAAAGGTACTTTCATTTCATATGTTGTTATATATAAATTGTATGTGTGCACACGAATATGTGTGTGTGTTTAGAAAAATATGATTTGTTAATTGTTCATTTTGGGGGGCTTCTGAAATTATGATTTTTAAAAATCTATTAGCATCCTGAGTCTTGCTGAGACTTTTTCATGGTCAGTTCTGCCTCATTGCGCTTAGCAAGCATGGCAGTATAAGATATTGGAGTCATTTCGTAGAGTGAATTCAAATATACTATGAAAAATAATATAAAATATGTAATTCTACTGAATCTGTTAAAAATGTCTCATTGGAGTAAAATCTTTTTTTTCTTAAGTTAAATTCATGGTGACCTGGGAAGTTAAGTGACATGGGCAACCTTGTGCTTTCAAACCTGATTCATGTTTTTCTTTCATTGGCAACCAGATTACTTGTAATTGTTCTTAGAATCATCACAATATGGAATTTTTAGAATTTTAAAGCTGATGCTTAGGGGAACCTTAAGATCATCTACTTCATCTCTTACCATATGCAGGAATTTTCTCTATGACAATGATTTTCAAACTTCTTTTTTGAACCCTAAGTTATTCTTTCTTAAAGTAAAATCTTACCAAAAAAATAAGGTGCTGAATCTGTTGTGCTTTAAGAGAACGATGAAAGACAGATAGGTTCTCTACCTCCCACACCTGACCCCCCATCGTGAAGTAACTTAGGCAGAAGAACTGAAAATCAAGGAAAGGTAATTTTTTGCAAAGTTAGATTATATTCATGGAAACTGTATTCAAATATATAATTTTAAAATATGGTTGCTATTCACAATGAAGCTTCTTACTTTTGATGATGCAGAGGCTTGGTTTTCATAGGCCTGTTCTCAGAGGAGCCCTGGGATTTCATGGGGGATCCTTACAGGATGCTGGGGAGCCTAGTGGTGAAGAATTCCTGAAACTCCTCCAGTAGGAGCCACTTTTATGTTTTTTACATAATGAGCCTCAGGACTGTGACTGTGTTTGGGAGGAAAGAAGATGGTAAAAGTAGTGGTATTATGTGTGTGTGTGTGTGTGTGTGTGTGTTGGGGGGACTCTAGGGTGGGAGGGTCCACTTCCAAAATAAAGTATAAACATTACTGCCCACTGCTGCTTCCAAAGTTTGATAATGGCACTGTGTTATAGTCAACTTGGAGAGTTAATTAAAAATGTAGATTCTGGGTCCCTCCTCTGAAAATTTCTGATTCACTAGGTCTGGGGGAGGGCCTGGGGATATGAATTAAAAATGTAACAAAATTAAATAAATAATTTAATAAACATATACTATTACTAAGCGTAGAATGAGACCCCCCCTTTCCCCAAGAGCCTATGTGGTTTCATTTAGAAAGAACTTTACAGGATGATTTTTGAAAATTCTATATATAATTGGGATAGGAGAGTAATAAGAAAAAAAATCATAGGGTATTAGAAACTTACTGAGCTCAGGATGAGAGTTGAAATATCATCTAGTTATTACACCTCTCATTCTGAGATTACTTTTTGTCCTTTTATTCCTCCCTTCTTGGATCTTCTACCTTCCCTTCAAAGTTTTAAAACAAAACTGGTATTAATGAAATCTTTTCTATTATAAGAATTTATAAAAGTAATTCTATTAACCAACAAAGAAGATGCTTTTTAAACTTTGTGTTATCATTTTTTATATATTTAACAATAAAATATATAACATATGTCATAAATCCCAGCTCTACCTGGAAAAGAGAGTGGTCAATGACTTGCTTGTGAAAGGCTAGAGAACTGTAGGGACCTCGGTGACTCTGTATTCTAGGTCAATATTGATTTCAGAAATGGAAGTAAAAGGGATGGTAACAGTCGTAGTGCTTTAAAAAGAGGATTGTTGCCATTTCCTGAGACTAACCCTGATTTGGTGAGGATCTTGACAGGAACCAGATATTACATTCAGACAAGGTAATTGGGGAGAGTGTGGTAGAGGACAGGCGGCATTAAGGAAGACTACAAGGGACAAGGCAGTATTCTAGTGTTAGTAATCATAGGGGGACCCATATACCACTAGCTGTCTAGGTAAGAAGTGGCTGCCTGATAGGAGCTGTGGCCTTTGGTAAAGGGACACAGCCCACCAATGAACCTGGTGGGGAAGGAACCAGGACAATAGACACCCTGACCTCATTCCTTTCCTGCCCTCTAATGTCTTACTGGTACCTTCCATTATTGAATCTCATTGGAAGCCCGATGGCAAGGGAGCCCATCCTTGCAGCTGACGACAGTCAGTTTCCCAGCAGATAGGGTAAGCTGAAGATGGGTGAAGAATCAATCTGGAGGAAGAAATTAAATATATTTGGCAGAGATCTCTAGCATGCCTTTGGGTAGTATCTTTCATCTCGTGGAGACCAGGGTATTCATTTTAGAGGATAATGTGTTAGCTGGGATGCCTAATTAGGTGGTGTCATAATATTTATGAAGCATCCCTAAATTCTAGCAACTCTTATGCTGATGGTTCTGCTCCAAAGGACTACGTCATAACCAGGGAACAAATTCACTTCAAGTATCTTTGTCTTTCTTTTGCCTGAACTGACTTTTTCTCCTTTCCCTTCTCAGTCTGGAAAATTCTAATCACCCTCAAAAACCCAGGTCAAATATAATTTCCTGTATGCAGCTTTTCCTGTTTCTCCTCCATTCTCCTCTGGCTAATCTTTATTCCATTTTTCCTTTGTATGTAGTATTCCATTGACTATTTATTTATTTATTGAGACAGAGTCTCGCTCTGTTCCCTGGACTAGAGTGCTGTGGCGTCAGCCTAGCTCACAGCAACCTCAGACTCCTGGGCTCAAGCAGTCCTCCTGCCTCAGCCTCCTGAGTAGCTGTGACTACATGCACATGCCACCATGCCTGGCTAATTTATTCTATTTTTAGTAGAGACGGGGGTCTCACTCTTGCTCAGTCTGGTCTCGAACCCCTGAGCTCAAACTATCCTTCCACCTCGGCCTCCCAGAGTGCTAGGGTTATAGGCGTGAGCCACCCCGCCCGGCCCCATTGACTGTATATTTAATTTCTTCTAGTTCCCCGCCCACCATGGCAACAGCCCTCAAGTTTTTGTTTTTGTTTTAAACATTTTTGCCATACACACTGTTTGGCATTTAGTTAGGTGTCCCACAGGGGTTTGTCAACTAAATGAAGTTTTCAGAGGGCGTTGGGTTATTGATATGCTACCATATACAGCCACCAGCAACAAGGGAAATTTTATAAGCACTTTGAAGAGTAGGCAGGTGGTTCATGTTGTCATTTAAGTACTCTCTTCCCTCACTTCCTCAGTTTTTTGGAGTTGAAGCCTCTCTATTTGTGGGAGAAAGACCATAGGAAAAATGTCTCAGAGTTTCCAAAAGGATTAGTTACAATGATGCAGAGGTTTGGACTTTTCCCTAAATCCAGAATTTGGCTAATTTCCTTTTTATTTTGTTGGCCTATGTGCACTATTTCACTGTAGTTCTTTGAACATCTGGTATTCAAGAGGGAGTGGCCCAATGCCACCCCTGTGAACCATACTAGTTTCCTCAATTAAGAGAAGACCTTCTCTCAATGTGCTATATCCTTAGATGAACTATGGGAATAAAAAGGTAGGAGACATTGGAGTGGAAGTCAGAGGAAGACATCACAATGTCCCATCATCATATTTCTCCCCTTTCCTTTCCCTGGTTAGTACTTTAGAGAAATAAGTCTTTGGTTTTCCAAATGGTTTTGTAAGTCAGAGACTGAGTAGCTTAGTCTGGCATTGCAGCCCCAAGCATTAACTATATATACTATGTATTAAGCACTTTAATTGAAAATAGGTATGTTTACATAAATATTTTTATGGTATTGGGTAAGAATAAACGAGTCAGGTGGACTACACAGAGATGAGGCAATAGGCTACATAGCTAATTATATAGATTAGGATAAGATTTCTGGATTGCTTTTAAAAGTGGTTCATCATTAATGGATTAAAAAGTGAGGTTCTCCACTCCATCTCTGTCAATCATAGAAGTGTATACCTCCTAGTCCCTGGAACACACTGCTGCACTTTCTGGTTCTTAGGGTTTTTACTGAATTAATAATCTCTTTAATGGAATTACTGAGGTGTGTTTCTTTCTTGAATGTGGAAGAAATATCTTTCTTTTCATCAACCATCATTATAATTAAAGATCCATTTGGGGGAGAGGAATTTCTTTTTGTGGACATGAGTTAGTTATTATTTATGCAGTGCCTGATCTCTTAGGAAACAACTCAGCAAGGCCACAAATGGTCCAAGTTCCTATGGTGTGTCAGAAACTGTTTTCTAGAATAGAAGGTGGAGAGTTAAAGTAGGGCAGATGCTTTCTTGATGTGGTGTCTACTAACTGGAACAAACTAGAAGAGGATTGAAAAAGGGACCAGAAACCCCAGTGGCTCAGTTGTGGTGACACACTGATAGCTGTCCTAGTTTTGGGGAAATGGAAGGGAGTAAATTAGTAGGATATAATTAACATTAAGAAATCAAATTGAACACTAGTAAGTACTAGTAAGTAGCATCCAATGTAATGATTATCAAAAACATTACCAAATGAGATAAAGGCAAAATATCTGTACAGGGGATAGATTTATTGGTGTTATGTAGGAAGAACAAAGGTGTTAACAAGGTGCCAAGTGGGCTAGTTACAGATAGTTGCAAGTAAAAGAACCACACAAAGTGGGAATCAGGTCAGATTATTGAGTAAACTGGAGAACCACCACCATCTCGTGGGGATGACATCAGAATAACTCAAGCAAAAAGAGACAGTTTGCAAAGACATTTAGGTAATGGAAAAATTTGTCACATCTGCGAAACCATAGATTAAGGACAACAGTACTTTCTAACGACAAGAAATGAGCAATAGCTAGCTGCAAAAAGAGACAAATTTTGTGTGTTATTCATTTTCTATTTGTGGGGGAAAATAACTTCACAAATAAATGAGCAAAAGAAGGGCTTATCCCTGTGATGTTTTTTATAGAAAAGGTGGGGCGTGTAAGAGGAAGTCTGAAAAGTATTATGAAAAGTACATGCATTTAAAAATACAGGCTGGATTGTCTACATTCTTGGGCTTAGGTTATTGAGTGATGTTGGTGCTACTCTTCTAATTTTGAAAAAAAAATATGGGTGCCTGCACAAGTAGTGGGAAGTTATAAATTATAATGGCATGGGCTTATTTATTTTCCTTAGGTTGGCATTACTTCAGTAACTACAAATCACTCATTAGTCATTTGTGAACATTCTAGTTACTAGCATTCAATTCAATTTAATTCAGAGTAAGGACAAATTGTATTACAGCAATTTAATCCCCTGCTTTAAACAAACATGTTACTCAAGAATTTAGTTCTATTACTTTCTTTATGAAATTTCCTTACTGGCTATATGCGATAGAAAAAGTGATAATAATATTGAAAAAATAAAAATTCCCATTTTGGCTCCTCTTGTACTCTATACTGATACAAATAGGGTGATTGAGGATTGATTATTTATTACTGTAAAAAAGCTAATTTTGGGATTATGAGTTTTCTTTGTGAGAGGAGGTGAAAAATATTCAGCTTGATTATCTGTGTAGCAATATATACTAGCAATATATACAAGCAATACATACTTGTATGTATATGCACCACATATGCAGGTAATATTCACTGTTGTATTAAATGTAAAACTACTACATCAAGAATAGAAGTATACTTTCCTAAATACTCAGGGCATCCAAAGGGTGTTTTAAAAAATATAGCAATAGTTTGGGGAGGTAGAGAGTCAATCGTGCATTCTTTAACATGTTGGAAGTCCCAAACTGATTTAGATTGTTAAGATGCTTTATAAGGGAACTGACTTGGAGAATTTTCAAGTGGTGCTATAACAACAACACTTTATAGATAAATAGTCTTTCATTGTCACGTATTATCTCATTTGTTCAAGATGCTATCATGTGGATGTGGCAATAATAATATTTGATAGACATTTTACAGATAAGGAAATTGAGGTTGAGAGAGTGATTTGCTAGTATGTGTTAAGACCTGTGGAGAATCTGAGATTTTACTCTATTTACAAGCTAGCAAGCTAGTCTGTTACTGTTTCATGGATAGTGGCAGAAGATATAAGACTCCTGAATTAGAGAGTAAGGACTTTTATTACTCAGAGTACAATAAGCACTGTCAACCTCATGTTGATTTGAACTGGTTCCCCATTCCCTCCCTATCCACTGCGGGCAGTGTAGATACATCTGCTACATGGATGCTGTGTAAGCAATAGGGCATTGAGAAACATTGAGTTTGGAGAGTAACTGCTTTTATAGTAAGCAGAAGCAAGCCAGCTCTTTGTCAGGTGGAAGGTGTTGCCTCATCCTTAAAGGTTGCTTACTGCAAACATGACCTCGAGAAAAGAGCAGTCAGGATCTTGCATTTCTGGCATACCCAGCAAGAATGTGCAGGGACAGTAAGGTCTGGTTGTAGGTTGCCTCTTAACAATAATAGTATATGGTAGAATGAAAGTGTAAACTCAGTTTTGCTGAGTTTCATTACTAAAACTCTAGTTGAAAATATAGTAAGTATAAGCCTTCTCTCCAAACTATATTTCCTTATTTATTTTTCTATTCTATCCAGGACATCTTGAAACTAGTCCTCTTGACTTATTTAATATATTCAGTTACTAAAACCAGTTTTGGTTATTATGAAGGCCAAGAACAGAAAGCAGGGCCCAATTTTGGGAAACTTACTGAATTCAGTCTCAAAATCTCCCCTAATCTTCACTAGCTCCTGCCACAGCAAGGAGCCATGATAATGTTTTCATAAATGAAGTCCTTTATCCGTATGGCCACAGCAACATTTGCTTCAGAAGACCGAGTATATAATGGGAACCATGAAGAAATAAGGAACAGTCACAGAGCTAGTGGTGGGTATAGTGTATGGCAGGAAAAAAAAAATGTAGTTTATTGTTATCTTTTAAAAGCTAGCATAGGGAAACTTTGTTTTTCTTGAAGGATTAATTAAAATAGAATTTGACCTTGGAAAGAACTTTAGCAATATGAAATCCAGGCTCCTCATTTTGTAGATTAAAAAGTTGAAATGTAGAATGTTTAAATGTGTGTTTAAGAACAAGTTTCTAGTGACACAGTAAAGTAATACTAGATTGTTGTAATTATCATATGCCCAATATTGTAATGCTCCCTCCTTACCTAATGTAATTTATAGCAGTCAGTAAACATTTGTTGGATTGCTTTGTTTTATTAATGAATAAGATATATTATCTGTCTTCAATGAATCATTTACTAGGAGAGAAACAAGATTCAATTTTTATCCATACTTGTTTTTCTTTAAGAAGCAGTTTCAAATATATCTAGTTGTACAATTACATGTTTTTAAAAGCCCACAAGGCTTTTTTATTTCTTAGTGTTAATTAAAATGTTCACATTGATGCTTTCTTAGTGTTGGGATTAGATAAGTGTGTTTAATAGTCTTACATTTTATATAAAAATAATAAGAAAGATGGTATTTCAAAATATTCAAAGTTATAAATGGCAGATTCTTTTTTAGTTTTTTCTTTTCCAGAAAAATAGACTATGTATTATTCTACACATAATCTCAAGTGGTAGTTTTTAAAATAAGATTTGTAGCTGGATAAATTTCAAACCCATCAATTATAAAGCAAGTGAATTGGCTTGGATTGGTACTTCATCTGAGAATTCTTGGCTTGAGTATAAATTTACGGATTTGGAGAGTTTAAAATACTAACTTTTGAAGGGGAATTGAAAAGGAGAATGTATCCTTAACCTTTGAAGTATAGTCAGCTTCCAATTATCTGCATGTGTGAGAGACCATCCCCTCCTAGGTGAGAATTTCTCAGACCTGCTGGGAAATTGCCATTGCCTGGATCCAGTGGAAAAGTGTTCCACCCATCTTCCTGGCTCTTAAACCACTCTCTCTCCTCCACCCATGCAAATGGATGGAATTGGGCATCATCCACGTTTCAAACAGAATCCTCCTCGCCCATTAACAAGGATAATAATCAGATGAGCAGAGGTTAGGAGATTAAATTAAAGACATTCTGAGTGACATTGGCATTCTAAAATTGGGTGTCATAATCTGCAATTCAAATGGCGTCTAGTTTTTCTTTGTTATGTTGAAATGAAATGTAAAGTATCTTAATAGCCAAATAAGCTAGCCTATGGTTATAATCGTTTATTTAAAATTAATGAGGCACTGATTTTAAGCCCAGTGCTCATTTTCATTAGAGAGTTGTGTTTATTTTTATCTGTTTTATTACATGGGATTTGTTAAGCTTCACAGACTGGGATAGCAGCCATAAATCTAGAAGAGAGCAGAGACTTGGGGGGTGGGTTGATGAGGTAGCTTCCAGGAGAGAAAACAGCCTGAGCACAGATAGGACTTTATTTTGGAATGCAGAGTTTGTGGGAACTTTGAAAAGGAGTGATATCTAAACAGAGAATGAAAACATGATATGTTCAGGTTGGTAAAGGAGTTGGGATTAGAGAGGTGGAAAAGAGTGTCCAGGAAAGAGGAATAATGTATTTGAGAGCATAGAAGCAAGAGAGAACATAGATTGTTAGTGAAACTGGCTAAAATAAACCAACCATCACCACTACCACCAATGAAAATCCTTTAATACAAAGACAGCATGGCAAAAGCAGAGGGATTTAGGGATGTACTGAAGGGTTTTAAGCAAGGTAATGACCTAATCAACTTCACATTTTACAAAATCACTGATATTGCAGTGTATGGAACAGATCAGTAGGGGCAAGAGTTGACACAGGCTGACTGGTGAGAAGACTTTTGCAATATTCACGGTAAGAGATAATGATGGCCTTGATTAGGATGGTGTTGATAAAGAAGGAAAAATCTTGGTGGGCCGAAGATGTATTTCAGAGATAATTAATAGCTCTTGGACATAAATTAGATGGGTGGAATAGGGAAGAGGGAGGAATTGACATTGAATTGAGGGTGTTTCTTGTTCTCTTATTTCTGGCTTGGCAACAATCAACATGGTGATTCTCCCAAAAAGGATTGGGGGTTTTGTTATGGTTTCCTTCCCATAACTAGATGAAGAGAGGTGGGAGAAGAGTTTGGAAAGAAGAGAATGTTAACTTTGAGAAACCTTACTCATCAAGACTATGTAGAACAGAAAACCAAAGCTGCTACTACCATGGGCTGTTTTTACAGTCTATGTACATAGTTTCTCATAAGAAACTCTTTATTTGTTATAGTATCATTTTATATATGTAACAGTACATAAATATTCCATCTTTTCCTTTTTTATGATACAGTATCGTGCAGTTACATAGTGTTAGCTCTAAAAGGAATCTTGGAAATTATAGTTTTCCTCCACAGTTGAGGAAATTGGAGCTCTGAGAAAAGAGGCTGTGGTATCTGTGGAGTGACAGGTAGTAGAACTCAGCTCTCCATTGCTCTTTCCACAGGACCTAACCAGCTCCACATTGATTATTACATTCCATTAAAGCAAATAAACAAAGCTGAAGACTTTATCAAACACCAATATCACAGAGGAGAGAAAATAATTGCATAAATAAATATATTCTTTGCTTGACATACTTTTTGGGGGGTATAAAATCCTATTTTAAGATAATCAGATTTGCAGAAATTCAGTCTTTTCTCAGTATTGTCTTTCCTATCTTTCCATTGACCTTTTATATTGATGAACTGGAAAGAGTTAAAAGCTGAGAGATCTGGTCTTAGGCTTGGCTTTATCTTTAATAAACAGATGAACTTGTTCTACTCTGTAGATCTGCGTTTGTTGTTTGTTTTTTAATCTCAGAAAATAAGGATGTGGGACTAGATGCCTTTAAAATCTATTCCTTGCTCTGTCTTTATTATTTTGTATTTTTCCTCTCTGATTGTCTTGTCTTTCTTCCTCAAACTGCTTCTCCTTCTCCTTGGCAAGTAAGAATCTCTTAAAATCTTAGGTATAGTAAGTCAGTGGTATGTAAGTCTAGGATAGTCCTTTTTATAAAGTGAATAGAATAGGGCCAGATTTTGGTTTGTTCCATTATGAACCATATTTACTTCCTTTCTTTGAAAATAGGCCTTAAAATTAGGAAGAGAGGACAGAACAGGAAGGTATTGGAGTCTGGAGTAGATCGGTGTGTGGTGGGTGTAGTGCTGTGGTCTTCCAAGTAGAGGGAGCACAGCCAATAAAAATTCACTGAGTTTTGGAGAGAAAATATTAGAACTTCTATTTGTATTTATTTTTAGTTTCTTTCTTTAGTTTCCTTCTTTAGAAGATTCTGCTTTTGTATATACTGTCTGCCCTCCGTATTCATGGGTTGCACATCTGTGGATTCAACCAACTGTGGATCAAAAATATTTGGGAAATAAAAAATGAATGGTTGCATCTGTACTGAACATAGATAGACTTTTTTCATGTATAGACTTTTATTCCTAAACAATACAGTATAACAATTATTTACATAGCATTTACATTGTATTTGGTATTATAAGAAATCTAGAGGTGATTTAAAGTATATGGGGAGATATGCTTGGATGATATGCAAATACTATGCCATTTTTGTATAAGGGATCTGGGCATCTATGGATTTTGGTATCTGCAGGGGGTCCTGGGACCAATCCCCCATGGGTACTGAGGAACAACTGTATTTCAGTAAATGACAAATCTATATAGTATTACCTATGTGTTATTTAAAAATGAGCAGATATATGTAAATATTGTGGGAATATACTTAAGCATATTAAGCTAACAGAAGGTAATGGTCAAATAAATTTGGAAACCACTGGTGAAGAGTTTGCAAAAAGGGGGAGTCAAAGGCATCAGGACATCAAGATAAATATGTTCTTAATTTTTCATTTTTGCATACTATTATCACTGGAAATTAAGAGAAGAAATCCAAAACAATAATAATAACAAACACCATTTTGGTAGCAGAATTTATTTAACTAAGTATCTAGCTCTTGGAGAGTTGAGGAAAAGTATTCACCTGGGTAAATATCTAATTTTAAGATGAATTTTAATCTTGTTCATGATTTTTGGGCATTGTTAAGTGACTAATTAGGATTGTTAAGTCACCTCATATACTGAAATTGATCCAGTATAATTCAATTTATTTAAACTTTTCAACTGAAGGAGCAGTAGGTGATCACATTAGTGTTTTTAAAGAGATTTAGCCAAGAAATTTTAAGTCCTGTTTCTTGAAGGTTTTCCTTTTTGGCCATTTATTTTATCATTATTAATTTTTGTGATTATTTCTCACAGAATAAGACCACAGCTTGCCAAAGAGAAGATTGAAGGATGCCATATTTGTACATCTGTAACACCAGGAGAACCTCAGGTCTTCCTAGGGAAAGATAAGGCATTTACTTTTGATTATGTGTTTGACATTGACTCCCAGCAAGAGCAGATCTACATTCAATGTATAGAAAAACTAATTGAAGGTTGCTTTGAAGGATACAATGCTACAGTTTTTGCTTATGGACAAGTAAGTACCATATTATTTTCATAGTAATTGTAACTTTTCAGAAGTGTCAATTCAGTTGCACTTTCATTTTTGTTTCTCAAGGTTGTGTTAAAGTTGGATACTCATTTTTCTCTGTTCTTTTGTTCAGACTGGAGCTGGCAAAACATATACGATGGGAACAGGATTTGATGTTAACATCATTGAGGAAGAACAGGGTATTATTTCTCGTGCTGTTAAACATCTTTTCAAGAGTATTGAAGAAAAAAAACACACAGCAATTAAAAGTGGGCTTCCTCCTCCAGATTTTAAAATGAATGCTCAATTCTTAGAGGTAATAATCTAAATGTGCCATTATTTCCTTTTAAAACTTGTCATTAAGGCCGTAAGTACTGTTGATTTTATACTGTTGGCTTCTAGTACAGTGCCTTGTATATAGTCCTCAATAAATGTTGTTTGAGTAAATTAACATTAGATAATAGGTAATAAGTATTCCTTACTTTTAGGCAATGATATTGGCATTTATAAACACTTGTCCAGTGTCTGTAGAGTAAAAGAACAATTAATATTGTTTATTTCAGAACCCTATATGATCAAGAGATAAAGATAAATTACTGTTGTAATTTAGACAACCTCACAAAGTACTGGGAACTCAGCAACTAAGACCAAAAAGGAGGGGGAAAATGTGAGATATAATAGGATTGGAGATGTAGCACTAATCTGGCTGATTAGTATCCTGGTCAGGTTTGGATTAATTTAGGGCAGTCTTGTCTGGTGGGAGGGACATGACCATAAGAGAACATCTAGGATTTGAGCAATATTGCAGCTAGGTGGAGGATGGCATAATTCTGGGGTTTTGGGTCCAAAGTATATTCTAGTCTAGATCACCTGATCTATAAGTTAGTCATTTTGGTCATTGATGAAACATTTTATTCAGCATTATTTAGCACAAACTAGAAAACTTAAATTAATTAATATTAGTTTTCTTACTGCTGGTTTTAATGGACTTCCTCATTTAGTAAAAACCAAGGAGAATTTAACTATGTGTTTCTACAAAAAAAGGAAGATAAGTGATGGAAAAAGAAAAGAAACAATGTTCTTCCCTCTTCCTTTTCACCTTCCAAAATGTTGTTAGGCATTGTGGTTTTAAAGCATATTGTTAAAAAAAGGTGTGTGTATCCTGTCTTCTAAGGAGGTAGCTGGATTTTGTCAGCCGCTATTGATACAGAAAGGCTAATATTGTTGCTGACCTTGCAAACTTGCTAAATGTTAATTTTTAGACACATTGAGAAGGGTTGCAGGCAATAGGAAATAAAATATTTTTAGCTAAAGTAGTAAAAATTCTTAAAATATTCTCAAAGCTTAAAATTTGTCTATATTGGGCACAGCTTTCTTAGGGTTTGCTTGTATTTTGTAGGTATTTAGCTAACCTCTTGCAAAGGATTAGTAGATCATTTTAGCTAGTCTCTAACCCATTAGCCATGATTAAATCATTTACTGTTTTTACTCTTATAAATAAATCCAGCATTTACTTATATTTGTAATAATAGTTGCCTCATTCATTTTCATGTGTTATTTTGAAGAAATATATATCATTTTAAAGAACTTTTAAAATATTTGAAAGATACACATTGTATTATGTGTTATGAAAACTATCAGGCAATTTCTGCTAACATTAACCTTCTACTTTTTCTTTTTGATAGCTCTATAATGAAGAAGTCCTTGACTTATTTGATACCACTCGTGATATTGATGCAAAAAATAAAAAATCAAATATAAGAATTCATGAAGATTCAACTGGAGGAATTTATACTGTGGGCGTCACAACACGTACTGTGAATACAGAATCAGAGGTGACATTTATGGTGTAGTTAAAATAGAGCATAGCGAGCTTTATTTAAATAGCTTTGCTGATAGTCTGCTTAAGATCAAGATAGGAAATTTGTCTCCTTAAGCATAACATGGAGTTAAAATCTTGTCTTCTTTCCTCATATTTTTAATCAAGATACTGTTATAAAAATGTCAGAGTTATGATAAAGTCAGTACATTTATCATAACATCAAAAGAATCTAAGGTGGTATATGCATAGTTTTCTTTCACAGCTAGAGAAAGAGAAATAGACGATTGATGGTGAGGGATGAGACCACAGTCCTTTTGTACTTTTTGCTGTAGCCTGTAGGACTATATCATGGCTCCTAAAAGACTGTTAAGAAAAATTACAAACAAAAATTTCAACAGAAAATTCAGAAGAGCCTGAGTAATTCAAGTTATTGCTCAGTTTGTACCAAAGTGTTTTACTGTAACAGTTTTGGAATGGGAGCTGCAAATGTCAGCAAATGGCAAACAATAGAATCTCAGTGTTTTCTTCTATTTAAAAAAATAATACACTATTATACTGAGAAGTTCAGCTCAAAAAGTGACTGTAACTAAACTAATAATATGAAAATCCACGTCTTTTACGTCCCTTAATCTGGTGGATTTTAGCCATTAGTCCAGACTTTGGATTGCATAATATCTTGCTTAAATATTATTCACATAAAATCTTTCTTTCTTCCCCTTTTCTAGATGATGCAGTGTTTGAAGTTGGGTGCTTTATCTCGGACCACTGCTAGTACCCAGATGAATGTTCAGAGCTCTCGTTCACATGCCATTTTTACCATTCATGTGTGTCAAACCAGAGTGTGTCCCCAAATAGATGCTGTGAGTTATTAGTTCTAATTTCTTAAGCTTTCAATCTTTATCTCCCTAAAACCATATGAATCCTAGGAGAATATATTTGAACCAAATTCAATCTGTTTAATCATTCCTTTTCCTAATTTCCTTTTCTGATCTTATTTAAGTTGAAGCTGTCCAACCATGTAAGATTTTGAAATAAAAAACTGGATATATGTCTGCAAAACCAGAAAGCATGTTGTGGCCATTTGGTGATGAACATAGTCACCTGAGACACTTTGCTTTTGAGGAGTATATGCTACAGGTTTCCCTTCGTCAACAAAAGCAGAGCTTTAGTTGATAACAACAGTTGGGTTCTGACTTTCTAGCTTCTTTCTGACTTGTTTCTAATTGCCAGAAAACATTTTTATATTTGTTTATTCAGCTATGTGCCTGTTTCTTTGGCTGTGCCTATATATGTACATGGGATAAGGGCAAGGGGGGTTTGGAGGATATTTAGTGTCATATTAATAAATCATTTTCTATTATTTTCCCTAATCTCAGGAAAATGCAACTGATAATAAGATGATTTCTGAATCATCACAGATGAATGAATTTGAAACTCTGACTGCGAAGTTCCATTTTGTTGATCTGGCAGGATCAGAAAGACTGAAGCGTACTGGAGCTACAGGCGAGAGGGCAAAAGAAGGCATTTCTATCAACTGTGGACTTGTAAGACGAAGCCTTTGTGCTGGGAATATATGAGAACTTTTCTAGTGTCCTTTTCTCTTTTGTAATATGTAATACCCAAATGGAAATCCTTCATGCACTGAACTGAGGAATGAAAGTTGCAGTAAACTCATTAGTAATGCACTGAATCTCTGATCTCCTCACATTAGAGGCTCTTTCTTCTCCTTTTTTTTTTTTTTGAGACAGGGTCTCCGTTGCCTGGGTGACCTCATCATAGCTCACTGCATCCTCAAACTCCTGGGCTCAAATGATCCTCCTGCCTCAGCCTCCCAAGTAGCTGGGACTACAGGCATGTGCTATCATGCTCGGCTAATTTTTTCTATTTTTTTTGTAGAGCAGGGGTTTCACTCTTGCTCAGATTAGTCTTGAACTCCTGACCTCAAACAATCCTTCTGCCTCAGTCTCCCAAGGCTTTTTTTTTTTTTTTAACATTGCAGGTTTTCTTTATGTGTGCAAATTTAGTTGGATTAAATTTTATGATACGTGCAGGAAATCATATGTGTTATAATAATGAAATAATTATTATAATTATTTGAAAATTATTTCTACATTTAATGATATACTGTCAAAATCAACATTTAATATTAAGTATTTCATGACTTTTTGCTAACATTTTATGACAGTCATTTTGTTGATTTTGGGAATTATAATAAAATTTTTTGGTAATGATTTTTCAAAATGAGATTTTTTTTCTAGGCTATGTTAGGAATTAACTTTAATACCATGCCACCTAGTGGTATTTTGATTAGAAAATCCTTACGATTGAGTTAGTGTAAAGCTTCTGTTATATGGAAGAAAATGTTTTAGAGCATATTTTTGTATAATAAATATTTTCTTATTGTCTTCCTTATAAAATTGGACATTTGTACCTGCATAAAAGCAATAGCATTCCTAAATTTCTGACGCTGATAGCATCAGAGTGTGTGGTTTCTGCTTTGCTTTCCTCCCACCCTGGAGCTGGGGCCAAATATATAGTACTTTTTTTATCACTTCCCCATATTTGGTCCTATATGATTGTGACCCTTCTGTGGGGGAATTATCAGCCGTGGCCGATTACAGAGAGCCAGACTTTCCAACTCCAATACCCACCTTGATGCTCCCACCATACGGTTGGATATTGTGTAAAAGGGCTGTGACCTGGATCCTGGACTTTGTGTACTGTTTTGAATTTTTTAGGAGATAAAATCATGATGGTATTTACATTTGTGCTGTCAGGAAAAGACAAAAGCCACTGCTCTGTTTTCCTCTTTAGGCTGCTGAAGCATGTTGAAACATATCTAGTAGAGTTTCAGTGTGGCCAGTGCTAAAGGCTGCAAGCCTCTCTGGAAAAGGGGGATTAAGACACAAAGTGGTATTGGTGCTACTCCCTGAATGATCTCTTGGCCCTAACAGAGATGTGGTTATAGATGTTTGCATTACTAAAGGCTAGTGTGACCAACAATTTGGATAATGCTTATCCTACAGGTGCTAGTTTCCTGACAGTAGGAAAAACAGTAGGGTGGCAGGAGGAATGACTAAAGAGTTCTGTACTTTGACTTAACTTTTAAAAAAATTGGATGCTTAGCACATAGTTTCATTGTATTTCTAAGGACAGCTATACTTGTATAGGAATACCCTGTTCAGAGAAATTGTACTGATATTTTTATTGTGATTAAAGGAGATTTTATTTTCCTGTAAGGGAACTATATCGTAATAAGAAAGTTTCATGGAACTGTTAAACTAACTAACCATTTTATTTCTTCATTGAGTTGAGGGAGAAGAATTTGCAACCTGAATTGACAGTTTTCTGGGGATACAACCTGATGCTCTGATAATTCCAGGGATAGTTAGAAGTTGTCAATCCTATAATATTTCTATTTCTAAAGAAAATCTCTGAATAGAAGTTTAAGTATTAGTGAGTTATGTGTATATATGTAGTACTAAATTTTGAGTGGTATCAGTCACAAGTGTAAAATGAAACCAAACACAAATGTTTTCAATTCTGTTATGTCTCCATATTATTTCCTATGAGTTTATTTTATTTGAAAGTGTTATAATTAGTGACTTTGTATCACTTTGGTCTCTTTTTTTCTCTTTTAGTTGGCACTTGGCAATGTAATAAGTGCCTTGGGAGACAAAAGCAAGAGGGCCACCCATGTCCCCTATAGAGATTCTAAGCTGACAAGGCTACTACAGGATTCCCTTGGGGGGAATAGGTATGCATAAATGATTATCCTCTATGCTGAGTTTTGATTATTCATTATTTTTTGCATAAGCTTGTATGGTGATTTATAAGAATCACTTTTATTATAAAGCAAATTAATGGGATGAGGGACTCATACTTATTCTATTGATATTAAGTACCTAAAATGTGCAAGTCATTTTGTGTGTTGTTATTTCATGTAATTCTTATATTATAGCATCCCTTGAGATAGATTTTTATTATTCCCATTTTATAGATAAGGAATTTGAAATCCAGAGAGGTTAAGTAATTTATTCAAGGTCAGTTAGCTTGTATGTGAAGTGTACAGTGTGTGCTCTTTCTACCATACCATAGTTTCTGCTTAGAGTGCTTAGCACAGAGTAGATACCAAATTTTTGTTAAAAAAATAATTGCTGTTTTCTAAGTAATTTCAAAGTAACTCAAATATTATTGATCCCTTTTTACAGTCTTCTAAAAATTAAAACTTTTTTTTATATGTGGAAATTTTTTTTAATGGCAACTGAAATGAAATATAGACTGCTGTTATTAACTTTGCCAATATCACTGATATTCTTCCTTTTCCATACTTATTGTTCTGATATGTTTCATCAGCTAAACTCATCCTTTTGGTAATATATTCCCCTCTGTAAACATCAACATGTTGGCTTTATAAGTGGAAACAATTTGAGCACTTAAATTCATTCATAGCACAATTCAATAAGTTACAGACAACCACAGTGAATCTATTTTACATTGTTTTGAATGATCTAACAAATCATGTTTACTGAAAAGATCATTAGATGCTGTACAATGACCTGGTAATTAAACTTGCAGACTTCCTTTTTGAACAACTATAATTCAAAGAATTTTGGATAATATTAAATCTATTTAAGTTTAAAATCAATTTTGTTTAGAAATAAAGTTTTGTTTTATAGAATTTAACAGTTTCATTTTTATGTTTCTTCCTTTCACGTAATATTGACATTTGTCTTAACTCACATTTTTTCCAGCATAGCCTATGTATGGATGCAATTTTGCTTCCATTATTGCTTATTTCTTAGTTCTGTTCTTTATTTTCAGTTTGATCTTCAATATCAATCTGTATTATTATAACAGAACAAAAAAATTTTTTTAAACCAAATGTAAATTTTTTTCAGGTTTTCTAAATTATACCGTTTTCCTATATTTACTTCTTAATTATTAAACAAAGCAGAGATGATAGACACCCTCCTCTTACAAATTTAAATACTTTTGAATACTTCAATACTTTTCGAAGTTTGCTTGCCCTGTAAGCAGTCTAAGATATTTTCACTGTGGATCTTGAATTCCTATTGAGTTTTAGACAGGCTACAGCTAAATACACTCAGATGTTCCTCACCTATTTCCTTAATGGGTGGTAACCCATCAGACCCTCAGAGGAGATGACCCCTTCTAATTCCACCCTCAGTGTGCCTCAATTCCTGTTTAAATTTTTAGGATTGCACTCTTAGTTCAAAAGCATTATACTTTGTATAAGCCTTGGAGTGCAAAATATCTTTATTTTTTGAAGTTTATACAAATTAAACTTAAGAAAAATTAGATCAAAGATATTTTTAAAAATAAGTTATGCACATAATTCAGTGTCTTTTATTTTTTTAACCAAGCTAGCTTTTTAATACATTTATAATATTGAATAAAACATTATTACAAGTTTATAGCAAAAATTCTGGAAAATACAGAAGACTATAAAGCATGAATAAAAATCAGTTATATTTCTATTATTATTACCTAGAAGTAACTACTGTTAACATGGTGATGTATTTCCTTCCAAGTGTATTATATAATATGACTTAATTTGTAAGATATATAATATATAACATAATAGTATGTTTAAATCATGTAGTTTCCTTTGAAACAGAATTGTAGTTTTTATGTGAACTTTTAAAATAAACAGCTTAAATGTTTTCTTTGAGTTTTTCAAAAATGGAATCATTCTTGAAATTTGTACCTTTGGAGTTTTGTTTAATATGTGACCTTTTTTCCTACATAGTTGATCTTAGCTAGCTCCTCTCATTCCTAACTTTCACCATTCTTCTTAAGCCCTTGATCCCAGTGCTTCTCAAAATATTTGTGAAGGGCGAGTCTCTCCTCTTTTTCCAGTTTGTGGTGGATATTGGGCAGGACTGTACTCAGCTTGCCCCATTTGTGACTCACCACATCAGTTTGAAAACACTTGAGCTGGTCTACTCTAGTCAATGAGATGAGTTCATTGATTACAGGAAATTCAAATGTTGCAAAAGTTTCTAAAGTGCTGCTTACTCTCAATTTCTGCACTGCTTCAAAAATTTTTTTGTAAAGAGGTGAGAAATAAATGTATGTGCTTGTACTTCCTCAAAGTATTATGGGCCAAAGAAGGCTAATATAAATTCATTCTCCCCAATTTTACCTGAGTAATAAATAATTTGCAGACTGGCACTGGACTGGAGACCATGCTCGAGATGCCCTGTTCTCTAGTCAGTATCCATACGCTTCTCTCTTATTGATTACCTTATCTTCCTCATCAAAAGAGAGAGCTAGAGAGGCAGGAATTACTTAACTTTCTGACCTCAATAAATATTATATACATATGACATATACCACAATTATTAATATTAATACCTAATATGGTCCAAATATTGTATTATATGTTTAGAAGTGCATTCATGAATAAAATTGATAATCCCTGCCCTCTAGGAATTTAGGGTCTCAGAGTTAGTATCTATAACATTTTAATATGATAATAATAATAACATAATGGATACAAAAGAGATATGCAAAGGGCGTGAGGAAGTAGAAAGGGTACAGCCAAACTGCAGGTTGGATTCTTGGACTAGATGATACCTTAGTTGAATCTTGAATAATAGTAAGAGTAGAGGTAAGTAAGAATGAGTGAGAATTGGTAAAGGGAAAAAAGTGTGGAATGGGATTCCTTTAAAAAGGATCACTGTGAGTGCTGGGTTGAGATTATTATGGGAAGACAGGAGTGGAAGCAGGAGACTCTTTAGGGGCCTAAGGTTAGTATTTATAGGCATCGATTTCCTGCCAGGGTAGGTAAATTAGCTCCTTAATTGTAGTTCCTATACATTTTTAGTTAGTTTGTGAGTACCTATTAGAATCTTCATGTCTGCTTCATTGACAAACATAGTAGTTGGGACATACTAAGCATTTCACTGACCTATTCTTTGGTTGGTAAAGCAAGTTATCATGACTATAAAGTAATGTTTCTAAAGTAATATTTTCCATTTTTCCTGTGTAATCTGGCCAGAAACTGGAACTCTGATCATTCAGTCACAAATGATGTCTTATACTGTGAAATATAAGGATATGCTAAATATTCTTGTTTGGATGTCATTGGATTTTGTGTAAAATTCCTTGCTGACATCAAAAGCCAATATACAAGTGGCTAAATAAAAGGAAGAAAATTTTAAAACACTGAAAAAATAAGTAAATAATGAAAGAAATGATTTTTGATTTTTAATTTATCATATTTTAGTTAATTTTAGAATTACTGTATGCACTGATTCAAAAATGTTTTGAAAAGAGATGAGAAATAAATGTGCTTGACTTTCTAAGGTATTATGGGTCACAGAAGGATAATATAAACTCATTGCCCCCAATTTTACCTAAGCAAAGGAAATATTTTTCTGTAAGATAGTCTTAAAGCACAGGGGCTTTTACATTTGCTTTTATTTTTAAGTAAGTAGCATAATTCTTTTGGTATCTTGAAGAGAAGATATTATTCAAATGGCAGGAATTTAAAAATGATTATTTCAGTATTTTATTTGCTTTTATCTGAAGCCTAATTATTATTTGTAACTTTCAGCCAAACAATCATGATAGCATGTGTCAGCCCTTCAGACAGAGATTTTATGGAAACATTAAACACCTTGAAATATGCCAATCGAGCTAGAAATATCAAGAACAAGGTGATGGTCAATCAGGACAGAGCCAGCCAGCAAATCAATGCACTCCGTAGTGAGATCACACGACTTCAGATGGAGCTCATGGAGTACAAAACAGTAAGCTAATGGGTTTGACTTTGCATTTTTTGTGACATCTAAATCTGGTGTGTTGTGAACACAATGATACCTTTTTGTGATGGCTTGCACATATGTATCTCTGGAGTCTTTTGGTTGTCAGGGGGTCCTCCTTCATTTCAGAGGTAGGATGCTCTGGTCTTCCTTGTGGGTAGTCTTTAATGATGTTCAATCTAACCTAACCAATTGCTTGTTCAAAAGGCTTCCTACCCAATCCATATCTTTACCAACAAATGCACTGTGGAGGGTTGTAGCAGAGGGGAAAGGATCTCTTTTGCCTTGGGGTTGGTAAGATAAAAGGGCTCTTGGTTGTAAGATTGCATAGTCCTGGAAGTATCTTTAAACAAAACTCTGTGTATTTAAGGCTCCTCAACCAACAAGGAAATATTTTCCTTTTCTAGGGTAAAAGAATAATTGATGAGGAGGGTGTGGAAAGCATCAATGACATGTTTCATGAGAATGCTATGCTACAGACTGAAAATAATAACCTGCGTGTAAGAATTAAAGCCATGCAAGAGACAGTTGATGCATTGAGGACCAGAATCACACAGCTTGTTAGTGATCAGGCCAACCAAGTTCTTGCCAGAGCAGGTATGTGTGAGAGTGGGATCAGTGAGGGATTAACTTCTGGAGGGCAGGAAACATTCTTTGTGTTAGTTAATTACCTAGAATAGTTGACGTAGAAATACTAATCTGTAGTTTTATGTTAAATACCTAATTTTAGAAAATAATAAATCCTTACGTAAACAAAACGTGCCCTTTGTGTTATATTATCTTATGGTCTGCTCATGTAATTAAGGGTAGAAAATTTCTGTAAGAATTGTGTTTTAAAGAACGATTGTTTTGTTTCCAAACTTTGTTTTTTCTCCTTTGTTTTGTTTGAAGTCATGAAGGAAACTTTTTATTTCATATTTTTTCTTGCAGGTGAAGGAAATGAGGAGATTAGTAATATGATTCACAGTTATATCAAAGAAATCGAAGATCTCAGGTATAGTTCATGATCTGTAACATACAATGCACATGTTTGTTTTTGGTTTTGCAATGCTGTAATATTTCTGTTTGTTGGGCTTATTGTTCAGCAACTATTTGTGGTGATATTTCAGCCTTTTGGTCAGGTTAACTTTAGGAGACTAGGTACTTGCCTTTCCAATAATATCATATTCCAAGCTACTTTCCTCCCTTTTCCTCCTGTATTGTCTTCCTGTATTATCCTTCTACTTTTATAGTTATACCCCTCACTGGATGCTTATCTAACCTGACATGTAGAATAGGCATAATTGATGTTGATAAAGTTATCTTTGGTGCCTTTCCTCCCTGTGCCTCTTCCAATTCTTCAGCTTTTCTTATGTGTGAATTGTTGCATCCCTACCAATTTGCCCGTCTCTCCCTGGTACATCCATTCATACTTCATGGAACATGCCAGACATGCTCACTAGACGCCAGCATCATGCCATGGGCTGGGGGCAAGCTTGATATAAACAAAGAGTTCACAATGTAGGTGGGGGAACATACATAAACAGTCACATGTAGTAAATGGAATGACAGAATTTAATTAAAGGAATGCCCATGCCTGGTGTGGGAATGTGGAGGAGACCACTGAACCTAGACTGGGGGAATAGGGTTGAAAAAGAAAGTCAGGTCAGTAATATTTTCAGGTTCTATGGTTTGCCCTGATGGCTCGGCTATTTTCTTTGAAGTAAAACTCCAGCCACCTCCGTGGGAAAGCATCTAAACAGTGTAAATCTCACTTCTGCTACCCATTTGTGGAAAATAACCAAGTGAGAGGAGATCATCTTTCACAGTTGCCCTAATACTTCCCCATCTTGTATCTGTGTTCTCTTTCCCTCTCTTTTTCTGACTATTCTAGACTGTGACAAGTACAGTCTCCGTTGCTCCTGGCTCCACAAGGCACACTGGATCCCATGTGTTTCAAAAAGTGAAAACAAATGAGAAGATACCCTGATGTGGCGATAGATAAAGTTTTTTAAGTATAACTTTTATTCTGTGTGTGTTACATATATATACATACACACACACACACACAAACCTTTTTTCATGCATCACTTTTTTGACACAGACCTTTGGGACATTGCATCCTGGTTCTGCTCAGCAGCCAACCTGGACTTGCAGTTTCTACCCTGTTTTGGCAGTACTCTTCCCCACCTACTGCCAAAAATTAGTTCTCTGACCAATCTTTCTTCATTTTGTTGAGCCCATCTTTACCAGTCCTTGAGACACAACTGATGTCTCTTTTAATTCCTGAAATTCCTCTTCCTGCTCCTAGCTGCTTCTCTTCATCTTTTATTTCCTGGGCACTTGCCAATTGTTAATGCTGATTGCCTGTTGTGGTTCATGTGCTCTGTTTCCTTTCCTCCACCTGGTTGTTCTAAGAGTGTACCTAGGCTTGTTCTCACTGTTGGACAGATGGCTTGACTAGCGTCATTATTTCCTAGAAAACTGCTTGAATCATTTCCACCCTGTCTAGTGGCTAAAAGCAGTATCTAATATCTTCCTTCTTCAAGGTCTTGACTTAAGACCATTCCTTAAGCCATTTAGAGAACAGAGATGACTCATGTGCCCTGCAATCATTGATCAAATCTTTCTTGATGTAGGTTAATACCTTGTTCCAGATTCCCAACTTTTCTTTGATGGGTCTTTAATCAGGCATGTCCCAGCCCTGGGGAGTAGTCTTCTAGAATCTCAGTGCTATAATTTACATATGGGATAAGCATAAATGAACCTTGAATTCAAATTGTATTACAGGGATTGAAATTTAAGCTTCTATTTATTAGTAAGGTGTGTGACCTTGGGCAAGTTACCTAACATCTCTGAACTTTACTTTGTTCATCTATATGAATGAGATAATACCTGCTAATCTCACAGAGTTCTTAGGGGGCTCAAATAAAAAATAGGACATCAAAATTCTTAAATCGAAGGTATTGTAAAGGTCTAAAGTGTTATTATTATTTAGGTTCAAGTTCTCACGTTCCAGTTTTACCTGCTAAATCCTATTCTACTCTATATTTCTATCAAAAGTTGATCTTAGGAAGACATTTATTTGCAGCTCTTTAAACTTAATACAAATTTATGTTGAAGTATTTCCACATGGGAATATTTCTATTTTAAGTCTTAGTATTTTAATTACAAAATAATACTAGTTACCTTTTAATAAATTTACATGTCATATTATTTGTGAAATAATAATCATTATTTAATTAATCCTTATATTTTTAGGCATTCAAATTTTTGTAGAAACTTGAAAATATAGGAAAGTATAAAAAGGGAAAATTAAAATCATCCATATTACCACCATTTCAAGAACTGGTGTTAACATTTTGGTCTATCTCTTCAATATTTTTTTCAATGCATACTTAAACAAATTGACATCAGAGTATGTATGTTGCTTTGCTATTTATTCTTTGAAATGTGGTATTATGAGCATTTTTCAATGTTAAATATTTTTCTAAAATGATTTCTGCATGGTTCCATATAGCACTATCTTGTGGTTGTAATTGATTTATTTAATCCTCTGCTGTTAGATATTTACATTGTTTTCAACTTTTTGATAAGAATAGCATATTCTTATCAAATATTTGTTAAATGCGATATCAGTCAGGTGAGTTTTAAATTCGTTATATCATTGATTCTCATGACAATCTAGGGAGTATATATTTTCATTCCCATTTTACAGAGGAAAGAGTGGGGGCTTTTAGAGAGTAATGGCTCAAGATCCAATGAGTGACAGCTGAGATACAAGCCCTCAGTCTGCTCTCTCCTGAGGAAGTCTGTGCATTTCTCCTCATGCTTCACATCTTAGTCTCCTATTAAATGAAATGCAGGCAGCAACAAGTGGTTGGGTACATGAGTGGGGAGAAAGAGAGAGAAAGAGGGTGAAAGAGAGAGATCCTCTCCCTACGGTCCATACAAAAAGCAGGTTCGGCTAATGTAGCCTGGAGTTCATGGAGGTGATTCCTAAAGATTTCAGCCTTTATCAGCAGCAGGATTGAAGAAGCATTGGATATGCTCCTAGCAAATGCAAACTTTTAACATCACTTATTATAATATATAATAATAAGAGAGCCACTTAAAATACAGGTCATTATTGTTAGCTGATTTATTATATTTTCATTCATTCTTAGCATTCATTATTATGTACTCAGGTTTAGTTCTAGAAATTGAAAATGTAGAAAAGTATAAAATATTTTTTGTACTTTTCTATTGTTTTATAATCATGAATTTTGACTTTGAGTTTTATAGTTCAGCTGAGTTTTTATACTTAGGCTGCCTTCTCCATTTAAAAAAAGTGACAGCGTTATACTCAGAACTTTTCTTAAAATAAATATGAAGTCATTTAATTAACCTAGAAATTTATACACAGCTATTTAACTCTTTTAAAAGATTTTAATTGTTGTTCTGCTCACATATAACATCAGATATAGAAAAAAAATCATTAAAGAATATGTGGGACATTGACCTGAAAACATATATTCGCTGATTTATGTATACTCTGTTTCAAGCTGGTTTCAAGATTATCATGAATAATTTTGGTAGACAATGAAAAAACACTGAGCTGACTGTGCTTTCCAGAGCTTAGTGTTTCCAAATAATATATCTTCTTTTTGAAATATTTGAACATATGGCAAACATCCTTAGTAATATATAATAGTATGGAGACAGAGATAAGTAGTATTTTCTTCTTAAGTTCTGTCTCAGTCAGTGTTATGCCAAATCAACCTTGGCACATGTTCGATAATTGAGTTGAAGTAGATAATTGTATTCTTGATAGTTTAAATAAAATAGAAGTAAAGGGATTGACCTAAAGGACTCTCTGAATCCCTTTTAGTCTCAAGAGTCCAGGCTCTTTTAGGATTTCATCATTTGGTGTTTTCACATGCTACTATCAGTGCATTATTCTCCTGTCATTATTAGGAAGGCTTGAGCAAACAAAAGAATGTTTTCAATTATCACACTCAGGTTTCCTTGGAGATATCATCTTTTCCCACGCCATATTTCAGGAGCCAAAAGTCTGTCAGCCAGTTTGGGGCAAATTTGCCTAACTCTTCCTTGGAAAGTTTTGGAAGTGCTATTATTGTGTGATGAATGTGCAGCTGAAACTAAGGGGAGCATGCTGCTTGTATAGTTTAAGTTTAAATAATGGCTTTACAAAGCCAGGACAACTGGTGCCCACTGGCCAGAATTCAAGTAACCAAATTACCACTGGCATCTGAAGATATGGAATTCTTTTGAGCACTAAGAGTGTGATTTCAAATTTATAATTATTCAATCAGGGAATTAAAAAATGTTCTAAACATTAATGTTTATAAACACATTTATTTAAAAAAAACCTCTTGTAGTAATGTTGAAATGCATTTTGGAAAACTTTTTAACATGCAAAACAACTCATTTAAAATGTTCCAGATTTATTTGTAGAGCAGTCAAATTCATAGAGACAGAAAGTAGAATGGTGGTTACCAGTGGCTGAGGTAGAGGGGTGAAGGGGGAATTAGTGTTTAATGGGTCCAGAGTTTCAGCATGAGAAGATGAACAAGTTGTGGAGGTTGGATGGTGGTGATTGTTGCACAACAGTATAGATTTGCTTAATGCTGCAAAACTGTATACCTAGAAATGATAGGGTGATCAATTTTATTTTATGTATCTTTTACCACAATAAAAAATGCTTCCTATTTAAATATATTTTTATTTGCTAGGGCAAAGTTATTAGAAAGTGAAGCGGTGAATGAGAACCTTCGAAAAAACTTGACAAGAGCCACAGCAAGATCACCATATTTCAGTGGATCATCAACTTTCTCTCCTACTATACTATCCTCAGACAAAGAAACCATTGAAATTATAGATTTAGCAAAGAAAGATTTAGAGAAGCTGAAAAGGAAAGAAAAGAAGAAGAAAAAAAGGTAGTATTATAAAATCACTGTTTTATGAATCCCTATTTTTCTTTTCAGAGTATTTTAATTTGTAATTACAATGAGTATACATAGTCACATAAGTGTGTTAATACACGAAATAAATCATTATATTAGCTGACAATTGCAACTATATACTTTTTAATGATTTACCTCTACTCATATGTAAGAAAAATAAGTTTAATTGTAATAATATGGTAATGAATTTTATTTAGACCATGACAAGGTAAAATTAGTATTAGAAATTATTTTATTATTTCTTCAAATAGCTGCTTTTGCATTCCATTTATCTTGCTTTTCTGCAAAGCTTGCCTGTACCATTACAACTCAGTGTTTTCATTTTTTTCCCTTCATTTTCTAATGCAACTAAGTAGTCTCATGGATATTCTAATTCCTGTCTAAATTAGTTTAACTAAAGGCTAAACTAATCCATCACAATGTCATTTAATGTCATTTGGTCTCTTAAGTATTTTCTGCAGGGCTTCCAATTTAATTATGTGAAAGTTATTCATGCTATTTCAGGCTTCTGAGTCTTCCGACAAGGAGTTACTCAGCTTTTCACCACTGTTCTAGGCTTTCATTTCCTTGCTTCCTGATAATAGCACCTTCTGAAATCAACTGGATGCAAAGAAGAGGAAGAAAATAAAAATTTGACCACTTGTAATGTGTGAGTGGTTAAATACTCATAAATTCTTTACATGTTTACACATTGACTCTATGGTGCAGTCAAATTCAAATTACTTACTGAGAATATATTTTGAACATGCCAAGCAAATTAAATTTAAGCATTTTTGGCTAGATATTCAAAAGGAGACAAAACCATCTTAGTTGCCACGTGGTTTGTTACAGGGGTAATACTTTGTATAATAATTGCTGACATTTAGTCAACCTGCTGCTTTGTTCAGTTTATTTAGAAATTTATTTGGGCAACCAGACATTTCTTTCTTGATCAGTCAGTTGATCAAAGTCAGAGAAAGTTAAAATTCTCCAAATTAACTCTGCTTTGTGTTCTTGAGTTAAAAAAGAATAATTAAAATAATTAAAACAAGGAGTTACACATTTATGGTTTGGAGGCATTGCAAATGAAATTGCATTTTTGAGATATTAACGTCTTAATAGGTGTTTTTCATGGATGACTGATTATGGCAGCACTAAGAAATGTATAATGATTAGCTCTCCCCTTATGGAGGGCAATTAAAACTGAAATAATGATCATGGGATTATTGAAACTAGTGTTACCCAACATACTGCTTGAATGAACACGAGACTTTTGCACATGACTTCTCATTTACTTGTAAAATCCAATTCTGTAGTTAGTCAAAATGTCAAATGGTGTGACTTGTCTAGGTGGTTTGTGTTCATGCATAATAAGTAAATATAAGCAAGGGTTATTTTTCAAGGTCATAGCTGATTCTCCTCTTTTCTTTTGAAGTAAATCTGGAGATATTGCCTTAATAAGCTATTGAGTATGAATAATGAAAAATAAATAGGGATTCCAATAGAAATCTAGGCTGTTTTTTCGACATTTTTATAGTAGCGATAGGTACCCTAAATTAATACCTCTGATTCAGATTATTTTTGACAATGCATAGTAATAAAGGAAAAATGCTCTGTTATTAAGATTTTTTTCCTTGTTGCTTTATTACAGAACTCATATCCATGTAAGATAAACAAAATTTAAGTAAAACAGCAGTTATTTCAAAGTGAAAAATTGTGACTAATTCAGTGATTATGGTAGTTGTAATAATTATTAAGTTAAAAATAACAGTAGATGTTAATACAATACTAATAAGAACTCACCAAACAACTGAATTTAAATACAAAAATCTAAGTGAAGAAAATAAGTTATTTCCTAGCAAAAGGTGATATTATTGGAGATAAAACATTTGTGAGAAAAAAGAACATGCTAGATAAGAAGTGAAGGATAACATAGAATGAGAAAAACAAATTGATACTTCCTAAAAATTAATACTCCTATAAAGTGCTTTATGAAAAAAAATTTAAAGCATTTTTTTCACATGCATGCGATAGTGTATCTTGTAAAACTGACGCCTACAAAAGTTGTGAACCTAGAAAATATTTTTGTGTACTATAAACACGATATAGCTATAAAAGTCTTCAGAGCCAGTTTATGAATTTATATTACTACATATAAAAATTTATAGAAATTAATAGTATTTGTCTTGCCACACTATAATCAAATGTTGTTTTGGATTAAAAAATGGAAACCAATCCTATTTTACTCTCTTTGATAAGACATTTCATTCATCATATTTAGATCCCAATAATTTTTAGCGGTATGTAATATACATTTCTATTTTAAAAGTGTAGATAAGCTCTCATTTTAGCCAAAGGATTTGCTACAAGTTGAAACAAACAATAAACCTAGAAATGTTTAGAATGACAGCAGCTTTAGTCTTCCATGGGAGCGCCTTGGAGATGATAGCTCCTGTTTGGATATATTGATTCTGGTCGAGTTGCATTACAGGATTCATGTTTATCTATTTTATTTATCAGTGAAGGCATTGCAAAATTTAGGTTTTACAATTGCAAAATTGGGCCTCACCTTTACACATACAGTAAGTTCAATTAAAAATTACTTGCTTGGAACCTTGAAGTAATTTTTCTCTAGTAAGCGTTATTAATACATGGTATCCCGATTTCCCAACTCACTTACATGAAATGATTTTTGCTCATTTCATTGTGTGGTAAGAACAATTCAGAAGGCAGTAAGAAAAAACAAAAAAGGCAAGAGAAACTTTCTTTCCTTCTCATGTGCGTAGGCCAGTCATTGGGGAAAAAATATGAATTTCTGCTGTAACCATTCATTCTTACTGATTTTCCTTTCTCTCCGTGTTGCCTGGATTCATTCCTCCCTTATGCAGTCCAGTTCTCATTTAATTTTGCCTTATCCTGAAGTGCCCCCAATTATAAAATTATCTACTTTCTTCTTTTATCTCCTTAGATTCAAAATCAGGAGCAAAGCCATCTAACTAAAGGAATTTATACCAGTAGAAATGACTGATAATCAATAAGCTTCCTTACTAGGGATGTTTGTAATTTTGAAAGAAGGATACATTAATCCAAATGGTGAAATTTTAGGCAGCATAATCTAATGAAGAAAAAAAATCAAGCAGAGTAAGAAAGATGTTTTCTTTACCCTCATGTGGCTGAGAGTTTCTAAATCCTGTCTGGGGCTTGCCTGACCTTTGGGTTCAGCTCTCCTAAGCTGTCTTGCCTCTCTTAGCTGCTTCCTTTCCTTCCCACAGAACTCTAAAATTCTTTAGAAGCTCCATGTCTTTCAATTTACTTTGTGTTGTTGATTTTTGATTGTAGTGGCTACAAGGCCTCTGACACTGTAAGAGTTGGTAGGAGAGTGACAGTTGGGTCATTTTTATGTCAGAAGCTGCATTTGTGCTCAGGGAGGATGCCACAAATCCCATTTTACTTGAAAGTTTTGATCAGAACTATAACCAATAGCTCACATGTGGGGTTTTAAGGTTTGCTCTTTTATCTTTTTGTGCTTATTTTCTGTAGAGCTGTAAAATAATTCAAAGATGTACATAGTGAGAAAAAAGGGGATCATCAAGGATCACAGATGTCCAATTAACCAGGTTATCTGCTTCTGAATAATTGAATAAACTATGTTGCCTTTTAGTTATACAAATGTTAGAATGGTTGGCAAGACGTCATTCTCTCTGTCTCTCTCTTGCTCTCATTCTCACTCTCTATTATAGAAGAAGCATTGTAGGAGAACTAAATGAAATAAAAACTGAACTCCTGGCCGGGCGCAGTGGCTCACGCCTGTAATCCTAGCACTCTGGGAGGCCGAGACGGGTGGATCGCTCGAGGTCAGGAGTTCGAGACCAGCCTGAGCAAGAGCGAGACCCCCGTCTCTATTAAAAAATAGAAACAAATTATCTGGCCAACTAAAAATATATATAGAAAAAAAAAATTAGCTGGGCATGGTGGCGCATGCCTGTAGTCCCAGTTACTCGGCAGGCTGAGGCAGTAGGATTGCTTAAGCCCAGGAGTTTGAGGTTGCTGTGAGCTAGGCTGACGCCAGGCACTCACTCTAGCCCAGGCAACAAAGCGAGACTCTGTCTCAAAAAAACAAAAAAAAAAAACAAAAAAAAACTGAACTCCTGTAAGTTATGGAGAAGTGTCTGATTATTAGTTTACTTCTCTGTCCCTCTGTTGTCTTTTTGAACGATTGATCACAATGTTTTCTAATATGGCAAGTGGGAAGGCATCTAAAATTTACCTACTTAGTAGCTCATGTTAACTGTACTTTTTTAATGTAGCTCTCTTGTATAAGGTAAACAAAAATTCTTTGTATGGAAATTAAAAAATTTGGGCTCTTCACGAGGGAACGATATCCTCTGAGCCATTGTAGCTCATTATTATTAGTATAAGCCTAGATTAGACATACATTTTTTTGTGTATATGGATAAAGAAAATTTACCATTCATAATTAAGTCCCATAATTTTGGATATCTAGCTTTAAATGACTTGCAATATAACAAACTTCCTCATTCATCAGACTGCACTGTATTTGTATTTAGTGGTGTTGGGTTGAAACTCCAGAAGTACACAGATTTCTTAGGAAATGGCTTAACTTTCCTTTTTATCATCATTATACTGGACCATTTGATCCCTGGTGAATATTACCCGGTAGAATTTTTTCCCCAGAAAGATTGCTAGTCTTATCTTATGAAAACAGTATATAAGTTGATTGTGAAAAACAATCACAGACCAACAAATGAAAATCACATGTGAGCACACATGTTAAAAAATTAGAATGAGAAGAACTGGCTTGACAAAATAATTCATACGTCTGACTCAATCTCTTTATTTTAAAATATTGATGATTCTGAAAAATATTTTTGGAATTCTGGGCAGAAGTATGCCATATCAAGATTGTCATATGCTTAACCAGAGCCTAGCACATCTATCTTTTGTCTACGTGACAAATATTGGTATATAGTACATTCCATTGAGTAAAGATCCTTATGTTTGTGTATTGAATTTTTTAAAATTATATTTGAAAGCCTTTAGCTACATATTTATGGCATTTCTTATATGTTTCTATTTAAAAAGCAATCTTACTAATGGAAAGTACTACATTACCCACCCACCACCCTTTTTTTTTTTTTTGCCACTTTTGCCTTAGATTTGCCTGCTTGGTAGTTAGTTTCTAATAACTAGTAAACTCTTTAATCCCAATATTATGAGATTTTATTTCCAATTAATAAAATTACAGTTTTTCACTGATATCATAACAACCATACTCATCTGCCTGTAATACCATTTCATGTATGATTTTGAATTTTTTTTTAGATTTAGTGATGTTCACATGTAGTATATTAAAACAGAAAACAAGTTTTTAAAAGTAGTATCCTAGTATATAGTATTAGTGATATTTTCATGTTATGGTATAAAGGCATTACTTTGTGAAGTTCTTTTAATGATGCCATAAAAATGTTTTCTGTGAAGGTTTAAAAGGAAAAGGGTATCATTGAAAGTGAGCTCTTGTTTTGGGAGAGGGAAGCTGAGGAAATTGATCCATTGCAGACTAAAAAAGTAATGGCATCCAAGCATTCCTAATACTTATCAACTTATATAAATTGAGACTATACATGTTACTGCTGAATAATTTCAACTGATAGTCTATGTACTCTTCTTAGATATAATGCTGCTTGATTTTCTACTCACTTTTTATTCATGCAAAATGTATTGCCTTTTTACTATGTATTGTCCTTTGATGATATCTTTTAAAATTTATTTTAAAGTCTTCAAGCTCATGTATCATTTTTACCTTCTTATCACTTTCGCTTTTTACTGTCTGATTTGTCCTTCATTGGCTTGGCCTTCCAATACTGTGCCTCGTGGTTTTGAAGGCTACAGAAACTTGAGGAAAGCAATCGAGAAGAAAGAAGGTTGGAATATTTCCCAGGTTTTTTATTAACATGTCATTTAAATACTTAGTTGCCATTCACAAGGAAATGTGTTATAGAATTATATAGATTGTTTCAGACTAGATAAACTGGGTGCTCCTAAAAGTAATGATGATTTTATAAAAATAACAAAAACACTGTAACGAATCTTTAAAAAGTATTTTTTAAGGAATAAAACCTTCACTAGATACATGAATTAAAATTCAGGCAGTTTCATGTGATTTCAGAATAAACTATCATAATTTTGAGAATGAATTACTTTTTTTAGGCTAAAAATAACCCCACCAAACCATTTGGTTTATTAAAAAAAAAAAAAAAAGCAATTCTGTGTCTTTCAGAAACTTGTGAGCAGAGTAGGAATTGACATTTTGTTGCAGCACTTGCTAAGTCATGGGTGGGCCTCTCTCTCCTTGTCTTCTTTATTTGGTGTAATCTTTATTGAAAACAATGTTAAAATGGCAACAAAGCAAAAGGAAACTGTGGCCTTACTACAGATAAGATTTACAAGGCATTCTTAAGGTTGACATAGAAAAACAATTTTTGCTTTTATTAATAAAAGGTATTTGAAGTGGACATCAAAATCAGGGTAGTCTCTTTTTTTTTCTATTAGAAACTTGAGCAAAATTTAGAAGCATGTTTGTGAACTCTATATAATAAAAATTTGGATTTTACTGATTCAGAATTATGATTATTTAACCAAAGATCAAGTGGTATTTTGCTTCTTACCAGAACTTTTCTCCATAGATTTTCCTAAACAAGTCTCCAGGTTATATAGTCAAAATGATTAAGAAAATAAAATGGTTTCAAAATAACATTTAACTATTTTAGAAGCCCAGCTTTAGAAATTCATCTCTTACTTAAAATAAGAACTTGAGAACTTTTACTATGCAATTAGTTAAACAAATATCTTACTGTAAATATATCTTAAAGCTTAAAAATTTTATTTTCTTTAAATTGTTTTATAATTTATACTCTATAATTATATTCTGTATGTTATATAGTATTCTAAGGTTTCTATACTTATATGCTGTAAGTCTATAACTTCTTTAAAGTATTCTAATTGTAGGTCACAATAGAACTCAACTAATCAATATATTTAGAACAATCTGCTTATTATTGGACCTAAATTAAGGCATTACAATTGTGAAATTTCTTCTATTTTGAAAGGTCAAAATAAGATTCATCATGAAAGTTGTGTATAGAAGCATTTTACCACCTTAAAATAGTCACATCCTTTATATGTATTTAGTGAAGAGAGTTTACTTCCAACCTTACATCCTCAAAGAACAGCAAAAGCAGAGCAGTTTTGGTGGTTCTAGGACAGTGCTTCTCAGCACTAGATGTGCATACAAATCTCCTGGGGATTTTGATAAAATGCAGATTCTGGTTCAGTAGGGCTGAGATGGAGCATGAGACTCTGTATATCTAAGAAGCTCCCGGGTGATGCAGATTCTTCCGGTGTGTGAACTGAACTTTGAGAGCAAGTTTCTACAACACGGGTCTGGGAGTCAGAACACTTGTTTTTATTCCCCTTGAGTGGATTAACTTCTCCAGGCCACAGTTTCTTTTTTGTTTGTCAAATGAAGGGGTTAATTGCTAATGTTCCTTCTAGCTCCCAAGATTCTGATTCTTTCTAAAGTGCAAATTTAAATATCTTCCACTGCTGCTTAGAAAGTTATTTTAGGTCTCAATTTGCCTCAGTTTATCGAGGAAAATGTGATTATTGGAGGTATAGTAATTATAAGTATCAATTTGTATTTTAAAAGCGTAAGCTTTAACAGTGATTTGTAAAGGTAAATGAATAATGTGAAGTTATGACTGCTGATTTTTCTGCATCAGAAGTGACATGAAAAACTTGTATGAATGAATTTAGTATATAAGTGAAAGATATCATTTGGTAAGCTGGATATTAGTGACTTGGAGGGAACAGGAGGATGTGTCAAGTTAGGTGTTTGGAGAAGATGTTCATAAACTGGAGTAAAAGGAGGTTTGGTCGGAACTTGAAGTAATGAAGGAACCAAGAATAATGAAAATTGTGTACTGCAGCAGTCACAGGTGAGAAAGGAGACTGCACAGGGAGGGAATAGGGAGACCTGATGAGAGACATCCTCCTAACACATTCTCCTCTCCTAGCCCTCAGCCTTGGGCCTAAACCTCAAGTATAGCACTGTTTGGATGCCTAGTGCTGGGCTTTTAATGTGATTGGAGGAAGGGGGAATTTCTTTCTAGATTTCCAGCTTGATGGTGGAAAATCAGCAGTCCTAGTATTTATAAGCAATGAAGAGAGGCATTCAGTATATAATGTACATTTATTTCTTGCTTATCATACAAATTCTTTGTGGGTGGTTCCTAGTTTTCTTCAAGTTCATTTTCCTCTAACAAAATTATTTGACAACACTTTTGGAATCCTGTTACAATTTACTTGATTCCTGTCTAGTCAAGACTGTTTTAGTGGTCCTCCTATTTGTACTTTCTTCTCACTCCAGAGATATGCTGTCATCCACGCACCTTTATGCATCTTTCAAACCATACCATTCTGCTCCAACATAACTGGGGCATGAAATGCACAGACATGTTCAAACACAGAGATTGCATAGTCACTGGGATTGATTTATTTAACAAACCCTTGCCACACATTTATTGTGTGCCAGGCCCTGGGTACCAGAGATGTAATACTGAGCCAAACAGACAAGATCTCTGCCCTTATGAGGCTTACAGTCTAGAGGGGAAGACAGACAATAAGTAAATAGTCACATAAATAAACATAAAAGTACAAAATCTGAAAAATGCTTACAAGGGAAAAGTATTTATGTTCATATTGTTCTGAGTATGAAAATATCTGTAAGAATAGGAACCTGGAGTTCAACATTAAAGTTAAGTAATTAATAGGGCCTATATGAGCTTATATTTTTAGCCTAGAAGCTAAAAATAAATCTATGTATTAGGGCAATTATTTAATATAGCAGAATATATGAAAGAAATGATAGCTGCTCTTAAGCTAATCTGATAAAGTTTGTAAGCACTTTCTAGGGGAATTTTACTTGAAGAATATTGCCTTGAGTATCCTTTTTATTCTTCATGATTTAAATGTGTTACTGTAGCACAAAAAGAAATCTTTCATATCTAGATTCATTTAAAGTTCACTTTCTTAATATTGTTTAGCTTGATTAAATGTATGAGTCCAGTGAACAGAAGTACAACTTCGGGGCATAGTTGATCATGGTTGCTAAACCCAAAGGGATCGGAGTGATTTGGATGTGCAAAAACTTTGCTCACTAATAGTCTTCTATCTTCTCCTCAGGCCACGAGGGCTGAATTAGTTTAGCTACCTAACGTCAGTGTGCAGTTATGGCTGTAGGTACTAGAATACCGCAGAGGAGGGCTTCCAGTTATTTCTTGTTAATCTTATAACTGACCCTGGAATTTCCTATTCAATGAAGGGTGGCCTGAATTTCAGACAGTTTTGGTATGCAAAGATCCATTCTGTGAGACCATAATGAGAAATAGCCCTCGGCTCTAGGGATGGCCTCAGAAAAAAGAGCCTATGCTACTACCAGATGGAGATCTGAACATTCTGATGGATATAGCCAATGTAGACAAACTTACTGCGGGCAGGGCAGATTTATTCTAGTTCTTTAAACTTACTCTTAAAGTTATTAGGACATCAATGAAAACGCAGTTTTTATATCTTTCTATTTATATGAGAAACATTTTATGTATTCAGATGAGAAAACAAATATGTTTTGATTTACTTTGAATTTAAAGTGCCTTATATTTTAGTTAATTGGCTGTTACTGTGACTAGTTCTTAGCTTTATCCTCAGATCTCATGCTTCAGGGTATAATATATGCCTCAGCATTTCTAGAAAATAGGTTTTTCTCCAGTGATAAAAATCATTGCACTATTAGTTAAATGGTGATTTCTATTTTTCTCTGAAGCATCAGATAGGATAGCCCTGTTCAATCAAGTGAACAACTTTTAAAATTTGTTTTCACAAATAATTGTATGGTTTTTAAAAATCTGAGAGAAAAAAGTGAACAGTTTTCTTTTCTACTTTAACATCTTACCCTTATGTTCCTTTTTTTAGTGTGGCTGGTAAAGAGGATAATACAGACACTGACCAGGAGAAGAAAGAAGAAAAGGGTATTTCAGAAAGAGAAAACAATGAATTAGAAGTGGTAAGTATGGAAAAATGAATTTGTAAGTTTTAGTCACTGGATTAGGTTGTCCTTGGTTGCTGATAACTGTACTAACTTATGTGTAGAAAAGGGAAATGGTTGTCATGCATCCAATTTAATGTTTCCTTGAGGACTTCTTCAGAAATATGAGCTGTAAAATATTGGCAACTCTCAATCTCATGTATTGTGAAAGCATTGTGTGTGTGTGTGTGTGTGTGTGTGTGTGGTGATGGGGAATATTCTCATACTATGAGAGATGAAATACTTTTTGATTTATGCCAAAATTATTATGTAATAACCTTAAAATCTTGGGATAATTTTTACATTGGGGAAAAGTAAAATTGCTGTGCTTCTGTACTTTGTATTCCAGCAGGCTCTCTTAATGAAGTAATCAGTTTGCTTTGTCGATATTGTCTTATTAATGATCACAAATCACATTTTAGGAAGAGAATCAAGAAGTGAGTGATCATGAGGATGAGGAAGAGGAGGAGGAGGAGGAGGAAAATGACATTGAAGGGGGTGAAAGCTCTGATGAATCAGATTCCGAATCAGATGAAAAAGGTACTTGCCCTTTAACAAGGGCAAAAATTCATTTTGGGAAGTTGTTAAAACCCTGACAGAGAGCTTTTAACGTTCTCCATTTCATCCTTCCTGAAAGCAGCTTTTATGACTTCTGACCTAGGAACTCCCTCCAAGGCTGATGTGCTAAACCAATGAAGAGTTCCTTCCCTTATTGGATTTAGTCATCGTGTGATTTCCGTTCTTATTTGGTACAAATAGTGTTTGTTGTCCTTGACCAAAGGTGAACACTCTATTTCTTGTTCACCTTTTCAGTTTTTGGTTTATCCAGGAAATATTTCTAATAGCTGCCAACTGAATAAAAATACCTGGGTGAAGATGATGTTTTTTTGGTCTTGCTTGAAAGCTAGAATTATGGTATTTTGGCCTCTATTCTCAGTATTTTTATTTTCTTCTTTTATAAATAGCCAATTATCAAGCAGACTTAGCAAACATTACTTGTGAAATTGCAATTAAGCAGAAGCTGATTGATGAACTAGAAAATAGCCAGAAAAGACTGCAGACGCTGAAAAAACAATATGAAGAGAAGCTAATGATGCTGCAACATAAAATCCGGGATACTCAACTTGAAAGAGACCAGGTGCTTCAAAACTTAGGTAAGAGTTATATTTGATTCAAATGAAAGTTCAAACTAAATCATCAAAATGGGTTTTTATCTTTTTCCTTTAGAAGAAAAAAAATTAGAAGCCACATTAAATTTTTTTTTCTGTTTATTTTTTTGCAAGTCAAAGTTTGTGCCTTTTATTTAAAAATGGTATATAAACTGTAAGGATTTTCTGGGCACATTAAATGTTAATTTGTCTCATTATGTTATATAGTGTTATTTATTTTGTTTTTTAATACTGATAATCTGTTTAGGCTATTTAATTATTTTATCCAAAGTTGTAGTTAATTGTTTTAGTGTCTTGATTTATGCTGGGGACATTTTTAAATTGAATAAATAAACTTCAATAATTGTTAAACGGGTTAAGAGTAGATAATAAAAGAGAGAATTGAAAGACACCCTGGCCTCCTGAGGTTTGGGTGTTTGGGAAGGTAGCTCTTCTCGAAGGTTGTGGGTTGTAAATCTATGAAAGAAAAATGTGTGTCTCACAAAACAAATACAAACACCCTTTGGTCATTTAGGTTCCGTGGAATCTTACTCAGAAGAAAAGGCAAAAAAAGTTAGGTCTGAATATGAAAAGAAACTCCAAGCTATGAATAAAGAACTGCAGAGACTTCAGACAGCTCAAAAAGAGCATGCAAGGTTGCTTAAAAATCAATCTCAGTATGAAAAGCAATTGAAGAAATTGCAGCAGGATGTGATGGAAATGAAAAAAACAAAGGTATTGATTATGTTTTCCATTAAAGCTTGATGTTGAGGATGCTTGTGTCATTTGTGACAAAAACACTATTGTGGCTATTCCAATATTCGATAAAAGGTAACCCAGTCTTAAAAATGATGCACTTCCCTTTGGCAATTAGAAGTTGTTTCCGATAGTCATCCCTCGTCAAAGCCTTTCTTCAGAGTAGCTGAAAAATCATGTGGTCAATAGGGCTTCTCAGATTTTGGTGGATATTTCTCCTCTTAAAACTCTTACACGAGGTTAACAACAGTTTAAAATATTTCAAACATGCAAAATAGCATAGGTAAGATAATAACGTAACAAACACTATATCCACTATCTAGTTTAAAATATTAAACATTACAGATATAACTAAGCCTCATGTGTTTCCTTTTCTATCATAATCTCCATTCCCCAAGAGATAATGACTGTCTTGAATTTGGTGTTTATCATTCCCATGCATAGAAAATTAGATTTTCTTCCCCTGACCAAAGAGTGTATGTGAATCCTAATCTGTTTCTGTTGTTGGATCGATTATTCTTAACATCTGCATGAAAATCAATGTAGTTTCCTTAAATTAACAAACATGGAAGTGATTTAGGAAGTACAATTATGCATTGCTTAATGATGGGCGTATATTCTGAGAAATGCATTGTTAGGCAATGTCATTGTGTGAACAAAGCCTGTAGAACTCACTTCCATAAATCTGGGTGGTTTAGTCTACTATACACCTAGGCTATGTGGTATAGCCTATTGCTCCTAGGCTACAAACCTGTACAGGATGCTACTATACTGAATACTGTAGGCGATTGTAACACAATGGTAAGTATTTTTGTATTTAAACATATCTAACTGCAGATAAGGTACAGTAAAAATATGCTATAAAAGATAAAAAATGGTACACCTGTATAGGTGTACCTTGTTTTATTGTGATTCACTTTATTGTGCTTCACAGATACTGAGTTTTTTATAGATTGAAAGTTTGTGGACCCTGTGCCAAGCAAGTATATTGGCAGCATTTTTCCAACAGCATGTGCTTTATGTCTCTGTGTCAGCCTTTTTTAGCAATAAAGTATTTTTTAATTAAGATATGTACTTTTTTTAGATGTAATGCACATTTAGTAGACTACGGTAGAGTGTAAACATAACTTTTATATGTACTGGGAAACCAAAAAGTTTGTGTGACTTGCTTTAGTGGGATATTCACTTTATTGTGGTGGTCTAACATCGAACCTGCAAAGTTCCTGAGGTCTGGCTGTATAGGGCACTTACCATGAATGTAGCTCACAGAACGGAACTTGCTCTGGGTGAGTCAGTGAGTGAGTGGTAAGTGAATGTGAAGGCCTAGAACGTTACTGTACACTACTGGGGACTTTATAAACTGTATACTTAGGCTGCATTAAATTTATTAAAAAGTTTTTTTCTTTCTTCAATAATAAATTATATTTAGCTTACTATAACTTTTTAACTTTATAAACTTTAAAATTTTTTTAACTTTTGACTCTTTTGTAATAACACTTAAAACACAAACACATCATACAGCTGTATAAAAAGTTTTTTCTTCATATCCTTATTCTATAAGCTTTTTTTATTTTTTAAATTTTTTATTTTTTTTTTTACTTTTTAAACTTGTTTGTCAAAAACTAAGACACATACATGTTAGCCTAGAATTACACAGAGTCAGGATCATTAACATCACCATCTTCCACTTCCACCTCTCGTCCCTTGGAAGGTCTTTGAGGGCAGTAACACCCATGGAGCTGTCATTTCTAATGATAATAATGCCTTCTTCTGGAATACCTCCTGAAGGACCTGCCTCAGGCTGTTTTATAGTTAACTTTTTTTTTTTTAACAAGTGGAAGGAGTACACTGTAAAATAATGATGAAAAGTATAGTATAGTAAATATATAAACTGGTAACATAGTTGTTTATTATCATTATCAAGTATTAGGTACTGTAAATATCCTTTTATAAGACTAGCAGCACAGTAGGTTTGTTTACACTAGCATCACTACTAATGTGTGTAATACTTCAAGCTACAATATTACTATGCTAAAACATCACTAGGCAGTAGGAATTTTTTAGCACCATTATAATCATATGGGACTATCATCCATCACATATGTGGTTTGTTGTTGACCAAAACATTGTTATGTTGCACATGACTGTAGTTAGATTATGATGTTGTGTAATTGCTGATAACAACAACAATAGCTAAAAATTATTAGGTTCTTATTATGTGCTAAGTACTGTTATAAATACTGTATAAGTATTAACTCATTTCTCACAAAAATCTAATGCAGAAATATTATTTCCATTTTATAGCTGAGATAACCAAAACCTAGAGAGCTAAAGTTACTTGTTCAAGGTCACACAGTTACTGATAGTAAACTAAATATCAAAATTTCAAGTAATAGAACAACTAAACATCGAATATGAGAAGCACAGAGCACTTAGCAATTGGATAGAAATGCATTAGAAGTAGAAATATATGAATCTTGCAAAAATAAGAATTGACCATTTAAAATGTGCAGCAAAACTCCATGTTTCCATGTTAAGTATTCAGAATTCTAAGCACTTACTTCCATATATATGATTTATTTAATGAATGTTATGATAGAGTAATCCCAATAGATGTATATACCTAATTTTTTAGGTTCGCCTAATGAAACAAATGAAAGAAGAACAAGAGAAAGCCAGACTGACAGAGTCTAGGAGGAACAGAGAGATTGCACAATTGAAAAAGGATCAGCGCAAACGAGATGTGAGTGGATCTTTTAGCTCTCAGTTATTTAAAAATAATGTACATTGAATAAGATTGTTCAGTAAATGGAGGAAAAATTTCTGATAACTAGAACTATTAAATGCAAGTTAAGGACAATAAATAAGCATTAATTTTGTAAACCATCATTTATTACAGTATGTGGAATACAGTAATTCAATATAAAAGTTCATGAAAAACACTGTAATACTGTAAAATTTATTTGGAGGCTTATTTTCTGGATGATGAGATGGAAGTAAACGGCAAAGAATGTGTGATTAGAGAGACCAAGGCGCTAGTTACAGTATTATATAAGATAGCAATTTTAGCATGGTCCTAAAGACAGTTTCATCACTAGAGTTTCTTACAAGTATTCGTGGAAAAATAACCAGTCCTCATCAGAAGAGGCTTTTTAAAGAACTATACAAGTTTTTGTATCCTTTGACTCAAGAATTCTGCTTCTGTGAATTCAAACTAAGAAAATAATCTAAAATTAGAAAAATTACTATGTGTGAAAAATTTTAACAACTTTAGGGTTGTTTATAATTGTGGAAAACAGTCAGTAGGGGGAATGGAAATAAATTATGGTCCATTCCATTAAGTGGGTGGTTATTCATCATTAAAAATTGAGATTTGGAATCTGTATAGTTATATGAAAAATGACTATGACTTAACATTAAGTGTAAAGTAGCATTTCATAAGTGTGTGCTTGATTACAATGAAGGAAATTTTGAAGGATGCATACTAACATGCTAACTGTAATTGTGTCAGGGTTATAGGTTACAGTTGATTTTTTTCTTCTTTCCAAATTTTTGACGATATGTTTACTTCTTTAAAATGAGAAATTGTATTTATGATTTTTTTCTTAAAATAAGAAGCTATCACTTTTTCCTCCCATTATTAGTTAGTTTTCAGCCATTGTTCCTTTTTTCTTGCTCAAGTTTTTCTAAATCCTCCCTGGAAAAAATATGAACATACAGCATATTTTAGAAATGGAAATCTACTTTGGGAGGTAAAGAGAAAACTTGAGATAGAAAGGAGAGGTTAAGGAGGTAGAAAAGCAGATATTTTGACTAGATGACTCCCATATTTATGGCTCTATTTATTTCTTTTTTCCCCCAGTATATCAATGTCTTTTAGTAATCAGTGTATTTGTTACATTCAATTCCTGGGCATTGTAGATTTTGTTTATACTAATATGTTCCTACTGAAATCAAGTTGAAGCACATTCTACCATATTGCCTAGTCTCCTTTTCTCTGCTGTTTTTCAAAAAAATTGAGATATAGGCTGGTTGCAGTGGCTCACACCTGTGTTCTTAGCACTTTGGGAGGCCAAGGCAGGAGGATCACTGGAGGCCAGGAGTTGGAGATTGCAGTGAGCTATGATAATGCCACTGCACTCTAGCTTGGGCAACAGAATGAGACCCTGTCTCAGAAAAAAAAATTGAGATATAATTCACATGGCTATAAAATTCACCTTTTTAAAATGTACAATTTGGGTTTTTAGTATATTCACAATTTAGGTTTTTAGTATATTAGTATTGAGTATATTGTGCAATGATTGCCACTGTCTAATTCCGGAACATTTTCATTACTCCAAAAAGAAACCCCATCCTCATTAGCATTCATTCACCATTGCTCCTGGCCCCTGACAGCCACTAATCTACTTTCTGTCTCTATGGACTTGCTGATTCTTGACATTTCCTGTAAATGGAATCATACCGTATGTCCCTTTTGTGTCTGGCTTCATATACTTAGCATACTGTTTTCAAGATTTACCATATTGTAGCATATATCAGTACTTTATTTCTTTTTATGGCTATACGGATAGAGCACATTTTGTTTATTTATTCATCAATTGATGGACATTTGGGTTGTTTCCACTTTTTGACTATTTTGTTTTAAATGAAAGCTTTGGATGACAGGAATAATTTCCCTACAGTGTTTCTACAGTCCCCAACACCTGGGCAGTGGACCAGTACTGGTCCATGGCCTATTAGGAACCGGCTGCACAGCAGGAGGTGGGATGTGTGAGGGAAGCTTCATCTGTCTTTACAGCCACTCCCCATCGCTTGCATCACCGCGTAAGCTCTGCCTTCTGTCAGATGAGCAGTGGTGGCATTAGATTCTCATAGGAGCATGAACCCTACCATAAACTGTGCGTGCGAGGGATCTAGGTTGCACGCTTCTTATGAGAATCTAATGCTTGATGATCTGAGGTGGAACTTAGGTGGTGATGTTAGTGCTGGGAGTTGCTTGCAGACTCAGATCAAAACCCTATCAGTGTGAGTGGCAAGTGATAGTGTAATAATAATAGAAATAAAGTACACTTGAATCATCCTGAAACCCTTCCCACCCCAACCCCTGGTCTATGGAAAAATTTTCTTCCATGACCAGTCCGTGGTGCTAAAAAGGTTGGGGACTGCTGGTGCATGCTGCCTATTTCCTTATTACTAATTTGAATGTGATATAAGAGATTAGTATTGGCCAGGCGTGGTGGCTCACGCCTGTAATCCTAGCACTCTGGGAGGCCGAGGTGGGTGGATTGTTTGAGCTTAGGAGTTCGAGACCAGCCCGAGCAAGAGTGAGACCCCGTCTCTACTAAAAATACAAAGAAATTATATGGACAGCTAAAAATATATAGAAAAATTAGCCAGGCATGGTGGCACATGCCTGTAGTCCCAGCTACTCAGGAGGCTGAGGCAGGAGGATAGCTTGAGCCCGGGAGTTTGAGGTTGCTATGAGTGAGGCTGACACCACGGCACTCTAGCCCGGGCAACAGAGTGAGACCCTGTCTCAAAAAAAAAAGAAAAAGAGAGATTAATATTGAACAATTGACTCCTGGAATGGAACTTTTGAATCTTTTCCATAAAATATGATGTCTATATTTTATTATAGAGATAAGAGGTTGGCTAATCTCATACAAAGCTAATATTCAGATTCCCTCTCTGTTTTATTTGTTGCTTTTTGTGCATATTTATCTCCTTTTTAAACTGTTCCTCATCATTTTCATCTTTGAACCCTTAGAAAACCAAGTGTGATATTTCTATAGCACATAAGAAATATGAATGAGCTTGAGATTTAGCTTTTAATAGGAAGAAATTTAATGTAGTAACATGTTTCAAACTATACATTAACATTAGTTTTTGGTAGTTCATTTATTTAAAAACATTTATTAATTTTGCTTTTATGTCAATCATTGTGGTAGGCAATGAGGAAATGGCAGGGATAAGATGGAGTCCTTTTCTCAAAGAATTCCCATGTGATAGATGGGAATAAACATGAAATGAATGATGTGTTTGAATTTGGAATGTGAAACATACGGGATTATTTGTTATATAATAGAATGTAAGTGCTAGAAGGGATGTTTGTAATGAAGTGCAGTTCAAAGCTTTGCCCAAGATCACAAAGGACAATAAATGACAGAATTAGAACTAGGATTTATGTTTTTTCAGTCCAAAATTCTTTTCTAAATTATATCCCTATAGAATGGCTTGAAGTAATCCATAATTAATTTTCTTTATCATCTAGAGTATCTAGAAACAAATTGGTAGTCAATGCTGACATGTTTTATTGTCCATTTACCCACCATAATAACATTCCCAATATAAAGTGCTAATACAATTAATATTTATTCTCCCTATAGTTAAAAGTTTATTGTATATATTGTAAGATGACTCTATTAAATATTCTAAGCTGTGTGTCTTCCTGTTTGTGCCTCAGCCAGCAACTAAAACAAAATGTATAACAAAATTAAGTATGACAATACTTGTAAAGCATTTAGAAAACTACTTGCATATAATAACACTATATGAGTGTTAAATAAAGGTATGTGGCACAGAGATAACTTTTCATTTTCCAGACAGGGATGGCTATATAAGTGTGTATTTGTGTTGAAATAAAATATTTGTATCTGTGGTAATAGGTAGATACAAGGCTGTTAACTCAGATTGTGCTAAGAACTTTTGTGGTTCTCAGGGAGATGGGGTAATATGTTAATGTGAGGGTAGGAAGTATTACATCTTGTAGTTTACTATTTCAACTCATTCAATATTATTTTATAGCATCAACTTAGACTTCTGGAAGCCCAAAAAAGAAACCAAGAAGTGGTTCTTCGTCGCAAAACTGAAGAGGTACAGTAAGCAAGTTGAACATTTGGAGGAAACATTCTGACTTTGAGATAAATGGCGTATTCCTGTAGACTAATGGAATGAGTCAACCTCTGTTGCTACTTCAGGTTACAGCTCTTCGTCGGCAAGTAAGGCCCATGTCAGATAAAGTGGCTGGGAAAGTCACTCGGAAGCTGAGCTCATCTGATGTTCCTGTCCAGGACACAGGCTCCAGTGCAGCTGCTGTTGAGACTGGAGCCCAGCCCAAAGTGAGAATTCCTGTGGCAAGAGTCCAGGCCTTACCAACATCCACAACAAATGGAACCAGGTCCGCATAATTCTGTTCCTGCTGACATCGGCCTTGTGGGCATTAATACTGAATGTCGTACTTAGATGAAAAAATGGTTTGTTGTTGGGCAGCACACAATCAAATAAGTTCATAAGTAATTACATTTCTGTGTTTTTATATGATTATAGAAAAAAATATCAGAGGAAAGGATTGACTGGCCGAGTGTTTACTTCCAAGACAGCTCGCATGAAGTGGCAGCTTCTTGAGCGCAGGGTCACAGACATCATCATGCAGAAAATGACTATTTCCAATATGGAGGCTGACATGAATCGACTCCTCAAGGTATGGACAATAGAAAGTGGATCTGCTGCCCCGTGGCTGACTGTTAATTTTAATCTTCCAAATTTGGTCCCTGGGTAACTTTAATACTTAACCAAATTATTACGCACATCTTTTCTTAAAATCCAACCTGTTTTCTCAATAGCAACGGGAAGAACTCACAAAAAGACGGGAGAAACTTTCAAGAAGAAGGGAGAAGATAGTCAAGGAGAACGGAGAAGGAGATAAAAATGTGGTTAACATCAATGAGGAGATGGAGTCACTAACTGCAAACATAGATTACATCAATGACAGTATTTCTGATTGCCAAGCCAACATCATGCAGATGGAAGAAGCAAAGGTTTGTGATTTCTAAAATGTCTGATGGTTTAATGAAAAGTATTTTTCTATTGTTTATTATTAAAAGGACTTTGAATTTTTATATGAAGGAATTTTCTATGTATTGGTTTAATCTGATGCTTAGGTTTTATGTGTATACCACTCCCTGCCTGCTCTCCAGATTTCTCTGCTGATTTTGTGATATTATGTATTGTTTATACAACACATGTATCATTTGTTACATCGTGCCTTGAATTCTTGACTGCTTAAATAAATTTTACCTTTTCAACTAGATCTTATGTGTCTTGGGGTAGGGCTTATGTTTTACACTTTTCTGAGCAGTCTCATTAGCTAACCCAATACTAGCAAATAAATACATGAACCAATAGGCTTATTGCCTTCTGTTTAAATGCACTCAGCTCAAAGTAATGACCATAATACTATACTGGCTTGATGTAGGAAGAAGGTGAGACATTGGATGTCACTGCAGTCATTAATGCCTGCACCCTTACAGAGGCCCGATACCTGCTAGATCACTTCCTGTCAATGGGCATCAATAAGGTAAGATTTAGCTACATTATTCCTAAAAACCTAAGTTTTGACTAATTCATTATTGTTTTGTTGATATTCTTCACTGGAAAGTATCCCTTTTACCTTTTTTTAGTGTTCAGAACAGGCAGCGATATTTATAATTTCATTAGCTTGTCATCTCTTATTCTTGTGTATTAGAACAAGATAAAGAAGAAATAGTTCCCCTTTTACCTTAACAAAGGAAAACTTAAAAAAAATTTCTCCAGGTGCAAACAAATTTGGCATCAGAACTGGTTTAATACTGATTCTTTGTAGCTCAAAAGAAAATCAGAAAAGAAAAATAGTTGTCCTACTCCTCTTTTGAATATAAATGCTCTAATTTGTCACCTATAAGAAACTGCTGCCCAAATGTGGAAAGTGGCAATGATTTCCGACTCTTTTTTTCCGTATTGGGACTGTGTGATATTCTTTATGTTACGTCCTCTCATTTAATCTTCACAATGTGCCAGAAGATAGGTATTATTTATGTCATTTTGCATATGAGAAAACTGAGAAGCAGGAAGATAAATAGCATCTTGGACAGGTGAACTGCTCCAAGATCACCAAGCTAGTAAGTAGAGGAGCTGGGATGAATTAAGGTCCATCTGATGTCCAAGCCCATACATCATATGCATTTACTATTTGATACAGATCTTTTTGTGGTAGATTCTGTTTTGTATGATCTAAGATAATTCTTTGTTTGTTGTTGCAGGGTCTTCAGGCTGCCCAGAAAGAGGCTCAAATTAAAGTACTTGAGGGTCGACTCAAACAAACTGAAATAACCAGTGCTACACAAAACCAGCTCTTATTCCATATGTTGAAAGAGAAAGCGGAATTAAATCCTGAGCTAGATGCATTACTAGGCCATGCTTTACAAGGTAATTTGGACTAAATTTTAGTTAAATGAATTGCATGGTAGCTTTGCTCTTTGAACATGCTGTAATACATCTCTTTCCTCTGTGGCTTTATTGAATAGATGCTATATTTACTTATGCTCTTAATAATTATTCCTTCTTTATTTTGCATGTGTAAATTTTGGGGAAGTAATTATTGTCATTCCAAGAAATGATTACCAACTTAAAAAGGCTTATTTAACCTTAATAAGCAATTAGCTTTAACGGGCAAAGATCAACCAAGTTTCTGAATTGGTTATTTAAATTACTTAAAATATTAACCAAGTTTCATTGCTTTACTCTGCATATCTAACTGCCTTAAAAAATAAATTTATAAGTGTTTGCTATGGCATCTATTCTATATATCTTATAAATGGTACATAATCTTATTTTATATGGAAGTTCTTAACATTGGATCTGTTTTGATTGGAGTATTGCTTTTTGTTTCCTTTTTGCTATTATTTACACAGATCTAGATAGCGTACCATTAGGTAAGTATGTTTAGCTTTCTGTGTACCCTACAGCTGCATGAATTACTAATTGTTCATGTACACTAATTGTGGTACATCTTATTTTTTAAATTTTTATTCGCAGTCAAGTGGTTTTTGCATGATCTTTTATGAAATGTATCCATACCCACAAACATACTAAGTCTTTTATCTTTATTAAACATTCCTGATTTTAAAATTCTTCTATGTTTAAAGAAGTATGCTTTAGTTGATTGTCTCGTTTACTATTTGAACTCCAGTGATTATTTGAAATCTAGCTTCAAAAACCCTTTGAGTTCTTTCTATTTCTTACAGAAAAAAAGTAAAATTTATGTTCCTTTTAAATTCTTAAATATATCTATTAACTTGCATCTGTTGTTTTAACCCCATAAATAACTTTCTTTTGTATATATCTTTGGTATATATTTGCTTCATCCTTATCTATTTTATTTTTGTAAAATTAGGCACACACTTTTTGATATTGTAAATTGAACAAAACTATCCAAAGAATTTTATCTGAGCACATTTAAACAATATTTATAATCATAGCTTAGTATTTTTAAGTTAGAAGGGTCTTAGACATCATTGAGGGTAGAGGTTTTTGGCCTTTTTCTCCAGTCTTTACAATATTCACATGAACTACATCCACCAATCAGGGAAGTTTTATTACTTGTGATTTTTCTGAAAGATTATTTTGGAGCAGTTTTTATATAATTAAAATTATTTTAAAAATTGATCTTTTTTTCTAATTACACAGTTGTCAAAGGTTTTCTAAATGCTTATACTTAAAGGAGAGGAAAGTAACTGAAATATTAAATATAATTATCTCTCTGTGTCATTAGAATTAATATGTTCTATGAATCTGCATTTATTTTAAATAAGATGTTACACAAATAAGATACATGAGCTAATTGATTTTTAGGTGTTTACCTGTTAATATCAAAATACTGTTTGCTTGGGATGAACTGTGTTTTATATGTATGGAAAGTCTATTATTTTAAGCTGCTCAAGCTATGCCAGGGAAAGGTAGAAAAAGGAACCATGTTAGGCTGTTTGAGTACCTGGCATTTGTAACAAGCATTTTTGCCATTCTATGTGCTATCAAGCATGTTTCTTCCCTTCCTGTCTCTGTCTCCTCTTTCCCTCCCCTTTCTTTCCCTCCCCCGTACTCCTCCTCCTTTTCCTCCTCTTCCTCCTTCTTCTTCTTGTTCTCCTCCTCTACTTTGTTTTTCTTCTTAGTGGCTCAACTTACAGTAATATATACTCTCTTTTAACTTGGAAGAAAAATTTTTGATATCCTTGTATATAGAAAAATATTAAACTACTAATTTGATGAGCAGCGTTACATTTTTTTACAACTTTCAAACAACTAACAATTATTTATAGCTTGAAGAAGGGTGGGAAGCAGAGAGTGGAAATCCATTCAGCTGATGTAACCTCTAACTCATGGCAGAAATTTGCCCTAGGGATTGAGGCTCTCTCTGGATAAGAGAAGAAAACAATGGGAGGAGAAAATTATGAAATTTAAATCTGCAGAAGCTAGGCAGTCATAGATGCATCATTTTAGAAACTATTCAGCACTCCAATTTTATCTCAAGCATTGGGCTGGGTGCTGGGATTCAAAGATAAATAAGATGCTGATCTTGTCCTTATGGACTTGATGCCCTGCTGAGGGTGACAGACTATGAACAGATTATACATTGCAGTGAGAGCAGTGAGGGAGATCTATCCAGAGTTTATTGGAGCACAAAGTAGGGCCACCCAACAAGAATGGAGGACTTGATGAAGGCTTTTTGGAGCAGGTGACATTTGATCTGAAACATAAATGAAGAAAAAGCATTAGCCAGGCAAAAAACAAGATTGAAGGGGACTAGAGAAGAGTCACTTCAGGCAGAGCAGCAGTACAAGCTAAGGCATGGAAATTTAACCACAATATTGTGTGCATGAGGCCTACAAACAGGCTGGTACTCTGGAGCAACACGTACGTGACATGGAATGATGGACTTAAGGCTAGAGGATGAGCCAAGGCCAGCACCCTATGCTAACAGGATTGTACTTATAGCATTTGAAGAACATCTTTATTTTCCCATACCTCTTTTGGGGTACCTAAGGTCACCCCATCTTTGGAGATTTGCTAGAAGACTCTTGGGTTTCAGTACATGATTGTATTCTTGGCTAAGATTTATGAGAATATGGGGGAGATACACAGCTGGACCATAAGAGAAAAAGACACAGATAGACTCTGGAGGAATTCACGTCCAGGCTTTTTTATGCTTTCTCCCTCCCATGAGAGACCACACACAGTGCAGTCTTCTCCTAAGAACAAAAATGCATTAATATGTGTGCAATGTTTGTGCCCAGGGAAGTCCATTGGACACTGAGTGCCCAAGGTTTTTATTAAGGATAGTCACATAGGTGCCTTCAGTCTAGCACCTACCAGAATTCCAGATACCTAGAAAGAAAACAAGTGTTCAGCAAACATAAGCCATATTGTTTGTACAAACAGTCTAGGTACAGTGAGCCGTGCTTATTCCTTAACTGTTGACTGGAGACACTCTGTGTTAGCTAAAGTCCAGTTTTGCAAGCAGGCCTTTGTAAAGGCCTGTTAACTCTTTTCTGTATACTATTTTTAAGAATAACCTTTAAAAAAACCCAGTCATAAAAAAACAAACAAACAAACAAAAAAAAACAACCCAGTCATGGTTAACTTCCAATGAAGTCAGACTGTGAGACTTTACACTGATGTGGATAAACTTTAGGGCATTTGGGAGTTTTGTCTCTGCCTTTTAAAGCTGTAAAGCTGCTGTGATGAGAAAAGCAGCTAGCCTTGGGCTAGAGTTGGGAGTACAACAGTGGAGTGATGGTGTGTCCTGCTGCCCAGACAACCATAATGCTTCAGACCAAACTCAGTCCTAAAGAGGGGTCTGACTTGGTGATTGTCTGGGTGGGATCCTCTATGCTCTGGCCAGGTTGGTTATGTTAATACATAATTATTTCTAAGTAAGGCATACATGCGTAAGCAGGAGTTAAGTGGTTTTTACTAAGGACTCACATAGTGTTTAACATTTGGTTTTATCACTCTCTACAAGAAAAATACTAGCAAATCTTAGCCTGTATGGGAAAACAGAGGCTTGTCCTTTCTTTATAACCTTATTTCCTATATTATCAACTAATTCAGTCACCTTAGCACTCAGTTATCCTGTCTATGAAACAAGTACTTGAGCCTCCCTCTAATGGTGGGCTTTGATACGCACATTGCCTTCAAGACCACCATTTTCTTCACCTCACTTCCCTTTGGGTCCTAGATGTGGTTCCATTTTAGATAATACTACAAAGTATTCCTGAATTTCTTTTTTCCCTTTTCTTTCTTTTAATTTGAGGCAGGGTCTTGCTATGTTGCTCAGGCTGGAGTGCAGTGGTGTGATCATAGCTCACCATCAGCTCAGACTCCTGGGCTTAAGCAATTCTCTGCCTTCGCCTCTCTAGCAGCTAGGGCTACAGGTGCACACCACCATGCCCAGCTAATTTTTAAAATTTTTTTGTAGAGACAGGGTTTCATTATGTTGCCCAGACTATCTTGAACTCCTGACCTCAAACGATTCTCCTGCCTCGGGCTCCCAAAGTGCTGGGATTACAGGCATGAGCCACTGTGCCCAGACTATTACTGAATTTCTGTGGAGGTGTCTGCCAGACAGTGAGAAAGGGAACATGAGTGGAGAGGAGTTAGTTCACTCATGTGCCACAGTTCACCTGTATGATATAAAATTAAAAGTTAAAAGGGGATGAGTCTTATATATTTTTCATTAATATATATCATTCATAATCTTGTCTTCAGTTTTGTGGAATGATTTTGTAATAAAATGTATATGTTTAAAAAAAAATCCTGCACCTGTTAGAGACTTGCTGGCATTTTAAATAGTTTACATTCTGAGGCTGTTTTATTTACTGACTTCCTACTAGTTTTGTGTTTGATTTTTTTCCCTTTTCACTAGTGTGTTATAGTTGTTCTGAAATAGCAGTGGTTTATTTGTATTAGTTTACAGAGTCTTTGCATGCAAACCTATCGTTTTTGTCTTCTGTGTATATGTGAATGAGCTGCATGCTGATATGTGACTTCTGAACACTTTCACACACTCTCTCTTTCTACTTGAAGGCAAAAATAAAAGGACTTTAAAAAGGAAAAAATATTTAAGTACGTTGGCATAACTGATATGTAACAACATTTACTCTTATTCATGTTTGGTTCAGTACATAAAGAAAGCTCATGTAGCATTTACTTTAACCTTGTATTTTTAATCAGTGGATTTTTGTATGTCTGGATGGTACAGGATAAATACATGACTCTGAAAAAAATATATATATATTTACCCAGATAAATACATGATCTCATTCCCATCCTATGAATGTTATTCTTCCATGTTTTACCATTCAAATTCATAGTTTTCCTATTTTAAGCATATTTTCCTCATCCTAGGATGTATAATCAAAGGAGTTTCTTAGAAATATTTTTCTATAATTCTATTTTGATTCTCTACTAAAACCAAAGTGCCCATACTGAGACATACTGTCTATTACAGCATAGGGATTGCAGTCACCAGACTGTGACATGTGGATAACACTTACATTTTGGACATTGTTTTTTAGAAAATGTAGAGGATAGTACTGATGAGGATGCACCATTACACAGCCCAGGATCAGAAGGAAGGTAAGAGAAACTTTAGAAACTTAATAGATTTGACTTATTCCTGTAATATTTTTACTACTTTTATCTTATTATATCAAACAATTGCCATAAAACAGAAGTAGTTTTGAATTTAATGGCTAATTGAATAGCACTAGAAGCTGTAATATAGAAACCAAACTAAGTCATGCTTAACTATCACAAATTTTAGAACAAAAATACTGAAATACTTAAGGAAGATAAATGAATTATTTTTTAATTCATTCATTTGGATTTTAAATATTGTCTTTCTGTGTTGCCCATAGGCACATAATTTTTTTTCATAGTTGTAAATATAGAGGACATATATATTATAAATAGGAACTTTTCTATCATAAGTTCCCATTTAATCTTGTGGTTAATTATTTACTTGTATATAGCACACTGTCCTCCGACCTTATGAAGCTTTGTGGTGAAGTGAAACCTAAGAACAAGGTAAGGAAAATTGAAAATATCAGGTAAACATTTTTTCTACTATTCTTTGTTATCACTATTAAACATAGATCTCACATTTGAGTCTCAATAGATTAGCAAGTAGGCATGCTTTTACCAAAGCTCTTCCATGGGTAAGAAATATAGTTCTTTATTATATTCCCCTTTAAGAGGTAACTGAAAAAAAATTTATATTGAAAAATTTCTTCTTGGTGGAACTTGGGCTTTACTGTATTGTTGTACTTTTCCCACTGGATGAGATAGGATTACGGTGGCTGATTCACAAGCTGCTGGTTAACTAAATTTTATACCCTGTAATGTCATACAATAGAAATCATTTAGATTGGCAGGAGATTTTTGAAATTTTATCATTCTAGTATGTTCTTAAATGTTTCTTATTTGTTTAACTAGTGTCTTGAGGTGGTTTGAATAATAAGTCAACCTTTAATTATCATGTGTTAAAATCATTATGAGGCTATAATGCATATTTGTAAGGTTTTTAAAAAATAATGTAAATGATCCATGCTGTTAATATGTAAGATATCCATGGTACATTTCAGACTGAGTGTGGTAGGTAGCATTGGAATGATTTAACTAATGATCTTAAAATGTTTGAAAACAGAGAATTCTTGTAGTGCTTAGTAAATATTGTTGAATGAATGCATTGAATCAGGACCTGAAAAAATAATACCGTGCAAATGGACAAGATAGATTTAAGGCCCACAGTGGCTAATTAGGTAACGTAAATGAGTAATTTGGCTGGATGTAATATTTTACAATATTGATTTACCAATTTTGTAAATCAATTGATTTACCAATTTTGTAAATTACCAAATTGATAATTTACCAATTATCAATTTACCAATAATGAATAGGTAATCATTATGATTACCTGGAGAGTACATGCCCCATCTAAAGCAAATAGCCACTAGGAAGCTTTGCTCATTTTCACCATTTGGGAATATGGGCCTAAGGCTATCAGATCCTCTGTTTTTTCAAGAGATGTTTTAAATATGGATTTTTATGTAGAATTTCTTGATCTTCAAAACACCAGGCAAGCCAATCAAAAAATATCTCTAGGCTCTTATGTATGTATGGTCTTTGAGCTACTGGCTTGGCAACGTGTGGTTTATGTTTTCTTATCCTAAGTGACTAAACAGAGGTTACCAAAACTCAAAGAAAACATTCTTATATGCTTTGGATCCAGTCCAGATCTCTTAAGGTAAATTTCATCTTTCAGGCCCTGTGAAAGCCTTGTTAGTCATGCCCCTCTGGGACACCAAAGAGAGAGGTGAAGTGGTAGCCTAAAGGTCATCTCCTGAAAGAACCACTGTGGTTAGGAAAGCCAGAAGAAAAATTCCTCTCTGCCCTAGGCTCTTGGCAGTGGAGAGAACTGACTGTGAAAAATGACTGCAGGGCTTTTTCTTTGCAAAAGTTTTCTGAAGTTCTATCTGCTACTTCTTTTGAATTGCACAGATCTCGTATCATTTCTTTTTCGCTCATTGAAAAATTGAAGTTGGTTATGTAATTTAAATAGGTATGTACCAGCACTATGTTAAATGCAGGGGTATAAAATTAGATTAAATAGGGTGCCTGCCCTCTAGAAGCTTATAATCTGGTAAACCCTTTGATTATCTGCTAATACCTTAATGATATCAACAGCCAACTCTGAGCAGTAACAGAGTAGTCACTTGGTTTTCAAGACTAAGGACGGGAATGCTTATAGTGAGTTTAGATTCTAGGAAAATAACCTTTCTCGCCGTGCTGCTTAAAGCTGGTACTTGCTAGTGTTGAATTGTCCAGTGGGAAGATTGAACACATATTTAAGGTATCAAGGGAGAAGTGTCGCAAAATTGAGAAAAAAAAAATGTAAAATTTATATTAAAAGAAAGCATTTAAGCATGGGAAAAATGAGAGTTCAGTTGAGTTCCCCTGCAATTATCTTTTGGGTCAATTTCTTTCGTTTTCTTCTTCTTTTTTTAATTATTTGTTGAGGGAGTTGGACACGAGTGGCAGGACAGCACAGTAATATTGGAGGCAGATTGCCTGGCTTTGAATCTGGCTGTATCACTTACTAGCTGTATGACCTTGGGCAAATCGCTTAGCTTCTCTGTGCCTCAGTTTCCTTATTTGTGAATTGAGATAATGATATTACCTATCTACATGCTAATGTAATAGAGTGTTTAGAAAAAGAACAGTGCCTGGTACATAAATGCAATACAAATGTTGGCCATTATTGTGGCCTCTAAAGGTCTCATCTGGCTATAGCTCTGGCTTGTCACTCTCTTACATGCTATGTTTGACACACTTGCTAGTAAAAGACACCCTAAATGTCTTTACCTATTTCAAACTAATATAAATCTCTATTCCCTAATCATCTTCCATGCAAAAATTTGCTCCTGATTGCTTTTCCTTCCATTCTCTGACTAGGCCCGAAGGAGAACCACCACTCAGATGGAATTGCTGTATGCAGATAGCAGTGAACTAGCTTCAGACACTAGTACAGGAGATGCCGCCTTGCCTGGCCCTCTCACACCTGTTGCAGAAGGGCAAGAGATTGGAATGAATACAGAGACAAGTGGTACTTCTGCTAGGGAAAAAGAGCTCCCTCCCCCATCTGGCTTACCTTCTAAGATAGGCGGCATGTAAGTTTGGCCCGGCTATACTAACTTCTTTTCTTTTGGCTTTTTTTTTTTTTTTAAATATGCATGTTGCTAATTTCTTATTTCTATTTTTAAAAATTTATGTAAATTAGATCTCTAGTTTTCAAAGTAATTTCTGTTAGGTGTTGTCTCCCCTGATTTTTTGGACAGTCAAAATCATTTAAGATGAGATGTTCTTTGTTGAATTGCTATGTCTTGTCTCTCAGTTTTAGGATCATTCTTAAGGGCTATAATTTTGTAAAGGTTTAGCTATGAATTACAAACAAAACTTACATAGAGGTACCTAAATTAAATTTATACCTGTAAAACCGTTATATATAAACAGAAGCTTTAAAGACTCTTAAATTTGCTGTAAATTATCTATATTCTAGTTCTAAAAACCTCATCAGGATAGTAAATCTTTGCTTACCATTTTAAAGGAAAAAAAGAAATACAAATTTAATACAAGTTGAGTTTTCTTAATTCTTCCTAATTCTTTACCTTGAAGCACATTGTATATTTGGGATGAATGTATGCCCAAGATATGTTTATTGGTATTACTAAAGATTTAAAGGAAGAAATGCTCTCTTTTCTACTATGATAATCTGAACAAAAAACCTTCTATTCAAAAAAAAATCTTGCTTAGAATTTTTCTATTATTATCCTGAGGACAAAGATTTTCCCACACAGGCCAGTGTGTGCGTGTACCGTGTGTGTGTGTGTGTGTGTGTGGGTGTGTGTGTTTGTGTGTGCATGTGTGTGTATGTTTTGACAGTTATATTAAAATTAGATCATTCACTGGTTAAGATTTTTAATGACACTTTCCAAACTAACTCTCACATATGATCTAGCAAATGATTTGTGAAATGAATACATCTCTGCATTGAGGCATATTGCTCCCTCAAAATGTGGCCTATATGCAAATAATACAAAATAACAAACTTTCTACCCTTGAATAGCTGTTTTCCGTAACAGTCTTCATTTTATGGAGATACTTCTATTGTCTTCTATTCAGTAATCCCATCTGCTACCCTTTGTTCCAAAATAAATTTACATGATGACAGAACTTTCTTGCATGTGCTTGAGGTGGCCTGTGTACTTAACGATTGGATCAGCTGTTAGAGATTGCTAACCAGTATTGCTTATGGCTTCAGTGCTTTTGTGATAAGATCAGAGTAGAAGAATGCTTTTGATGAAGGCAGTGATATAGAATTGAGGATAGATTTTAGGCATTTGCATGTGCTCAGCATTTAGTCTGTCAGATGAGTAGGGACTTTTGGAACATCAAGACTAAATCTATGGCCTGGAATCCAGATTCAGGTAATACCTTCTATTTACCTTTTTTCATTTGAAAAATGTATCCTTTATGACAAGTTGTAGAAAATATTTTTTGGTCTCTGTCTTTTCATATGATTTAAGTTTTCATAAATTCAGATGCTTGTCATAATTTGTAATTCTTTCCAAATCTAAGAGTTGGTCACATGCTTGGTGCAGTAACTCTTATAAGCCATTACTGCACTTCTTTTATTTCAAGAAGTAAACTAATTAACTCAAGTGATCCTTATGATTTACATGATGTAGAATTTCTAAAATGGGATTTTCTCTGATTAGAAAAATCAAGCACATTAAATTTAACTATATTTAGTTTTCACTTTTAAATAGGAATTATGTAAACCCATTGTGGAGGTTTGCTATCCAATTCCTTAGTGGTTTTTTTTTAAATATTAATATAACTAGTCAAGAATAGAAGGCATACACTTTCTTCAATTAAAATTCATTACCACCATTCACAAAAATCATAGTCTTGAATTTTTAATTGCATAGCAACCATTCACCATTTAAAATTTATAAGGAAGGAATTTTTTTACTAAAATATACATAGATACTAATTAGTACCTAAATACTAGGTAAGTAAAATAATTGTGTATTATTGTTTTTTTGTGATTGCCTGTAGTACTATTTTGTGATCATGTCTAAATATTAATTCATTAAATCTCATTGTTTCTCATATTCTGATATTCTAATATTTTTGTTCTTGCAAAACTATATGGGCAATTTTTCTCTATCTGAAATAATTTTCAATGAAACATAAACATTTATATTTAAAATAAAATATTTATCATAGCTATTTGGAAATAAAGCATTGATGTTTGCATTTAAAGATAATAGGTTTGCACATATTTAATAAGATTGCCAATTTAACAATTTATAGTTGTCAAGCTTCCATCAACTAGAAATAAGTCATGTAATATTTTCTTAGTTTTATTTTTTATTCTCAAGGAATAATCTTTCTTAAGTTCCAGTTGTTAACCTATCAAAAATTATAGTTAGAATATCTACCAAAGTTATATGTACATATTTAAAATTAGATAATTAAAGAATCTTTTTCTATTTTAGTTCCAGACAGTCATCTCTATCAGAAAAAAAAATACCGGAGCCTTCCCCTGTAACAAGGAGAAAGGCATACGAGAAAGCAGAAAAATCAAAGTCCAAGGAACAAAAACAGTGAGTTACTAATGGTTTTCATAAAATGTCTGCTGCACTAAGAAGCTAAAGGATAATAGTGCAATTATTTTGCAGATTTAGGCTGGCTCTCTGGTTATGACTGATTTGACTAATTAAGACAATCAAGTCGGCTATTGGCTTGACTAAGTGGTTTTCTCATTTTTTTGGTCACACACACACCTGTAAAACTATTTGAGCACTTGTCTCTGATTATGTCCACTTACTTAATTTTCAGTTATTTGTGTGTATCATTGTAAGAGTTCACATACACTTGAGGTGAGGTATATGAAATCTGTATTTCAAATAGTCTTTTAGAAAAATTTGAAATTAAATTTGACTATTATTTGATAAAACTGACATTGACTCTACCTCTTTAGAGTGGCAGACAAACAACTAATATTAATCATAGGGTGTGTTGTGCCATTTTCTTGCTGTTGTCTCATGCTTAAATTGTTGGTATTTTTACTCGTTTCTTTAGTGTGTTTTACAAGGGTTAGTTTACTTAGCAATACATAATATAATTTGATGATCCACTTAAATGGGCATTTATAAATTGCAATACCATGACATGCACAATTTGAACGGATGAGAGCCACTGTTACCCTTCCACTCCTCTCTCAGGTTACCTAACGTGCTGCATGAGACAGGTAGAGTTCAGCCATGTCCTTGAGGGAGAGCAGCTATGCCAGTCTACATTTAAATATTAGTGAAGTGAATTTATTTTATTTCTGTAATATAAGCATAAATACAAAAAGAAGTGTTCATATATTTTCTGTACCTAAGTGGACAATCTTATATCACCCGCCTCTTCTGTGCCAAGACGCATACTCTCTACTTTGACCACTGGTTTAGCTGACTTGAGTGTCATAGAAATCATCCTTCTAATCATCCTTGCTTCCTGTATTTAAAGATCTAATTTGCCTATTTCTATTGAATCTAATGTCTCAAGAATAATTGGGAAAGGGGGGATGGCGCAAATAAGTAATTTAAAAATAAATGATGGAATTAACTGAATAAGCAAATTGCCCTTAAGCTGTCTGGGTATGTTTCCTCATCCATAATGTGAGCAATTTGGTCTCAGCTCTAAAACCGAATAATTTTAAATTTGGCTTGCTTTATTTTTGATACTGTCAGCAGGCAGAACCTTTTCTTTAGTGCCATCTTGTGGCCAATGTAACAAAATCCAGTGAAAAAAATTTGAATTGTTCAGAGTGCATTTTATCTTACAAAAAAGGAAGAGGAAGGAAGGAAGGAATTCTCTAATGAAAAGCTTTTTGTACAAGCATGTTTCTTATAACTTTTCTAACAAATCATAACCGATTAAAGCTACCTATTTAATGTTCTTTTTTCTTGTAGCTCAGATTCTGGAACTTCAGAGGCTAGTCTTTCACCTCCTTCTTCCCCACCAAGCCGGCCCCGTAATGAACTGAATGTTTTTAATCGTCTTACTGTTTCTCAGGGAAACACCTCAGTTCAGCAGGATAAGTAAGTCATTACGGAAAAGAGCCCCAACTATTTATACAATATTCTGAACCTTTCAATACAGTCTGTAGAAAACAACCATCTCTGTGTGGGAGATGGAGTCTGACTTGTGAACTGTTGCCACATTTTATGCATTTTTCCAATGGGAAAGGAACCAGATAACAAAAATTAGAGAAAATTATTTTCCTGCTGAACACTATTCCCTGTTGCAGATTTGCATTGCTATACTTTCAGCACTTGTCTTGCCTTTTCTTTTACAAGTAAATTAGAATTGAAAAATCTTTGACACCACTTGAAGTTTAAATTTCTTGGAATTCTTCAGCTTGTATGAGCCCACGAAAGCCTCTAATCCAGGCAGCCTGAGTTGAAAAGAGGCAAATTGTTTTATCTTTGGTGGCTATAACAGCTTACAAAGACCACTGTTATATGTGTAACATGTCATTATCGTTTGATCATTCTAGACAAATTTACCACAAAACTTCAGTAATTGTGTTCTTACAATAAAAGATCACCTTTATGGATGGAAGGGGTAGGACTGGGAGAGTGTTGTGGGGGAGGAGAAGCCGGACACATATGGAAAATGTAATTTTCATACAATTTGAAGTGAAAAAGTATCTGCACATTGAGCCAGAATCTCTTGCAAGAATTCAATACTAACAATACCGCTGTAAGGTATTTATTAACTGACATGTCTGCTTGGATTTTGAGTGATAACACAGTGGATGTGTGGACTTGCCACCTGCCCTCCCCCACCCGGATTGTTTGTTTTCTATGCTATTATCTCCCTATTATCAATGGTCTCTGAAACTTATAGACTGCCATTTAAGATCTGGCTGGCATGCTTAAATCATGTTAAATGGCTCTATAAATATAGAGAAAGATATCATCATTTTAAAAGAATTTTTAATTTACTAAATTTCCTGGTAATTTTTTGTGGATTCTTTATTAGATTTTAATATAGTTTAATCAGTAGATGACAAGTCCTTTAAATTGATCTTGATAGGTAAATATTTTTGTGTGTTATTAAACAAAATACTCTTTTAACATTGTTAAATCATCTCTTTCATTAGTTTAGAAAAGTAGAACATTAGGAATGTCTTTGCAAAGTCCATTTTCATTACTTGTATCTTCATTTTTTATGTCAACAATTGCTAAATTGTGTCTACCTTGCATTCACAGTCATAACATTTCCTGTCAGTCTTTTGATAATTGTGATAATCTCATAGTTCCATATTTTCTACTGAAATATTTTATGAGCTACCAATAATTTGACTCTGTTGTCATCTTTATAAGCTAAAACTTAGAATAACTACTCTACACTTTCAAAAACTTGCCTACCTTTTATATCACTTTCTTTGTGGCTCCTTTTTGAGACCACCATATTTCACTAGTGAGATACAGACCCCACACATTGCTTCTGGTCATGTTCCATGCCGACACTCATATCCTCATTCTCCTGAAGCCTGTTATACAATCTAAGTAGATTTTCATAATAACCAGATTCACTGCCAGTCTTGGAGGCTTCAGGGTAGGGCTAACAGGAGTGGCTTGCCTAATTTTAAAATCCCTCTAAAGTCTCCCAGCTATTACTGAGGGGCTCCTTAGTCAAAAGAACTCAGTGTTTTTGAGATAGGTTATAAACCAAGGGTTGTTAAATTCTGAGTGATTTGCTTTCCATGCAAAAATACAACGTGTTTGTGTACTTTGAACATTAGAGTCTGAATTTAAAGTAATAAATATCAAGATGAATAAAATTCATTAATAGTTATTGAAATGGGAACATTTTTTTCTAGTACTAGTCAAATTAAATAGACAAACCTTGAAGTGGTACTTGGTATTGTTCCTCTACACAGCCTAAGTTGTAGAAGTGAGGATAGATCAGTAATAGAAAGTTTTCCCCCAATGTTTTGCTAGAAAATATAAGGATCAAATTTTTTACATAATTTAGCTATACCTTAAACTTGCAGATATTCAGTGCAAATAGAGAAGCAGAGCACTATAAAGGAAATGTTTGCTGTATTTCTGTTATTCATGCTGTTGATTTTGAGTCCAAAGTCAGTGTCCTTACCTGTTGACATCTGTTTTCTTTCTCCTCATAATTCTAACTCTTTCACTGTAGGTCTGATGAAAGTGATTCCTCTCTGTCGGAGGTACACAGGTACTTTCTTTCTACCTTTCCTATATTCTGACATTTCATTGATGTTCTTAAGTGCCTTCCTAGAAATTCTAAGCAAGTCTCATTTTTGTTGCATGTGTCACTTGTTGTAAATCATATAAATGCACTAATATTTTTAAACATATTAATTTTAATCTATTTTTGTGATCATCCTTGTAGGTAAGATAGTGGTAAGCTTTTTTTGGTATAATAGCTTAAAATTGTGGTATTTGTTTTCTGTCTATAATATAAATATTTTCTTTAAAAGAAATGAAGTTTTATGAATATTTATGTCAGGAAGGTTTGTTCCTCAATAATTATTTCCAGTGCCTCAAAGTGTAGGAGGTGGATAAGGTCTTTTTTCTTGCTGGTTTAACAATTTTAAGTAAAAAGGTTATATGATAAAAAAAACATATGCTAGGAAGAAAAAGGATACCATTATGCTAAAAAAAAAATGGAACAAGAAATAGACACTAAAAGAGCTTTGAAAAAATAATAGTGAATATCTTTTACTGATAGATACAATTTTAAAAATAACAATGTTACATTTTTTCATGTTGGATATTTTGGGAGGCCCCTAATTTCTTTCTTTCTTTTTCTCTCTCATCCCTTCTCACCATTATCATTTTGTCTCCTCCCTCTGTGTGCTTGTTTCTCTTGTTTTATGGCCGTTTTGCTGATCAGCAGCAGATCTTCCAGAAGGTAGGCAGGGGGAGGGAGAGGAAGTTAATCTTATTTACAGTGTTACAAAACTTTACTGATTTGCATGGAACAAAAATAAGTGTTTTTCCCCCTTTAGATCAAGTCTGTTCTACAGATTTGCAATATTTAACCTTAACTTAAACTGCTTTAAAAGTAGATTTTTATACTTCAGAGTGTGAATAGATTAATTCTAATAGAGAAAGAAATATTATGGATGTATGTTTCCAATATCTGTGTGTCTCTATTATCTTTGGTAATCTATATAAAATAATAACCCTAATATTCAGAATATTTGAGAACATTTTAAAGTAATTAATAAAATGCCATGTTTAATGTTCAGATTATTTTTCTGCAGAAGACTGAATAATCAATGATACTATTAATAAAATATGTAAGAATGAAAAAGAGGCATCCTACTCTCCAAGGAATAACTTTGCCACACGTAATTGCCTGGGGCAAATATTTACTGCTTCCTTTTGTAATATTATAACTGTTGACATGATAGAATTGTATGTTATATCATCAGGGAAACATTTAATAGATTCATAGGATAAAGCTGGTAATCTGAAGGGAAGAAATCTTTTGGAAACACAATATTATGTAATTGAGGGTGCTGTTTAGTTTTTTTTTTCACCTTAGGGTAATTTGTGTCATTAAATGCACATCAAAAACAGCTCTTTTACTGTGGATGTGAATTGTTTTCTTTACAATCAGCTTTTTGGGATATACATACAAATATATTTTCTGTTTGACAAGTAACAGTAGCAACCTACTGTTCATTAGAAACATACCTTTTCAATATTTGAAGCAATGTTTGTAAATTTGATGGCTTTAGTTCATAGCTATAAATCTTATATCACCAAGATTTCAAAATGACAGACTCAGACTTTTGACAGATTCAGATTTCAGTTTTAACCTGGTTCAATTGTTAGATTACAAACAAATTACTGAGCATTAGTTTTAAGAATCTAAAATTGTTACATGTATGCAAATAATAACATCAGACTTCATTATTGTATATCCAGAGATAACAATTTCTAGTGATGAGAAACTCCTTTCACTTTTGAAATGATTATAACTAGACTATAAAAATAAATGTGTTTTTTTCTGAGTCTAAATTTACCTGCTTTAAATTTCTGTTCATTAGTCTTTCATCAGCCTTCTTCATCTGTACTAGAATTAATCTAATACCTCTTTGTGTATATATGACAGCCCTTTAAATATTCAGCCCTTTTAAACTTTGCTATTGTATTCTCTCTCCAATGAATGTTCTTTTATCAGCTCAAGTTCTAGTTTTATCATCTCTCCCTTTTATATATAATATAATCTACAGATACTTTATTCTACTTCTACTGTTTTGGAAAGGCTCCAGTATTTCAATGTTCTTAAAATGTGACATCTAGAACTATATGCCATTCCAAATGTGGCGTAGGCAGAATACAGTAGGTCCATTTCTTTCTCCTGAATTATTTACTTCTATTGAACAAATCATTAATAGCGTTGGTAGGGGAACCATAAATTGTTACTCCATTGATCTTCTATTCAGTAAACACAGCCCTTTAGTTTTTTAAACTTGGGCTACTGTTAAGCCTCTATCCTACTTGTAGCATTCTTTTCTATCTTTGATTTAAATTTTATGTTTAAATTTTATCCAGTGGTTATGTTAGTGCTAAGTAGGTACATAAAATAAATGAATTTTGTTTCAGTGATTTCTCCAGGCAATAAAATGTAGTATCCATCTCTTTAATATGTCAATTTAATAAGCATGCCATCTTTCTCTTTAGGACTAGGGAAAGATTGACTAGATAGTGAAGATATTACAAATTGACAGTGACATTGACTCTTTAAGTGTGACTCTTAATCACCTGTGGAACTGCTTTACAACAACAGTTCCACACTTACCCATTTTGTCCACAAAGGATATCATTTGAAAGTCTTATTGTATAGGCTTTATTGAAGTCAATATATACTGTGAATATGACATACCCCTAATTTGCTGCCTATTAACCCTGCAAAGAACTTCCCCCATGAGATTTGTGAGCCCATGTTATCTCTTACTGATGAGCATTTATTTTTAAGTGTTTATAAAATAATATTTGTTTAATATATTTTTCTGTGAGACTCAACAAGAAGTTTTACCATTTGTAATTTCTGAAATCCACTTTTTTTCTCTGTTTTGAAAAATAAGTTCTACATGTTTCGTTCTTTTTATTGATTTTTGTGATTTCTTAGAGTACTGACAATGATTTTTGCCTCCACAATGGCACACACTGGCAAGACCCTATGATATAGTAGTATAAAAATATATGTTGCAAAGATATAAGAAAATAATAAAATGTTTACCTTTAAAAAAAAAAGAAATATTTGAACTCATTGAATAAGTCTTCATTTTCAGCTCTAACTTATCTTGAGCTCCCCCATTTCTTCTTAATCATTTCTGCCCCTTGCATCTTAAAGATTGCTCTCTTTTATCAAGAACATGAAAACAGAACAGTTTTGCTTTGTCCCTGTATTTGTCCTAATATTATGCCATCTGTCTTATATAATGGACATATTTCAACATAATTGTTCTTCCTGCTCTGAGCAAAGGTACATTTGGCTGATATATTTATCATGTCTTAATCTGTTATCATTTTTAGCCCTCCCAATGCAATTATTTCAATTCAGATTCTATCTTAAACTTTTTAGGATAGGGACAATGTTTTGATAATCTTTATATTTCCATAGTACATAGCCCAGTGGCAAAAGCAGAAATATTAAATGTATGAGAATGCTCCCTAAAGAGCTTCACTGTTATTTTAAATTCTCATTCTTTTTTAAAAAATCTTCTTTGAAACTTTTTTCTTTGAGGAGTTTTTGATCATTTTGAACTGTCCTCCGTTTAGAATATCTGGTCATGCAATCATTCCTGCCTTTTCTTCAATTTTTGTTTGAAATCTGCTTTCTTAGTATTTTAGGTGGTATGTATGTTATACTTTCTCTTTTTTTTTTTACATAGAATTACACTTTAGCATGACATAGAGTTATGTCTTCCTTATTTGTCAGAATTCAGTATACTCACACAACTCCCAATATTGCTTCATTAAACAATGAAGAGCTGAAATTGTTAATGAGAAAGTGTAGATGTATTATAGATTTTGCTCTTTGCAGAATGCAACTGCTTACAGATGCCTACTTAGTTGATGTAGTCTATCACTACTGTTAGTATTTCACACTTTTTCTCTGTGCCTTTGCTTAAAAAATAGGCAAGAGAGCAATCTGGATTTTGTTACTAATTATTTATAAAAACTTCTTAAAGTTAGACAAGAAATAAAACTAGTCTCAAGATATTGAAGTGAATCTTGGTTTGTTTGTTTTTTGCTCATCTCAGGGGCATAATCAACCCATTTCCTGCTTCAAAAGGAATCAGAGCTGCTCCACTTCAGTGTATTCACATAGCTGAAGGGCATACAAAAGCTGTGCTCTGCCTGGATTCTACTGATGATCTCCTCTTCACTGGATCAAAAGGTGCTAGTAATTATCTAACACAGACATTTAATAGGATTTTTTAAATGATTCAGTTTTTAACAGGCTCTAAAAAATGACAAACTATTTTAAGACCAGTAAGAATCTGATAATGTGGTTCACCCCCTGAATTGTATAAAATATAAAATCATTGTACAGTTGGGAAGAAAGTAAAACCTTTGTTGATGTTTTTTGAATACAATGGTCAGAGAATGCATCTCCCTACAGTATTTGGGCACCTATTATATGCATGGTCCTGGATTTTGTAAGTCAAATTATATACAAATCTATGAAAGGCCATGAAAATGTATTAATACAATGTGGTAAAGAAAATTAGATGGGTAGGAAACCACTATTTCGTGAACACTTACTATATATCAGGGGCTATGCTAGGCACTATACTAATATATCTCATTTAATTCTCACAACAACCCCAGTGAGATAAATGTTGTATCATCTTGAAACTCAGGATTCAAGAGATTAAGTAATTTGCTCAGGTAAATTTAGCTAGTGAGTGGAAGAACCAGGATTGGAAATTTAGGTCTACTCATCTCCAATCCTGTATTTTAACACCTTTGGTGTAATTGCAAGCAAGTGGAAACCAACTATATATGCTTTGAAGAGTCACAGACTAGCAGTTTTGGGGTTTCAAAAAAGAAAGAACTTATGCCCAGCTGTGAGAAACAAGGAAGTCTTTGACAAGGAGGCATTTAGGATGAACCCTATAGGATGGTTTGGATATTGACAGGTTAGGATGGATAATCAAGATTACAGAATAGCATGAGCAGAAACATGGAGGTAAAAGTAGGGTATGTTTGGAAACTAAGTCCAGTTGGAAAAGTAGAATATATATATATATGTAAGAGAAGTGGTGGGCAACAAGGCTAGAAAGGTAAAAAGGAAGCATGTGCAGGAATTTGGGGAGCTAGTGAAAGTTTTTTAGCATTTAAGGATATTCTAAGATTCACTTTAATCAGCAAATATTTATTGCTCATTGTCTACAAGGGAGGTATAAGAATCTAGCTATAACTAAGAATAATGGTAACCAATTCCCCAATTAAAAAAATATGTTCTGTGAAAATGTCATATTTTTTTTTTTCTCTTTTAGAGAGACAGGGTCTCACTCTGTCACCCAGGCTAGAGGGCAGTGGTGTGATCATAGCTCACTGCAACCTCAAACTCCTAGGCTCAAGAATACTTCCACCTGAGCCTCCCAAGTAGCTAGGACTACAGGCATGTGCTACCATGCTTGGCTAATTTTTTGATATTTTTTGTAAAGGTGGAGTCTAGCTATGTTGCCCAGGCTAGTCTTAAAGTCCTGGCCTCAAGTGATCTTCCCACCCCCAGCCTCTCAAAGTACTGGGATTACAGGTGTGAGCTATCAGGCCCAGCCTGAAAATGTCATACTTTTCTAATGATTCAAGTTAAATGAATACCTCTAGGATAACTTAGATATTCAATATGTCAGAAAACCAAAATAGAACAGTTTTGTGATTATGTTTATGGGTCAAAAAATAAAAATAAAATCCATCAGTTTGACCCATGCAAGAGAAAGGTTTATGTGTTTATGAATGTGGAAAGTGTTATGAGGAGGTAGTAGTGTGACCAAAGCAGAATGTTTTGTTGAAGAGGCTGATTTGAGACTGCCATTTTAAATTCAGGGGCAATTTGAAGGAAGACTCTCTTGATATTACTATTTCAAAATTTTATAAATTTTTTAATACCACGTGATGCATATACCAGACATTCCTGACTTTCACCTGATCCTTTATACCTACTTTGCTTTTGAACCTACTGCAGAGGATTAAGGATGGAGTTAAGGATGCCTGTTGCAGGTTAATTGAATAATTACTATTTTCACTTCCTTCTTGTAGAAGAGAAATTGTTTACATAATTTTTATTGTTAAGAGAACTTAAAGTAGTTCACATTAACTGTATTTCCCTTTTTTTCATTTGTTTTAGATCGTACTTGTAAAGTATGGAATCTGGTGACTGGGCAGGAGATTATGTCACTGGGAGGTCATCCCAACAATGTCGTATCTGTAAAATACTGTAATTATACCAGTTTGGTCTTCACTGTATCAACATCTTATATTAAGGTGTGGGATATCAGAGATTCAGCAAAGTGCATTCGAACACTGACGTAAGTAACTGAAAGATAAATAACATAAGGAGTGAATAGCTCTTTTTATTTTTTTATAAAATATAAGAAAAGATAGGACTATAAATGCATTTTAATTTTTTTGTATCTGTCCAGTCCCCAGAGGATGTTAAAGTGTTCGCTGTAAAAGCACAGATAAAATAAGAAGAGGGGGAAATAAAACTATTGACACAATAAAATGTAAGAGCCTGGTATTAAATAGGAAGGAATAAACTATATTTTTGATCTGTGACTAAGTACACATTTCACGTTTTCTCCCTCCCAAATACTGAGGTAGGCACTGTGTGAGCGGTGACAGAAGGACACAGTTTTGTTGCCTACAGCTAGTTTCCTAGGAATTCAAGGGATTCTAAGCTGAACTCAAGTCCACAAATGTGATGTTTTTTGCTTTGTTTTGTATCCGTTAAGGTCTTCAGGTCAAGTTACTCTTGGAGATGCTTGTTCTGCAAGTACCAGCCGGACTGTAGCTATTCCTTCTGGAGAAAATCAGATCAACCAAATTGCACTAAACCCAACTGGCACTTTCCTCTATGCAGCTTCTGGAAATGCTGTCAGAATGTGGGATCTTAAAAGGTAGAATTTTTAAGAAAATGTACCTCTTCCATATGGCAAATAGAACTTCAGACATTAATAACATATTAGAGCATATGAAACCTGATTGTTATAACCCCAGAAGTTAATGTAAAATCATACTCTTTTCTATTCCACACAACACGCCTAAATGTCTCTCCTGTCCTCATTAGCAAACTCACAATTTTCTCTTTTCTTTATCTCCATTGCTGGAGAATAAAAGGATATAGAGGAAAAACTGAATTGAAATGTTATACTCTCTTAGTATTTGTTCACAGATTGTGTTGTTTACTAGGAAGAGGCCAAGAGTTGGTCTTCCTGGTTTCTGTAGTACCTTTGAAATAATTATTTTTTGTGACATTATTTAAGCATCTTATATCTCAAATTTTTTAGTTTGTAAAGTTAATTTAATAACTTTGGGCATAGATACTCACAGGATTTTTGTGAATACAAAATAAAATATATGTAAATTATGAGTTGTTAAGAAGATAAAATGGCAAAAAAAAATGATAAGTTGAAATGTAGGGCATTACATCTTTCATTTGATTTTTGTTTACCGTGAAGTGTGAGCTTTTATCCTTTAGGTGAGTGTTAATTTTAGCTTCTTTTCTAGTTCTTAAAATTGTGGCGGCAAAGAAACATTCATTTGTTAGTTAACAAGTATTTTTATTTGTTTTAAGCATGAAACGAAGTTTACTGAGGAAGGACAAGATAGGTTTACAGAGTAAGAGCAGGATACGTTCGCCACAGAACGATGAATGGACCCCTCTGTCATAACAAAAAGGGCTCAGTTAACAAGTGTTTATTCAACAGCAATGATGTCAGGCATTGCACCAACAATGTGGTGGGAACTGGGAATAAAGACTGAGCAAGACAAATGTGGTACCTACCTTCTAATGGAGGATAAAGGCCATTGCACAAGCTATACAAGATTCTGTAGTAAGTTTTCCAATTCAGGTAATATGGGTACCTCTCATCCAGAAGGGTTTTATCATTGGTAAATCAAATGGATATTTATTTGAAAAACTTTGAGAAAAACTAATGTTATAATTTGTAACATTTAAAACATGTTAGAGTATGACTGAGAAAGTATAACAAACATAATTTATAGATAAATAAATGAGAGAGAAAGAGAGCAAAACCACAGTCGGAATACTGTATTCGAAATAAAATGTGGAAAATTGAGAACAGTGCTTGTTTAAGAAAGTTAGAAAAGAGGTGAGGACTTAGTTTATTCTTGAAGTTATTAAATTTGACTTGTGGTAGGAACAACATGCGGGAAGACAGTCAAAAGTCATGATAAGGCAGACAAGATCCCAGCTTTTGAAAATCTTTACACTTTTTAATTTGCTGAAAAGTTAGATCTTTTGAAACCTTGTTGATTTCAGTAACATAATTAAATATAGATTCATCTTAACAAAGTTACATAAGAAAATAGTTTTCAAGAAACTGTGATATCCTAGAAGCTCAATACATCTCTGTATTCCAGCAGCTTGATGTGAGGTAGGACTGTGAAACAAAGGTTCATTGTCACCCCTGACAATTGACATCACACATTTTTCTAGCAGCTGGGTATCTGTCCTGGTCATTTTCATATCTTTATGATAAATGATGGAATGTAATAATTGATGAAATGGACCACCTATTTTCTGATGTACACATTCATAAATGTATGTGTGTGGACAGGTATATGTATATATATGTGCATGCATGTGTATATATAATGTGTATATATGTGTAGTTTTGAAAATATGTGTTGTGTGTGTAATAAAATAATCTTACTTTCTCAAAATTATTACTGATTTTGTAATTACATCAGTGATACAGTTGTTTTATTCAAATTCCAAATTGGACCTAATAACATCAGTCCTATGTCTATCATGTGTTTAAACATTTAACAGATTAAGATTTATGTGGCCTTAGGTTGGAGTTAAAATTAGCCATTTTTAAAATTTTCTTTCTGCTTTTTTGTTTACCACCTAAATGACATTAGTCAGCTTTGGAATAACTTACTTAGGACTCTCCTTGCTTGCATCATAGATTATGTTTGGCCATTTTTTTGACTCTAATTTGAACAGAGTTTCATAGAAGTGGAGCTAAAATGAAAAAAGCTGGGCGTGATGGCACATGCCTGTAGTCACGGCTACTCAGGAGGCTGAAGCAGGAGGATCACTTGAGCCCAGGAGTATGAGACTGTAGTGCACTATGATCGCACCTTTGGATAGCCACTATACTCTAGCCTGAACAGCATAGCAAGACACTATCTCTAATAAAAGAGGAAATGAATAAAATTAGTGAATATTTTTTGAAAGCATGCGGATTATTTATGTTGAGACTTAGTCCCATCATGCTAAAAGATATTTTCAAACAAAATTACTTTTCTTTCTTTTTAAAGGTTTCAGTCTACAGGAAAGTTAACAGGACACCTAGGCCCTGTTATGTGCCTTACTGTAGATCAGATTTCCAGTGGACAAGATCTAATCATCACTGGCTCCAAGGATCATTACATCAAGGTATGTATAACAGAGTTTTTAGTTATATTTGCCGATTAAGTGATAGATCTGAAGTATTCAGACTCATCTAGGACCCCTTTCTCTTAATCAGTTTTCTTTTTTCTCTTTTCTAGCATTTTTCTTTTCTTTCTAATCTTTTCCTTATACATAGTTTCTGATTTTACTGTCTTATTATTCAATCATATATTCTCGTTTTTCCATGGAAGATAGGCTGGAAAGGATTTTAAAGAACTTTTATCCCAGTCTTCCAACTAATACATGAGTCTCATCAAATGTCATTATCACCCTCTTTTATCCTGAGAATGTTATGGTCTCCAGAATAAAATTGGCAGATAAGGTGAGAAAAGATGCATTGTTTGATTCTAGAAATGCTGACGGAGGACATTCACGTGTAGGTCAGGAGGCTGTTAGGAATGCAAGTCCGAGGTCAAGATAAGTTATGACTAGAGATGTAGGTTTGGGAGCCATTCATATAGAGGCAGATGTTCGAGGAGTTAAGGGTTGACGAAGCAGCTAAGGGAGAGAGAAGTTGACTGAGGACTCAGCCTTGAGGAATACCCAAACCAGGAGGAATAAAAAAAGGATACAGTAAGAAAGCAAGGTAGGAAGAATGTAAGTATACTTTCTAGAAACTGATTGAGAGATGAAAAATGGATTAGTGACTTGAAGTTAGAATGTTTAAGAGGAGAGAATTTAATATTCAGGAGACTTGAACATTTATATGCTTAGGAAATGGGGTTAGTAGAGAGGGAATGAATGAAGAGAAGAGTGAAGTCGTGGCAATTGATAAGGGTGGTAGGAGCAGTTAGATCATAGACATAAACATTGGAAAGAAGTAAGTACACTTTAGCCTCGAGAAAGAAGGGAAGTGTAAAAAGATGTTCGATAATAAAGGGAAACTTTTAGAATGAAGGGAGGGTCCAGCAAATTTATTTTTGATTATATTAACCTTTTCAGGAAAGCACAAGGTATGGGCTAAGAGAGATGAGGGCAACTGAGGAAAGAGAAAAGGTTTTGAACAGGAGCTTTGGGGAATTGGAGATGACCTCCTGGACTGCAGAGTTAACTAATAGTGATTAAATAACAATATATTGTTTACTTGAATTTCAACTGGATTTATAGGTAGTAAGTATATTTATTATTGAACATATCATTTGTGCACACATAACATGAAAAAATCTGATTGCCTTTCTTAAAACCCTATAGACATGTAAGCATATGACATGTAAGCAAAAGTAGTTTGAAACAGGGCTCAGGTTCATCCTCAGTGTCATTCATACCATGTAATTTAATTAACTTAGTCAAACATACATAGCAACAAATATCAAAACAAAACAATAAATAACAGCCAGGTGAGGTACTGTGTGCCTGTAGTCCCAGCTACTTGGGAGGCTGAGGCAGGAGGACCACTTGAGCCTAAGATTTCAGGGCTATAGTGTGCTATGATCATGCCTGTGAATAGCCACTGCACTCCAGTCTGGGCAACATAGCAAGACCCCGATTCTTAAAAAAAAAAGAAGAAAAAAACCAATACGTAACAAAACAGTCATTTCTGATTAACATACATGTGCATGTGTTTCTATTAAGGTACACAAATAGGTGCTTATTTGTAAGTTAAATGGGATAACTGCTTTCTTTCTGCTTTATTTTTTTTTTTTAGATGTTTGATGTAACCGAAGGGGCCCTTGGAACTGTGAGCCCCACTCACAATTTTGAACCTCCTCATTATGATGGCATAGAAGCACTAACCATTCAAGGGGATAACCTATTTAGTGGGTCCAGAGATAATGGAATCAAGAAATGGGACTTAGCTCAAAAAGACCTTCTGCAGGTAATGCAAAACCTTTTCATGGAATGGAGCAGGCATTTCAAAACCACTCTGTAGTTTGTGTAAGAACTTGAAAAGCTTCAATGTAGATTTTTGTTGTTTAGGGATAATATTAGTCAGGGGTTTCTCTTAAAGAATGTTTCATGGTCACCCACCAGAATCACTAATTGGGAGAAGGGAAAAATTCAACATTTATTAATATCTGTTAGATAAGAGAAGAATAGACACTGATAAGAGTTGAAAAATCTGGGATTGCCCCATACATATGTTTATTATATAAAATCAGCGTTGGAGTAGAGCGGTTGCAGTTTCCCATTTTGTTTTGTTTTTGCTTTATGTACACATAAAGAGTATCAAGTTTAGCTAAAGTCAAGAGTAATATAAATGATTCCTCATCTACAAGAGCACTTTTATGCATCCAAGAGTGGTGTTTCTCCCACATCCTCCAGCATGATAGTTGGGTTGAGGTGTTGTGTCAATAAATTCAAATATTGGTGTCTTTTCCTAATTCCTAGGGTAAGAAATTAGTTAACAGATGAAATTATTCTCAGTTTCAAACTTTTCCTTATATATGTATGTGTTGCTGTTGTTATCACTTTCCTACTTACAACCAGCAGATGAAAACAAAATGAACAAGTAGCATGAATATTAGAAAAAAACTTGGCAACACATTCATATACAGTACTATATTCAAAAGCTTTTATTAAAATACAGATACATTCATGGTAGTGATTTTTATTGTGCATATATTTATGTATAACATGTAGTCTAGTTTGATCTTGTAAATGTTGTTTGCTCATTATGAAATATGTAGATTACCTCTGATCTTCTGCAAAAAACTTTCAGTCTCTATATTCTCTACCAAAGGTGTAAGTTAGTGATTTTATGAGGTAGTGTTTATAGCCCACATACCAGCTTTTAGTTTTCAAGCTTGTTTTATTAAATATATTTTGGAGAAAGGTAAGATATTTACCCATGAAAAGGATGTAATATTTAAAAAATTCTGTATACTTTCAGGCTTTTTTAGATTGTATAGATTATTAACATTATAGGCCTTTAATATTGGTAATAATGATGAAAATCAGTGGGGCAAATTGGGAAGCAAATTACAGATTTATTTCTTTAAATCACTAACAATGATTCCATAGAAAATGAACTTTTACAGTTTCCAGGCCATTTTAAATATTGAATTTTATCAATAAAAATGTTTGTACTTATTTTGGTGTGAAAATGTCAGTTTGGAAGGTTCCCCTTAAGCTGCTGATTTCTCTTTTTTCTCTCAGCAAGTTCCAAATGCGCATAAGGATTGGGTCTGTGCCCTGGGAGTGGTGCCAGGCCACCCAGTTTTGCTCAGTGGCTGCAGAGGGGGCATTTTGAAACTCTGGAACGTGGATACTTTTGTGCCAGTTGGAGAGATGAAGGGTCATGATAGTCCTATCAATGCTATCTGCGTTAATTCCACCCACATTTTTACTGCAGCTGAGTAAGTTTCCTTATGTGATTTTTCTCTGTATTGGTTGTTTGCATTCAGGCTTAATAAATATAAGTTGTAAATGTCTAGAAACATTGAAATATGAAATCTTTCTTGTATTATAGTCAGTCACTCTAAGGTCTGTTTTAGGATGTCTACTGAATTTAGGCTCCAAGATTACATGACAATACTGTTTTGTTTCTCCTGTATTAGCACTGTTCTTACTATAGGAAGCCTGCTGCCACATCTTTCCTTGGTGATTTTGATTTTTAAAAAATAATATATAGATGACTAATCTTCTAAAGATTTTTATTTTTAAAAAGGCAACAAATTTGCCATTCTTTGCATTTGGAACACATCATTTAAAAAAATCTCTCTGTGCTTCCTCCTTCCTTTAAAGTATAAATACATAGTAATAACATGTGCTTTCTCCCTCTTGTGTATCACTGGATCAGTTGATTCATTCATTTGTTCACTCACAATGAATCTCTTATATGGTGGGCATTGTTCTAGGCTACTGGGAGTAGAGCAGTGAACAAAACAGATCCAAACCCTGGTTTACAGTCTAATGAGAAGAAATGGAAAATAATCAGTAGAATATGTTAGATGGTGAAAAAATAAAGCAGGGAGAGGGAATGGGAGTTTCCAACGTCAGGGGTAAGAAAATAGGTTGGTTGGTGAAGGCCTCACTGAGAAAGTGACATTTAAGAAGATGCTCGAAGGAGGTGGAAAGATGTGATCATAAAAATGACAAAATATGTATGAAAAGTAATAGGTACTTTGGAAAGGAGAGCAAATGTATTATAACGTGAGATGTTGGTCTCATTCAAATTTTACCCAAAGATAATTGTTCATCATTTTGCCAGATTCACCAACCCTGCCCCAGCCTCCTCCCTGCCCAGAAGCCTCACTATAACCTTCTGTTGTTGTGCCCAAAGACCTCTGACCCTATGTCATTTCACATCCTGTTTTTTGAAATAATGAGTGCAGATCCGGTGTTAAGAGATGGGGCTCTGGAGCCAAATTGCCTGGATTTAAATCTTGGCTCTGTCACTTACTTTGCTATCTGGGCCTCAGGTTGCTCATCAATAAAAAGGGGATCATAGCAGTACCTGTCTCTACTGGTAGTTAAAGGGAATTAAATGTGTTAATGTACGAAAGGGGCACATAGTAACCTAATAAGGCCTGACATATAGTAAGCCCTTGATAATATGAGCTGTTATCATTGTCATGATATATGTTTGCTATACTTAAAAGACAATGTATATTTTTACTTGCATTTATTAAAGGCCTATTTAGAAAATGTTTCCATGATAAATAATTCTAAGAGCTTTTTGTGTATCTTTCTGTCCCTGTTCATATGTCCATTTTTACTTTATTGTTTTGTAGTGATCGAACTGTGAGAATTTGGAAGGCTCGCAATTTGCAAGATGGTCAAATCTCTGACACAGGAGATTTGGGGGAAGAAATTGCCAGTAATTAAGCATTAATGAAGATAAGTTATAAACTGAATACTGTGACAATACTCTGTATGTTCTTTATGGAAAATGTTATACGGCATTTATTAGGCAAAAACTTATGAATGGGATTAACTGGAAAATATATCTGAATCCAGCTGCTGAATATAAATGGTATTGTAATAAAATTGTGTACTATCCTGTGTGCTTAACTTTAATGTCTACCAATACATATATACCCTACAATTGATATATTGCTTTATTCACACTTTTATTGTGGCTGGATTTCTGTGCCTAAATATAAAAAACACCTTCAAATTATTCGAATTATAAGATGTCTGCTTTTGTGACAGTCAGAAAACACACCTGGAATACAATGCAACCCACTATTAACACATTCGTATAGTCTATTCAAGTGATTTACATATTTAAACTTATAGGGAATGTTAGTCAAATTGTGGTCCACTTGTCAGGTATTTATATTAGTCTGTAGAGGGTTCCCCAGTTTCAAAGCTCTTTTAATGTAATGGAAAAAAATAAGATATGAGAATATAATTGATGATTTTTCATAAAGTGGAATTGACCTTAATCAACTAACAAAGAAGGTTAATCAGTTTGTGTTAAATGTTGGCATTTACTTGTATTGACCAAAGTTTTGCAGCTGTGCTATATTCTATGCTCAGGACTAAAATGCTGTTAAATTGTTCCTTTATTAGTGCTGTGCATATATTCTGTGATGGCAAACATTGTTGATGTCCTAACAGAAATATATTTCGATCTATTTTCCTATGGAGTTGTTTCTATTGTCACCATTTAATTTCATTTTTATTTAATAGTAGTATTTCCTTCCATTTTATCTAATTTTTTTATATGCTGCTAAATATATTTTAAATACACTATGTTTGCAAATCTTGGTAGCTATGATGATAACTATTATCATCTCTGGTGGGAAAAGTTATGTAAATAGGTAGATTGTATAGAGAGACTATCTTGCATTGTGCCTGTATGAATTTTTAAATGCTGTAGATTGGATTTTGCAAAAGGATGTATGATATTTCTGTCTGCTCCGAATATTAATTTGTAAATTCTGCAAGTTTAATTTTTATGTAGATGGTATAACATTTGAAAATATTGTGTTATGTGATTATTTTCCCCTGAAAATATTTGCTTGTAAGTGAACGCCTAGCTAGGGCTTCAATAAACATGTTGCTATGAATTACTTTTATTTTATTGTTATTTTTCTAATTATAAGAAAATGGCCAGTGTTTGTAAAACTTGGTTTATCTGTGTGTGATATAAGCAAAGGCATTGTTTTGGTTATCTAGCAATTCATGTATGTTCCTTTCTTTAAAGGCTCACTAAACATGAGATATTCTTGAAAAGTTTAAACTATAAAGTAACCTTGATGAACCATGAAAACTCACTGTTTAAAGGAATTAAATGAAACTATGTAATTTAGGGATTTGAATACAGATGGTAAAACAAATAAAATATGATTCCTATAAATGTTAGGACAATGGTGACCTCAGATATCTTGAGAGGAGACGAGGTGGATGGTAACTGGCAGGTGTCACAGCAGGTGAGTTCAGTGGGTAAAGGGGGTGTGAAGGGGGCTTCTGGGTCCCAGCAACCTTATATCTTGTGACATGGGCCCTCAGTGTTACCTAAGCATTCACTTTATATATACACGTTAAACTGTACATGTATTAGTATTTCTCTATTCTCTTATATATGTGTTCTAAGTTTCATAACAAAATAATTTTAAAAGACATTTTTTAAGGAAGGGATTTTCCTATAAAGACAAAACTCAGCTGCTTTGTAATTTTGCTTCCTTCCGTGAAGGAATGTACTGTGCCAAGAGCTGAGAAAGACTGTCAGGACTATTTTGAATTTCAAGTCTAGTTGCAGTGTTTCTTTTTGCAGGACTGTTTCCCAATAGTTCATTAATTTGACAATTTATTCAGTAGATATTTATTGAGCATACATGGGGCCAGGTATTGGAGATGAAAAAATAACAAGACTGAGATGACACTTACCCTCTGAGTGGAGAGAAATAATAAAAACAACACTTACATAACAGCTTGGTAAGAGCGCAGAGAAAGGCCAGGATGCCTTAGCACCTATTAGAGGCACCTAATCCTGACTCCAAGTTGAATTAAAGGTCCTGAGCACTGAGTTTGCTTGTGCAAAATGTAAATGCCAGTGTCTGTTTTACCTATTAAGTGCTGCTAGAGGCTCAGCTAGGGAGGAACTGATTCAAGTAATTCAAAAGTATGTGTAAAAGAGGCAGTCTTCTTAAAGAATTTACATTTTAAAACATAACCTTAACCCCAAAAGATCCCATCCAGGAAGGTTAAAATAATTCTTAATACAGTTGCAATAGTGCCTCTAAAACTTAAAAGTGGATTAAGCCACACTATGTATTAGATATACGCCTTGTCCCCCCATAGCCTCCTCTTTTTTTGAAGAGGTATGTTTCTTCTTTCAAATCCAAATCTCTGCAATTTCAGTAAAGAGTAATGACAACGTTTTGCATATGAATTCAGCCATACCTCACATGTCCACATTTATTTATTTAATTCCCAGCTGGTTTGGAGTCTTTTACAAAATTCTAAATTAAATCATCAACATGTAACAAGTTGTTCCATGCTGCTATGTTTTTTTTTTTCCCCAAGCATTGCCCATACCTTAACTCAAAATCATTTCAAATTCTGTTTTCAATCTCAGAATAGGTTGTTTTCCTGCTTTGTTGTAGGGGATCTGATTTCCCAACTACCATATAGAATATGCTGGTAGTTAGTATTTTGTATTTGCAAATTACAGATATAAAATGTACACATTTCTACATATGAACACTATGACACAAAAATAAGAACTGTTTTCTAGCTTCTAACCATAATAAGATACTGGACCAATTTTAAAATATAGAAGCTGCCATTAATCTCTCCTTTTTTTTTTGATGAAGATAATAATTGTAATAGCTGACGCTTACTGAGCATTTGCTTTCTCTTTTGTTTGACAGGGCATCCTCTTCAATGGGGGGAATTTAAGATGCCATTGATGGTCAGAAGTACCCAATTTCAGAGATGTTTAATGTGAAAAAATGGTGTACCTCCTAGAATTGATGAAATATAGTACTATATATTGTGAGGGGTTTTGCCAACCACATAAAAATAGTGACAAATGTCCACTACATCATACAGCAGATAATATGATTCCAAACCCCTTCTAATATTTTTTGTGTATGTTAGATGTAGGAAGAGCAAAGACATTTCTCAGACCTTCTGTCATCTGTGTCCCACATTTAACTTGGCTCCACCAAACATACAAATCAAGGCGAGAGATGGAATGAGGAGGAATCAGTGCTTCTGCAGCACTTTTTCTGGTGGCAGCAATGAATGACAGGATCCCAGCGGCTGGCTGCCCGCTGTGGGTATTGAGAGACCAGGCGTAAGGGGGCCTTTCTGTGGGCAATGGCTGAGGTGGTCTTGGAGTCAACAGTGGGGGCAGAGGCTCCATAGTTCCCCATGGTTGTGACTGTGGAGGAGTCAGTAACAGGTGGACTAAGTCTGGAGTATAACCTAGCACCTGCTTCTCTAGTCCTAAAGATTTTGCAAGCACCCATTTCCCTGTATTAAATCCCTTTCTGTTTAAACCAACTGCAGTGGTTTCTGCATTTGTAATTGAGTTTTTAAAAACATACTATCTCTTTTCATTTGTGACTTGCGTTTTAAGTTATTTTTTCCATTTATTTTTTTCCAGATGCTAATTCAGTTCTCAAAAATGACTGCCCTCTTTTCTTATTAATCTATGTATTAATAGTTGTTGTACATTGAAGATAATACTTTTTAGTTGCCTAGAATCTTTGGATGTTTGAATGGAATCTCTGTAGGTACTATTATTCTTCATTAAAGTCATTGTCTTCTCTCTCCTCTGGCAGTTCTATTTCCCAGAGCCCCCACTAATTATTCTGCTTTGTCTTCCTCCCTCCAGTTGCTATGTGGCTTTCACATGTGGTGTGCTGTTATTTTTCTTTGCCTGCTTATGGTTCTGCTTACCCTGGGTAGTCAGGGCAGGCTGGTGGGGGGGCATGGTTCTGCTCTGATAGGCCTGCAATTTACAATTTTTAATTGTCAGTCCTCTGTTGATACCCGGGGAGATCCCCTCTGCTCTCCCCTGTCTCCCAATCTGTAGGTGTTGGCCTTCTCACATCTGTGCAGCTGCCTCCAGGTTCTGCTGGGCCTGGAAGGTTTAGCACCCCCTCTGAGGACAGCAGGCATTCAGAGATGCTGCTCTTCCTTGAGGGCATCCGCAGTTCTGCTGTCTCTGCCAACCCTGTTAGACAGACAGGCTCTTCAGGCTTTTGGACCTGTCCAGTGTTTTACTCAGGAGAATTGGAGCAGAGAGTATCAGAGATGTATTTTCATGCTTCCTCACCCACTGCAACCGTTTAACACCATCACTGAACAATATCCAACAAATAAAAACTGGGTGATAGCAAGTCTGATGTCAGTAAGGACTGCATTCACCTGCATGTACCAGGAACCTAACTAGAATGTTTATTATCCTCTGGGCTATTAGACAGTTTTTATAATTAGGAGTCTCTGCCAGAGGTAGACTAGGGTTGTCTTCCACAAGCCTCTTCAGGAAAGACAGGCAGTGGCTGAGGACATTAGTAATGCAATTTGTAGCTACTATGGCCATTAACTGAAGGATCCTAAAATACCTCCCTTCATACGTCCTGGGTGCCCGATCCCAGCCTGTTCTTACCGCCTTTTCCTTAAGCCTTCCTCTCCCATCTCTTCCATCACTTTTGCTTGTCTTTTTTATTTTCCAGTTTTTGGAAAGAGCTAAGTTGGTTGTTGTCAGGGAATCCCCACGGAGGAAAAACAGTCCATGAGAATTATTCTGATACTTGGGGTGGCAGAGATTTTAACCATTTGAGATAGCTCCAAATCAGGACTCGGTAGTACATGTGGCAGAGACTTCTAATTTTCCCCTCTCCAATCCTCCTTCATTTCTTTTTAGAAATAGAAGGTGGAGGATTTTAGCACATACTGCCCAGCGAGAGATTACATTTCCCACCTGATCTTGCAGTTGGCCATGGCCAGGTGCTATTGTTCTGGCCACATGATTTAAGTATTATATTTTAATTTGAATACAATGTGAAGTATTATATGCAACCTCTGATCCTACTTTTTTAAAAAAGAAGTGCTTGACCTTCACTTTTTCTTTTCGCTTTGCATTGACTGGGATGTAGAAGTGGTGGTGATGAACCAACCTTGACTATGCAGATGAGGACAACATCCTGGGTGATGGTGGATAGAAGGAACCTGAGTCCTTACGTGGCCTGGTGAAACAGAAATTCCTCCTTGTCTTGCAGGAATCAAACTTGGAAGGTTCGCAGTTTTTTTTTTGTTTGTTTTGTTTTTTTGGTAAAGGGCCAAATAAGAAATATTTCAGGCTTTGTAGGCCACAAATTGTTCCTGTCACACATTCTTGTTTTTATAATCGTTTAAATATGTAAAAACCATTCTTACCCCAGAGGACCATACAAAAACAGGCTTAGCACCAAATTTGGCCCAGAGGCTATAATTTTTTGACCCCTGCTCTAGGTTGTTACTTGGGAGAGAGATAAGACTATCTTTTTTGAGCCACTGAATTTTAAGATCCTTTATTACAGCAGTCTAACTAATGTGGCATATAGCCATGTAGTTGATGATTTATAACAAAATATATTCCAGAAGAGATTTTCTGCAGAGAGGGAGTAGATCTACCATGCGCCACACAACCCAAACATATAAATCAGCCATCCCCAACCTTTTTGGTGCCAGGGACTGGTTTCATGGAAGACAATTTTTCCACTGGACGGAGCATGGGGGGAGGGGGGTGGGAGGGAGTGTTTCAGGATGATTCAAGTACATTACATTTATTGTGCACTTTATTTCTATTATTATTACATTGTCATTTGCCACTCACTGATAGGGTTTTAATAGGAGTCTGCAAGCAGTTGATTTATTATGCAGTCAAACCTCTCTTTTAATGATAATCTGTATTTGCAGCCACTCCCCAGTGCTAGCATCACTGCCTCAGCTCCACCTCAGATCATCAGGCTTTAGATTCTCATAAGGAGTGTGCAACCTGGATCCCTCATATGCCTAGTTCACAGTGGGGTTTGTGCTCCTATGAGAATAATGCTGTAGCTGATCTGACAGGAGGCAGAGCTCAGGTGGTGATGCAAGCGATGGGGAGGGACTGTAAATACAGATGAAGCTTTGCTTGTTTGCCTGCCGCTCACCTCCTGCTGTGCAGCCCAGTTCCTAACAGGCTAGGGACTAGTACTGCTCTGTAGCCCAGGGCTTGGGGACCACAGATAAAAAGGATCCTGTCTTCAGATATGTCATGCATTGCACAACTCAAGAAGATATCACTCACTTTTAGACATTGTAAATTTATTTGTCACAATAAGATTAAGGCAGATGGCAGTAAATCATCTTGTTCTAAAAAACATATTTTTAAAAATGGCAAATTTCAGCATATGGAAGTAAAAGTGTATTCGGGAAGTGGTTTTTCTAATTGAACAATGGTGCCCATGGGCTAGTAGGAGCCAGGCCTGGTAGTTAACTCTCTGATCTCCATTGCCTGAGGTTAAAACAGTCCCCATTATGTAAAGTCAGTTCAAAAATAATGAATTCCTTCCCTTCAAAATATTGGTTGCTTAGGAAACTCTGGCTTCATGTAATTTTTAATTAAAAACTCCAAATTTTAAGTATAATATTTTCTGTCATATATGCCTCTTTAAAAATAAATAAATAAAAGTAATAGCAAACTAGTTATTTACATTGAAGAATTTGGACAAGATGGTATATTAAGAGTTTCTCTAGGACTGATAACTCATTATTCTATGAATAATAGAAATTATGATAAGAATGTTGCTTAACAGAGATTTTCTGATGGTGTCTCTAGGGTCTGAGTGGGTGGGAGTGCAGCTGTAGGCAAGGCACTGGTAAGGTGTGGCCTCCTGTCCCTTACACCACAACAGTGAGAGCTCCACACATGTGTTCCTGTAGTGTATAATGGCCATGCTTCCTTTCCTTCTCCACCTCCACCTGACTGCAAAAAATAAAAAGGAATATGAGTATAAACATATAAAGTAGGCTGGGCG
>CM052440.1:59642995-59685924 GCA_028533085.1 Varecia variegata
GCCAAAGGAAATCACTGTCTTGAAGAGATATCTGCATTCTCATGTTCACTGTACCATTATTCAATTCATAATAGTCAAATATGGAAACAACCTAAGTGTCTATTGATGAATAAATGGATAAAGAAAATGTGGTATATACATACAATGGAATATTATTCAGCCTTAAAAGAGAAGGAAATACTGCCGTTTGCAACCACATGGATGAACCTGGAGGCTATTATGCTAAGTGAAATAAGCTAGACACAGAAAAACAAATACTCTGTGATCTCACTTATATGTTGAATTTAAAATGTGAACTCCTGGAGAGAGAGAGTAGAATGGTGGTTGACAGGGGCTGGAGGGTGGGTGAAATGGGAAAGTGTAGGTCAAAGGGTACAAACCTTAAAAGTTATAAGATGCATAAGTTCTGGAGACCTAACTTCTGGTGACTGTAGTTAATAACAGTGTATTTACACTTGAAATTTCCTAGGAGAGTAGACCTTAAGTATTCTTACCACAAAAAAAGAAAAGATAACCGTCTCAGCCTGTTTTGTGCTGCTATAACAGAATACCTGAGACTGGGTAATTTATTTAATACAAAAAAGAGAAATTTATTTCTTCACAGTTCTGGAGATTGGAAAGTCTAAGATCAAGGCTCTGGCATCTAGTGAGGGCCTTCTTGTTGTGTCATCCCACGGCAGGAGGCAGAAGAGGGGTGTGATCTTATCCTTTTAAAACGAACCCACTCCCAAGATGACAGCATTAATCCATTCATAATGGCAGAGCCCTCATGGCCTAATCACCTTTTAAAGGTCCCACCTCTTAACACTGTTACAATATACTATTACATGGCAATTAACTTTCCATCACATGTTTTTGGGGGGAGATAGTCAAACCGTAGTAGTAACTGTGTGATGTGATGGCTATGTTAATTAGCTTGATTGTGGTAATTATGTCATAGCGTGTACGTATGTCAAAACATCACATTGTACACCTTAAACATATACAATTTTTATTTTTCAATTACACCTGAATAAAGCTGGAAAATAGTATCATAAATTTCTTCTCAATATTTTAAATATGCTTTTGCATTGTTATAGAATAATTTTTATATCTCTTTAAAGTTACACTTAAAATAACAAAACAAATCATATATTTATTCTCCCAACTTACTTGGGTGTTCATTTGTCATAGTTACTGGCAGGAAAATACTCAAAGCTGTTATGTGAAGCCATTTAATGAATGCAAAGTATTATCCTAAGCAGACGGATATGCCAACATTGTATTAATCCATTTCACACTTTACTGTTTCACAGGTTGGGCCACTGGGTTTTGAACTTTTACTGTTAATATTCTATTATGTTTTCCAAAAACAGCAGGAAACATAAGCCAAAGACAGATTTTTTTCTCATTTATTATTTCATGGATAATATGAATGAGAACTATCTTCCCTGGTAGTGGAGGTTCATATCTGGATCTTTATTTAATGGAAGCTCGATAGGTGGCTAAATATTTAAAACCAAAGCAATAGGATATTAGCAATAGGATATTAACAGTCCTTTAGACTTGATATGCTGAATTCTATTTGATGGTTTAGTTTTTTTGTTTTCTTGTGTTTTAAACTCTCCAACTCAAAATCGATTCAGAAGAGACACTAAATATGAAGCTTTAGGTATATATGACCAATTTATTTCACTCCCATTTTCCTTATTGTTTTGTACACAAAAGTGATCTGTAATAAAATATGTATGGTTAAATCAGTATTGCAGTATTACATGTGTTATTTCAACACATAAAAATTCGAAGTGATAAGACAATTTTGCATCATAGTTTAACTGGCAGTAGTTTTTCTTTCTTAGTGGTGCATAAAATAATGGCATATCTTACAATTCGTGGTGTCTTAAGTTTGATAAAATTTGATAATTTGAAAATTTTTCTTTATTTTGTGTATCTGTAGTTACGTATTCATTCTCATTGCTAATATAATTTATTTGTGACTTTTTAACTAAAATTTCTATATTCTGTTGGTACATTAAAGTATCATAAGGGACTATATGCCAACAAACTGGATAATCCAGAGGCCATAGATGAATTTCTAGAAATATACAACCTACCAATATTGAATCAAGAAGAAATAGAAAGCCAGAACAGATCAATAAAAAATAAAAAGATTAAAGTAGTAATTAAAAACCTCCCAAAGCAAAGCCCACAACCTGAGGGCTTTATAACTAAATTCTACCAAACATTCAAAGAAGAACTAATACCAATTCTTCTTAAACTCTTCCAAAAGACAGAAGTAGAGGGTACTTCCAAACTTATTTTATGAGCCCAGCATCACCCTGATACCAAAGCCAAATGAAGACACTACAAGAAAAGAAAACTAGGGACCAATATGTCTGATGAGCATAGTTGCAGAAGTCCTCAATAAAATACTAGCATACTGAATTCAACAACACATCAAAAAGATTATAAGTCATGACTAAGTGGGATTTAATCCCTGGGATGCAAGTTTGGCTTAATGTATGCAAATCAAGATGATACACCATGCTAACTGAATGAAAGATAAAAAGCACATAATCTTCTCAATAAATGCAGAGAAAGCATCTGAGAAATTTCAACATCCTTTCATTATAAAAACTCTCAACAAACTATGTATAGAAAAAAATTTCCTCAATATAATAAAGGTCATTTATGAGAAGCCCACAGCTAACATGATAAGCAACAACAGCAAAAAAAAACCTAAAAACTTTTCCTCTAAGGTCCAATACAAGAAAGGATGTCCACTCTCACCAGTTCTATTCAATATGGTACTGGAAATATTAGCAAAAGCAACAGCAAAATAAAGCAATAAAAGGCATCCAAATTGGAAAGGAAGAAGTAAAACTGTCCCTATTTACAGATGACCTGATTCTACATGGACAAAACCCTAGAGACACTACAAAAACAGTAAGATCTAGTAAATGATTTCAGTAAAGTTGAAGGATACAAAATCAACATACAAAAATCAGTTACATTTCTCTACACCAACAATGACCCATCCAAAAAAGAAGTCAAGAAAACAACTGTATTTGTGATAGCAACAAAAAAATAAATGAAATATGAAGGAATACATTTAACCAAGGAAGTGAAAAATCTGTACCCTGAAAACTATAAAACACTGATGAAAATAATTGAAGAAGGCACAAATAAATAAAGATATCCTGTGTTCATGAATTGGAAGAATCAACATTGTTAAAATGCCTCTTGCCTGAAATTTTATTGGTAGTCTAGTGAGTTAAATCTTTAATGGTTAGCCTTTGTAACAAGGCGACTGAGGAGCAATGCCAGATAGAGATTTGGGATTGAAGAGCAATCAGGTTAGTAATGGAGAAAAATGGAGGAAAGGTTTGCAAAATTTTTCCTGGAGGTTCAGTAAAGCTATAATTTATACCTTTGGTTTAGAGAGAAAAATTGAAGGAGGTTTAATATGACAATAACATGAGTGAGCAGCAAGTAGTATTTAGAAATGGTGTATGAAAGTGACATTGGTGAGTTTGGGAAGGAGGTGAAATAAAGGAAGTTCAAGTGTTTATGGGGCAGTGATCTTAGGAAGCCAGCTTGTGGTGGTGATCTCCTCAACTGCTGAGCATTTTTTCTACGTTTCTGTCATCTCTCTACTGAGTGTATCACTTACTATACGGTGGTCAACAGGTTTTAAGTAACCACCCCTATTTTGGATTTTTAAAAACATATGAGCTTTTTAGGTTAACGTGCCCTAAGTTTACTTCTCTCGATTTCTCTTCTGATCTCAAAAGACACAGCTGATACAAGAAGCTCTTCTTCCATGATGTTCTGTGGTCCCTGTTAATAAAGCATTGGCTAGGACAGGTTTTAACTGCTTAACACTCAGCTCTTGGTATATCTGCTGTACCAATTTGGCTATTGATTCTTGTAGCTTTCTCTTTAAGCACTATTACCAAGACTCATGGAAAAACCTCCAAGGTCTTTTCTTTGAGTCTATTCTTTCGATTCTAGATAGGATAATGTTTTCTACACAAATGATGATATTTTGTGTGTAAAAGGCAATTCCCATGGTAGTTTGTCAGAGTATTTCACAATTTAGGAACAACTTCCTTAGTGTCATATCTGTTCAGATTAACCTAGGAAGAATTATCATGTGGGTAAGGGCTGGGCAATGGAAATCCTGTAGAGAGAGCCCTCATGGAATGGATGGGTGAGAAGCAAGAATAGAATACATCAATGGCTTTATAGGAATTTCAGTCAGATAAATTATCCCAGAGATCAAGCATTAGCATTTAAACATGATGCCCAGAAAACAAACACAAAGCCTTCCTACATTTCTAATGAAGTAAGAACTTTCTTGCTACTCTTTCTCCTTTCCTGAGCAGCAACCATGACTACTACCATGAGTTAGAAACCGGGGCCAGCAAGCTGGGGAAGGAGGTGTTAGAAAAGTAATATTAACTTTAAAACAAGTTTGGAGTTTTAATCTTATTTAGGACTAGAAAATTTTATAAAGGTGTTAGGGACTGAATGTTTGTATCTCCCCCCAAATTTATACGTTGAAACTTTAATTCCCAGTATGATAGTATTTGGAGGTGGGGCCTTTGGGAGGAAATTAGGGTTAGATTAAGTCATGTGGATGGAGCCCTCATGATGGAATTAGCACTCTGAGAGAGGGCTGACAATGAGGGCACACTCTCTCTCTAATCACCATGTGAGGATACAGGGAGAAGTTGGTAGTCTGTAAGCTTGGAAGAGGGTACTGAGAATTCGGCCACTCTGGTGGCCTCTGATCTTGGCTTTTCAGCCTCCACAACTATGAGAAATAAATTTTCATTGTTTAAGCCACTCAGTCTATGGTAGTTTATCGTAGCAACTTGAACTAAGATAAAATGAATGGAGACTATGTTGGTGATTGGAACTCTCTGTTATTTGCCAGGAAATACAGGAAACCACCTGATCTTCCAGTTTCAGTTGCATACTTTGCAGGAGTCCCGACCCTCAGTTACAGGGGTCGAGCAGGTGATTTAGGCCCTTCAGAGCACCCCATTGTCCTGATCAACCTCATTATTTTTCAATATCCTTTGGATGGGGGACAGGGTTCAATAGATTCCATGGTACAGTAAAGATTAACAAGAGTTTGCAAAGTCTGATATTTCCAAAACTGTTACACTATTTATAGTAAGGAGTTAAGAGAACATATTATAGCTCATTAAGGATGAACACAATAAAAATTTCTATCATTTGTTTCTCTAAACTTATTAAATAAACAGAAATAAAAATACCACGTAAGTACAGTCAGAAATTTTATGTTCTTGTATAGCTACAGTAATACACACATATATATTCTATTTTTCTTCAATGAATATAATCACATTAACTGGGTTTGTAAAAGACACAAATATTTTCATAATGTTTAATTCATTTTTAAAAGCTGCAGTTACATTGATAATATATGTATACTATGAATATGTAGTTTACAGACATTTCACCTATAATACAGATTTATCATTTTTGACATTCATAGAGTTTTTCTTTGGTTCATTCTCATAGTTATAATATGAATTACATTGATGCTTCTCAAATTTTGTTATGCATATAGATTCCTATGTAGGAATCTTGTAAAAATGTAGTTCAGATTTAGTATGTCTTGGAGTTGGACCTGAGATTCTGCAGGTCTAACAAGCTCTCAAGTTATGCTGATGCTGCCAGTCCACAGACTACACATTGAATATCGTAATGCATCGTTCTAAGTTTTGGTTCAGAAATACAAATGTCATAGATGTATAAGGATATGACTTGATTTGAAAGTGTATATGAATTGGTGATGTAATTGAGTCTCCTATCTAAAACCAATTGAGATGAGGTTAAAATATATGTTCCTTTCAGTTATTTACGTTGTTATTTGAAATCTTACTGACAGAAAGCAATACATGTTAATTAGTGGACTACTGTGATCATGAACTAAGGTCTATTCCTGAGTGCTAAAGCCCAGATTTTTTAGCAAGTCATATCTCATTGTAGCTCTCCTCTCTTCTTTCAGGCTGTCTCCTCCAAATCTAGAAAAACTGGCTTTACAAAAGTCCAGAAAATATGGCTCCAGCTCACTACTAGATGTTTTTTGTTAAAACTGGTACCTCTCAATTATCAGTATCTAACTGGCTGAGATTGAATTCCTCTACTTTCTTGTGCCCTGATAGAATTTATTTCAAAAAGTGTTAATGTTAGAATATTGCCAATAAAAATAACAATGGAAGCCAGGCGTGGTGGCTCACGCCTGTAGTCCCAGCTACTTGGGAGTCTGCGGCGGGAGGACTGCTTGAGCCCAGGAGTTCGAGGCTGTAGTAAGCTATGATCTCATCACTGCACTCCAGCCTGGGTGACAGAGCAAGAGCCTATCTCTTAAAACAAAACAAAACAAAATCAAACAAAAACCCAGAAAACAAAGGATTCATTAAATTAATTAAATCGGGTACATTTGTTCAACCCCTATTTTCCTGCTAGCACTACTCTTGCCTCCCATCTTGAAAATTGCTGGGTCCCCACTGTCAGTAATGGAAACCTCATCTGGACCTGCTTCCATAGGCACCAACAGTTAGGAGCCTAACTCATGCCAACCATTGTCTAGAAACACTTCTTGTTTCTTTGAGATATTAGGGTTCATGGTTCTATGAAAGGAAGAGCATTTGTAGGAGTGAGGGAAGGTATCTGTATTTACCCATTAATAAGTGTATCATTTCTCTGGAAACATTCAGACCATATACTGTGTCTTCTATCCATTTCAAAATAAGCTTCCCATAGCCCAACAAACAAAATAGGTGTCATATATCCATTCTCTTTTTAAGCATGTAGACTATACTTTTCTGATTATGGTTTGTATTTGTTAAGTATTAAAGCTATCTTTTAAAGATGTTAAAATAGAAAAATATCTTTCTATTTATCCACATAGTTACCATGTCCAGTGCCCTTCATTTATTTGTATAGTTGTGAATTTCCAGCTGTTATCATTCTTCTTATGCCTGAAGAACTTTCTTTAATGTGTCTTATGTTGCAGGTCTGCTGACAATGAATTCCCTCAGTTTTTGTTGTCTGAAAATGACTTCATTTCAACTTTATTTTTGAAAAAATGTTTTGGCTGAGTAAAGAATCCTAGATCGAGTTTTTTTTTCCCCTTTTGTTATTTGAAAGATGACATCTCCAATGTATTCTGAGTGTTATAGTTTCTAACCAGAAGAGTGCTATTATTCTTATCTTTGTTCCTCTTATAATGCTGCTTCTTCCTTGTCCTCTAGTGGTGATTGAGATTTTTCTCTTGGTCACTGCTTTTCAGCACCTTATTATGATGTGACTTGATGTGGTTTTCTTTAGCTATATTTTGCCTTGGATTCTTTGACTTTTTGGTCCTGCAGGCTTATAATTTTCAACTTTGAAAAAATTCCAGCATTCTTTCTTCAGATATTTTTCTGCCCTTCCACTCCTCACAGGAGTCCTATTACACACATGATAAATTGCTGGTATTGTCTCATACATCATTGAGTCTCTGTTCTTTTTTAAAGTCATTTTTTCCTCTATGCTTTATTTTGGATAGCTCCTGGATGTGGATTCAAGTTCACTGATCTTTTCACCTGCCGTACCTAATACATTGTTAGTTCCATTCAGTATGTTTTCCATTTCAGGTATCTGTTCTCACACTTTGAAATTGCCTTTGGATCTATTTTATATCTTTCATTTCCCTCCTTTTTTATCCTGATGTTTTCTGTTACTTTTTTGAAAACATGAAACATATTTGTAACAGCTCTTTAAATGTCCTTCTTGGCTAGTTTCTTTACTGCTATGATTTCTGGATATGTTTCTATTGATTGATTTTCCTCTTCTTTATGGGTCATATTTTCCTGTCTAATAATAATTTTTTATTGAATGCTGGACATTGTGAATTTGAAGATATTGATAGCTGCATTTTGTTATATTCCTTTAAATTGATTTAGATAATTTTGGGATATTTTCTGGCATGAGTTTAAGTTAGAATCAGTTAGATCCTCTCAAGACTTGCTTTTAAGTTTTATGAGGGTAGGTTCAGAAAAGCCATTACTGTAGGACCAATTTAGACTAATTACTAAGGCTATATCATTTTGAGGATTATACCCAGTGTCTCATGTATTACAGATATTTCCACTCTTGTCTGGTCTTCTATGGGCTCCAAGAAATGTTCTGCCTCTTCCTTTTTAGTGAGTCAGTCTCTGGCTTCTGCAGATGCATAAGAAGAAACCACTACTTATACTTACACAATTCAGAAAAAAAACTTTAGGGAATCCCTCTGCAGACCTCCATATCTCTTTCTCTGTTGCCCCCTCCTCTTTGGCACATTGTCCAGAAATTCTAGCTGCCCTGAACACTTGGATTCTGACCTTTGTCTCCTCAACTCAGCAATATTGCCTGGCTCTTTTTGGGTTCCCTGTCTATGTTCTCTGTGGCCTGTAAATTGACTCTAGGCAACGCACTGATGCACTTGGTAGGGCTTTCTTTGTTTATTTCCCTTCTCTCAGTTTGTTTCACTGGCCTGTATTGCCTGTCTGAAAACTGTTGTTTCATATATTCTGTTTTCTGGCTGTTGTAGGTGGGAGCATCTATCTGGTCCCTGTCTTTTCACCATGGCCAGAAGCAGATCTTTATTTACTCTTCTTAAAGTTGCTGTGGACAATAGAAATTCTGATATGTTTACTGATTGAGTTTTAGATCCAACTTTTATTTCAAGCCACACTTACCAACTACCCGGTCAGAAATTGCTGCTGCTCTTTATGTAAACTTCTAGAAATTATTTGATGCTTTGATGCAATTGATGGATACAGCCATTGTCTCTAAGTAAACTGTTACCCCGAAGCAGAATCATTCAAAGCTGTGTGTAATGACTGTTGGACGACAATCACAATGTTCCATTTGCTTCTTTCTATTAGTCCAAAGAAGAGGCGAGGAATACTGGATTTCCCTTTCAGAAATGTGCTGATTACCATCCTTGCCTAGGAGCCTTTTATGAAACTTGCATAGTTAATGACTTTTACAAAGCTGGCCAGTGGGTCTCAGGGCTTTTTTCCTAGCAGACGGCCAAAAAGACTATCTTGAAGGGTCAACCCCACCACACTGCAAGAGTAGAGAAACAAATTGTTTCCAGACTTTATATAAATAATCTTCTTGTAACATTTTTGTTTTTTAAAAGATTATTTTTAATTATTATAAATACATAATAGTTGTACATAATTTATAGGGTACATGTGATATTTTGATACAAACCTACAATGTATAATAATCAAATCAGGGTAATTGGTATATCCACCACCTTGAGTGTTTATTATTTCTTTGTGTTAGGAACATTTCAAATCTACTCTTTTAGTTATTTTTGAATTGTGCAATACATTATTGTTAACTGTATCTGCCCTAACATTTTTGGTTCAGCTTCAGTGCTGTATTCATGTCATTTTGTTTTACTTTCTATTTTTATTTCTTATTTCCTGAGCACTTTGCACTGTTATGGTGACTCAAGACAAAAATGAAACAAAAAAGAGGTGTTTTTTTCTCACTCATTTTTTGTATCTTAATCACTTGGTCAAAACTCACCAGATGAAGAGGAAGTTACAACTAACTTTATTTTTTCTCTGTCAGCTGTAAGGTCCCCTGCCTGATATCCAGATATAATTCGTTATTTTTTATAGTGGGGTGTTTCATTGCAAGCCAGTAATAAACACAAATCCTATGAAATAAAAATATTTTCTGAATTATTGCTACAACTTAGCTGGTTAAAGCAAATTTTTTGATTTTTCTGCAATAATACAATTCCATTAAAAATAACACTTGCCACATATTATAACTTTGTGAAATAATAATTTCAGTATTATTAACAACACTATTTTATGTAAATCATATTAATTATAATTTATTTATACATGAAATAATTTTGTGAAAAATAAGACAAAAATTTGAAAACTTTTGGTGTATCTGTTTTCTCAATACTAAAACCAGGAAGCATACCTTGAAATGAGTAAGCATTTTAAATTATTAAGTAACAAACATGAATCAAATGTCAATCACATGTCTATATATTACCTAGGAAAAATATTTGTTCTTCCATAAGATTCTTCAAATTTATACCAGAGTCATAAATCAGATATTGCACATTGTTTTAGTTTTATGTTAAATTATTTTATTTTAATTTTGGAGGCTACATTTTATTCATTGTTTCTATTAAGGGACAATTTACATATAGTAACACTCAACCATTTTAATGTACAGTTCTGTGAGTTTTGACAACATATATGGTCTTATAACCAAGATATAGAGCAATCATTACCCACAAAATGTTCACATACACCTTTGTAATTAACCCTCTCCCTTCCCTTACCTCCTGGAAATCACTGATCTGTTTTTTGTCCCTACAGAATTGTATTTTCTAAAATGTCATATAAATGGAAGTAAGTAGCTTTTTTGGTCTTTCTCTTTTCACTCAGCATAATGCATATGAGATTCATCCCTGCTGCTGCATGCATCAGTAGTTCTTTCCTTGTTACTGCTGAGTAATATTTCATTGTTAGATATACCCTTGTTTATTAATATATTTCCAATTTTGTCTGATATTAATGTAGGTAATATAGTTTGCTTTTGATTAGTGTTTATATATCATTTTCCATTCATTTACTTTTCTCCTATCTAGTTGATTTATTTAAAATGGGTTTCTTGCAGACAGCATATCACTGAGTTTTGCTTTTTAAAAATCTTATCAATCTCTATTATTTAATTGACATGTTTAGATTTTTTGCACTTAATGTAATTATTGATGCAGTTGGATTAAAACATACCATCTTTTTAGATGTTTTCTATTGATTTTAATTTTTTTTGTTTGTTCTTCTTTTTCTGTCTTCTTATATTATTCCGCTTTACATCCAGTTTTTATTAATTGGATATTTCTTGTGATTTTCTTCTATGTTCACTCTGGGCCTACTGTTCATACTTTTAAAAACATTAGTAGTTTTCTTAAAGTTTACAATAAACAACTTTAATTCATTGCTATCTACCTTCAAATAAATTTAGAGCTTCATATACATTACTATACACTACCTTACTGTAGTATACTTCCAATTTATCTTTCCTCCTTTGTGATATTGTTGGTATACATTTTATTTTTCATATACTATAAACACATAGTGCATCACTACTTGTTTGTTTTAAACAGTCAGTTATCTTTTAGAGCATTAAGACTATGAAATGAAAAAATATTTATGTCATTTATGCCTTTTCAGCACTCTATATTTCTTTGTGTAGACCTAACATTTTTCTGATGTTATACCCTTCCATATTCTTTAATAGTTTTTGAAGTGCAGATCTACTTGTAATACATATTTGCAGTTTTTGTTTGAATAAGTCTTTATTTCTCATTCATTTTTGAAAATTATTTTTCCTGAACATAGGATTCTGGGTTGATACTTTTTTTTTCTTACTTTAAGTACAGTCATGCATCACTTAACAGGGATGTGTTCTTAGAAATGTGTCATTAGGTGATTTTGTTGTGTGAACATCACAGAGTGTACTTGCACAAACCTAAATGGTCTAGCAGGCTAAACATAGAAAAGGTACAGTAAAAATATGGTATAAAAGATGAAAGATGGTACACATATAAAAGGCACTTACCATGAATGAAACTTTCAGGGTTGGAAATGGCTTGGGTGAGTCAGTGAGTGAGTGGTGAGTGAATGTGAAGGTCTAGGACATTACTGTACTCTATTGTAGATTTTATAAACATTGTACACTTAGGCTACACTAAACTCATAAAATTATTTTTCTTTTTTCAGTAATAAATTAACCTTAACTTATTGGAACATTTTTACTTTATGAATTTTTAAGTTTTTAAAACTTTTGACTCTTTTGTAATAACACTTAGCTTAAAACACAAAGACATTGTACAGCTATATGAAAATATTTTCATTTTTATATCCTTACTCTATAAGCTTTTTTCCATTACAAAATTTAATTGTTTCTTTACTTTGAAACTTTTCTTTTGTTAAAAACTAAAACACAATCACACACATTAGCCTAGGCCTATACAGGGTCAGGATCATCAATATCACTGTCTTCCACCTCCACATCTTGTCCCACTGGAAGGTCTTCAGGGGCAATAAAATGCATGGAGCTGTCATCTCCTATGACAACAATGCTTTCTTCTGGAATACCTATTGAAGGACCTGCTTAAGGCTGTTTTACGGTTAACTTTTTTTTAATAAGTAAAAGAATATGCTCTAAATTAATAAAAAAAATATAGTATAATAAATACATAAACCATTAACATATCAAGTATTATGGATTGTACATAATTATATGTGTTATACGTTTATATGGCTGGCAGCACAGTAGGTTTGTTTACACCAGCATCACCATAAACACATGGGTAATGCATTGTGATACAATGTTACTATGCTAAGACTTCACTAGGTGATAGAAATTTTTCAGCTCCATTACAATCTTATGGGACTATTATCATCTTGTGATCTGTCATTCACCAAAATGTCATTATGCGGCAAATGATTGTATATCCTTTCATTGTCCTTTGACTTTCATTGTTTCTTCTAAGAGCTCTGCTATAATTCTTATCTCTGTTCCTGTGCATATAATGTGTCTTTATTTTTTCTGTCTGCCCTCAAGATTTTTATCAGCTTAAATATAATGTGTCTAGATTGTTTTTCTTGTATTTTTATGAAGTAATAATATAAAAATATATTATTTAGTATATGGTTTGGAAGAGTGTCCTCTTTCAAAGCAGAAACAGCCTTGTTCCTTAGTGATGGTAGCTAGAAGGAGATGCTTGGAACCTGGAGTGAGAAGAGCTGGTGGGCAGTGTGTTAGACATATAAGAAAAAGTATAGATAATTTAATAAACCAGGTTTCCACTTGGAAAGGCTCAAAGATGCCACTAATACCACATAGAAACATGAAGATAGAAGGAATAAAGATTATATATATTTTTTCTTTTTTCTGAGACATTAGATTCTCCAGGTTGAGACACATTCTCAAGTAAATTTTCTTCAATTCAAAAGTAGAATAATAAAAAGAATGCAATTATATTATATGACTTGTTTATTTGGAATTTGATCTTAGTGTACATTTTCTTGGGCTTTATCCAGAGATGATTAAAAATGTTTTAGATGCAAATTAAAATCTTATCATACTATATTAGTTAGGGTTCTCCAGAGAAAAAGAACCAATAGGATGAGTATATGTACAGAGGGAGATTTATTATAAGGAGTTGACTCATACAATTGTGGAGATGGGAATGTCCAAAGTCTTCTGGATGGGCTAGTAGGCTTGAGAACCAGGGAAGGGCACCAATGCTGCAGTTCAAGTCTAAAGTCCATCCGCTTGCAGAATTACTTCTAGCTTGAGGAAAGTCAGTTTTTTTATTCTAGCAGGCCTTCACCTGATTTGATGAGGCTCACTCATTATGGAGGACAATCTGCTTTACTCAAAGTCCACTAATTTAAATGTTTATATCATATAAAAACACCCTCACAAAAACATCTACGATAATATTTAACCAAATATTTGGGCAATGTGGCCCAGTTAAGTGGACACATAAAATCAACCATCACAAGTTCATCCCTTGTCAACATGTCACCCGTATGCATCACCTTAAACTACACTTAATCTCCAGTTAAAGACAATAACAAGGTCATACTTCTTCCTGACATCATATAACTATCCTGCATACAATCCAATCCACACTTACCCTTTCTCCATAAAAGAATGCAAAGTCCTTGGGTGACATATACTCTTCTTGCAATCTCATTACTGAAGTACTATGATGTAAAGTTAATTATACTTAAATACTATAATACAAAATCAATACATCTTAAGTTACATAAAAAAGGGAGAAGAGAAGGCAGAAAATAAAGATTTTCTATACACACAAACATATTCATAACAAAATAAGAATGACACACGCATGACAGTTAAAGTCCACATGTTTACAACCATGGTCTCATGGTTGTAGCTGGTATTCATGACTACCTTCTTCCACTACCTATTCCATATCATCTTTGCCTTCAGCCTCAGCTACTCATGATTTTTACTTGGTGGGGTGACCCAAACCTTCATTCCTGAAGAGACTGGGCTATTAGTAGTCTTGCCTTGATTAGGTTGTTATAGTTTTCTATTGACATTAATCACAGGTATTGTAATAATAAGAGATGCCCTGTGGGCTCTCCTGTATTCCAGACATACTTTTTCTTATTGGCATTGTGAAGTAGAAATCCAATTTTTCCTTGGTAGTCAGGATTAATTGCCCCATCCTGCACATTAGCTCCCTTCTTTGTTGATTTAGAGGTATAAGAAGCTCAAGGAGGCCAGATGGCAGCCTTAACTTCCAGTTCAATGGAATCATTGTTGTGTCTCCTGATAGAAGTATACTTCCTTTTGGAACTAAGACCTCTGGCTAGGAAAGCATAAGGTCATGAGGAAAGGAAGAAAAAGTTTTGATAGTGGGTCATTAAGGGTAATAGTGAGTGGTGCCACTCCCATTTCCACCCTTTGATTTCTAAACCCACGAATCCTGGCTATGGGAGATACAGTGTCATATGTTGGGTGCTTATTAAGAGCGTATACAGTCTCCTGGAGATCCTTGTTCCAGTCCTACAATGTATTGCCACCTAACTGATGCTGTAACTGAGTCTTCAAAAGGTCATTCCATCATTCTGTCAAGCCAGCTGCTTCAGGATGGTGGGGAACATGGTAGGATCAATAAATATGAACATAGGCCCATTGTTGCACTTTGCTGTAGAGTCAGTTCCTTGATTAGAAGCAATACTGTGTGGAATACAATGATGATGGATAAGGCATTCTGTAAGTCCATGGATGGAAGTTTTGGCAGAAACATTACATGCAAGGAAGGCAAATCCATATCCAGAGTAAGTGTCCATTCCAGTAAGAATGCTGCCCCTTCCATGATGGAAGCAGTTGAATGTAATTAAACTGTCACCAGGTAGCTAGCTGATTACCCCAGAAAATGGTGCCATGTCAAAGACTCAGTGTTTTTGCTGTTCGCAGAAAGGATACTCAGCAGTGGCTGTAGCCAGGTCTGCCTCAGTGAGTGGAAGTCCACATTGCTAAGCCTGTGCATTACCTCTGTGGTCTGTCACCATGGTCACTTTGATCATGGACAATGACAGGGTGGCTGTGGAAAGAGGATGATCTACAGAACTGGTCATCCTATCCACTTGATTATTAATATCCTCCTCTGATGAGGTCACCCTTGGTGAGCATTCATATAAGGCACAGATATGTTCATGTTTTTTTCCCACTTAGAGAGGTAAATCCTCTTCCACAGACTATATTGGGAGGATTTCCTTTCAACACTGTTTTTCAGGGATGTCTGAGAAAGGATCTGTAATGCTACAGCTGTCTACTTTTGGGTGGTGCCTACATTTTGTGCAAAACCATCTGACATGTGCCTTCAGGGCCTGCTCAGGCCCAATCTTGTATATATGACTTCCATTTGATGATGGAGTGCTATTGTACATATTCAGCTTTGTGGTTTGGTGAATAAGCAAACACCCAGTTCACAATGGGCAGGTCAGGCCTCATGGTAACTTGGTGGCCTATGGTTAAGTGTTCAGTCTCTACTAAAGCCCAGTGACAGGCCTAACCTGCTCTCAAAAGGAGGGTAGCTATCCACAGAGGATGGCAGGGATTTGCATTTTGAACCCCTATAGAGTTCTGCCAAAGGCTCTGAACAGCATCCCTACCTGCTGCTGGCACTTCAAACACCACTGGATCTGCTGAATCATATGGCCCAAGTGGCAGGGAATCTTGTATAGCAGCCTGGACCTGTTGCAGAGACTTCTTTTGTCCTGGGACCCACTTAAGTCTAGCAACATTTTAGGTCACTTGGTAAATGGACTGGAATAGCACACCAGAGTGAGAAATATGTTTCCTTCAAAGAGGCCCACTCACATTATGGAGGGCAATCTGTTTTACTCAAGGTCCACTGATTGATTTGAACATTAATCTCATCAAAAAACACCCTCACAGAAACATCCAGAATAAGATTTGACTAAATATCTAGGCAGCATTGTCCAGCCAAGTTGACACATAAAATTAACCATCACATATAGTTTAATGCAATCCCACTTATCCCTGATGAACATGTATGCAAAAATTCCTGACAAAATACTAGCAAACCAATTACAACTCTACACTAACAGAATTATACGCCAAGTAGGATTTATCCCTGGGATGCAAAGATGGTTCAAAATACACAGATCAATCAATTAATGGATAGAAAAATAAAAATCACATGATAATACATGAAGAAAAAGCATTTTACAAACTTCAATCTCTTTCATGATTAACAAAAAACTTTTAATGAATTAGAAATAGAAGGAATTTAGTTCAACACAATAAAGGCAATTTATGGGGAGCCAATGCCTGACATCACATTCACTGGTGAAAAGCTGAACACTTTCCCTCTATAATCTGGAACAAGACAAGAATGCCCACTATTGCCTCTCGTATTCAAATTAGTACTGGAAGTCCTAGCCAGAGCAATTAGGCAAGAAAAAGAAATAAAAGGCATACAAATCAGAAGAGAAGAAGCAAAATTGTCTCTGTTTGCAGATGACATGATCTTATGTATAGGAAATCCTAAAGACTCCACAAAAAACTGTTAGAACTAATAAGCAAATTTAGTAAATTCTCATGTTAGAAAATCAACGTACAAAAATCAGTAGCACTTCTATACTCTAAGAACAACCTATACCCAAAGGAAATTAATAAAACAATTCCATTTATAATAACATCAAGAAGAATAAAATACTTAGAAATAAACGCAACCAAGGAGGTAAAAACTTGAACACTATAAAGCCTCAATGAAAGAAATTTAAAAAGACACAAATAAATGGAAAGACATCTCATGTTAATGAATTGGAAAAGTAATATTGTTAAAATGTCCCTATTTCCCATGGCAATCTACAGATTTAATGCAATCTCTATCAAAATCCCGATGGGGTTTTTTACAAAAATATAAAAAACAATCCTAAAATTCTTCTGGAACCACAATCAACTCTGAATAGCCAAAACAATTTTGAGCAAGAATAACAAAGTTGAGATATCACACTCCCTGATTTCAAAACATATTGCAAAAAGATAGTACTCAAACCAGTATGGTTTGGCATAAAAACAGACATATAGGCCAATGGAATAGAATAGAGAGCCCAGAAATAAACCCACATATGTACGGTCAACTGATCTTCAAGATAGTGCCAAGAATATACAATGGGGAAAATATGGTCTCTTCAATAACTAATGTGAGAAAATTGGATATTCACATGCCAAATGATAAAACTGGATACTTATGTCATACTATATCTAAAAATCAACTCAAAATAGATTAAAGACTTAAACATAAAACCTGAAACAATTAGACTCTTAGAAGAAAACATAGGGAAGATGTTTCTAGACATTGGACTAGGCAATGATTTCTTGGATATTACACCAGAAACATAGACAACAAAAGACAGTGAGTTTTTAAATGATTTATTCCATCATCTGAGAATAGTAAGCAATAACTCAAAAATGATTTAAATTTGCAATATTATTTTGGATAATTTTTATTTAATTTGAGTAATTATTGAATGATTATTTTGAGTAATTATTAAATAATTTTGTGAATTTAAGTTATTCTTTCCTCCTTTAAATATCTACATTATTGTATTCTTGATTAGGCTTTTGGATATATCACATGTCTGGAGAAGTATATAATCAGAAAAACAGAGCCATTAAAATTTGCATTTATTTTTCAGCTATGTTAAACCAGAAGAATATTTTAAATTAGCTCTGTACATGAAGACAGTTTGGGTTGTGGCAATATTTCTTTTTGAAATCCTAGTTAAAATGGGTATGTTAGTATTTACATTTATATTTGAGGCACTTAAATGGATACTTTATCCCACATTCCTAAATATAATAACATCCAAAAGCTATCATAATAATTATATAATTAATATTAAAATGGCTAAATTAAGATTGTTCACTTCATAGTGTTTTTATAATGTGTTATCCAGCCATTAATTAATTCATTTTTATTCATCCATAACTCATTTATTGCCTTCCTATTTTGTCACTGACAAAGGGCTAAGGAAAGTCTGTTTTTTAAGAGATAAAATTTCACACACTTAAGTTGGTCTAGGTTTCCCAGATAAAATACAAGATGCCCAGTTAAATTTTAATTTCTGATAAATCACAAATAATTTTTAGTGTAATTATTTTTCAAATATTACATGTGACAAACTTATTCTAAAAATTTATTTGTGGTTTATTTAAACTTCAAATTTAATTGGGCATTATGTATTTTTATTTGCTAAATCTGACAACCTTAGTTGGTCCAATTATTTAGGTCATCGGCAGCTTTTAGGGAAGGACAACATTTGGGAAGCAGAATAGTACAGTGATTTAGAGTTTGGATCAAGCTATATCAGGATTCTGTACCGTCTTCAAATTTTTCAGCTATGTGACATGGAGGGAAATTAGTTTCCTCCTGTATAATATGGAAGTAAGGATATCTTCATAAGGTTGTGGTGATGGTAAACATCGGATGATTTATATAAGGTACTCATCACAGTGCTGCATTCCATCAATGAGTTTGTTATGATTGTTTTAGCTTCATGATGTGAATCTACTAGGACACATGCACACATATGTATAAAAAAAATCTAAGCAGTCCTTAATAACTATGTTCTTGTTCCTCTTTTTGTTTCACTCAATATAGGATCTTTTTCTTGGCAGTCTCATCACTTCCACACTCGTCTCCACATAGCTTACCCGCAAAACTGTATCTTCAGCACTAACTTGACAGTTTTAGTCCAAGATTTTTTTAACTCTCTATTGGATATCTTCCAGATTTTTTTTTTTTTTTAAAGACAGAGTCTCACTCTGTTGCCCGGGCTACAGTGCCGTGGTGTCAGCCTAGCTCACAGCAACCTCAAACTCCTGGGCTCAAGCAATCTTCTTGCCTCAGCCCCCCGAGTAGCTGGGACTACAGGCGTGCACCACCATGCCCGGCTAATATTTTCTATGTATATATTTTTAATTGTCCATATAATTTCTTTCTATTTTTAATAGAGACGGGGGTCTCGCTCTTGCTCAGGCTGGTCTTGAACTTGTGAGCTCAAATGATCCACCTGCCTCGGCCTCCCAGAGTGCTAGGATTACAGGCATGAGCCACTGCACCCGGCCCTTCCAGACTTTTTAAAACAATGATTTCAGATATATATCTAACTTTACTTACCATAATTCCCCCGAAGAATCTACTCCTTATAGTCTGTCACTCCCATTTCACATCTTATACTCTAGTAAAATGAATCAATCTATAGTACATGCCCTATACTTCCTGAATTGTTTCATCTTTATAATCCATTTTAATCCCAATTTTTTCATTATGTATTTCCCTATCTGCTCAGCTAGAATTTCTCTTTCCCACCACTAAACTCCCATGTACTTTTCATTCATCTTCATTTTGTAGTATATTTATGGATGTATTTGTAACTCTACCACCGTAGCCTATAAGCTCACTATGGGGCATAATCTATGTTTATCTAATCCTTTTATCCACAAAGAAGCTAACAGTATCTTGTATGTTGTAAGTGTTCAAGAGACGTTTATTAATGAGTATGTGGCTATTGCCAGCTATTCATTTACAGGATGGTAAGGTGACAACAGACATATAATTGAGATGCAAGATTCCATTAAAAGCCAATGATTTTAAGAAACTGTGAATATGAATACTGTCACATTTTCGCTTTCCTTCCTCCCTCTTGGGTTGAGATAGGAAAGCTGGCAACATCGTCAAATGTTGAGGCCCTTGTTGCGTTGAGATATCTGGAGAGGAGAGAAAGTTCAGAACTGTATTTCCCTTTGGGCTAAATAGAAGCCGAGGAACTAAGGTAGGGGGACGAGGGGGAAGACCTGGATTACATGGCAGCTAGAACATACTAGGATCCCCCAAATTGTTTTTTGAATTGAATTTTTACCTCCTAATTCTTCCAGTTTCCACAGGACCAATTACTGCTGTGGGTGAGGTCAGTGTGGCATCAAAGGACTCCCACCTGCTTTTCCCAGTGATACGGGCTTGCTTCTGCAACAGCCACCGTTTTACCTTGCTTGGCTATCACAGATAACTGCAGCAGCAGACTTAAGCTCCATTCTCATGCTCTGTCACTCCCAGAGGGACATGTTTGTGCCAGCTTTATGAACCTTGTTGTCCTTTCTCCATTGCTGAACTTATAAAACCATTTTTTATAGAGAAAAGAAAAATATTCTTCCCAGCAGGGATTACTGGTTGCTGATGAAGAATTTACTTGATATTTGTGTCCTTTGGTCTCCATAGCAGCCAGCACTCTGATGCAGAGCCTGTAGTTACCAAAAACCTTTGTTTATAGCAGAAAATTTTTTTTAATTGAAAAGCTAGAATCTTTTCTAGAACAATTCACTTTCAGTAGAATCATGAGTTTAAACTAGTTATAAAATTATTCTATCACAATGTAGCTATAAATTATAAGTGATATATTATTGATTAATTTTTTCTCCATATAGTTCTAAAGTTCAAGATGATTCCTTTTGTAGAACAATCTAGAGTTGAAGAATAAAGAAAATTCACTCTTACTTACCATTTGATAATGTAATGTAACAATTTTTATGGGACACAGTGGAGATAGAAGCCTCTGTATTGCTCAGTTGCACATGATAGAGTCTTTAAATCACAGAGAATTGAGGCTAGAGAGTTCCCATTTGAGGCCATCTCTTTCAGCCATATCAGTTTACAGATATAAACATCAAGTTTCAGAAATACTAAAACACCTTGTCCAATTAGTGCATTGCTGAACTAAGACTAGGATTTAAACCTTCTAATGTCTAATATTGAAAGAATTTCCACTATGGCCTAAGATGTTGTATGACCCTATGGAGAATGTCGAGCTGAGCATGTGTGTTATTTTAGCCACCAGATACTGCCCAATTTCCTTTGGTTAAACAGATAAATACAAATAACTTGAGTCACGTTTGTATTGGGGTTCTGTGTACATATTATGTTGTCTTATGGCAGTGACTTTTTTAATGTAATCCCCCTTTCAAATTATAAAATTTGAAATTATGAAATTTATAATTCAAATTATGAAAAATTTTTATTTCAGCATATTATGGGGTACAAATGTTTATGTTACATATATTGCCTTTGCCCCACCTGAGTCAGAGCTTCAAGTGCGTCCATCCCCCAGATGGTGCACACCACACCCATTAGGTGTGAATATACCCATCACCTCCCACCTGCCCCACACCCGATGAATGTTACTACTGTATGTGCATTTAAGTGTTGGTCAGTTAAGTCAATTAATACCAATTTGATGGTGAGTACATATGGTGCTTGTTTTTCCATTCTTGTGATACTTCATTTAGTAGAATGGGCTCTAGCTCTGTCCAGGATAATACAAGAGGTGCTAGATCACCATTATTTTTTGTGACTGAGTAGAACTCCATGGTATACATATACCACATTTTATTAATCCACTCATCTATTGATAGGCATTTGGGTTGGTTCCAGATTTTTGCAGTTGTGAATTGTGCTGCTATAAACATTCAAGTGCTAAAGGCTTTTTTAGAGAATGTCTTTTGTTCCTTTGGGTAGATGCCCAGTAATGGGATTGCTGGATCAAATGGTAGTTCTACTTGTGGCTCTTTGAGGTATCTCCATATTACTTTCCACAGAGGTTGTACTAGTTTGTAGTCCCACCAGCAGTTTAGGAGTGTTCCTATCTCTCTGCATCCACGCCAACATTTATTGTTTTGGGACTTTCTGATAAAGGCCATTCTCACTGCAGACAACCTACAGAATGGGAGAAAATATTTGCATACTACACATCTGATAAGGGGCCGATAACTTGAATCTATATAGAACTCAGGAAAACTAACAAGAAAAAATCAAACAACCCTATCAAAAAGTGGGCAAAGGACATGAACAGAAACTTCTCAAAAAAAGATAGACTAATGGCCAACAAACATATGCAAAAATGCTCAACATCTCTAATTATCAGGGAAATGCAAATCAAAACTACAATGAGATATCAATTATGAAAATTTGGAGGCATTCTCTCATATGTTTGTGAGCACCCACTCAGTGAGATAATGGAGAGAAAAATTTGGCTTCTGATATGTTGTGTAGAGCTTTGTCCTCATGGAAGTTACCTCTTTAATGTTTATTGTATCTTATGCTTTCAACAACTGTATAGAGAAAGATTAGATCCCATAATATATTCAGTGCCTGCTATGAAGAATAAGGTTGAAAGGCTGCAATACCTGCTCTCACAAGGCCTAACTCTAACATGAAGTAGAATTAAGAAAGTTTAAGGTAGAGGATGTATAATGTGCTTTGGTAGCACAGAGGAAGGAAGAAAGGATTAATTGTGAAGAGAAGATCAAGAAAGCCTCAGGACAGTGGTGGTATTGGAATGGGAGGTCTTGAAGTTTGACAAAGATTTCGAAAGGGTTAATGGAGCTCATTTAAGGTTGGAGAAATACTACATGTAAATAAAAATTTGTATATTTTCAGGGGAAAGAACAAAACCAGGGTGGCAAGAAAGTAGTTTTATATCACACACAGACACAGACACACATACACACACACACTACATATATTTCATATATCAGCTCACATGAGGAAGCAGAAGTGATGTGCTTGAGCTAACTTGTACTGGCTCACAAGAGGTGGTGGTTCAATTTTTAGGAATTTAGGAGTCAGTTGTGAAACATAGCCATTATTAGAAATTAATAAGCTTATAATTAAATAAATTAAATGAATAAAAGGGTGATATAATATTTAATCAAAATACATAAATTCATAATTATTTTATTACATCTTATTAGTATCTATACTTTTGAAGTCAGTTACATCTATTGTATCTGTACAGTGCTACATGTGCTTCTGGGCGTCTTTCCCCAATTCTGTTTTCAGTGATACTATGTTGGTAGTTTAAAATCAGCCATGGCAGAAACATTTACACCATGGAAATTGGCAAAACTACATATCAGGGCTTGATTTATTGTTATGTTAATTACCTAGACTTAAGAATGTGAAGGAAAAAGTGTTACTAATATGGGGATTAAATTTAAAACTATATTGTGCCTGTGTCTATTATTTTGGGAACAGCCATTGAGAAAACATTCTAGTTTTTAAAAATTATATTTTAATTCAGCAAAAAAGTTAATCATGCCATTCATGAAATGAATGAAGTTTCAACATGTTTTTGTTAATTCACTTTCTTCTCATTCTTTAACAAAAATAAAAATGTCTATAAAAATACATGTCAGAAGTACACTCATTCATCAATAACAGGAGTAGGTTCTTTCGTGAAATGGGTAGCAATCAATATTGATTTTGACAGTAATAATAATAGCTACTATTATTACAAATAGTTGATTTGTAATCTGATTTTGCAAAATCATGGCTGAATTGCAAATACAGACTAGCTATGGAATAAAGATTTGGGTAAAAATCAATAAAAACATTTTTTGAGAATCAGGGTTATATAAACTTTACAAAAAATTATACAACTTATTATTATTTGCAAATAGTGTGCTACATTCTTCATATCAGTAGAATTTGAAATGAAATATGTATATAAGATTTATACATGCCTTTTAATATTTTTCTTGAGAGCTGTTTAAAAATTTACCAGTGCATCACTGGCAAAAAAAGGGTGAATTAGAAGAGTTATGTGCTTTCTTCATTTAAATTACATTCTTTCAGTCTTTGTGAAGATCAGTTAAATATGTCAAACAGTGGTAGAAATTCCTCCTTTTTCTCCCGAAACACAGTTTTAAATCATTCATTAATCATTCAGAAAATCTTTATTGATCACTCCCAAGTTCCAGTCATTTTATTTTTTCACATAGACACACAATATTTGAACTGGCTTATTAAAGCCTGAGAAAATTTTCATTTAGTTTATGAAATAAAATATGAAATTAGATTGTTTTATTAAAAGATTTTTGCTAGTATTTAGAAATGGATTTTTCTTCATGAAGTGGGAAATACTGTTTGGTAAGGACTCTCTGGTAAAGAAATAGATCCTCACAAATTAACAGCAATAAACTATTTCATCATTTTCTAGTTATACTGTACAAATTTTGGGGGGAAATGTTTGGGAGCATTTACTGATTTGGTAAGAAAATATGACTTCTAAAACATTGTCTTACCTTTCACTGAATTACCAGGACAACCAATTAGGCAGGTAAAACCACTGAATACTAATTTTTAAAGAAAATGTTTTGTTATGAAAAATTTTAAATATATATTTTATATATGTTATATACATATGCACATATACATATGGTTAGTGTTATGATTTGAATGTGTCTCTTCCAAAATTCAGGTGTTACCAATGTGACAGTGATATAGTTTGGATATTTATTCCCTCCAAATCTCATGTTGAAATTTGATCCCTATAGTTGGAGGTGGGGCCTGGTGGGAGGTGTTTGGCCATGGGGACAGATCCCTCCAGAATGGCTTGATGCCATTCTGTTGAAAAGAGCCTAGCACCCCCTCCTCTCTCTGTTTCCTTTTCTTTCTTTCTCTCTTTCTCTCTCTCTCTCCATGTGACATGCTGGCTCTCCTTCTCCTTCTCCCTTGATTGGCAGCTCCCTGAAGCCCTCACGAGAAACAAGGCTGATGCCATGCTACTTGTACAGCTTGCAGAAACATGAACCAAAACAACCTCTTTTCTTTGTAAATTGCCCATTCTCAGGCATTCCTTTATATCCACACAAAGACAGACATTAGTATTAAGAGGTGGGGCCTTTACGAGGTGATTAGACCATGACGGCTCCTTCCTCATGAGTAGAGTTAGGTGCCCTTATAAAAGGGTTTGAGAAGAAGTTCATCCCTCTTGCTCTCCCACCTTCTGCCATAGGAAAACTCGGCTCGTCCCCCCTCTGGCGGATGCAGCAATAAGGCGCCATCTTGGAAGCATAGAGCAGCCCTCACCAGATACCAAATGCTCGCGCCTCTTCTGGGAATTCCAGCCTCCAGAACTGTGAGAAATAAATTTCTGTTCTTCATAAATTACCCATTCTGTGATATTCTGATATAGTGGCACAAATGAACTAAGACAATGAGGCAGAATAATATGATGCTTTCACTACTTTCCATAACCACAACCAGCTTCAACAGTTACAAAGCTCACAGCCAATAAAATTTCACATATACCCCATCCTCTGTATTAGAACAGAAGCACAGAAAACCTTATGTATGATTGTTTCTAGCATATTACAAGAGCATAACGGAGCATTGTTCAAAGTGGGTGATGTTTGATAAAAATATAAGAGATTAAAAAATGCTTTCTGATACATCTCCAACTTTTCTTTTTTTAATTTTTAATTATTATGGGTACATAATAGTTGTATATCTTTTACATCTCCAACTTTTAAAACAGGCCAGTGTAAAATTACAGACTTTAGCAATTGCTTTAGGCATATCTTTGGATTTCAGAACCTAGCCTACCATTTGAGAGAAATCAAGAATAAAACCCTTCTGACTGATTTCTTAGGAGCCATCCTTACTTAAGAGTCAAAATGGTTCCTATTTTCCCCATATAAATATTTTCTCATGACCTTTAAGATAAAAGTTTAATATTGACATTGAGCTCGATTAGTAATGAGATAAGACAATCACTTTGTCTCTGTATTATAATTCATATAATTAGTGGCTAGTGGCTAAATGACATGTTTTAATTAACTATCAAGAAGTAATAAGTCAGGCTTTGAAAATCTGAGAGAGAAAAGTCACAAGAAACCCTTTCCATATTCAGAGAGGGAAAATTAAACAAATCTTACCATCTATTTACATTTTAAAAATTGTTAAAAATCTAAGGGGGAAAATATTAATAAAATAAAAGCCATGCAAAATTAGAGTTTGAAAACATTCTTTCATTGGACTTTGAGGGAAAATTTTAATACAGGAAGCAAGTAGAATGATATATGCTCATAATTCTTACAATGAGCACTTACCTGCTTGAGGAAACTTTCTGTGACCCCAAACCCTTGTGCTAGGCTGGAATATAGGCCTTTCTTCTATATGCCCAAGACACATCTCTCTGTTTGCTTCTGGGCAAGACTGTGATATTCAAGAGCGAAGGCACCTTTTCTTATTCATCTAGGTGTGGCCAGAAAATTTTAAAGAATGGAAAGATGAATGAATAGTGTTAGAGGATTTATTCACTGTGTTAAAAACAAGACTAGCAGACATTCTCCCCACATAGCTTGGCTCACTTTCCATTCTTTGTCTTTCTAAACACTGCATCACCTCTTAGCAGCAAACATCTCCTTTAAATGGATGAAATTCTCCAGTGCATACACTAGAATCATGGCTTCTCCCAAGTGAGAAGGCTGGGATTTGGAAAGCAATAGAGGCAATGGTGGAAGTGGCAGCCAACAGAACACGTCCTCATCCCATCACTTTAGGTCTCCCTTTTCTCTTTAAGAGATCTTATAGATCAGTGATTCTCAAAATGTGGTCCCTGTACCAGGAGCATTTGCATCCCCTAAGGACTTATTCAAATGCAAATTATCAGGCCTCAACCTGGACCCACTGAATTAGAAGCTCTAAGGATGAGGCTTAGCATCTGTGTTTTAACAAACCAGGCAATTCTGATGCAGGCTAAAGCTGAGAACCCCTACTTTAGATAATTGTACCATATTCTAAAGTGAATACCATGCCCAAATCAGTTTGAGTAATGCTACAATTTTGTATACCTAGTTGAAAAAAATTATAGGGTTCATTAACAAATTAAAAGGTAAGCATTCTAGGGCAGGAAGCCTGATAAACTCAGCGTCGCTATTTAACATTGACCACAGAAACCACGAGGGAGTTGATACTTTCTAGGCATACAGATCCTGGAGTGAGGTACAGCCACATGACTTGGGTCATCCAATTAAACATGGGTAGAAATGATATTTGCCACTCACAGGCCTGGTTCCCCAATATCTTTCTTGAAAGATTGTCCCAGCTTTTCCTGTGGCCAATGCTCTGGGAAATTTTGCAAGCCACATGTTGAAGATATTACATATGGTCTCTGTTAGCCTGAGTCTCTGAATGACTATGGAGACACCACCCAATTGCCTCTTGGAAATGGCTTTGGATTGTTTGAATGAGAAATAAACTTCTATTGTGTTTGAGCTGTAAATGGAAAAATTTCCAACTAACAGTACTTGACTGGAAGATATAAAATTAACTGTTGTGTTTTGCCGCTGCTAATTCTAACTGGTGGCAAGCTGAAGCTGATAAAAGATCATAAATTCTTAGAGAGAGGGAGGGAAGACCCTTATTGGACCTAATTGAAGAATCTTTTCTGACCCATCAACAATGACCTTGTTTTGACCAACTATGTACATATGGACTCCTATCTAAAGTGTTTGCTTTCCTGCTTAACTATAACAGCTACCACTGTCTAGACCTCAAAACTCTGATTTTTCTCTCTAAATGAACTATTCCACAAATTCCTTCACTGGCATGTAATTGCTTGCAAAAGGCTCAGCTTTGGGTATGTTTACTTTAAGTCAGTTTGTTTATTTATAGTTGTGGTGATCTTTGTTTTATTCTTTAACAAAGCCATCATACAATTTTGGGTTGATTTGTTAAAAACCCAAATGCAAAGACCTATTACTATTTCATCAAGACAGGAGGGAAACACTGCTCTGGCTATTGTTACCTTTACAGTCTGAGATCAGGGTAGGGTGGAAAGCAGAAACTTAAGTTTGAATCCTTGCTTTGCTGTTATTAATGACCGTGAATAAGTTTCTTAATGTTTCTGAGCCTTAGTTTTCTTCTTTATAAAAAGAGATAATATTTCTTTGGTTTATGGTGAAGATTAAAAGAGCAACACACCACGTGCAAAGAGTCAAACATAGTAACTAGCCCTACTATGTGCTCAAAATATTCATTCTTTATTCATTCTCTGATTATCTTGTTTAAAAGGTTTTTTTGAACCAAGGCTGGTCTTTTCACAGGTAAAGCTTGACTGGTGTACATGTTTACTTTGGGGCTTATCTGTAAAACAGAACTCATTTTTGAGCAGCACATTTATTGGATGATTGACTTTATTTAGTCATTCTGTACAAATGACAAGTCCTGTGCCATCTACTGTTATACATAGATTTGATGAACATGAACATTCATCATTTAAGCAAGCAATGGATTTTATTAGACGTAGGATTGTTTAGAGATCAATCACAAATGGTTACATATTTAGTAGAGGGTTTATGGTGAAACTCTACTTTTTAAATTTTGCTTTCAACAAGAGAAAAGGTGGCATACCTTGTCAGTTACCCACCCAACAGCATTACTCCTTTTCTCCTTGTAAAGAGAACTTCCCTTTGTTTGAGTGGCAATGTGGCAATTTTATGCCTCTTTGCCAATGACTGAGGGGAGGACATGGGACCCTGTTTTAGCCAGTAATCTTGCTAAATGCTTTTGAGAAAGATTTTCCGCCCCCCTAAAATGCATAAGCTGTGCAAGAAAATGTCCTTTTGGCCTTGACTTGTCCTTTCTGCCTGGGATGATGTGAGTTGAGGACATTTTATTTGTACCTTCAGTAGCCATTTTGCCATCACAGCCAATAAGATTAAAGACAGGAGAGTGGAAAGACAGAAAGAGCCAGTGTTTTCTCAAGCCCTAGAATTACCTTCAAAACCAACCACCTCCAGATTTCTTATAATGTAAACAATAAAGATGCTTGTAATTCCAGCCATCTTTGGTCAATTTTCTTTCTCTTGATACCAAAAGCGACACAAACTAACTGATATGGCATGAATGATAGGAATATGTTCATAAAAGATTTTAGGAATTTAATGACAGGAGGCATTTTGTATTTGCATGTTTGTATTTAATCAGCCATGGTAAAAATTTTGGAAAGTTCACTTACGTTTTTCACTGGTCTGCCCTTTACTCAGGCACACACTTATGCTATTCACATTCTACTAAAAGCTGATATTCAAATAGACACTTTCTATTTTTGGAAATGCTATTGGGTCTTGTTTGAAAGGATATTTAAATGACAATAAACACTCAAGTAATATATAGGTGTTGCAGACCTTTGATAAATCTTCTATTTCATATGTGCATGAGAGATTTTCATACTCATATGCTCTTCTCTTGAAAAGCAATACTGAATGATAGAATAGCCTTGCAAAAATGTAAAAGAAGCAAATTTATATGTTAATTTTGCTTTTTCTCCATCTATGATTTTTATTAATGAGAACACAGAAATTTAAAATTATTTAAAAGTTCATATTTCATTTTGCAAAGGAGACTTTCAGTAAAACATCTAAATAAAAGTAGCAAGACATAAAAAGTGTTATGATTTTATGGCCTTTACAAATAACATATAAATCTCTAGCTAGGCTAAACAAACAAACAAAAACACCAAGAAAATAAGAAAAGAGAAAATTATAGTATCGGAAATGAAGGAGGCCAATTACTACTGATCTTATTGACATTAAAAGATAATGAAGAAATATTATGAACAACCCCATGCCCACAAATTTGATAACTTAGATGGAAGGAATCAATTTCTTAAAAATAACACAAGATTAGTGAAAATAGAAGTCATTTGAATATATGTAACTCTTGTGAAGCGCATAGGAATGAAATGGTTTGTCCCTACTTTAATATACCAGGCCTGATCAGCAAAGGTTGCCATGGTCTCCCATTTGTGTTAACATAGAATTTCAGTTTATGAAGTGAATACAACAGGCCTCATGTAATTTTTTTCTTTTGTAGGTTTTCTTACTAATGCTTAAGTACGTGGCATAGTGCAAACACATAAGATGTATATAATCTTATAGGCCCTTTATGAGTGACTCAATGAAATCCTTTGGGGAAAAACCCTGCATGGTTGTAAAATGGTCAAATGTTGGCAGATTCTTGGACACCAGATATTGCCACTGGTATTTAGTGTAAGTTGATAAATGGCTTAGTTAACATGTGAATAATAGAGAATTTAAACTATAGTGATCTAGTATTACTGATGACTTATATTTTTCCCTTTACCACCATATATCAATGTTTTTCAGTAACAGTTTGGACTGTTGAAGGAGTTCTTGTCTTTTATATGTTTTAAGCTACCACAACTGACAATGTTGTCTAGCAATGCACAGATGTAAATATATCTATGTAATATGTGTTTAAATTATTCTCATGCTGCTAAAATTTCTCTTTATGTTAAAGTATGGAGTGAAGAGGGACAGTTAACAGATTCACGAATTATATTCCCTCTAGATCTTGAGTGTCAGGTTAATTTTAAAATTTATTTTGTAAAGGTTCCAGGCATAAATCCAAAGGGTTGGTAAATTAGAGATGATGCTAAAGCTCAGTAAAAATGCAGCTTTTCCTATGGGATAGGTTTTTAATTTTCTTTCCAGTCTGTTTTAAATAGACGGGGTAAGTGGTGGCCATATACCACGAAAAATAATTTCCATTTCCTTGATTTCTCTTGCTTTATCCCCACACTTACTTGGTGAGCTTTGCAGATCTGGACCATAATAAGGGTTGTATATGTTGAATAGTAAGTCGCTTATCCTTTTTAACCACAGGAACCAAGTTTGCTTCCATATTAATGGGAGGTAGGAAGGAGGGAGGGGGTAGGATTATTTTCAATATTCAAGAATGAATAAGTTAATAGCAACGCTTGGATGAACAACAGGGATGAGGGTTGATTAAGAAGAACTTGAAGGAAGAACATGAGTTTAATTTTGAATATGTGTTTTATTATAGCAGTGATTCCTCAAATGTGAATTCTGAACCAGCAGCATCAGCATCGTGTAGGAATTTTTTAGAAACAGATTCTCAGGTCCTGTACGAGACCCACTGAATCATAAACTCTGGGGCTGAGCCCAGCAATCTGAGTTTTAACGAGCACTCCAGGCAATTCTGGGGCACCTTACTAAAGTTGAGAACCCCTGTGTTAGAATAATCTGCAGCTCAGCCAGGTGTAGTTTTTTGGTAGTAAATTGGAAATAAATGTTTAGAGCTATAGATGGGAGATTTTGGAGTGACCAGCACATGGGTGATAGCAGAAGCTGTAGAGGGAGGTGAGACTGTCTAGGGAGAAACGATCCTTTTCATACTAAGGAGAGAAAGAGCAGAGTGCTAAGAATAGCACCCACAGGACAATAACAGTTAAGGGAGGTGAAGATGAAGTTAGTCTGCATGGGGCTGGACAGTGACGCCTGCATTCCCTTCCTCTGGCTTCTGCTAGTCCTAGTGCAGCCTCACTCCTAGAGCTAGAATGTAGGAACTTACAAATAAAGTAGTAGCAAAGTAAACATATTTGTATGGAAAGTTTTTCTCCATTCTAGAAAACGAGGCATAAGAATTCTATTATGGTTGATATAGGGGGAAGAAAAACTGTTCTACTGTTCTAGATTCTTATTTCCTTGGTTTTACCCACATGCTGAACTATTTGCTTCATTATTTTTTACAATTTTTTTTTTTTTTTTTTTTAATTTTGAGACAGAGTCTTCCTCTGTCACCCAGGCTGGAGTGCAGCGGTGCGATCACAGCTCACTACAACCTCGAGCTCCTGGGCTCAATGATCCTCCCCGCTTGGCCTCCCAGGTAGCTGGGACTACAGGCATGAGCCACTGCTCCCCCGCCTGCTTCATTATTTTAAATATGCTTTCCAAGCCTATTTTTATTGGTTTGTTTTGTTTCCATGGTAACATTTCAAAGCCTCCTGAAGCTGTACTGCTCTTCATTACTTTTCTAAAACTGTCAAGCCAACAAAGAGACTCAGTGAAAGACAAGGGTGAAGAAATTTTCATAATTATCTCTTAATCATTCTCTACTCACTTTTCTTGTGCTCAATCTCTAGACACATAATAAGCTCATTACACTTGAGTTTCTTATATACTGAGACTATTTTATAGCCATATAACATAGAAGAATTTTACTTAAAAAATTTTATAAGTTCTTATAAATATGTATACAATATAAATATTCTGGATTATTTCAAGTGAGGTTACTGGCATGTTCTATTGTTATTTATGCCAGTCCTTCTCAAACTCTAATTTTATAGGAATCATCTGGAGATGTTATTAAAATACAGGATATGCATTGCTAACAAACTCTCAGGGGATCCTATGTTGCTAGTTCACAGACCACACTCTGAGTAGCAAAACTTCAGATAAAATAGACTGATTCAGTTGAGACACATCAATTTAATGGAATATTTTGAAGTCATTAAAAAAATTGGCAGTTCTTCAGAGGTAAGCAGAGTAAAAAAAATGAGCAGAAATGGGAAAGTCTGCAAGATGAGCTGTTTACCTAAAAAAGACAAAATGAAGAGCTGTGTATATTACGACTGCATGTTTTCAAGGAAATTTATATATGTAAAGAAAATTTCTGAAAGAATATATAGGAAACTTAATTAGAGGTTGCATTTGAGGAGGGGCAGTAGGGGCCTGGGGTAGGAGTACACTCTCTTTTATGGTATCTAATTTAACATTTGTTTTTGTTTTAATCAAAAAATATTTAAATTATATAGAGAAGTATAAAGAACACTATAAGGAAAATAAACCTCCCAAATATGAGAATTTTTTAAAATATTTGCTTCAAATCTCTTTTTTTCTTAACACATATCATGTTAATGAAACAGTTGAAGCTCCCTTTTTACCTCTTTTTGATGCTAAACCCAAGAGCTACCAGCATCCTGAGGTTGACATGAACTTTTCTCATCCATATTTTATAGGTTAATTACATGGGAAACCTTAAAATATGTTTTGTTTTAAAATTTTACATAAATGGAGTCATATATTTATATTTTGAATTGTTTACCATATGAATATATTACACTTTTAATAAAAATCTGATTAAAAAAATCCAAAAGCAGATGTATCCAAACCCTGTGATAGAGCTGTATTGCAGGAAATGCATGAGATCAGAAATCAGAGTTATGTGGTCTGAGCAGCTTGTGATAGAGGCTGAGTGACTTGAGTTCTCTAGGCCACAGTTTTCTCATATGTAATCCAGTTGTTCCTAGGTCCCTCTAGCTTCTAACATCCCAGTTATAAAATACTTTAATACATACTTTCTCTGTCCTTTACAATGGACTAAGATCTCAAACTCTCATTCAGATTCCAGGAAACCAGCACTGTGCATCACTTTTTTTTTTTTTTTTTTTTTTTTTTTACCATTTGCATGTTGTTTTACCTTCAAGGACAGTAGATTTGGGTTGAAGAGCTGACCTCTAGGTTCATCCCCATCAGGTGACAATGAGACATAAAGGAGGAAAGGGGCCAAGGATGAGTGACACATCCACCTGACAAAGATGCTGGGAGACAATATGTTCTAGTTCACCCTCTCTGCTCAGTACTCATGGATGGAGTGTTTTTTTTTTTTTTTTTTCCAGATTGAGCTGTGATAGATTTCAATAGTGACAGTGAGTGCTGTGGTTACCACTGGTTTTGCTATCACTGCTGTCACCATTGTGTTTTCTTGGCTTAAGCATGTTGTGGTGTGAGATGACAGGGACTCATTGACCACCCAGGGGAGCCTCAGGCAGGTCTTGGCGGGAGAGGTGAGAAGACAGATTAGAGGGTCGGCTCAGCTTTCCCCCTGGTTACCAGGATTCATTTCAAAGGGAGAAAGTTGAGAAATGTGCAGAACCAAGATTATGACATTAAGGCAGGAGCTAAAATGAATGTTTTGGAAGGCAGTTTGAGATTTTTGAAAAGGATTGATGGAATTTATTGCTTTATAAAATGCAGATCTTATGGTGAATGTTGTCTAGAATATCAGCTAAGGAAGAGAGGGTATTTTATGATATCTTTGCCAGATGGAACTATGCACATTTAGGCTCCCATTCAAAGTGGAAAAGTGAGACTCACCTGATGTATAATAAATATATTTTCTTGGGTGAACAGTTTAGTAGTAATACCCATTTTTTCATAGATATAATGTATCTCTATGAAGATTGGTTCAACCTCTTTGAAACAAACATATCATCTTAATGAGGCCAGTTACTTTTCTTCCCCCTGTTTTGATATAAAGGGAATAAGAAGTTGCATTAATACCTTGTTGTTGTGAAACAAATTATCCCCAACCTTAGCTTAAAAAAACAAACATTACCTTATGCTGTTTCTGAGAATTAGGAATCTGGGAGAGGCTTATGTGTGTGATCTACTTAGCATCTCTGATAAGGTCACCATCAAGACATTGCCCAGCACTGCAGTCATCTGGGGGCTGGACTGGGACTGGAAGATTGGCTTGGAAGGTGGCTCACTCGCATGGCTGTTAGCAGAAAGCATCAGTTCCTCAAACATGGGCCTCTCTATAGGACTGCTAGCATGTTCTTATGACATGGCAGCAGGCTTCCCAGAGCAAGTGATCCAGAGGAAAGAGAGCAAGGAGGATGCCATACTGCCTTTTAGGATTTAGTGTTATACATCACCAACCATTTCTCTGCCACACTCTATTTATGGCATCTGGTCACCAAGTAAAGCCCAACATTCATGGGGAGGGGAATTTAACTCCACTCTTTGAAGGGAGGAGTATCAAGGAACTTGTGGATGTATTTTAAAAACACCACAAAAGTCAAATTAATTGAAAAGGTCTCAAAATTATAAAATAAATTACAAAATTGCAGAAAAGCATAACTTGGCTAAGTAGGCCTTCAAATTTATATTAATTTACATAGGAAAATCACTAATAATAACTAAGACTGTTTTAGGACTACATGTACCAGGTTTCATGTCATCTATTTTACCCATAGCACAATTCTGGGAGGTAGGTCCTCTTATAACCACTTTTCATCAAAATTAAAATGCCATGAATTGTAACATGTGTCCTAATTTCATGTGCCATTAAGAAAGAAACAAAAACGTCAAACAAATCATATCACAGTATGGGCACAGTGCCTCATGCCTATAATCCCAGCACTTTGGGAGGTCAGGTGGGGGGATTGCTTGAGGCCAGGAGTTCGAAACCAGCTAGTCAACATATCAAGACTTCATCTCTGAAAAAAAAAAAAATTAGCCAGGTGCGGTGACGCACACCTGTAGCCCTAGCTACTTAGGAGGTTGATGCAGGAGGATTGCTTGAGCCCAGGAGTTTGTGGTTACAGTGAGCTGTGATTGCACCACTGTACTCTAGCCTGGGTAACAAAGGGAGACTGTCTCAACAAAAAAAAAAAAAAAAGAAAAAAAAAGAAAATCATATCACAATGGTTTCTTATTTGTTAGAATTTGGACTTTGTACTTATTGAAATTATAGGTTTTAGGCTTACTTAGACTTTTTTTGTTGGTTATATATCACTCTTGTGCACACAGAAAAAGAAAATATAAGTGAAATAAACTGGTGTTCCTAAAACTTTTTCATATTCAGAGTCCAATTCTTCTGAATAATTAACAACTCAAAATTGTCCCCTTTTTTCACATAGTATTGTCAAGAGTGTTAAACAGTGCCCCACTGGTACCTCCAGGATCTTTTTCTAAGTTGCTAGTGAGCATGAGCTATTTTCAACTAGATAGTAAGATAATGAATACTGCTTCACATGATGTGCAATAAAATGACATTTCTAAATTTTTAATAATTTATGTCATATTTATCTTTGAAATCCTTCTCTGCTCTGTACTGAACTAAAATGTAAAAAAAAAAAAAATTCCAAATCTCTGCAAGTTATATTGCTTCTTTTTATAGTTTTGGTGTTTCCTTCATGTCTTTGTTACTGGAGAAAGAAACAAGGAGGAAGTAGGATGATTTAGGTGGGGGTATTTGACATGTGCTTCTCTTTATTGCTGCTTTAGTACCATTAAAGTTTATTTTCCATTATTATAGGGAAGCTTTAATTTGTATTTTGAAGTTCAGATGTTAAAGGGCTTCCGGATAGCTAAACTATGTAATACATGAAAATAAAATTTAAAGAGCCCTTATTTGTTGTTAGAGTGTATAGATTGTTCTGGTTTGAGTATTAGTCATCAAATAGCCACTAAAATATTATTAATATATTTATAAAATTAAAGAGGAAAAAGTTGAGTATATGGCAGGTTGTAGAATTGTAGCCTAAAGACTTTTGTTTCATATCTTTCTTTATTATAAGTTCTATTCAGATTTTAGAGGACTCAGGCTTTCACCAAACTCATGTTTCTTAAATTTTGAGCTTAAAATAGAATCTATGTGGAATGAAATAATGCAAAAGAAGCATTATGATGCTTGAAATACCAGAATCAGGAGAGTCAGAACAATTTAAACATTTAATATTTCCATGGTCAATATCCTAAATAGTAAAATCTTCCTTACTCATAGATTAAGAGTTTTATCTCCCTTAGAGTTATTGGGAATTAGTAAAAAATATAGGACATTTTCTGAAAATGACATTTTTTCTGATAGTAAAAAGTATATAATTTTGAGTTGAAGAGAACTGGGTTCCCATTCTGGAGCTACTACCTACTGGCTATGTGTTCTTAGGAGATTTCTGAAACTCAGTGGGCTTCATTATCCTCACATGCAGGTCAGAATTGTTGTGAGTGTTGGTGAGGGCCATCAGCCATAGGCTCTGAGGGTGTCTGCACTCTCTTGGTTATGCCAAAAGCGCAAGGGGCTGACTGCTCTTTAGGAAGGCCATTTCTCAGTGTTAGGTTTGCAGGGAGCAACCTTGAGAGATGAGGTGATTCTCTCCCCAGGCAAAGGTCATGAATACTTTTCACTCACTATAAAAGTGTTGCATTTCCCAAGTTCAGAGTTCCTCTCCTGTAAGACAAGGCACTGCATATGGAGGCATCACTGGACCCACCTGTATCTTCACCATGTAGCTTGAGGGACATGAGGAGCTCATGCTTCATGCTCTGCTGTGAGCAATTAAGTGTTTGACACATAAAAAGACCTTGATAAATAGTTGTGGAATGAATAAACTAATGCCTCAACCTACTGAGTGCAAGGATAGTATGTGTGTCAAGGTATGCTCAATGTTGCAACAAACACTTCCTAAATCTTAATGGCTTAACATCACAAATCCTATTTCCTATTCAAATTGAAGTCTAATACATGCTTGGGGCGGGGGGTTGCTTTCCTCTGCGTCATTCAGGAATGCAGACTTTATTTATGCAGTGGTTCTTTCATCCCCCAGAGCTGATCTGTCCAATATGGTAGCTGCTTGCCACATATGGCTATTTAATTAATATTTACAAAACTACAAATTCAGTTCCTCAGTCCTACTAGTCACATTTCAAGTTTGTGATAGCCACATGTGTCTATCAGCTACTGTCTGGGCAATACAGGATAGGACATTTCCATCATCACAGAAAGTTTTATCGGACAGTGCTACCCTAGATCCTAAAGGCCTCTACCAGATCCTCCAAATCCATCTGGCAGAAGAGGAAAAACTGAATGCATGGAAGAGACACATATTCTCTTAAAATCCTCAGCCTGGGGGGACATGTATCTTTTGCACACATTTCACTGGCCATACTCACCTAAAATAAGGAAAGCTGGGAAATGTTGTTTGTTAGTATGAGAAGTAGATGAGAACTGAGATTTGAAAGACAGGAGAAATCTTGGCCATACAAATAGTAGCCTTTAAACATGATCCAAACACTATATTCTTCTCAAGTTTTACTATTATCTTTCAGTCAGTAAGGTGATGCTATTAATTAGGACTCCACAGGCTCATGGGTCATGGCTCTCAAAATGACATTGCTATTAATATAATTTTAATTCAATTGACATCCATAATTCCTTGACCCAGTGTTAGAATTATCCAGTCGGAGTGGTTTTATATGACACTTACTTTCTTATTATTTGTTTCCATCTATTGACTGCTTTTTGCTACTACTGAAAAAGAACTACTACAAGTAGTTGATTGTACTCGCATGCAACCAAGTCTTCTAGAGATATTCTCAAAGTGTGTTTTTGGGTATTTTCAGTGATTAGAATTCATGGTTGCTGTTCATATGTGATGGTTAATTCTAGGTGTCAACTTGACTGGGACACTGGGTGCCCAGATATTTGGTCAAACATCATTCTGGGTGTTTTGAATGAGATTAACATTTAAATGCATAGAACGAGTAAAGCAGGTTGCCCTCCTTAATGTGGGTGGGTCTCATCCAATCAGTTGAGGGCCTGAATAGAACCAAAAAGTTGATTCTTCTCCTAGTACGAAAGAATATGTTTTCTGCCTCGGTGCCTTCAAACTGGGTTGTCAGCTTTTTCTTGTCTTTGAACTCAGACTGAAACATTGACTCTTCCTTGGTCTTGAGCCTACCAACCTTCACACTGGAACTACACCATTAGTTTTCCTGGTACTCAGGCCTTTCGACCAGACTGGAACTACACAACATCAGCTCTCTTGGGTCTCCAGCTTGCTCACTCACCATGGAGATCTTGGGACTTGCCAGTCTCCATAATTATGTGAGACAATTTCTTATAATAAATCTCTTTATCTATCTATCTATCTCTCTCTATCTATCTATATCCTATTGGTTCTTATTCTCTGGAGAATCCTGACTAATGTACCATATATGGTCAATTCTGGCATGAATTGAGATTTATACCTCTCCTATACAGTTGAGTTAAAGGTCACGAGATACGTTTTAAATTTGTTTCTTCCTGCTAGAGGACCCAGGCTTGCATTCCAGGTCCCAATCAGGCAGGTGACTGACATCATTTAGAAGAAGTATTCATAATTCCAGCCTTGAACAGTGATAGCCATCATCTGTGGTAGTGGGATTTTGGGAATCATGCTAGAAAAGAAAATATCAACTGAAGACCATTTTATTTCAAATAGGGGATAGGGTCTTAAATTATTATATTTCCCAAGTCCTATTCAGATATATTAATATATATTCAGTGTTCTCAGGCTCCTAATCACAGCTTATTTCTTATAAGTATTAGATCCTATATAATTAGCTTATACATTGCTTCATATTGGATAAAAGCAAGATTTCATTTGATCTACTCTGATTTATTCAGTGGGTCATCATCAAATTGTTTCCTAAAATTTGATCAATAGATAGGAAAATTTCATTTTTGTGTTATATTTGTTATTTTTCTAATCTATGACTTTTTCCTTCTAATGAACTATATTTTCTTTGCTTCAAATATCCATATAACACAGTTTTACTTCCAGTTTTACTAATTTTACTTTAACAAAGAAAGGTGCTAAATGCTTATTTGTGTTTAATTTGTTCTCTTTATGATAGGCATACCCTAATACATCCCTCTTGGTTAACAAATTATTTTTAGAAGAAAGGATAGAGCAGGGAACTAACATTTCCAAACGTAATATTACAGATGACTCTTAGATGACTAAGTTTGTTTGATCAGTCATTAGGCCTAACCAGCTTTTTATTTCTCTAAAGTTTGCTATTTTCACAACAAATCACATTCAATGACAGTTACGGCAAGATATAAAAAGTCATGGTCATCAAATAGAGAAATAAAAATTTTCATGCAAATAAGGAGAGGTTTCTCCTTGTGAAATTGGTTTTCACCATTTATTTTGAGTGATTATAGCTCTTTATTTATATTTCCTTAGCAATTACAGCCATTTGCATGTGCAGTGATTCAGTTCCCACTGAATCATGATGAAAGGGAAAGTAAAATGGAAAAGAACAAGACTAAAATTCTAAAAATGGCAAGCCACTATGTTCCTTCAGGCTTTTGGAAGTCTGAGGATGTTCATCTCTGCTTATTAGTTGCATACTGGGCAGCAGGATATGAGAATATGAAAGCTATGCTGTGCTTTCCCAGAGGAAATCACGACTGAGAGTATTGAGCACAGAAAGTGAGGGCCAGTAAAGTCAACTTAGCTCTCTAAAGCAATGTGCTCACAGCTTCTGGGAGCCAATGGAGATTTACCAGGTACCTCCAGGACTCTTCCAAAAAGAAGCTTCTAGTAGGAGGGCAGACAGCAGGAATGCTGACACCATCAACATGGTACTTAGAGTGGCAGTGTGGCATAGGGTTAAAGGCACAGGCTTTGGGAACAGACATCTCTGGGTTAGGTTTTTGTCTCAGTCACTTACAAGACGTTTGAGGTAGCGCAGGCTTCTCAAAATGTAAAGTGTATATGAATCACCTGGGGACCTTGTTAAACTGTAGATTGTGTGACTCAGGAGGTCTGTGGTGAGGCCCAAGATTTCACATTTCTAATAAGCTCCTAAAGAGGCCAATGCTGCTGATCTGTAAACTGCCCCCTGAGAAGCAAGGGGCTAGAGCAAGTGCCTTATTTCTGAGTGTCACTCACCTCCTCTGGAATTTGGGGAAATTGTATCTAATTACAGAATTGTGGCTTAGAGTATAAATAATATATGTAAATAATCTAGCACAGTGTCTGGCACACAGTAGGTGCTCAAGAAATGGTATTAAAGTTGAACTCCTCCCCACCCCCATTAATTAGCTTCAAGTGTTTTTCCAATGAAAGCTAACAAGCAATTATAACACGTGATAAGATTTGATTGTCTACTGAAGCTTGTGTTTTTCATATACATAATGGGGTTCATTTTTAAACAAGTGTCTAGTTAGCTACCTGGAGATGTATGATTTTTCTTTTTTTTTCATCCTCAACTAATAGATTACAATGTAAGCTGGGATAAAAAAATATAAAACAAACAAAAGATGGAATTTTAATAATTAATACTACCTAAAGGACTTTTTAAAAGGAACAAATGAGACTGGTTAAGATTTTAGCTGTATTCTTCAAATTGATGGTGCAATGCATTAAAAAAATTGACTTGCAGCCAGGCTGACTGGTGCCAACAGGCTGAGACTAAAGACCCAATGAAGCCCCGGAAGAGTTTCCAGATCCTCAGGCTATTTTTCCCTATTACAAAAATTCTCTGTATCTCTTTTACATTTCAACAGTCTAAGGTTTTACCACTTTGTGTAATTTCTTTGGTAACTGTTTCTGATTTTATAAAGTTAGGCTTTTGAGATAATTAGGAGTTCTATTCTGGTTAAAGTACAGGAGTCCTGTAATCAACCACTGCATTCCACAGTAATTATCTACACTTGTGCCATTTTTCCCTGTGGCCAAGCAGACCTGCCTTATTATGATACGGAAAGTGCTTAAAATGTTCTCTCTGGAGGAAATGCCTGTGATGAGGCCTGCTCTCTTTCTCTGCAGGGGGTAAGAAGATTAATACAAAATGCCCAGATTACTCTGCAGTTGTTTTCTCTTTCTGGCACATCTTGCAAGTGGCTGTAACTTGAGTTGAAGATTTTGTGAGCGTATAAAAATTTGAGTCATAAAAGATGCACGTGGCAAAGTGATGTTTCATACATAGAAAAATGTAAGAGTTTTATTTTGTTTCTTTGAGTGGGTAGTTTTGAAAACTAAAGGGCAATAGGTTAAAATAGTTGTTTTTAGAGACTTCTTTTTAAAATCTAAGTATTAAGAGCAGCCTGTTTTTTCTACAGGTAATGTTAAAGTAAAATCAATAAAATTTTAATTAATATGGCACAGCATTTCTTTGCTGAGTAGTTCAGAATAATTTTGTATAAATGGTATGATTTACTTTTAAAACATATTTGTAATACAACTACGGAAATGCCGTTCTTATCTCAATTTTGGATATGTAGATGAGAGAGACAAAATTTACCCTGGCAGCAGATCCCAGGAGTAGATGCAGCAGATGAGACTTGGACATATCTGTGCCCAGGATTCCTCTACTTGTCTCATTCTCTTGTCAATGAAGAATGTTGTTAAAGCTAAAAATTTTTTTTTTTTTTGGTCAGAAGACGTTAACTCCCTTGATCCTGTGACCAAGAAATTAAATCAGCCAACCAACAGATATTTAATAAGCATCTTCTATTTGCCAGGCATTGTGTCTGGTGCTGGGATACAATGAATAAGCAGCGAATCAACACAGTTCATCCTCACAGAACCTGTGGTCTAGCAGGGTGAGAGAAATGCCAAATAATTGTAGCTCTGGAGCTTAGAGGCATGGGTAGGCTGAAGACCTAAATTTTGGAATCAGTAGTACAAACAGTAGCTGAAGCTCTGGGTTTGAATGAGATCGGGTGGAACAGTAGTCTTCCACCCTTAGTTGCACATTATAATAACTTAGGGAGCTTTAACAAATTCTGAAGCTCAGGTCCTATCCTAGATCAATGGGGGTAGAACCTGGCATTGGTAGTTTTAAAAACTCCCCCGGCAATTCTAATGTTAAGGCAGAATTGAGAACTGCTGGTCTGGAGAGTGGGGGAAAAAGTGGATTAAAGAAGAAGTTATGGGAAGTAATATCAGCAAGATGACTGCCTAGAGCTGCCTGGTGCTTATCTCCCTCACAAAAAGGGACCAAAACAACGAATAAACAACTTTTATTTTGACTACAGTATCTGAAGGAGAACCCTGGAGTACAGGAGGGGACTGTTGGGGACTGTGAAACACACAGAGTCAGGATGGCCACACAGAGAAAGGAGAGAGGCGCTCTGCAGCTGCTGCCCTGTCTCCTTAGTCAGAATCAGCTCAGAACCAGTAGATGTTTCCCCGAGTGGGGAAAAGATAAACAAGAGGCTCCCAGCAGCCGGTGTTAATGTCATAGCTGCAATTTTTTGCTACTGGAGCATCCTACAATTCTCAGAAGTCCTGAGCTCAGTTTGGGGAGCTTCTATGAGTTCACATGGCTTCACTGCTTCAGAGAAGGAGCCTGCACTGTGCCCCCTCCCACCATGAACCAAGTTACTGCTGCAAGGCACCCTCTTGAAACTGGAGCCATTGACAGAGTATGTCCTACTCTGGAGGAGAGTAGCCACTGCATCTCTCCATCCTTAAGGCTCTGCCACTATTACACCATGGTCACACCATTCCCCAGCTGAGTTGCTACTGCTCCCTACCACCTGGGAATAAGCTACCTAGGAGATACTCTAACTTTCCCATCCC
>CM052440.1:59686424-59703868 GCA_028533085.1 Varecia variegata
ATATATATATAGAAAAAATTAGCCGGGCATGGTGGCACATGCCTGTAGTCCCAGCTACTTGGGAGGCTGAGGCAGGAGGATCGCTTAAGCCCAGGAGTTTGAGGTTGCTGTGAGCTAGGCTGACGCCACGACACTCACTCTAGCCCAGGCAACAGAGTGAGACTCTGTCTCAAAAAAAAAAAAAAACAAAAACAAAAAAAAAACAAATCAATGAAATCAGAAAACAATTCATGATCTGGGTGAGAAATTCAACAAAGAGATAGATTTCATAAAAAGGAACAAAACAGAAATCTTGGTACTAAAAAATTTAATAAATGAAATAAAAAATACAATTGAGAGCTTTAGCAGCAGACTAAATTAGACAGAAGAAAGAATTTCTTAATTTGAAGATAGGTCTTTTGAAATAACCCAGTCGGGGTGGGGGGAAAGAAAAAAGAATGAAAAAGAGCAAAGGAAGCCTATGGGACTTATGAGACATCATTAAGTGAACAAACATTTGCATTGTGGGAGTTTCAGAGGGAGAAGAGATGGAGAAAGGCACAGAAAGCTTATTTAACAAAATAATAGGTGAAAACTTCCCACATCTTGGGATAGATATGGACGTACATATCCACTAAGCTCAAAGGATCCCAGATAGATTCAAACTAAAGACATCCTCTTTGGCGCACATATAACCAAACTGTCAAAAGTCAAGACAAGAGAATTCTAAAAACAGCAAGAAAAGTGTCAAGTCACATATAAGGTAATCTCCCTTAGACTATCAGATTTCCTAGTAGAAATCTTGCAGGCCAGGAAAGGATGGGATGATATATTCAAATGCAGAAAGAAATAAACTGGCAACCTAGAACACTATACTCAGCAAAACTTTCCTTTAGAAATGAAGGAGAAATAAAGTCTTTCTCAGGCAGGCAAAAGCTGAGAGAATTCATTACACGTAAACAAGCCTTACAAGAAATGCTTAGTGGAATGCTTCAACTGGAAGCCATAGGATGATAATTATTATCATGAAAACATATGAAAGTATAAATCTTTCTGGTAGAGGTAAATTGATTAACAAATTCAGAATACTTCATTACTGAAATAATGGTATCTTTCATATCTTTAGTGTGAGATATGAAGGTTAAAAGTCAAATTGGTCTACAATAACTATGGCTACAATAAGTTGTCAAGGGAAAACACAAAATAAAAAGATGGAAATTAAGGCAACAAAATTATTAATTGTAGAGAGGAGGGCAAAAGTCTAGAGTTCTTAATATGACCAAAGTTCAGTTTTTATCAGCCTAAAATAGTCTTGTAACTATAATAATTTTTATGTAAGCCCCATAGTAACCACAAAGAAAATAATTACAGCAGATACACAAATAAGAAAGAGAAAGGAATCAGAGCTTATCACTACAGAAAATGACTGATACACAAAGATAAAAACATAAGAGAGGAAGAAAGGAACAAAGATATACAAAAGAATCAGAAAACAACAAATTGGCAGGAGTAAGTCCTTATAAATAATAACCTTGAATGTAAATGGATTAAATTCTTTGAACATGAGGATGACAAAGCAGTGTCATAAGTTCTTAGCATCGGCACTGTTTTGATGGCTGTGGAATTGGACTAGATGCCATAATTGAACTGTAGTCAGCGTAAGAGTCAAAATTGCCCTGGAAAGACATTGATGTATATGAATGTTCCTGTTCTTCTACTAAAGAAGAATTCTGAACATGTACCTGTCTAATTATAACACACTCTTTTTCATGGTGTGTTCCCTTCTACTTCACATGTCAGATTTTATACTTATCCACAAAAGTTGGTGGTGGTTTTTAAAAAAAATTTTAGGATTAATAGACGTTGTTACTTATGTATGAAATCCACAGTGGGACATAATTCATGTCTGAATTTAAAAAACTACATGTTCAATTCAATAAATGTCTTTTATTCTGAGTGTTTACCACTGTAATAAGTTCAGGAAGTGGTGAGGGAAAGGAAAAGGGAGGGAAAATCTGACTCCCACTCTCAAGGAGCTTACAGTACTGATTAAATGCCAAATAAGTGTTGCCTGTTATAGAAAATCATGTTAGAAAAGTTATAATGTATGTGAAGAAGGCATTTTCCCCTGTGCTGTGGAATCAACTCAATTCAGAAAGGCAGAAATGAGGTATCCACCTTTCACTTTGGGCATAACAGAAGGTTTAAAACCTTTTTTAATCTTCTAAAATAGTTTGGCTCTTTTTTCCTCCTCTGTGTATGTACTTTCCTCTATCCAATAATGAAGGACTCTCTTTCTGACTATTGCCTTGTAGGATTCCATCATTCTGATGGTGTCTCTTTAAATTATTCCTTCCAAGACAGAATGATTCTCTTACTTGAGATTTCACCTCTCAGAAGTCCCAGACCCTCATGTAAACCCATCCTAGGACTTATTCATTCTTCTAAGTCTCTTCTTTGAAGAGACTCTTAGAGAAAGACTCTTCTCTCTACAATAGGTCTTGATATTTTTCTGATTAAATGGGATCAGTAGCCTTCCTTTTGAGATGTGAATGGTTCGGCTCCCAGTTGTCAGGAAAACTGAAGGACGGAGCCAGAGCCCTAGTAAATGGCTAGATCTGGCATTCTTAGGATAAATTGTACAAGAGCATCTAGGAAAAACTATATACCTTTACCTCCCTGTCCACCTTACCAGGCAGCAAGCTGAGTGCTTTATATGGACTGTACCATCAAATTCTGTCTATAAAAAGGGTTCTTTTATATAGTCCACCTTAAAATGAGCAAGATAAAGATCATGAAGCAACAATAATATGCCAACATCCCATATCTTCTATGTGGCAAAAATCTATAAGTTGGTGCAAAAGTAATTGCGGTTTTAGCATTGTTCAAATCTGCCGTTTGATATTGGAATACATTCTTAAATAAATGTGGTTACATTATACATCATTTTAGTGCACATTTCTCACTTTACGTTTTTTTGCTAATGACTTATTGCTTGTTTATATTTATTTTAGACTATAGAAATGATGTTAGACAATAAGCAAATTCCAGTGGTTTTCTTAGTTGAGTTCAAAATGTGTCGTAAAGCAGCAGAGACAACTCGCAACATCAACAACGCATTTGGTCCAGGAACTGCTAACAAACATACAGTGCAGTGGGGGTTCAAGAAGTTTTGCAAAGGAGGCAAGAGCCTTGATGAGGAGCTTGGTGGCTGGCCATCAGAAGTTGACAACGACCAATTGAGAGCAATCATCGAAGCTGATCCTCTTAAAACTACATGAGAAGTGGCTGAAAAACTCAATGTTGACCATTCTACGGTTGTTTGGCATTTGAAGCAAATTGGAAAGGTGAAAAAGCTGGATAAGTGGGTGCCTCATGAGCTGACAGAAGATCAAAAAAAATTGTTGTTTCTAGTGTTGTCTTCTCTTATTGTACACAACAACAATGAACCATTTCTCCATCGGATTGTGACATGTGATGAAAAGTGGATTTTATACAGCTTTCTGAATCTCAGTGAAGCCATTACATCTGAGAAATATGCTCAGCAAATCGATGAGATGCACCAAAAACTGCAATGCCTGCAGCTGGCACTGGGCAACAGAAAGGGTCCAATTCTTCTCCATGACAATGCCTGACTGCACGTCGCATAACCAGTGCTTCAAAAGTTGAACGAATCCATCTATAACTTTTGACTCCACCCAAACTTAACTCCTAATAGCTTACTGTTGACTAGAAGCCTTATTGATAGCATAAACAGTCAATTAACACCTATTTTCTATGCTATATGTACTATATGCTATATATAATACAATCAAGTAAGCTAGAGAAAAGAAAATGTTATCAAGAAAATCAGAAGGAAGAGGAAACGTATTTACTCTTCATTAAGTGGAAGTGGATCATCATAAAGGTCTTGATCCTCATCATCTTCATGTTGAGTAGTGAATGGGTGGGGAACCTGCAGCCTTGGGGCCACATGTGGCCTTCTGGATCCTCGAGTATGGCCTTTTCACTGAATCCAAATTTTACAGAACAAAGCCAGGGAGTTTTTCCATAAAGTTTGCATTTGGTTGAGGAGCTACACTTGGGGATCTGGTGGGCCACATGTGGCCTGGAGGCTGCACGTTTCCCACCTCTCTGAGGTATACATCTTGGTAGCTTCCTAGAAAAGTGTACACGGCAATAGATTTTTTGAGTTCTTGAATGTTTGAAAATACATTTTCTTGTATGCTCACACTTACTTTTAGTCTGAGTAGAGTTCTATGTTGGAAAGCATACTCTCAGAATTTTTCAATTATTGTCCCCATTATCTTCTATTGTTCAATGTTGCTGTTAGATATCCAGTGTCACTATAATTACTGTTTCTTTGTACATGATTCCTCTCTTCCCTCAGCCCTGCTTTACAGCATTTGGGATCTTTTCTTTAACCCTATTTTAAAATTTCATAGACTGTGTTTATGGGTCTTTTATCAATCAAAGTAGGCCCTCAGTGGGACTTTCAATACCTATATCTTTTAGCCCTGGAAAATTAATTCCTTTCTCTCTCTCGCTCTTTTTTGCCTTTTATGAGACTGTCAGGCTTAATTTTGTTTTTGATAACCTTTTCTCCTTTGTTTACCTATTCTGGAACTCTTATTTAGATGTTGCTCCTCAGAGTATAATCGTCTAATTTTCCTTACTTTTCTCTCCTGTTTTTTCAGTGATTATCTTAATCATATATCTCAATCTATCTGTTGGAATACTTGTTTTGTTTATCATATTTTTAAAAATCACTGCTCTTTCTTGCATAGTGTTTCTTTCTTTTTTATTCATCCCTGTTCTGGTTTCATGGGCATGATAGCTTTCCTTACTTCTCCAAAGATAGAATTATAGTCTTTTCTCTATTTGGAATTTTCTTCTTCTCCATTCATTGTTATCATATCCTTCAGATACCTTTTTTTCTCCTTGTTTTGGCATTTCTCCCTCAAGTTGAATCCTTTTCTCAAATGTCTGGTGGCTCCTGAGCTGTCCATTCATATTTAATAATGAAGTACTAAAAGGATGTTGGATGATCTGCAACTGGAGATGGGGTTTGTTGCCTGATGGGCTTCATTGCAGGGGGATCAAGTAAGTTGCCAACCAACCTATATTTGAAGTAGTTCAGTTTCTTTACAAAAGAGTTATTGAGTCCCCTGCACATAGTCATAGTTGTTCTGGGAGCAGGTCTGGGGAAGGAGGCTGCTACATCCACTATTCATTATGAAAATACTCTTTACATTCCCTTGTTTTTAGCTTGCTACCCCAAGTCCTGACTGTTACCTAAAGCACCTGGGCACAAAGAATACACTTCTGATCCCCTAGGAGGGCTGTGGGGATGGGATGAGGAAGGAGGAAGCTTTCTCTAGCCAGGTACATTAACATGGCTGAATACATGGTTGGTAGAATCAGACATTTTCCTTTTCATTGGGATAAACCTCAAATAGTGGTTGTGGTGCCATATTAGTGAATTATGGTAATTAAGATAGAACTGACTATTGGGCCTATAAATTAGAATTCATTGTTATATAAGCATGAACTTTGTTAGAACCATTTAACTAGGGCTGTGTTTGAAGAACTTAAAGTTGTTTTTTGTAATCAACATGAGAGAGAAATACAGCACTCTACATGATCATGGACACTGCCTCTGCCATACTACCACTAAAATTTTGAACAGTTTTACATTTTCCTGTGTTTCATTTATTTGGCTTTGAGTTACCTGGAGATAGAATGATTATAAACTTTGACTAAACAATATTCTGAATAGTTAAAACAAAAAGTGCTGCACAAAGAAATAGACCTATCACTTGTACTTTTTGGGGTAGAAAATGATTTTATGTATATGAAATATAACCATATGGAAATAAATTAATACTTTATGCTACTCACATAGAGCACAAAAAGCAATGTCTCCTATAATTATTTCAAGATTTTTCTATTATTAAGCTGTCTCTAGTTTCACAATAAAAATGCAAGAATTCCATTCCTAGTTCCCATTGAAAAGCCTCCCTTAAGACACCACCACCTACATCTAATCTCTCCAAGAACTTGCTAATTGCATCTGAATTATGTTGCCAGTTGGAGTCCTTAAATAAGAATAAAAAGTTTCTTTAGATATGTACTTTTTCAACATGCGAGGTTATAATTCTAAGTCTTTTGACAACTTAAGGGTAAGAATAACCTTGCTTTCAACATGAATTAAACTTAATGAAATTAAGACTATGAAAATTCCTTACCAGAAGACATAACAATTGGTTTCAGTACAAGTATAAGCAAGATCCACCTTCAGGAAGCAAAGAAGTGTTTACCCAGTGTATTCATTTGCTATGGTTGCCATAGCAAAGTACCAGAGAGTAGGTGATGTAAGCAACGGAAATTTATTTTCTCACAATTCTGAAGGCTGGATAGTCCAAGATCAAGGTGTTGGGCAGGTTGGTTTCTTCTGTGGCCTCTGTCTCTGGCTTGTAGATGGTCACCTTTTCTTTCTGTCTTCACATTGTGTTCCCTCTATACGTGTCTATGTTCAAATTTTCTCTTCTTAGAAGGACACCAGTTATATTGGATTAGGGCCTACACTAATGACTTCTGTTTACCTTAATTACCTCTTTAATCTATGTACAAATAAGGTTACATTCTGAGGTACTGGGAGTTAGAACTCTAACATATGAATTTTGTGGAGGACACAATTCAGTCCCAAACACCAAGATTACAAGTGGAGCTATTAATCTTCAGTCTAATTCATTCCTCAACTCTTTTTCTCAAAAGGTACACAGGTATTTGGATTGAATCTGTCAACAACAGACTCCTAAGCTGTGTGTGGGCATTGTCCGATTTAGAGGCAAGCTACACAATCAGGCTTCACTTGATGTGGAGCTGTGGCATTTGCTCAACACACTTGACAGTAAATGGGGAAGGCAGTAGTTAGAGGAGCTTCCACCATGTGTCAGGCACAGCACCTTCATATCTATTATCTGTCTGAATACTCACAGCAGTCCTATGATGAACATTTCAGAGATGAGGGAACTAGAAGTCAGAGACGCTAAGTAACTTTGTTAAATTAGCACTGCTATTAAATGGTGAAGCTTGGGTTTGAATCTGTGACTCCCAAGACCATATTCTTTTCATATTTTATACTGCCAGACTTGACTACTCTCTGTATGGGCAAACTTTTTAATAACATGAATCAACTTTGTACTGACTCTGATTTTTACAAAAATGATATGTAACTGAGAAAGTTTAATCTGTGAAAATGTCCCATGTTTGTATTCATAAATAAGTGTGCACTACAAGGCAGTATTCAGGGATTGAACAATCTTTAATGATATTGTGAACATTATGGCACTAAATCATAACTCATAAGAAGAAGTAATAAGAAATGTAATTCAAATGCTTAAACGTGGCTTTTCATAAAATTTGTGTAATAATTTATATTCATTACACCTTACCACATAATTGTATAGTCATTTTTGTACTACTATCTTTGATGCTTTCATTTGTTGCACTAGTGATCATATTTCTAATTTGTTAAATATTTTGGAGTGCATGATCAAAAGGAATTGTGGAAGAATTGTTTATCCTGAGAATATTAAATTTTCCTTAAAATTTTATAGAAAAATATAGCATCTTTAATAGAAAAGAACTTAAGGATTTTATTCTCCCCCATGCTCAGGTGCTTCTGTGAATACTATATACGAGATGTAAAATTTGTTCTTATTAGTTTTACATCTATGAGGAGAATAAAATACCCTTTTGATTAGGTTGGTGTTAGCTTTACTATAGAGGAAATGCATGTGTCAAACACTGGACTTTCATACGTAAACTCTTCTTATGCATTTCATAATAGTTTATATCAATTTAAGTATCTTTTTTTATTTCTAGGAAGCTAAATTGCACTACATAATTTTATAAGAACACTAGAAAAATCTACTGGTATTCTCCATTATATGTGTGGAAATGAACTTATTTCACGAAATTCTAGCAAACAGTAATCTCCTTAGGATTTCTTTAATTTCTTTAGAAATGCCCTTTTTCTATGGAGGTCACAATAGTATATGATTATCTTGAAATTCATTGACTTTTTGAAGTGAAACCATTGATCACGATAAAATAGGACTTGGGATGGAGAAAAGATGAAACAGATTATTTCCTCCATTGGCAACCAACTGTGAATGACCTCACAACCTCAGAATTTAGTGTGATGACAAGAAAAGAAAAGAAAGGAATTTTGGATGTCGAGGTTAAAATTTACAATAGAGATTTCGTCATTGCAGTGTGAGAATAAAATTTAAACTACCAGAAGTAAAAGGACACTATTTTATTTAGCTGAAGTACTGTAATGAAAGACAAAAAAACAAAAAATAAAAACCCATAAAACTTACCTACAGAAGCTATAGTGGTGGGTTAACAATTTCGGAAGTATTGCTAATGTATTAGATTTGAGTATTTTTTTAAAGATATAGATAATATGAGGAGACAAACCATTTTTTTGCTGGCCATCAACTATAAATGTGACACACCAATACTATTAGAATTAAATGCATGTAAGAATTATAAAAATAAATGAGTATGATCTTTATATGAACTTATAGCAAATTTGTGACAATTAGGTCATTTCAGTTAGGTGACAATGGAACTTTCATTACATGCTAAATTATGGGAAGGCATCTGTATTTATTAAGTTGTTATGTGATAGAGCTTGATATTGACATAAATAATAAAGAGTTGAACTGATATTTAGGGGTTAAATGCAAAGCTTACTTATAAAGACCGTATTGAATTCATCTCATGGAATTTTATCCCCTAAAAAAAACTCCTTTGAAATTATAAATGATAATCATTTTATTTTCTCAGTAGGATACTAATTAGACACAGATACGGACACAAACACATAAAATTGTACCTATCTAAAAGCATAAAGAATTGAAATCCAATGTGTTCTTCAATTCAGCTGGATAAAAATATGCTTGGATTTCTTATTTACTTGTTAATTACTATCAGAGGCTGCAGAAAAAGGCAAAAATAATTTTTAAAATTAGAGAAAGATGTTTCCTAAGTTCATGTGTAGATGTAAATTCTGTGTAACTCCTAAAAGAGGAGTTAACCTATAAACCAATTTATCTGTTGGTATATGGAAGCTATAGAACAACCATGTTATATTTATTAATTATAAATAAGCAATTCCTTGATCTGTTAGATGATGAATTTGTATACTGCTAAGAGGCAGTTTATAGTATGGTCCAGTGAGAAGCTATCTTTCTTCTTGGCTAAAAGCAGATCTAGCTGTGATGCCGAAGACCAGCTCACTCAGACTGTGACCTAATCCTCTTTGGGAAGGAAACAAAAAGTTTATGGAAATGATCTGCTGTCTTAAAATAATCTGAAACATTTCTGTGATTCCTAGGCATATGGATTGTCCTCTATGATTAAAACATTCTATGAACCTCATTTAAATGAGACAGTCATTTCTAGTCTTGTAGTGATGGAAAAGAATTGTTAGTAGTATCATTGTTGCCCTCTCATGTATTTTTGCAATGATCCACTATTGTGTGGATCAACAATTAAAATATATGGAGAAAATATATTCAAAAATTGTTTGCTCCAGAAAAAAGATTGAAGAAAGAATTGACCCTTGATAAATTTGCACTTTAGGCAACAATATCTTCCCACTTATGTGTCTCATAAATTCTTTCTTTAATTTAATAGAAACAATAGAGAGTGTTATGATTTCTCATTTAATATTAAAGATCAATACCTATTGATACTTTTTCTACCATTTTTGTGACAGTGGAAATACAAGAGCTTATTCATGACTGAGTAAGTATTCGGTTGATTTTATGCTGGCCTCATTTGATTTTCTGTAGAATAGATCTGGATGGTCTAGATTAATGCACAGTTATTTGAGAATTGTGCTAAACCCAATCAAAAGACATTTATTTGTCAAAGTGACTAAATATAGTTCACAACTAATGATTACTTATTGAGTAATTATGGTGCATCTAACAATATGGGTAGTGATATACAGAATAAAATAAATGTATAAGGTATCAAATCAACAAAATAGAGAAGTTAAACTTAACTAATATGAAAGAATTGGAGAGCAACATAGAATAATATTGTTAAATTATAAACTATAACATAGATCACAAGTAGTATAGAAACTTTCAGAAGGGAGGGATCACTATGGGCTGAAATAGGGAACACTTTATGAAGGAGGGCAGGACTAGGACTGAATTCTAAAGACTGCTTAGAATTCAATTTGGTAGAAGAACAAAAATAGTCACTTTAATTATTCAACACTATTTTAACCAGATGTAAAACATAAAAATTTATATATTGTCAAGGAACGCATATTTATAACAATTTTTATTATGTAGTAAATTACTTACTATGTTGTCAAAACTGCAAGAGGGTTTTGGCCTAGGTCCATTTCCTCGTAGCACAAAGATCCAATTATTGAGACAACGAGGATTGCCAAGGAAGAGAGGAATTTTAATATGACAGATGTCTTGTTGGGAGAACAGGGGAAGCTGCCTCAAATCTGTCTCTTTGATTAATGCAGATCATGGGCTTTTAAAGTAGGGGTCACTTGCCTTCGGGTAGGTGGTGGTATAACTAACAAGGGATATGTGCATTGCTGGCAGGTTGTGGGGGGGTGGTGAATCTTGGCCTCAGGCCATCTGCCCTGGGGGGACTTCAGAATCTCAGCTCCTTTGTCTTGCAGAAAATCCACCATTTCTGGGAAACAACTCAAAAGGTCAAGTAGTAGTAAGTTAAGAGAGACGATTATAAAAAAACATACAGGAGTCATTGAAATTTGTTCATAGAACTAACTACAATTGTATATGTCCAAATATAAGTATGTCTTGACAACATTATCACTCAGAAAATGTTTGTATTATATTCAAGTCTTTGTAAAGTTTTTTGTTATAGGCACTGTTTTAATTATTTTACTTAAAAAATAAGTACTGTTGGAGAAAAATACAACATGCTAAAATAACCTCAATCAATGCTTGTTCTCAGAGGTAACCTGGTGAAATCTATAGAAATAGAAGCAAAATTATTGGTATACAATGAGCAATTATTCCTGGATGTAAGTCATCGTAATTCTAAATGTTCCATGTCACTGAATATAGTGACATTGTGGAAATGATGAATAACAACCTATATGACTAATTTCCTTATAAAGTCTTCATGTTATGGAAAAGATATGTGTGGCTTAAGATAGACTTTCCAGTGATGAAATCATATGCCGCTTCCAAAATGGGTTTGTCTCTAACAACTTAGATGGAGATGAAAATATATATTCTGGGAAATTGTGTTGGATATCTCAAAAATTTTATTTGGTAATGATAAGAGGACTGATATCAAAGATGCATGTTAGGATAAAATTCTTTTCAAGGTAAAAAAAAGTGATACCAACTAATATTGTTAAATATTCTGTTTAAATGAATAAATGTTATAAGTAGATATTTGTTTTTTTAAATTTAATGCATATGGGACACATCATTTTTTCTTAAAGTAGCTCTTCTAGTTGGGAAAATTTAGACTATCTGATATTCAGTATCATTTTCTGTTAGGGCTCAGGTGGCATGCAATACACAACCACAATAAATGTCACTAGATCACTTCAAGGAAGAAACAAAGGCCTGCCTATGGAATAATGAGTTCTCATTTTTAATGCCAGGTTCTTTAATTAATGAGTGGACCATTATTACCAAAACATTTATTGCACCTAATATAATTCCACCGTTGTATGTACTGGCTTCAATTCTTGTTGAGCATCGTGAACAGTCTGCTAAGAAGAGTTAGTCTACAAAGTATTTTATCAAAACCAATGATTACTCACATTCAAAACTAGATTTATTCCAGATCCTCAGATTTGTGAAACAGATAAAGCATTCCTTTAGGGAAGAACACCAAGCATCAAGAAGAGGGAAATTCTATAATTTTTTGCTGCTATGGTATGGATATGGCATTTTTTACAGCAGTTTAAACTTATTTTCATTTTCTACTTAAAACTAGTTCATGGATATCATGGCTGCATTTATTTTTTATATTTCTGATATTGACTTTTGATGAGATTATATATATTTCTATAATTACAACTGACATTAATTTTTCCCTTGTTTAATACATCTGAACAGACCTAAAAATATTTTTAGGTTCTAAAATACCCACAAAACAGTTTTAAAGAAATGATATTTTGTTTTAAGAAATGAATACCTAGAGGCCACTTGGATTATTTCATGTCTTTAAAGCAACTAGAAAGCCACCTCTGAAAATATTTCAACTGCTTTATTCTTTTCCAAACAAATCCCCAATCCCCAATCCCCAAGGCTCACATTCACTTGATTCTTCTGTTTACAGAACCATCTTACATGTCTCTAAACAGAATTAAAGGACACGGTGTAAATGCAGTTTTTTAACAGGAAATTAATGATACAATGGTGTGTGCAAATGAATAGAAAATAGATAAGCAAGGAAAGATTTATACGTCTGAACTTCTGACAGATCTGTAAAGATTTTGGTGAGTAGGTGTTAGGATTCACAGAAGCTCTGAAAAATATTTTTGTAGCTAAACTGCCTGTAGAATCCTACTGCAATCTACTCTGTTTTGAAAAAGCTTCTCACTCCCAAGGTTGTGGAACTGAGATCTGGCTTTCAAGGGGTTTTCAAATTGTTTCATGTATTTGAGTTTAATGGTGATGCTTGTCCTCACGGTCTGCAGGAGATCTGAACAGTTGGTTATTTACATTAGTTATTCTATGAAAAAAAGGACCTATGTCCCAAAAAGTACAAATTGTTTCTAAAGGAACCTATTGGACAATGCTACACTGTGGCAATTCTGACTTAACACTCTCATCAAAACTTCTAGTCAGTTTTTTAGTACAGTTTTAGTAAGTTTTTTCAATTTTTGTTTAAGAGTAGGAACATCAAATTAAGGAGAAAGCAATTCCAGTTTATTTGTAGATTTAAAAAATCTGGTCATATTTCATATGTTCAATAAACTTTTTGAATTCACATGTAGTAGTCATAAGCAAACAAACTTAAGAAATGCTGTAAACTCTGACGAAAACCAAATATATAGAGAATATAAAGAAACTCATTTGTAGACTATTCCAAAACATAAAAGTTAGCAAGAAATGTACTGAGTACATTTTCCAAGCAATGTATTAATAACCAATTTTCTATCTGCCCAACAAATTAAAAAAGGTAAATAAAAAAAAACTTCAGTAAGTAATGAAACATATTTCCATGGCATTTTTGTTCTTACAAAACTCTTACTGTATATATTATGCTGTCAAACCCATGCAAAATCCCCTTAGGAAAGTATTACTACCTCCAGAAGTTATATTACAAATATTTAACCAGCAGTGCAGCAAGGATAGAAGATGAGCATACTAGGCAGCTAAATAAATGCAGAGGAACAAGATGGTGGGTGTGTACCCAAATGTGAAAGCAATGGGAGATAAACTCACGTCGAAGGGCCAAAATTTGGAGGGGCTGTCCTGCCATGCCAGAGGATTTGGATCTTAACCTGGAAGCAATGAAGGCTTTTGAGAGGACAAGCTACAGGATTAAGTTTAAGTCATGGAGAATCCATTTGGATAACACTGTTACAAATCATTTTAAGAGTCAGATAATGGAAGTGATTGCCATTATCCAGGTCAGAAATGAAGAAGGTCTAACTTAGTCCAGCTGGCAATGAGAATGAAGATGAGAAGACTGACTCGAGAGGCAATTGGAGGTAGTGTTAACACGTCCAGGCAATTGCTATGGGATACATGGTGTAAGGAAAAGGAAGGGTGGATATTAGCTCCCAAGTTTCTGACTTGGGCAACTAGATGAATGGTAGTGTAACTCACATAGCTAAGAGTAGGGATGAGACACCAGATCTGAAAAATAAGTTCAATTGTAAACATATTGAAATTGTAGGCATATGAACATGGGAGAAAATAGTTGTCTACCAGAGATTCTTTATGTAGATCTGTTTCATAGAACAGAGACAGAACTGAGGTGTAGATTCTATAGTTTCAGAGGAGAGTAGGTAGTTGAAACCACGAGAGTGAATTACATAACAAAGCAGCATATGGAATGAGAAGTGAAAAGGTCCAATGAAGAATGCCTGGTAAATGGTAAGTAATTTACCATTATTTAGTAAAGGCAAAAAGTATAAAAGACTTTATAGTGAAAAGTAACTTCCCTGCCTTGTTTATTTCCTTCTCGAGAGTTAACTATTGTTACCAGTTTCTTGCACATCTTTCTCCAGAGCTATTTCTTGAATTTCCAAACATTAATATAAAAGCGTTTCAAAAAAGGGACAGCGAAATGTGCCAGTGCTGCTGAGAGATTACGATGATGACAGAAAAGCACCCACTGGGTTTTCTGAATGTTTCTGGCAACCCTGACGAGAAGCATTTCAGGGGAGCGATGAAGGCAGACATTGGATCAGAGAGTTGAAAAAAGAACGAAGTAGGTTTTCTAACACATCTGGGTTAAGTAATTAATTGAAACTTACATTGACTAAATATATTTCAATTATATCTTTAATAGCAACACTTCATTATGAAATTAAATAATTAATAATTCATTTTAATGAAGCTCATCAAACTTTTCCACAAAGGGCAAATCAAGAAATTATTCTTGGAATGTCAATGAGCTTGTAATAAAAATCATTAACATTTAGGAGATTAAAAAATTAAAACAGACATTTCTTTTCTCACCAGTAATGGTTAATTTATTTATAAATATATCTCTTGACACAAAGATGACTGGGAAATCAAGTACTTTTTGCTGAGCACATTACTCCTCCTACCCCCTGTCCCCCGCCATGAGAGCTCTACTAATAAGGAAAAAGTATGTTAAGTTTGGAACAGCCACAAGCAGAGTTGGCTCATTATTTATTAATTTATTCACAAATATGTATTGAGAGTTGATTTATAGTTTTATTGAGAGTTTATTCACAAATGAGTATTGAGAGTTGATTTCTAGTTTTATTCCACTGTGGTCTGAGAAGATACATGGTATGATTTCTATTTTTTTGAATTTGTTGAGATATGTTTTGTGGCCTAAGATATGATCAGTCTTGAAGAATGTTCTGTGTGCTGATGAGAAGAATGTATATTCAGTAGTTTTAGGGTAAAATGTTCTGTAAATGTCTGTTAGGCCCAATTGTTCTATAGTTGCACTTAAGTCTGGTGTTTCTTTCATTATTTTTTGCTTGGATGATCTGTCCTGTTCGGTCAGTGGGGTGTCAAAGTGCCTGGCAATTACAATGTTGCTGTTTATCTCTCTACTTAGATCTAGTAGGGTTTGCTTTATGAATCTGAGTGCTTCTGTGTTAGGTGCATAAATATTTAGGATTGTTATGGCTTCTTAATGAATTAGCCACATGCAGAAGATTGAAACAGGATCTATATCTCTCATCACTCACAAAATTAATTCAAGATGGATAAAATACTTAAAATTTAAGGCATGAAACCATAAGAACTGTAGAAGAAAATCTTGGAAAACTCTTCTAGATATCGGCCTAGGCAAAGAGTTTATGAAGAGACTCCAGTGGCAATCACAGCAACAACAGAAATAAATAATGAGACTTGATTAAAAGCTTCTGCACAGCTAAGGGAATAATCAACAGAGCAAACAGACAACCTACAAAATGGAAAAAAATATTTGTAAGCTATACATCCAATAAAGGGCTAATAATCAGAATCTACAAAGAACTCAAGCAAATTGGCAAGGAAAAAACAACCAACCCCATTAAAAAGTGGGCAAAAGACATGAACAGAAGTTTTTCAAAAGAAGATAGACTAATAGCCAATAAACGTATGAACAAATGCTGAACATCACTAATCATCAGGGATATGCAAATTAAAACCACAATGAGATATCACCTTATCCCAGTTAGAATGGCTTTTATTAAAAAGTCCAAAAACAATAGATGCTGGGGTGGATGCAGTGAGAAAAGAACACTTATACACTGTTGATGGACTACAAATTAGTCCAACCTGTATGGAAAACAATCTAGAGATTCCTCAAAGAACTAAAAGTAGACCTACCACTACTGGGTATTTACCCAAAGGAAAATAAGTCATTCTATCAAAAAGACACCCACACTTGAATGTTTATTGCAGCACAATTCACAATTGCAAAGATGTGGGATCAACCCAAGTGCCATGAATTCATGAGTCGACTAACAAAATGTGTTTTATGTATACTATGGAATGCTACTCAGCCACGAAGAAGGATGAATTAAGGCCTTTTGCAACAATTTGCATGGAACTGGAGACCATTCTCCTAAGACAAGTATCTAAAAAATGGAAAAACAAACACCACATGTACTCACTGTGCCTGCTCTGTATACATAGGCTTAGCTTTACATAGATAACCTTGCCTTTTTCTTTTTCTTAACTCCTAACTCTCTCCCCTTCCTAACATCTATAATTTTAGTATTTTGTCTTAAAAAATGTTAACATTTACATTACGTTCTGCTACCATAATTAAGACTTTCATGCTTTATCCATTGATTGACTTGAAAAGTTGACAACTTTTAAATGGCATTTTCATAACAGTATTATGACTACGTAAGTATCGTCCTCCAGCTTAAGCAGTTCATTCCCTTCACGACTGGCCTAGTTCCTAAACAAGGCCAAACAGATTGTCCTTTCTTATACTTTACCACAAGCTTATAAAAATAAAATGGCAATAAAAAAATAACAACATCAAGTAATATTTTTGTTTCCCTTGTGTTTGAACTACAACTTTCTTATAAAAGTTTAGTTTGCTCCTGATAGAGGAATTTCTAATTGCTTATTTTCTACCCAAAGAAAATGTTTATATGTACTCAAATATTTCTATGCTGTAAATTATACTATTTATTGCACTTTATTTTTCCTGGAGAACACCCTCCCTGAGTATTTCACCATCCCAAATCAATCTGAATCAGTAGCCCAGCGAAGCCTGTGGCACAGCTGTCTTCTTAGGATTAGGACTGTTTTCTTCAACTGGATTTCTATCTTCCATTAAAAAGATTTCTGTTGAAGATAGCTTTTTTTTCGTATCAGAACTGAATTTTGACTTTGTAAAAAATTGATAATTTATCCAGTTTATCTTGATTTGAGTTTCAGGATAAGATAATTAAAAAAAAAAAAAGGAAACATGATACTAAACATTGTGGATTTTAGAGAAATGTCTATGGCAGCCTTTGCCGTTGATGTTGCTTGGAAGTGAGACATGTCCATTTACTTTTCCTTCATTAGAAAATCCATTAGCTATTTCACCCCATTGATAATTATAAAATGAAACATCAATAAATAATTAAGACGCCTGTAATCCTAGCACTCTGGGAGGCCGAGGCGGGTGGATGGCTCGAGGTCAGGAGTTCGAGACCAGCCTGAGCAAGAGTGAGACCCCGTCTCTACTAAAAATAGAAAGAAATTATCTGGCCAACTAAA
>CM052440.1:59704368-59733668 GCA_028533085.1 Varecia variegata
AAGTCCAACTGAAACTAGTTTTAGCAAAACTGGAGGAGTTATTAGAATGTTACTAATTGATACTGGGATAGTCCATACAGTTGAAGGAAGAACTTCTTCTGGAACTTAGCAACACTAAGAAAACTCAGGAATGAACATAAGAGTTCACCTCCAAGATTCTCTACATTTTTGTCCTTCATTTATGCCATTTTATAGGATGGGAACACGATAGCCAGGAGCTTTGTTGTCACACTTGTGTCTAAAGGAGAAAAGGAGGCTCTACCTTGCTAAATCCACTTAGGAAAAGGCCATAGATGGACTTATTTGTCCAAGTTGTTTAGCAACCAAACCTGAGCTAGTGACTGCAGTCAAAGATAAAGATGTAATACTTAGCCCAGGCACACGTCCGCCTATGCATGGAGGCGTGGAGGGTCCTGTTACAATGTAAGTCGGGGAGGCAATGGCACTGTCCTGGGCAGAAAAAAAGCCATCATTGTCAGAGAGGTCATACTTGCATTTAGGATAACTCTTGTTATGTTATATTTACTAATGGCTCAAACAACATTGTGTTTTAAATTTTGCAATATGATGCAAAACTAATTTTTGGTGGAAAATGTGGAGATTTACCTTTCTAATGTGGTACACATGTCTCTTTTAGTTTCCATCCAGCCTGGGAAATAGTGGCATAAATTTTTTATAATGCCTGTTGAGATAATCATTGCCAAATCACTCTATCCTTATTTACCTTCTTGGCTCCATCTGTCTTTTCTTGCAGAGAATCCTGTTCATGTTAAAATAGATCATTTCTTGAGGCCCTAATTATGAACAAGAAGAAACACAGCTGTGAATTCGTCATGGTGAAGCTTTCATGTACAGTATTTCATTATAAGTGAACATTTACACAGTGGTAGCTGCCATATGGACAAATAATGGTCAATAATCCTGGATTCTGCTATGGTTTCCACTGGCAAAGATAACTTTGTAGGGGACTTAGAGATATGCGTATATAGATACATTTAGATTCATTTGGGAATGATAATGAGGACTCTAGGATCTTGTGCCTACCCCATTGGCTAGAACTCACTGGGTGTCTTGAATTTGGTATAGGAATGATTTGCCTATGACGAGGAATTTTAGAAGTGATTCAAAGGATAAAAAGAATAATAGTAAAGAATTAAGCAGAAAGAAACAAACCTTTATCTGGAAATAGTATATTTTGTTTTTCATTAATTAAGTACCTAAATAAATATATTAAAATTTCCCACAACTTAAATTCACTTAAGACAGAATTGGTAGAATTTTTCATTGCTCTTAGCAAAATACCATCAAAAATGATGATCACTATGTTTTTTAAAAATTATAATATTGTTTTAAATAAGAATTCAGTAGTTAAAACAATGAACTGAGTGGAAAAAGGCAAATAAATCTGTTTTTATTTAACATCTATGTATAATACCATGCACTCTGCTAGGTACTTAGATTTCTTGTCTCAACCTCCCATGTATCTGAGAGGTATATTATTATTCCTCTTTCAAGGACATAGGAATGAAAACCTCAGACATTAAGCAGTTAATCAAAGGAACATACCTATTAAGCAGAAGGACCAATATTCAAACCATACTTGCCAAGTTATCTATTCAACCAATATTTATTGGGCACAAATAATGGCTAAGAGCTTGGAGTATGCACAAATAATGGCTAAGAGCTTGGAGTATGCTAAGAGCTTGGGATACAGCAGGAGAAATAACAAAAGACCAGAACTCCTGCCCTCATGTAGCTTAAATGAAAATGACAGGAATAGGGTCCTAGTGGTAATGTCTGTTTAAGTGTGGACGTACATCAACCAGTATGTCTGGTCCTTCATTGAATCAATCCCTATATTCTCACAGGATTAGTATTAAACTGAGAAAGGCCAGGCCCGTATCTTGTCCTGCACCGTCAATGAATGAAGCTCTTCCGTCTCATTTTATTCTCAAATTTGATCTCTGCTCTGAGCCCCAATAAGAAATCAGAGTCAGAACCATCAGCCACCTATTTGGCCAACGTCATTTATGTTGCTGCTTAATGTCTGTTCCTTGATTCTGGTTTTGAGTCCTATTTACAAATTCAGTACAGTGAATTCTGTGATTCTAATTTTAGCTATGACTTAAGTATATAAATCCTGTTTGAGTCCATGGTCTAAAACCAAGAGGCATTTTGCCTATTTTCGGAAGAGGCTGATCTTTCCTAAAGCAAACTGAAAGAAGAGGCCTTTTTAATTCTGGTTTATACTTTTCCCTTAAGTTTAATGAAATCATACAGATGTGACCTAAAACCTCATAAGAAATTGTGGAAGTGGATGAAATGTAAGATCGTTGACTAATTCTGCCCTGGGGAAGGAGGGATAGTTTCTCTGTGAGAAATCTTAATGATCGGATTGGATTTTAAAAGTGGAGGTGAGCTTAAGGCATCACAGGCAGAGGGGACAGCTAAACAGAACTAGAGACTGAACACTGAGGCTGGGGACCAAGTTGAGCTGAACCATGGAACCAAATTTAGAGAGATGAAATAACTTGACAAGAGTCACATAGATAGTAGCAAAAAGGTTGCTAAAACCCAATTTTTGATTCAAAGTTAGATGATTTTTTTCCACCAAACCATTTCTGCTTTTTTAAGGTTTCCAATGTACTTTATTTGTTCAGTAATGCCATAATTTAAGGGGTACTTGGCATCAATTATGAGTTTGTTTTGAAACAAGTCAGTATTACATCAGCTAGGATGATTAGTGATGATTAGGGATCTCTTCATCCCTTTGGGGTGACTTTGCCAACTGAGACAGATTCCATTCTATTCTAATTTATGTTGCTATATATGTCCATACAGCAACGAGGAGTGGCTCCACTAGTGAACACAGCATTACCGTATTTGCCATGAAAATCAGGTATAGGTTTCTGATGGTTCTGCCTTGCCATCGTTTGATGAATGCTTCAAACTCAGAGACAACTTAGTTCATTTTTGGCCAAGAGAAACATTGTGAAAGTGATAATGAAATTGCAGCATTCCAGCTGCTGGTTTGGTGCAACTTTGTGTCAGGTAACCTTAACTATTTATTTTTTAATGGTGTTTTGTTGTTGTTGTTGTGGTGGTGGTGGTGGTGGTCAAAAATATGTAGCATGAGATCTACCCTCTTGACAGATTTTTAAGTGTATAATATTGTTAATTAAAAGAACAAAGTTTCATAGCCATCTCTAGAACTTTTTCATCTTATATGAATGAAACTCTACTTATTGAACAGCAACTCTCCATTTTCTCTTCCCCTAGACCCTGGGAACCACAAGTTTGACTACTTTAAATGCCTCATAGAAGTGGAATAATGCATGCAATGTTTGTGCTTCTGTGACTGGCTTATTTCAGTTAGCATAATAGCCTCAAAGTTCATCCACGTTGTTGCATATGAAAAGACTTTATTCTTTTTTATGGCTGAATATATTCCATTACATGTATATACCACATTTTCTCTACTATTTATCTGTCAATGAACATTTACGTAGTTTCCACTTCTTGGCTATTGTGAATAATGCTGCAGTAAACATGGGAATTTATATATCTCTTTGAGACCCTGATTTCAATTCTTTTAGATAAATATCCACAAGTGGGATTGCTGGATCATATAGTAATTCTATTTTTAATTGTTTTGAGGAAATTTCATACTGTTTTCCACATTGGCTGGACCATTTCTTATTCCTACCACTGGTGCACAAGTGTTCTAATTCTTCTACATCTTTGCCAACATTTTTTATTTGCTCCTTTTTAAAAAAAAAATAATGGCCAACCTAACAGGTATGGGGAGATACCTCACTGTGGTTTTGATTTGCATTTCCCTGATGATTAATAACAAGCATCTTTTCATATACCTCTTTGACATTTGTATGTCTTCTTTGGAAAAATAGTTACTTAAGTCCTTTGCCCATTTTTAATAGGGTTATTTGTTTTTTGCTATTGAGTTGTAACAATTCCTTATACATTTTGGATAGCAGACATAGGGTTTGCTATTTTCTCCAACCTGCAGGTTGCCTTTTCATTTTGTTGTTTTCTTTGCTGTGAAGAAGCTTTTAGGTTGATGTAGTTCCACATGTTTATTTTTGCTTTTGTTGCCTGTGCTTTGTTGTCATATCCAAGAAATCATTGCCAAGACCAATACCATGAAGCTTTCCCCCTATATTTTCTTCTAACAGTTTTTTAGTTTCAGGTCCTATGTTTCTGCATATGAGAAATCCTTTTGTCTTGGGCTTTCAAAATTCTCTTTGTCTTTTGACAATTTGATTATACTGTGTTCTAGTGTGGACTTCTTTGGATTTATCCTAGGTGTAGTACATTGGGCTTTTTGAACCTAGATACCCATTTCCCTTTCAGATTTGGAAATTTTACAGCTGCTATTTCTTTAAATAATTGTATTTCCTATTTCTCTCTCTCCTATCCTTCTGGAACTTCCATAGTTTGTATGTTGGTCCATTGAATGGTGTCTCATAAGTTCCTTGGGCTTTCTTCAATCTCATTCATTCATTTTTCTTTTTGTTTCTCTGACAGGATAATCTCAAGTCACCTCTCTTTGAGTTCAATGATTCTTTCTTCTGCTTGATCAGTTCTGCTATCAGATCTCTAGGGAATTTTTCAGTTTGGTTATTGTTTTCTTCAGCTCCCAAATTTCTGTTTGGTTGTCTTTTATACATTCTGTCTGTTTGGTGATATTTTCAGTTTGTTCATGCATTGTTTTCTTGAGCTTATACAGCATCTTTATGATGGCCACATTGAATTCTTTGTCAGGTAATTTGTATACCTCTGTTTCTTTAGGATTGATTTCTGGAACCTTATTCTAGGCTATGTTTTTCTGTTTCTTCATGTGTCTCTTAACTTTGTGTTGGAATACACACATTTGAATATATAGCCACTTCTCCCAATCTTTATGGACTGGTTTTGTACAGGAGAAGAGCCTCAACGATCAGCCCACCTAGAGATTCTAGGGACCTCTCAAACTTTTTTAGGGGGAGTTCTCTGTGTCTGTGTGTAAAATTTCTCAATTAGAGGGGCTGGTTTTTTGTTTTTGTTTTTGTTTTTTTTAGGATCTCATGATCTGTTGCTCTCTCTGGTGTCTTTCTGAAGCCCTGCAATTCTCTGGTTTACGGTATCAAGCTGCCCTACTCTCTCTTGTTTTCAGCTGCCACATATTCAATATATACTGGCTCCCTGTCAGTGCCCCAAGTCAAGCAAGACATACTGGTACCTCAGGTAGCCCTTAGAAAAGCCAGAACTCTGGACACATGCTCCACTCCTCTGAGGGAGGAGCTTTGAGTTATGTCCTTTCTGCTGAGTGCTGGAACAATAACAGCTGCAGCAAGCCACCACCTCCTGCCCCCCATTCTTCTTTTTTGTCAGTGACCCTCCGTTAACCAAAACATGCTAGTTTCATTAGTACTCCAAATGAGGTAAGACAGAAATCAGTCCCTTGGGCAGCCCTTTGAAAAGTCAGAACACGGGATGTATGCTCCACTCTTCTTTTTTTCCCTTGAGGGAAAAGTCATGAGCTGGAGCATTCTCCCCTGGCACTGAACTGTGCCAGTTTAGAGAAGGGGCTGAAGTGGGTAGAGTGAATTTGTTCTTCTTACCCATTTCAATGCACTTGTTCTAGGTTTTGTGCTTGGCTGGTGCACTGCAACCTCTTTACTGAATTCTGAGCTTCTCAGAAGACTATTTTGGTCCATATATTGTTGCTAAATCAATGTTTCTGTGGGGCATCAAGAACTGGGACTTCCTCTTCTGCCTTCTTGCTGACATCTATTTGTTTTTTAATAATTAAATTATCTAGGAATTTCTATTACAATAGTAGATAAGTAGAGGAATTGCCTTATGTTCAATAGTTTCTCCAATTTTACCATAGGGCTATTAATTAAAGAGATTCCAGATAACATGTCAAATAGAGCTTTACTTCATATGGCCCCTAAGTTACTGTGAAATACCTACAAACCTCCTTAAGATGTGTCCTAATGGACTATTTAAAACTTACTTAAATAAAGCTTTTCATGTGAAATACAGAAACATTTTAATGTAGGACCCACACTATAAATGTAAGATGGGAATTCTCTCTTATCTAGTGTACTGATTAAGTACAGGACTCTGGAAACAGACTGTCCAAGTTTGAATACTAACTATGACTCTTGCTAGTTTTTTCATTTTGGACAATATACTTAACCAGTCTGTTAGTTCTTACTTACAAAATGAGAATAATAAAACAACTTACCTTGTAAGGTTGTTGGTAATATTAAATGAATTTATATGTAAAAATTTGGAATACTGCTTAGCATATAGTAAGCATATGAGTGAGCTATTACAATTATTATCAAAATTTTATTAAAGGGATTTTAATTCTATTTTTAAAATATCTGTAGCTATTGTTTTGAAGTAAATGAGTTCATAGTCACATGCTTTTGTTACATAAAAGCCTTTTATAATTAATAAAAATATTTAAATTTATATAAACAATAGAGCATAATAATTGATACTAAGGTAATATTGAGTCAACTTAAAAAGATGAAGGGAGAAAATTATAATTATACTTGATCTCTGACAATATTCAATTTGTTTAATGAATCAGCCATGAAGACTACAGCTAGAAAACCAAGTAATCACTGATTTAGGAGCATGGGTAAAGATTTGTAAGTATCTGTACCTGTGCACAGAGGTTGGTACACAGGTACAGTATCTCAGTACCAACAGGGATTGTAATAAAAAACATATTTCATTTGTCATTAAAGCTGCTAAAATGTTTGATATTGACATTTAGGAATCCACAGACTTTATCCTGTTCTTCATTTAAAATGGAAGATTTATGTCACATTGAGATAATTAAAATGATTTGACTTGTCCTCCATTTTAGCCTCTCATAAATATTTCTGATGCTGACTTCCCTGAGTGGCTCTGTTGGAATTGAGAAATGTAGCAGACACTGTTGATTTCCCACCCAGTTACCAATACCATGTTCAGCCATCGTTTTTCCTCAGTGGAACCCCAGTTGTTTTTCAGGTATCAGGCAGCCATGAGCTTCAGAGGAAATTGAGCCCCTTTTCATTTGAATCTTCATTAATCTAAGGCTATCATGGAAATTCCAATGCCCTTTGCCAGTTATTTGTTTAATCATGAGCATATAATGCAATTCTGGCTAATGAGATGTGAGAAGAAGCATTACTAGGGAGCTTCTGGGAAAGGTTTCCTCATTCTAAAGAAGAGCCAAAAAGAAGGAAGGGGTATTCTCTCTTTTGGTTTTTCACCATAGTTGAATGGTGCTGGAATGCTCATAGCCTGCCAATGTCAACCATAAGGAGAAATGTCTGAGGAAAAAAGTCAGCAGACCAAGGATGGTAGAGCTGAAAGATAGAAAATATGTGGTCCTTGATGAGGTTTTAGGGTGCCTGAATTAGACTGCTCTGGCATCACTCAACCTCTGAATTTTTCCTTGTATGAGTTAATAATTTCTCTGACTGGTTAAGCCATTTTTAGCAAGTTTTTTTTTCATTACTTGACACTGAAAATACCCTAACTGACTCAAGAAGAAAAGAAGAAAGGAGAATATATATCTGCATAAATAAAACAGAGAACTTCTGATCTCCCCCACCCAGCAACAGAACCAAACTGGTCAGGACTTAGGAAGAAAATTTCTCACCTTTAAAATAAAATAAAGATGATAAGTTGGTGAGAAAACAATGAGGCAATCAAAAAACTCCTATGAGTCTTTTTGGTGGGAAAATCTATAGGTTTCTGTGCAGAATTCAGTCTTATGGGAGCAGAGATTGAAGCCTTGAAGACACATAGTGACTCTATTATTTACTTGCTATATGGCTTTAAATTAATCGCTTGACTGCTTTTTGGGGGTTACCAGACCCAGGAATGGGAAGTAATAAAATACAAATTATATAGTAATTTACTGATGGTCTGGCCAAATACACTGCAGGATACTTCCTGTGCAGTGTTTGGTCATACATACACAGAGAGCAAGGAACTCAATTATGCTGAAGAGTCAATGGGTTGAGGGCTAAGAGTAATAGTGCTATGTACCCCTCTGTTGGCCTAGTCTTGTGTTGGAATCTGTGACACTGCTGCAAGCTAAGCATTGGATTTACTAAAAGATATAAATCTCCTATGATTCCTATTTTGAGTATCAGACTGTGTGCCCAGTTTCTCTTGTGGATCCGAGGCTCAGAATGGCCGTAGAGCCAGACACAGACATACTGGAGAAGTGGTCACACAGCCTAGGGGAAGCTTTCCACTGAGAAATAAGAGACAGAAGAATGTACTGGTTCCAAATCCAAACAATCTGAGTTTGAACACTGCCTCCACTACTTGCTAACCGTGACCTTGGGAAACTCACTTATACTCTTTGTGCCTTAGTTTCCACATCTAAAATAATGAACCACATTATTATAACAATATGCCCTTATCCTACAGTGCTGGAAAGCTCATCACTCAGACATCCAAATATTTCCTCTCTTACCTCTTTCAAATCTTTCTCAAATATCACCTTCTCAAACTGTTATCAGCCTCTGAGTGAAGGTTTTTCCAAGTTCTTGTTGATCATCAGGAATAGAACTTCAATATGTACCACATAAGCCAAGCAAGTGACAGCATTTTATGGAAAGCAAAAGTATACTCTCAGGAGAGAGAACAGGCAGGCTCAAAAGAGAGCAGATCCCCTGGGAGGAAGTAGTTTTAGAACTTTTGTAGTTTTACTAATTGAGGGGAGGCATATTCAAGACCAAGGGGTTGGCTTTTACTAAGAATTTAGGTACTAATTCCTAGAATTGGGTTCCCTCCCATTTTCGTACTTTATATGGTTGTACCAGAACTGTCATGGTGATTTTGAGGGTGGAGAAATTTTAAAACCACAATGTAAATGATATTACATTGATTAATAATACAATGATACAATAATACAATTGATATTACATTGATTAATAATAATTAATAATTATTAGTGATATTAATAATTAATAATAAAAGTTCATGTAAAGTGACAGAGATAGCTGACAAGTCAGTTGAAGCTGGTTTTGGCCTGTGGTTATCAGCCCCTTTAGTCAGCTTCTGCTTGAAGATGTTTTACTTCAACACCTGCACCCAAGCCCCTGCGTCCAGCGTCAGCCCTGTTTCTTGGTCTCCTGCTCTAACAAAACTGATCACTTTATTTAAAATTAAAACTCCCTCCCCAAATCATCAATCTAATTTCCCTGTTTTTAAAATAAACTTGTTGATAAAGTATTATACACACACAAAATAGTGAATATGAAAAGTAATTCATAAAACCAGGATCCAGAACAAGCAATAGAATAGAACCAACACTTCGGAAATTTTCCTCGTATTCTCCCTGCCCAGAGGGAACCACTGTCCTGATTTCTAACCACTATGTGTTAGTTTTACCTTTTGTGAAATTTATATAAATGGAATTTTATAGTTAATCAAGTTGGCCTTAATGTTCTCCTCAGCTTGACTAGAATTTAGACAGACTTCTTCCTGACTCTAGGCCTCTGTCTTCCCTTTGCTTAGAGCATTTACTTTAGAAAATTTATGATTTCAAATTCTCTACCCCTTTGAAATGTGCATAAATATTTGTCCATCCTCTTTCCAATTTTATAACCCAGGAATGTCTTTCTCAAAAACCTGGGAGGCATCTCTTTGAAATGTAATCCTCAAGGAAGATAGCACCCCTGTCTCCCAGTCTCTGTGGAAGGGTAGGAACCTAGCTTCACATGGAAGCCAATTAGCAAGCCTAGAGGGCCTAATCATGCAGAGCATCAGCAGACTCAATATCTTGGTCACATCCCATTGATCAACCTCTTCCCTTGTTTTTTTTCCTTGTCCCATTGAACTGGTTAGGGCCTCCAGTAAAATGTGGAAGGGAAGTTATGATTTTAGGTATCTTTGTTTAATTTCCAATGTCAGTGAGAGATATAAACATTTCAATATTACACTTTATGTTTATTATAGTTCTTTTGTGTCTACCCTTATCTGACTGAGGAAGTTCCATTTTATTCTTAATTTGCTAAGAATTTCTATTATGTTCATTTTTCAATGTTCCTGTTTGAACTACCTAGTATATTATTTTTTCTACTTTATTTTGTTAATGTGATGAATTACAATAATTGACTTCAAACCTTAACCAACCTTGAATTCCTAGAATAAAATCAATTTAGTCATGATGTATTATCCTATTTATATATCTCTGGATTCATTTGTTAATATCTTTGCTTAGTATTTTATGCATGTTCATGAAAGAAAATGACCTACAATTTTTCTTCTTATAAATTTCTTTTTTAAATTTTGATATCAATTTATACTTTCTGGGAATAAATAAAATGAGCTGGGAACTGTTCTTTTTGTCCATTCCAAAAAATGTTTTTGTAAGATTGATGTCATTTCTTTTTTAAATGGCTAGAAGAGTTTGTTGGGAAGCCATCAGGGCCTGCAGATTTCTTTGTGAGTGAATAATAGATTCAACTTCTGTGATATGTACAGGACAATTCTGGCATTTCATTTTTTTGTTCATTTTTGTAAATTATATTTTCTAAGATTTTTTAAAGATTTATTGGCATAAAGTTATTCTTAATTTCTAATTTTCTTTCTAATGTCTTTAGGATATATAATGTTATATTGGTAGTTGTTAGAAAAACTATTTCTTTTCCATTGAAATATCTTGGGATTATGGTTGAAAATCAACCATAAATGTAAGGTTTCATTTCTGGACTCTTAATTCTATTGCATTGATCTACATGTCTATCCTTATGCTATATCACACTGTCTTGGTTACTTAGTTTTGTAGTACGTTTTGAAATCAAGAAGTGTGACTTTTTCAACTTTGTTGTTTTTAAAGATTTTTTGTGTATTCTGGGTCCCTTGCATTTCCATATAAACTTTGGGAGTAGCTTATCAGTTTTGCAAAAAAGGCAACTGAGATATTGACAGAGATTGCCTTGACTCTGTAGATCAATTTAAAGAGTACTGCCATTTTAACAATTTTAAGTCTCCTGATTCATGAACATAAGGTGTCTTGTTTATTTGGATCTTTAATTTCCTTTAACAATGTTTGGATATTTTCAATGTATAAATTTTGTACTTTTTAAAATTAAAGTTATACCTAAGCATTTTATTCTTTTTGATGCTATTATTAAATTGTTCCCTTAATTACATTTTCAGAATGTTCATTGGTAGTATACAATTTTTTATATGGATCTTGTATCATACAATGTCAAATATTTTTACAAGTGAAAACTGCAATACATTTTCTCTATTTATGAGTCTATTCATTCTGTTCTGTATAGAATATAAATTTATTCAATAGAAGTGAGCACTATCAAAGATTTTCCACACATTAAAATATTCCAAAGGGTAATTATAAGATTTCAAATTAAATCTTGCACACCATTCAGGTTGTCATTGTATAATTTGTTCAGCTCATCTTTTGTTTTTATGAATAAATTTTAAACTCTATTTTGTTGCAAATTTTGTTCTCAAGAACTGCAAATCACTAAAAACTTCAGAAGCTAAATATTTTTGGTACTTTATTCAATGAATAATTTCATTTAAGGTTTATAATTGAAACAGCAACCAAAATTTAGAGGTTTACAAAAATGTTCAATACCATTGCAGGACAGATGAATTTTTTTTCAAACATTTCTAAAATCCACTGATAGCAGATAAGGAGAGAGTGAATATTACTGCCCTGAGTGGTTTTGGTATTCAGCATCAACTTTGTCTCAAAAATATTGTAGTTCAGTTACTATGTATAAATACAAATATTTTTAAGTTTTGACAATTACAGCTTCTACTTCAATTGTTAGGATGTCACAGGCTGTTTGCATGCTGCATTAATTATGCACTAATTACCTTAAGTATTTTGATTACTGAAAGGACTTACAGGACTTAAACATTGCATTTATGGAACATTTTTATTATAGGCTAAGCATACAGGACAGCAATAGCAAGAGAATAATATGCCTTTCAAGGGTCGGAAGCAATCTCAAGTTCACTCAGTGACACTGCTGGATCACACAGGATGCTTTTTGTCTTCAGCTCTTGAATGATAACCAGCAGATGTGTCAAAGTTTGAGTATCAGGAAGCCCCACATCTGCTTGTGGTGAGGGTCTTTTATAGTAAACTGGTTACATACGCACATTTCTGTTATGCAATCAACTGTAACCATCAAAACCTTGTGTCCCAACAAAACCAAAGACAAATCATAATCAAATAAATTGCTAAATCAAATTATTATAGCTAATCAACGCCGACAGGCTGCCTTTGAAATAGCCCATGGACCCACGGTTTCATGATAAATTGCTCTTTATCCTGATTAGTAGTTACTTCTTTTACTCCTGTGATATAGTAGGCAAATCAATAATATGCAAATGATGATTGTCATAATAACTCAGGCGTGGCGTCTATTTAAAAAGACAGCTCAACCATCTTATAAATTCTGCATGTTTCCTCCTATTTTTGTATCAGCTTTACAATTCTTCTACTACTTTTGTCTGTTGTAATTTGGACTCTGTATATTTGTGCTGATTGATTTAAAGCCATAATTAACTGGTTACTAATTAAATCTAATTCCTCTTCAGGATCATCATCTTCCACTGGGATCAGGTATTGAGGAGGTTTGAACTCAGTTTTCAGGCACATTTGATCATCTGCATCTGTATTAGTATAGGTCGTATGGACAACTATCAAACTGACTTTGCCAATAATTTGAAGTCTGATTACAGATAGCAGAGATATAGTTATAAAACAACTCATAAATTAAGATGTAGTATTCATTATCCTTTCCCAGCAGATAAGATCCTTTTCAATACAAAATATTATTTTGTATTGGAGTATAAACTAAAGATCATGTCTGGTTGAGTTTGGGATTCCAAGTATTCTATGGACATAGTCAGATGCTCCTTGATTTCACAGCACTGAATTTAAATGGTTTCCCAAAGGAAAGGGTCTTTTAAGATAGACCATCAGCTTCCTATTAAGAGTGTATGAGTAAAATTTACCTCCTTTCCCCACAAACTATACTATTGGGTCTATTCTGATCTATTCATAGTGGCAAAGTTACCAATGTAAATTAGTCTTCATTTAGAAACTCTAATAAATTAAAGGGCCTAAGTATTTTCCATAAATGGATTCCCTATGACTTGGTGGTTAGTGTGCCAGGTAAATGGCCCTGGGCTATTTCTGCTTCCATTTGAAATAATATATCAAAAAGCCCTGCTTGGGTTAGAGTACAAGTTCTTTCCCACCATTGTGTTCTAGCATGTTGTTTTAAAGTTTGTTCTATTTGATAACCCCATTTTCATGCCATGGAACTTGCTATCCTTTGCTTTGTTCCTGGAATAGGAAATCCTCAAGACATATTATTCATTAAGAACAAATATGTGTGTTCTAACATTCCTGGGCTGGGCCCATTTCTCCCAAAGTTCTCTTTGATATGGCGGGCCAGTTTTAAAATCCACCATATATGCTGTTACCACTGTGTGCTAATTGCCTGGGTGTAATTGTGAAGCATATTTTGTGTCCAAAAATATTGCATTCCTGAGGATAAAGTCATATAGGTAGTGGTTACTCCCAAATATGCCTTTGTATGTGCTATAGACAATTTCTCCGGATTTCACGTGTTTTGGAATCTAGTATATGAGCCCACCATGTGATCCCCATAGATTTATTGATTTCAATAACCCACATATTCCTTTCATTTTTTTCTTTGAAGCTTCCCATCCACAAAAACTAGGGCAGGAAATTGTTCTGGCATACAACACTATGACGTATCAGGCAAACAGCAGATAGTGTTTAATCTTTATAATCTGCTACTTTTCTTAACACTTCACCATGAAGTTTATAGTTACAAAATGATTCTCAATTCCATTATTAAACAAAATATTTAAGAGTTGAACTGGAGGAAAGAATTTCTGTAGATAACATCCCAGTATGGGTCCCTGATAGTAAATGTAACTTTTCAAATGAGAGCCAAAGGACAGAGCCACATTACTGCTGTTCCATCACACGGGTTAGCATTGCTTCCTAGTGCACTGAAGCATGTCTTAGACACCCCATCACCTTGGTGCTCGAGTCTGCTGTCTCCCAGGAGATGGCACTTTAGTAATGGCAGAGGGTTTGGGAAACAAAGTGCTTCACCCTATGCGCACCTGAGTGTAAGCTTGAGAGAGAAAATTATTTACACTAAGACTGTCTTGAGGCAGCAAAGGTATGCTTGATTTTCTGTTTTGAAGAATCCATTGGTGAGCTCCTTCAGCCTCAGCCATTATTTCACCTTCTTTCCATTTATCACTTAGTTCAACCAATCCAAACTGTTCTTTAAATCAGCACCTCAGGTTCACCCACGAAGCTGGCCTATATTTCTGGAATATAAAACACCTCAATAATTTTGGTTTTCCGAATTTAGCATCTGATCTTGAGAAGGGAATGTTTTTATAAGACGAGATTGGTCATTTGATTAAGTCCAGAACATAGATGCCTAAGAACTACAAGTGACTGTAGTTTAGTTACCTATTAATCAGAGTACCAATACAGTGATTTAAAATAAATATAACAAGGCAACATAATTATAAATAATTTTAACTCTTTTTAATTTGAGGAAGATTTCCCTTTCTTTTTCCTTCTTCCCCTCCCGTTTACCCAGACTTTAAGGTCCCCAACATGCCTTAAAGAAACATAGATACTTTCAAGTTCTTCACTTTACCTTTCCAAGCTTCCACAGACCTTCAAAGATTTCACAGCAGCACCACAGCTAGGACATTGTACACAAACTTCCAGTGTCTATCCTGCAGATGGGTGTCCAAACAAGTCTGCTAAGCTCTCACTGGATATAAGAAAAACATCCAACTTCTAGCAACAACCTGAACAGAGTATTCAAACTCACTCTGGCAGATAATAACCAGAATAAACAGGCCTTAGCTTATAGCTTCCAAATGGAATTCTGACATGACTTATAGAATTAAATTTTTTAGTTTTTAAATTTTGGATGATAAAGACATCCTAGGCAGATAAATAGCTACATGAAAGCCTAAAAATGATTCTAATCTACTACGTTGCCAAACAAAACAAAACCCCCCAAATCCCACAGTCATGTAACAGAGTAGTCGTCCCTCCTCCCATCAATATGGAAGCCTAAAATGGAGAGTGGGGAATATGTGAAAGAAGGAATGGCCTGAAAAAAAATCAAAAATATTTTCTCTCTCTTTAAAACTTCCCCCACTCTTGCCTGTATCCCTGCCTCAGGCAGGTGGTCAGAAGGGGCAGAGGAATGTCTTTTGTTCTTTGTGTTATAGGAGATAGCTCAGCCATCCCAGGCCCAGGGCCAGCCTCCCAGTTGGGCAGAGATGGGCAGAGATGGGATGATTAGAATGGTTAATGACAATAGCCTAGAACTGAGGGCTCTCCCTTTAAAAGCTCTGTATTTTTGCTTATGGACAGGAAATTTGGATTTTGAGATGAGGTCTGCCATTTTTCCTCCTTTGCTGGCAAAGTAATAAACTTCTCTTTCCTTCTCAAACCATTTGTCCTCGTTCTTATGATGCAGCCTCGAGGACAAGTGCTGAACTTTCAGTAACCATCAGTCATAGCAGCTCAGAAACCAGGACAGTCAGGGAGACACAATGACAGTTCTTAAATACATGTTTATCATGATGGCCCTTAATTCAGAGGCTGCCCTTTGATCCCGTGGATTCTCCTGAAACATGCAGATTTCTGTGGACTTTCCAGAACTGCCAAAAATGTAATAAAACATAATTTTCATACCGAATGAGCACATATCAAAATTTTATTTAATTTATAATGAAAGAACCAGCCAGTTGAAGAGAGTATAAGAGAAAACTATGTATGTATGGTCAGTGAAAGAAAAAAGAATGGGAGATACAAAATTGGTTAAAGACTTGCAGGACATCAAAAGTATAACCTTTTGGTTTATTTTCTCTACCAGACAAAAATAATTTGTATTTCTGTCAAATAAAAATAATTTTACCTTATCAATTTTCTACAAATTAACCTCTGACATTACAGAATTATGGCATGTTTGGGTCCTCATGAATTGTAAGTAGTAAGTTGACAGGACTCAGAAAACAGTACTCCAAGATGAAGGCCTCAGAAGCAAAAGTTTTTCTCTGACCTTCTCCTGTCCTCCTGCCTCTCAGTCCCATTCTTCCCTGAGGCTAATCATAGAAACTAGAATCCCTCTTCCCCAGTGCGGGTCATAAAAACTAGAATCCCTTTTCCTGAAAGCCAGCCATAAAACCTAAGATTATTCTGTGTAAAAACTGGCCATAAAGAAATTATCTGACCTACCTTGTTTGACTGTAGGTCATAAGACCCCCATTCCAGAGAGGGCCCTGACCCACACCCAGAGGAAGGAATACGTGCTCAGAGAGGCCAAGAAGAATCTAGACAGGTCTTGCTGTGTTTCCCCACTCAGTCTATTAGCATTAGATCATACCCTTTTTGTCCATGTATATTTCTACATGGCTGTCTATACTTTATTGAATCTGAGCATAAAAATGCACAATGTTCCTTGTATCTTTAGGTCTTCATTCTGGAGGTTCCCATATTTACAAAGCATCACAATAAATTTATACTTTTTCTTCTATTAATCAATCTGCCTCATGTCAGTGATTTTTCAGCAAACCTTTATGGAGCCAAGGGCCTTGGTCCCTGCGGTTTGGTTCAGTTGGCAGGATCACCAAAGGTGCTCTCTCCTTTCGGAAAGTTGTAGTGAAGAGAACCTAGGAACCTGATCTGCCAGCAAAAAAGAGTAAAAATTTCTTACCAGCCAGGGTCCTGGCTTTCTCTCTGTACAACCCAGGGAAACAGACAGTAATGATCATTGTTTGTCTCCTCTGCTAGTTTTTGATTGTTGAGAGAAAAAGGATTTGTGTGACTAGTCTTGGGTTGTAGTGACTCTAGTGTACTTTTTGGCATTTTGTGGTATGAATATTCATAATGTTTGACCCCTTTCCTTTCAGAAATAGTCTTTTTTTTTTTTTTTTTTTTTGCTGTTTTTTTTTTCATCTTTATCTGTCTGTGTTGCTTTGTAGTGAACATGGATACCATAGGGCAGAACACAGGGCTAGAACTCTTATAAGAGTTCAAGTGGCCCTGCAGACTAGTCAGTTTTGCGGTTCTGGCTAGGCTGGTGTCTATTAAGACAAACCTAGCTGAGGGTCCCCAAAATAAAAACCGGATAAGGTTCCCTTCTTATCTTGTTTTATGCCCTTGAGAGCTTGTCTTGTGACCAAGTGGGAGTATGCTCTCTTGGTCTCTGCCATGCAGAGTGTGTGATTTTTCACGATCAAGTAAGGTGGCCAGTCTGAAAAGATTGGGAGTCTGCGCCACACAAGATTCTTTGTACCAAACATGTCAAGCTCTCAGGGGAGTCTTTGTCTTAAAGGCCCCCATCCTACTTATCATCTTGCTATCTTAAGTCTATTTCTCAGAGGGAATTTTGGTGTATCATGGGGACTTCCTCCTCTACATCATCTCCAAGAGCATCTCTGGACTGTAAACCTGGAAAATTACCACCTGGGCTTCCTATGAAGAGGCTTGTTGGATTGAGTTTCTATCGGAATAAATACAACATGAAAAATCCTAATTATCAGTGGCCATAAAATGGATACTTTGAACTAGAAAGACTCCTAAATTTAAAAAAACAAAATCAATTTTAGAGATCTCTTATTCTAAACAATTGCCTTATTTGTATCTATGGGAAGATCAGATTATAAGACAGACACATAATAGTGTCATGGCTAACCCTAAAAATTATTTTGACAATTAAAGAGCAAAAATCTGACCTAAAACAAAGATAAAACCCTTTGTATGTTGCCCCTGCAGGAATAACTATTCCTGTGGGAAGACTGACACTGGCCAGTTCACTTTGTAGTCTAGTGGTTAAGATTCTGTGCTTTCACCCTGACAGCCTGGGTTTGATTCTGGGTCAGGTAATGAGTCACCTGTGGTTTGATATTTATGTAACTTTTGACTCTTTGAAGTACTCATTTATTATTGATCCTTTTCCCTTCCTCAGATACCCTTTGATTTCCTGCCTTCTTCCATCTGTGGGAGGCACATGAGGCTTTGGGGCTTTTGTATGTAGATAGTCAGCTAAACATCTGAGACCCTAGAAAATATGGTTGGACAGAAATGTAGGTTGTACACCACCTGTGGCTAGCAGAAATTTCCTTTCTTAGAGCTGTTTTTGGGGTGATTCTGTATCTTATAAAAATTGCTTTCTACCTCCTTGGAGCCACCTTGTGCATCCTTGGTTGAGGCTTATTGGTTTCACTGGAAAGGGTACCTTTAGTTAAAAAATTCAAAAGCCAGAAATATCAGCTGTTTGTCCCTCCCTACTCCTCCTTCCTCTTTGCTGTCTTCAGGACCTTATGAAAAAACTTAAAGGAGACTTCTTATGACTCACACCACTTAAGAAACTCAAGAAAAGTTGCCACTCACCCTGTTTTGGGGGTCTTCTGCTTTCTTTGTAGAGTCTAAAGAGTCATGGAGGAATTCCTCTCATGTATAAAGACACTACTTTCTTTTGTATCATGTTACCTCTTTGGTTTTGGGGATACAATAAATCACTTTGTATTATGAGAGTATTTGACTTTAGTGCGTGCAATGGCTAGGCAATACTTATGGGGGGTTCTCATTTCTTTGCACATTAGATGAGAAAAGGTGTGATTTAAGCACTGACGGGAAAATGTCTTTGTAATGAAGTGCACTGTAAAAGCATTGGCTGGCTCAATACCATGGCATCTCTCTTTTGAGGACCCAAGATTTAATGTGGACTCTGCCCTGAGCTTGGTGGTCCAGTTAGAAAATAGACTAAATTAAAAAACCACCTGTCTAGCTACATTAGTCTCCAAGGTGCAACATTCTGACATTTAACTGGTTATTTTAGAGAGATTTCTGAATTTCCTCTAAGCTCACTTGTATGTCTCCTTATAAGATCCTGTGATAAATTCCTAAGGTTTTGTGTTACTTTCACATCCAGTTTTCATCTTCGATACACCCAAACCTGCTTTGAGATGTAAATTTGCTGCTTGCTTTCTCTAAAACTGAGCAAAGGGTTTCTCTAGGTAAAACTTTAATCTGTTCCCTTCACAAAGGCATAATTTGAATCCAATTGTCATTTTAAACTAGTGAGTTTTACTTGCCTTATAGCTAAAATTCTAAAGTCAAAACTATAAAGTCTTTTTATGTACATGTGTACATTATATGTTATGTCTACATAGATTTATATGTCTATGCATATAAATGTATATGTATTGTCTACACATGGCACCAAGTTAACTTAAAAAAATGAATATTCATAAATTAAATAACTAGCCCAAGTTCATGTGACTAATAATCTTTGGTAAATAAAGATAGCTTTAAAATTATTGATAAAATAAAATAAAAGGGTCTTCCTAATTTAATTTAGACATCTTTTTTTCCGTCAACATACTGGTCAGGAAAGTTTATGCTGTCTCAGCTAGATGGTTTAAGGTCATAGAAATGTTGTTTCTGTAATACTTTTGATACTTGCTTAACTTGTCTGTGAGCTTATGTCTTTAGATTTAAACCTTTAGGCCATGATGATGTCTAGGGTCACCAGACCCTCCTCCCTGGCCCAGCTATGCCTCTTGGCCATACTAAAGAATGGGTTAGGTTCTACGGACTTGTCTGCCGTGCATTTTATATCCGGTACATAATTAAAATTACACACCTCCTAGGTTTTTTACTGAAATATAAAGTTTACTAAGAGTTAAAATTATAATTAATATACATAATTAAAATCACTAAATATAGGAGAAACAATTCTATATACAAAGTGTAAAAGAAAAATAGAATGTACTTTTTTGGAAAAAAAGCATTATAAGGAGACAGAAATGTGGGTTTTGCTCAAGAAAAAGTCATTTAGCCTAGTTTAAAAGTTTTAAGCATTGTTTTAAATTGAAGAAATAAAAATCATGACCCGGAGCCATGCCCAAGAAGCCTTGAGCAAGTGAACTCCCTCTGGCTAGGTTACGGTTTGGTTTTATACATTTCATGGAGACAGGGGTTACAGGGAAAGTCATAAATCAATACATGGGAGGGATACACTGTTTTGGCCCGAAAAGGTGGACCATCTTGAAGAGGGGCGGTGGGGGGTCTTATAGGTTATAGGTGGGTTTAAAGATTCTTTGACTTGTAATTGACTAAAGACATGAAGCTTTGCCTAAAGGATTGGAATGTTTTACATAAGGAGCTGTTTCTCAGAGATAAGCTACCAGACATATATTTGTTGTGTGAATTGAGGACCTGCAGGTTTGTCTTGTATACCCTTAGGCCTGTTAATGGGTTACAAAGGATGTCCCCAAGAAGGGAGGGGGCATGATAAGGCATGTCTGACCTCCCTCCTCCTGGCAGGCAATTTAGTTTTAGGATATTCTTTTGGTCACGAGGGGTTCCATTCAGTTAGCTGGTGTGTATGTGGGGGGGTGAGTGAGCCTTAAGATTTTATTTTAGTTCACAATTTTAAGGAAGTTAAGACTCAGCATTTTGGCTCTGTTCACAGAGGTCTCCTGAGAATGACTTCCCAAGTCACTATATCACACTAAAGACAATGGAATGTTATCTTTTAATTCATAGCTACTTAGCAGAGTATTTCCCTAACTCCCATATGTTACCATGGAAACACATGTTCCTGTAGGGGGAATTTTGTTTAATTGTACATTAAGCTTGGTTCAATCTTCCTATCTTTCTGAATTCTCAATAAGTCAAGAGCATGAGGTCCTCAGAGGTACTGTGGTGTGTCATGGAATGTAATTGTAAGATGAGTGTGTTTGCAATTCACATTTTCTTTAGAAGTCCTTCTAGGTCAAACTTTTATGCTTTTCACAGTTGAGAAAAAAACTTTTATTAGAAAGGAAATGTGTTATTAATCACTACTTGACAGCAATTATATTAGGCACAATGGCATTCTGTGTCTTGGAACAATTGAGATTTTTTTCCCACTATTAACACAGTCATAATGTAGTGTTCTTCTGAGATAAAGGAAGTATGCAAGAGACAGGATCCTGTCTTATAAGACAAAATACTCGTGTGAGTTCTCCCTGGAATCTAAAGCTCAGTAAAAAGTTAGGTATTTAGATTTTAGCATCATTGATCTCTATTTTAGGACACTGCAGCTCTCTTTCTTCTCATTCTTTAGATGCCTGTAAGTTTTTATTATATTTTCAAATTCTCTAACTTTCAAGCAGAAAGTAACTTGGGAAGTGGGGAGGGGTCCGAATATTTAAAAGTATAGCTTTCCCTAATGCTAATCAACCTGATTTTATTTTCAAAGATGAGGGTTTAAGTTAATATGTTCAAGCACTCATTCATTCACTTATTCCACAAAAAACTAACGGGCATTTATCCTGCCAGATATAGTAGTAAATACTAAAGACGAGAAAGGAACATGTGCATGAACATGGTCCCTTGTCTCTAGAAACTCATAGTCCCGAGGGAGTTAATGAAGAACTCCTTGAATGTAAAAGATGTTCCCACCCAAAAGAAGTCTTCTATTTGTTTTCTTGTGCTAATCTTGTGAGCAGGACTAAAGAAAGTCGTCTTCCTTCAATGAGCAGGGAAGGAGTTGCAGTGATAATACATTTATTGCTCTAGGAGAACTCAAATGTCAGATCAAGGATGGCTGCCTCACTCTGTCCACAGCCACAGCGTCACAAACTGCAAGACCAAGAACTTGAACTGATGGCTCTTCCTTATTTAAAAGACTAATCAATACTAATCCTCTCATGCCTCACATTTGCATCTATCTAGGTCACCCAGAGAAGCCCAAGACTCCCAGACCATCCATTATCCCTAAGACTCTCATCCCCCCAAATTTCTGTATATTCCCTATTCTGACTAAATCCTCTTTCCTCCTCTTCCTTCTAAAACATTTTTACTGTGCCCTCTTAAACTGTAGGGTTTGTTATCAGTAAACTCTCCTATATCTTCATCCCTTTCCTGAAATTCCTCTGACCCCTTGCCTTGTGAGAGCTTTCTCTAACACCTTTCAAATGAAGGTCATTTTCTCTCTCACAAACTTATGTAACTCAGGGACAGGAAGTGGGATAGATGTTCTACTTGTTCACCATTGTCCCTTCCTAATTCTTCCTTTAAACAAGATAGCTGTTGAAATTTGTGTCATGTCATGGGGACCAGCTGTAAACCCTCATTGGTGCCATCCACAAACCACCGCATCTTTTACATTCCTACACTGAAAACTTTCTTCTTCTCCATCCCAACCCTATCACTTTCTGAAGGACTTTATCACATTTGTGAATGACTGATCTTGGACCCTGAATAATATATTGGCCATAGAAGAAAATCCCTGTAGATGAGTTTAGCAGGAAGGATTTATTTCAGGATAACAAATGACTTGAAGAATAATCAGAGATCTGGAAAAAGCAACCTATTAAATAGCAATTACTTCTAAAGCCAGAATTGCCCTTCTGTTTCCCTTTGATTAGGAAGCTACCAGCTCCGATCCACACCATCACCACCATGATAAAGAAGCTGCCACTGTAAAGAGATTTGCATAATTCATCTACTATTATTTGCACCAGCAAAATGATTGTCCTGTTCTCTGCCTCTTGGTATCATAAACCTGGTGATGGGACATTGAGACATTGGCAAGCCTTTGTTCTTATTAACATGTAATAAGGGTCCATTTGTAATAAAATCAAATTCCTATGCTTGTACTCTGAATCTTACTTTTTGGTTCTTTCTCAGAGGCTTCTCTCTTTGTTTGTACTAGTCCCTGCATAAACTCCAGAATGATTGATTCCCATCCTATACACAAACATCCTATAGGATCACCATATTAAAAAACAAAACTCTCCCTTGACTCCCACAATGATGTCATTACTTTTCCTCAAATATGCCAAACCTCTTCTGCCCTCCAAGCTTTTGCTCATATTCATCTACCTTAGCTTGGAATATTTTCCTTAGTTATTTGAGTGGCTGGCCTATTTTCACAGCTAGTATCTCAGTTCAAGTTAATCAGAAAGGCCTTCCCTGCTTTCCTTCTCTCCCACGTTCACCTTCTACAGTAACTATCACATCACACTGTTTATTCTTTATAATTCTTATCAAATTCTAAAATTAAGTTTTTAAATACATTTGCTTACTTCTTTGTTTTTTTGTTTATGCCACTAGTATATTAGCTTATAGGGCAGGTAAGGTCTCAGTCTTGTTCACTTTTGCATTCATAGTACATAGCACATAGCTTGGCATGTAGGACAGGTTTAATAAATACATGTTCAATGAATGAATTAGTGTTGTGTACCAGGTGGAAGAAAATGGTGGGGAGGGACACAAATCAATGAGAGAGAAAAAAAATCTGCCCTTGCATATTTCCTTCCCTAGTCAAGGTTTTGAGGCCTCACAAAAGGGATTAGGTTTCCCTTGCCTTTCCTGGGCCAGCCTCCCCACGGTGAGTAGAGAGGATTCCAGATACAGCTGTAGCCTACATCTACCTTTGAGCTCCTGTAGCATTTCTTTGATTTTTCATTTCAGGGAAGTTCTACTTTTTAGTAATTTCCTTGATTTATGGAGAAATATTTGTTTGTAATGTCATCTGGTTTATGGCATAATTTTTAGGCATCTATTTTTCAGCTGCTTCCCCTCACCCCATTTTTAAAAATCAAGCTTGTTTCCTTCTTTTTTTTTCTTGTCATAGCTTTTGTTATAATGCATATTGTTTCCTTCTGTTCAACTTATAATGACTTATCTTTCCATGGGGGCGATTTTTCTTGCATTAATTATTTGCTTATTCCCCATTGTGTAGTCTTTCTAACTGAATTGCATAGTTTTTTCTCCCTGGAGAATAAGAGCTTAATATTTTTGATTGCTTTGTCTCGTTAAGATCTGTATTATTGCCTAATTTCGTGATTACATTATAAATAATTAAGCGCTCCTGAAGGAAGGAAAAATATTTTGGTTTTAAAACCATTTTGGTTAATAGAATCATGTCTGATTTTACAGAATCATAAAATTTCAGAATTAAATAAGACCTCAGATATTACTTACCAGAAAACTTTCCCCAATGCATGAATCTCCTCTAATATCCAACAATAGTATAAGAACCACAAGGACAGAGTCCATGCCTACTATGTTTGTTGCTCTATCCCCATACCTAGTATGATATGCCTGGCATATAGTGGACGCTCAATGTAACATTTTTTGAATGACTAAAATAAAATCTCCATTTGGGTAACAATCTCCAAGTTCAGGAAACATGAACATATTTTATGACCATCAATTCTACTCTTATGGAAATACTTTGAGAACTTTTGCAAATATGTCCAATAAAACAAGCACAAGGATGTTCACAGCATGGTAAAGCTTTGGGTTAGAAACAATTAAAAAGAAAAAAGAAAAACAAAAGATGTTCATAGCAGCCTTTTTTTTTAACACAGCAAAATACTGTGGAAACACTATCAGTAGAAGAATAGATAAACAAGATGCTACATATTTATCTGTTAGAATCCTATACACAGTGGTCAAAGTGAATAAACTACAGATAAACTTATCAACAGGATGAGTCTCAAAAATATAATTTTCAGGAGGAAAAGCAAGTCATAGAAAAGTAAAAAAGGAATTATTCCATTACATGAAGTTTAAAAACATGCAAAACAAAATATATGCTTGAGAAGTCCTTTCGACTGCTGTAACTAAATACCATAGATTGGGTGGCTTATAAACAACAGAAATATATTTCTTACAGTTTTGGAGGGTGGGAAGTCTAAGATCAAGGTGCCAGCAGATTCTGTGTTTGAATCCCATTCATGAGGGCTCCGCTGACATGACCTCCCCAAAGCCTCACCTCCTAATATTTGGGGATTAGTATTTCACCTTGAAGGTCAGGATTACAGTGCATAAATGGGGGGTGGGGAGATCAGTTATTCAGACCATAGCAGGAGACACACACATGCATAGCAAAAGTATAAATAAATGCTTGATTATGATAAATAAGAAATTCAAAATGATGCTTTCCTGCTAATGATGGGAGTGAGTGGTAAGAGACCACCTAGGACGACTATAGGGGCTTCATGGAAATGCTTTCTTCCTTAAATTGGGTGTTGAGGAAGGATATTCTTTATTTTTCATATTTTTATATGCCTGAAATATTTCATAATAAATGTAAAACCCCAATGGACTGAAATAAAATTGAGCAAGTAAAAAAGATACACTTCCTTAAAGAATGTGAATATGAGGCTCAGGGAGACATCCACTGAATAGTGAATAGATTCCTTAAGCACATAAAATGTAAATTTTATAAGTAATGCCTGAAAAGATAATTAACATCATCAATAACATCTTAGACTTCAACCAGTATAACTAGTATAATTTTGTATTCAGTTTTTTCCTAAAATTATTAATTTCAATCCTTGAAAATTTCAGTAGCCATCACGTTTAACTTATAATTGCTTGTTGAAAGAAAGCAATACGAAAATGTTTAAAGTACAATGCAAGTGTAGCTTGTAAGAAGGCTGAGTTTCTGAGGAATTTTCACAGAATTTGAGTTACAAAAGTTACCTGGATAAAAGGTAAATTTTACATTTTATAAATGTTTCTATTAATACATTTAATAGTAAATATTCTAAATTAATTACGAACATTAGCTCAGTTAGTCCTCCTTAACAACTGTTAACTCATTTTACAGATGAAGTAATTGAGGTGCAGAAAGGCGACTTGCCCAAGGTCACACATCTCTGCAAAGTTGAGGGTACAGTTGCAACCCAGGTTGCCCAGCCTTGAAGTCCGTTCACTGATGGAAGTTTCTCATCCGTCCCTAATAGACAATTTGGTAGTACAATAGAAAATCGTATTTTTAAAGCTCTTTCACTGTGATACAGTACAGTTTTGTGGGGAGGAGAGCTCTGAGCACGTGCTGTCTGCCAGGCAATTTGCCTGTGCTGTATCTCCAGATCTTTGTAATAGCCTTATGAGGTGGGTACTCTTATCATCCATCTTGTACACATGAAGAAAAGGAGGCATAGAGAATGGAAATAACTTTTCCAGTATCTCATGACCAATCAATGGTGGATTCAAGCCTATAAAATTGGATTGGAGTCTGTATAGCTTGTCTCTACAGACAGAACTGTTATTATTTTGTTTTCAAAGTGCAAAAGCAAAACAAACAAAAAACTAAATTGAGGTAAAAGTGAGGGAAACAGAATTGGAATAGGGTTTTCTGTGTAGAGTAGCAAGGGCAACGGCGGCAGCGGGCCCTGGGTGGATTAAAAAGTGAGCACAGAACGTGCCAGTTTAACACTCTGTCGTCAAGCTGTGACAGTGGCTTCCGCCGGCCCGGGGCTTTGCGCCAGTATGATTGGACACGCAGACACCCTCGGCGGCGCCTACTCTCGTCGCCTCCTGGTGGCGGCGCTCACCATTGTTGGGGACAAAAGGACGTCCGGGTGGGGTTAAAGCGCAGGCCCTGGAGGCGGCGGGGATAAGGCGACCCTCCCTGGGTGGGGACTGTCCTGCACACCGGACAGAGTCGCGGCCTGTAGCTGGGGGAAGGCGGAGAAAACGATGCACAAAAGGGGGTTCCCTGACTGTAGTGATGCGGGCCACGGAACCCCCAGCAGCTCGGGACATGCCTCGGCTGCGGCCTCTCCGGGAAGAGGCTTGGCCGCCCAGGCCCGCCCCTCCCCCAGTCCCGACACCTTGGGTCTTAGGTGTGGCGACGCGGAGCAGGTGCTGAGTCCTGTGGCCGAAGACGCTGCTCTCCTCCCTCCTCCTGCCGTCCCGCTGCTGGGCAGGTGGAGAGGGGTCCGCTCCCACCTGGACCCCACCTACCTCCGGCTCTCGGGCAGGGGTTGGGACCGCGGTAGGGCCGAGGTGAGTGGGGAGCCCGGCGGCTGCGGTTACTCCGGGGCCAAGGCGAGAGCGATCCCGAGTGAGCAGCCGGTTCTGGAACCTGGGAAAGTTTCTGGGTCCGCTACCCAGTCCCCGGAACCCGCTGCTCGTTCTTTCTCTCCTGTTTTTTAGATCCTCTTTTTAACTGTCCCACATCTGATACTCAAAACTGTATTGCAACCTTCGATATTCGTTAAGAGGGTAGGTCTCATGTTATGTGTCCTTACCACAATACAATACAATAAAATAAAAAGTTACGTTGACGGTTTCATCCCCAATTTTAGGCATCCATAATGACTGATAATTTAACTCTTCAAACCCAAACAACATTTCTAGTGGGTATTCACAGTATGCATCATCGACTCGCCTAACGTTGGAATGGCTTTCCTTGTGTTAGATGGAAGGTGGAAGATGCAACCGAAGATCCCTTTCCAAAAACTGTTACCTGGCTGAGGGCTACCCAGGAAATCTTTTATATGGTTTATGTTAGCTACCACTTTGTCAGATTAGAATGTCGAGCAGGGAAGGAGAGATTATAATGGACTGGGGTGCTTTGACACCCAGTCACCGTGACAAGGTAGAGATTTTACACTGGGAGGTCGGGAAGCATGTGTGCGCGATAGTAGTTGATCCAAGCACGTGGGAACAGGCTCCAGGGCTAAGGGGTGGCGCTAAAAGCATTTTCTGAGAGGCGTAAACCCTATTCATTCTTTCACTCCTGCACAGCCTTTAAAAAAACAAAACAAAACATATTTGTTCTGTTCATTTCTTTCTCTTAATAACTATAATCTCCAATCAACAGTAACTTTTCATGAAATAATAATTACTTGCACTTAATGGATTTTCTAAACGTCGTAATGACTCATTTCTTCAATCTGCATTGCTTCTTCACAATGAAGATAAATGTAGCAGTGGTTCACCAAAGCAGAAGCGTTTTTCAATACAGATGACCCTTCTTGTCCGAAGTTCTGCATGGTGGATTCAACCATCCAGGGATCTCAAATATTCAGCAAAAAATAATAAAAAATAACACAACAATTAAAAAAATACAAATAAAAATACAGTATAACACCTATCTACATAGCATTCACTATGTAGTACAATGCATAGCATTGTACTATGTATTATAGGTAATTAAGGATGATTTAAAGTATATGGGAGGATGTGCTATGTGCATAGGTTATATCCAAATACTGTATCATTTTGGTATGGGGTGTGTGTCGGGGGAAGGTGCCCTGGAACCAATTCCTGGTTGATAGCAAGGGACCACTGTATTCCCCTAGGAACCTGGCTTTGTTTGGGTATTTCTTCCTCAATATTTTTCCTCAGTATTCCTTATAGTAATAAAGTAATGCTATGAAGAGATATAAGGTAGAGACAATAAAGCTTTTGATCAATTTGTGGAAACATACACAAACAAGAGATAGATTGTAAAGCAAAGTATGTGTGCAATGGTACAGTATAGACTGAAACATAATGGCAAGGGAATGTAGAACAAAAGACTGATCAGAGGGAGATGTATTTCTGGATGCCAAACTCAGCACCAATATACAACTTTCTTTTCTGTAACATACATACTGGGTTTAACAATTTGACAAATTAGAGATAGTTTGTATCAACAAAGGTTTTAGAATGAAGTTGCCTCCCTGCATCATCAAATCAATAAAATCAATAGCCTAAGTGCTCAGCTATTTTAAGGCAAGTGGTGGAATAGACATGTAGGTGGTTTTGTTTGTTTGGTTGGGTTTTTTTTTTGCACAGTTCTTGAGGCAGAAAGCAGATCAACTGAAGCAGAGTTGTAAGGACATCAATCAATTATATGCCTAACAGGCACATATACTGTTAATAAGAATTTCCTGCTACACATTGAACCACTTTTTTTAATCTACAGGCTATAATGGTGACTATGCTATTATGAGGCATTCTATTTCAAATTATAAGACATATTGTGTACTTTAATCTGTATTTGTTATAAGATTTTTTTTTTGAGGAAGTTATAGGAATTCCATAAAGCAGTACATTATTGACATTATTATTTGAAAAACTTTTCTGTTGAATAGACTAGTAGTTCTCAAGACATTAGCATTGTTTGAGAATTTGTTAGAAATGAAAATTTTCAAGCACCACCCCAGACCTACTGAATCAAAAATTCTGGGGTGGGGATCAGCAATGTTTTAACAAGCTCTCTGTGATTCTGATGCACACTGGAGTTTGAGAATCACTGAAATAGACCACAGTGGGAGGCTTCTCAAGATGTGGTCTGTTGGTCATTGGAACAAAATCATTTGGGGTATTTGTTAAAAATGCATATTGGTGCCATGCCTTCTCTTCCCCAACTATACTGAATCTGAATCTGTGATTTCGGGGCTTGTCATTTGCA
>CM052440.1:59734168-59797583 GCA_028533085.1 Varecia variegata
AGTTTTATTGGTAATGTTCCTAAAATGAAATTGGCTTGAATTTGCTAACAAAGAATGTCAAAGAGTTTGTGTTAATGTTACCTTTTAACTTGTATTTTCAAATTTGTGCAGCTGCCGATATTTTGTGCTAAAATGTTATTAATTAATTTTTAGTAATATACATTCATTTAGTGCTAAGAAATATTTTTATATCTTCACAGAAGTATATTTTAATCTTTCTGATGGAGCTGTTCTCTTTTGTCTTTAAATTTCATATGTATTTAATGATAGAATGTACTCTTTCCATTGAACTTATTTTTATGCTGCTAAACAGATATAAAAAGCACTAGATTTATAAATCTTGGCAGAAGTTTGACACTTCTAGTGGATAAAACTAGGTAAATGGGTAACTTATAAGTAAGAGTACATTTTGAAATAGGATGTTCAATTTCCCCACCTATTTAGAATATTATCTTATAAATTCTGAAAGATTACATTTTTATATGGACCATAAAAATTTGGAAATAGTGTAATTTTTTGGTTTGGCTGCTATATTTGTTTGCCTATGAAATTATATTATAGCTTAAATAAATATGTCATTGCAGCATCTCTGCTTTTGTTTTACTTCTGGCCATATGGTCATGGCCAGAATTTGGAATCTGTAAAACATTGTTTCACCTGTGCATGATATAAGGAAAGGCAAATGTTCTTATTTAGCAATTTATAGCTGTTTTTCCTTGCTTATTTAGTATGCATAAGATATTTCTGAAAAGTTTGAATTAGCCAAATTACATTTTAAATATCCCAGCAGAAAGTCCCTATTCAAAGGAGGCATTTGTTGAATGATTTTTATAAAATTAAGACAATGTTTGTACTATAAATCTTTGCCCCCAATTTTTTTTTTGCTTATATGTTAAGTTGTTCATCATTGGGAGTATATATATTCTAAAGTTACTGTACATATTTTGATCTTGGTCTATATTCCTCAAACCATAAAACTTTGTAAATCTTTGCTGTGGATGGGAGAAGGACTTGTGTCTGTCAGGGACTGTTTTCATTGAGCTGAAAGGGAGAGGCACAGCATGTTGGCAGACTGCAGAAAATACATCTGACAAAATGCTTCCACAGCTGCTTCCTTAGTAAAGCCCTTCAGGAAAATATTTAATTGCTAGTGACAGAAATCCAACATGTACTAGCATAAGCAGAAAATGGGATTTTTTTACAAAAGAAGTGCACAATAGACTGGCTTGCACAGATAAAAAGGAAACTTGCAGGAATGAGGACAATGACCTGGATCTCAGCAACCCAAAGTGAGAACTGAAATGTTACTCTTGTTGTTGCTCTCATTTTCTTTCTGGTTGGAACTCCCTCTTCTTGTGCTTCTCCACATATCAGCAATCGTGACCCAGAAGGACAGCCTTATCCCAGCCAGTTGCTGCCAAAGAATCCTGCGGAAGGCTGGTGACTGATCCAGCTGAGTCATATGACTGCATATTAGGGATTGCTCTATGCCATGGCATAGACCCATTTTATGACAAGACAGTGGGAATGAGCAGAATAATATTGGCCATCTCCAATAACATTGTTGGGGTAGGGAGGGGACATTATTAATAAATACAAGGTTAGCAATTACCAGAAGAAGGTAGAATGTGGTCCTGGGCAGAGAAAGCCATCATGTAACAACTTTTACCCTGGACTCAATAGAGGTACAATGAAAAAAATAATCCCAAATTAACTTAATTTCTTTATTGATAGGGTTAACCAAGTAATAAAGTTGGGAATGGCTCAGGTAAACTTTCTTTCATCAAACTATTTAGCAAAGTCCAACAATATCCTTGTGAGTAAACTATGTATTATGGACTGAATGACAACTGTTTTTGATGAATTGCTGATCTGAAAAATCTCATGTCAATCTGGAGTGAGGTCTCTAGTGGCATTGCATGAAAATCAGCCTTTACACTATGAAACATTGTTTTTGTAAGTGTTTTTAACAAAGACAATGATTTTACTAAGAGCCTCTGATGGCCAGGTGGTATTCTAGGCTCTGCTGACACAAAGCAGACACATTATCTTCCTCAAGGAGCTCACTATCTGTTGGGGAAGACAAATGCAGAAACTAATAGTGACCTTAAAAGAATATCATTTTTAAGGCAGCTTAGCCTGAGTTGAGGGGATATAAAAAAAGAATTTCCAGAGACAGTGACACTTGAGCTGAGTCTTGAAGTAGTCAGTTTGAAAGGGCAGGAGAAAGACATTCTACGCAGAAGCGTGTGCATAGGCATGAAGTAGGAATCGCGTCATGCATTCAGGCATCAGCAAATGGTTCTATATTTAAATATCCATTAAAAATTGAAGTGGAATATAAATATACAAATTAAAATAAATTCTGTTTGTCTAAAGCTAGCATCTGTTTGAGGGAGCATAGCAACATGTTTGGAAAAATCCTTCGCATTACTTCCAGTTAAAGAGAGTAAAGGCATCCCTATGCTTCTCTAGTAATTGAATTCAATTATAAACCATGAAGAAAGGCTTCCCAGCACAGCTGCACTGAAGCAGGTAACTGAGAGTGGAAATTGTACCTTGTCAGATGTCTAAAAGTGGTTTGCATAACCTCAGGGAATACATTAAAACACTTCCTCTGAAACAGCCAGGTCCAGGAATGTGGGAGGGCTGTGAGAATATTCTTGAACTCCATTTGGCACCCCCAGGACTGGCTGACAAGTCAAGTGAATAAGGAAGTGTGTGGCTTGACCTTTTTGTTCCTCCTAAATTGAACTATTGGTATGACAGATTGGAGCAGAAAAAGTGGGTGGTGCAGCTTGTGATGTTGGCTAGCTGCTACATCAAAACACACACACACACACACACACACACACACACACACGTCTCATAAAGAAGGGCTTCATTTAGAGTCAAGGCTTCCTGTTAGCAATGTGCCGCGTACTAATCCTCAAAGGGAGTAGTGAAGGAAAATGTCTGGAAACAATAAACAAAAATCCAAGTCCCTCTCTCACCCAGCCTCCTCCCATCACTCTTCTTTCACATCATCTTCCAAACCAAAAGCTGGTCTAGGGATCTAAGTCCCCAGTAAAAGACTTCCTTCTCCCAAATAGAACATGGTGATGGGTTGTCACTCTGTGTGATTTTGTTACTTACGTTATATGAAACTGTCATGCTAGGAGACTCTATCTAGAGGCTCTCTCTCTCGTTGCTGGCTTTGAAGAAGCAAGCTGCCGCAAGTCCCACAGCTTACGGAACTGAATTCTGTCAACAACCCAAGTGAGCTTGGGAGCCGGCCCTTTCCTAGTCAGGCCAGCTGATACCTTAAAGGGAGGATCTATAACCACAGCACCAGCCCAAACTGGGCCTACTCTATTAATAACAAAACATCAAAGCCCAAAATTGCAAGTCTTGTAGCCCCGGGCATGCACAACAGAAAAAACTTTGACCCTAACAACACCTGGAACCAACAATTACTTCCGTTGGAACAAAGAAGACAGGAAATTATCAGAACCCGAATGTCAGAGCTATTTCAGAAGCAAGGGGTCTTGTTGACTCAGAAGATCTGGGGCTAAAATCCACCTCAACATACCTTACTGTAAATGATCAAATTTGAAGCCCTCCAATCAGACGTGCTGAGCCAGTCTCTCATATTAATGTACAAAATGCTTGTGAGGAATCTACTGCTTCCCGTGCACACATCTGTTCTGGTGTGATTGTATTGTGTATGTATGTGGGGAGGTGGGAAGATGGAAGTAAGTGAAGTGGTAAGGAAGCCCATCTTTTTCAATAGACGATAGTTTATCATTTACACTCAGAAGTAGTGACTTATGTATGTGCTAGCCTACATTTGTATGACACACACACACTACTATTTCTTTACACCTCCTATGAAAAGTATTTACCAGACACATCGTATAATTTAAAGGAAAAATGGGAAAACCTTATTTCAAAAGGGAGAAATTGAATGTGGCTAAGACGTTTTCAATGTAATTTTCAGTTACTTTGACTGTAACATGAAAAGCCTTGAGGTAACTTCCTTCCCTGTTGGTCCAATTATTTTTCTTTCTCTCCCTTCCTCCTCCGTCAACCACACCGAACAATTTGGAAACAAACTGCTGCTTGGCTCTGACAGATCCATCAGAGCAAGAACACAGCCTGGAAAATGTTCCCAATGCTGGAATAGAGAAGGATATCTGGGAAATTGGAATATTTGGAAGAGCTTAGCAATAGTCCAGGAAGTGTGAGGCTTTCATTGTGTCTGTGTTTATAAGTGCCCATGTTTATTTATAATCCAATTTCTTACAAAAAAAAAAGGATTTATGACATGACTCTTCTTGGTGGCAAGGAGAACTTCTCTAACTTGATCTTGATCTTGGCTCTACTACCTAAAGCCTGCTTAAATAGTTGTTAGGAGAAAGAGCAGGGAACTGTAAGATACTTTACCATCTAGGGTTAAAACTTTTGTTATTAAATAGGATTGTTCACAAAATGGAGAATTGTTTCCCTTTGCCCAAGAAAATATGACTTCCAAGAATTTTTAAAAGTTTTATCAGTAATTGCCCAAGTTTCAAATAACACAGTACTTACTATTAGATTTGCATTTTTCCCCTGAAAAAGCACAAAGGGAGGGGAAATAATTAAATTTAAGGATTTAGATTAGATAGTCTCTAAAGTCACTCCAGGTGGCACATTCTGTTGTTAAGGGAGGTGGGTTTGAGATTTTATTACATAATCCATGGAAGTTAGGGTGGAGATAAGGCTACACTGAAGGGGGCGTGTCTGGGATGGTAAAAGGCACTTGCACTTCTCACGTTAATGGGTAAGATAGTAGAAAGACAACAAATTGCATTTCATAGCTCTTTTATAACCCACTTTGGCCTTTTCCTTCATCTTTATCACATGGTAAAATAAAGATTTTAAAAAGTAGAGTTAATATATAATTATGACACATCACCCACAAATCTGTATTCATAGTTAGTACATATGTCTAAGATCTGAGAATCAAAATTCTGTTACTTGGAGTCACAAAGATATTATATAGAATGAAAGGCTATGTAAAAGAGAAGACATTTCAAATAGAGGAAAAAACCCATTCATGATGCCAAAGAGCTATGCATCAGTATAGTTTTCAGGTATGTGTGGGTAGTTCATCATGGCTGGCCCAAGGGGCAGTGTGTTATGATGGGGGAGGAGGCAAAAGGGACTGCAGTGGTTGCTACGGCTAGAGAGGTAGTTGGGGGTCAGATTGTGAAGGGCTTTGAGGGCTGAGCTAAGGAATTGCAATTTTGTTCTTAAGACCATACAGATCCATGCAAAATTATTGAAAGACTCTGGATTGGGAATGACATGTCCAGCAGTTACCTGGGCATGCTGATTTGCACCTCACCTAGTTTGGGGCAGGAGAATTAAATGTGGCAGCCATCAGCATATAAGTGATCATTTTGAGTACTGGGAAGAAAGTGACACAAATAAAATAGTTATGCTGTGATACACTCGTCTTCTCTTCACTCACCCCAACTCTCACTGAGGGAAATAGTATAGGAGGATGAGACTAGGCCAGTTCAGCTCCAACTCCTGTTCTCTGTTAGCAGGACAAAGAGTGCCCCTTCCTTCCTTCCTGCTTGGGCTGGACTATAGCACGGCTGCGGAGACCTCCATTCCTTTCCAAAGTGGCTTTGATTTTTTTGCTTTCCCATATATTATCCATTTAAGAACAGGGTTGAAGGGAGCAGGTAGTAGTAAAATTTACCTAACCCCCCTAAAAGTATCTGCAGGAAGGGAAAGTATTCTAAAGGATGAAATGATGTTTTGGAGAAGAAAACTGGAAAATGTGGCATTTCCTGTCATCACATAAGTTTTACGTCTAAGCAAAGCTCTAAGTAAACTGCTCAGTTTGGACCTCTGAGGATTTTTTCTTTTCTTTCCCTTTCTTTTTCCCCCCTTTGATTTCCTTTTTAAAATAAACAAGTATAAAAAAAATGGAGTAATATTAACAGAAAGAGTTTATAAACTGTGAGTAAACAAGAGAGAAGAGGCGAAAACCCCATGGAACAGTGAATGAAAGATTATAGAAAGGAAAAGAGATATTTTTTTCCTGCAAATCTTTCATGCATCTTCACTATGTTGTCTCACTCTCTATTACCTTAGGGCAAATTGAATCCACACTGACTTTAAGAGTTTTTCTTGTGTGTGTGTGTTTTCTATTAATATGCACTTTAAGTGAAAAGAAAAAGGTTTCAAAAAAGTTTGACAGATGATCCAACTTTCTTCTTTTTGTTTATCTATAATTTTTTTTATTTCCAAATATAAGAGGGGTACAAATGTTTTTGTGACATGGATACCTTGTATAATGGTTACATCGGGGCTTTTAAGTGTGCCATCACCAGAATAGTGTTTAATGGGGTTTTATCCCCCCTGTTTTTTTTTAAGCCCTTGGGAAAGTCCAGTAGAGGCTAGGGGATATTTTGGTTACAGTTCAAGGAGAGATCATAATACCTTCTTGGAAAAGAAGAAAGTTGGTAGATTGGATCAGGATCTTTTTGTATCCCTGAAAGTCTAGTGCACAGGTCCTACCTAGTGTATGTCTATTGCAATGACTGGATCTAAGCAATCTGGTCATGTGCAATTCTTTGGTTAATAATGGTAGCTAGCAGTATTTAGAGGTGGTCACGTCCCAATCTCCTTATCAAGTTAAAGAAAGCAAGGCTCAGACCAAATGCATACAGACATCCATTAAACAAATATTTATTAACCAGGAGACATAAAACAGTTCATACAATCCATTCTATATGCTTAATGAATTCCTAGCTCTCTGTTCTTCTGTGTGTTCTAACAAGACCTAGCGTGAAATATTTACTCAAGGCAAATGTGACAGTACTCTAATGACAGAAGTCAGATTTATAGTAAACATCAGGCAACTAGAATCCTTTAACTAAGTAGTTTGACATAGCTCTGTTGTAGAATCAATTTTTTGGAGCCTTTGTAAAAAGCGAAAGGCTCACTCAAATCTCACATTCATTTGGAGATTGTAATTTATTTTGGCCAATTTATATATTTTGATTTTTATCACTGAGAACTCTATTTTGAACATCTGTTAACTAATTAATAGTCCGCAAATTTTCACCAAAATTTTTCTTAGTATTTTCATTATGCTAATTAAGTCTTCAGTCTTGACTGGAGATAGTGCTAGCAGAAAGGCGTGTAATAGCAACCTCTGGATAAGGATGTTTCTGATTAAATGCTAGCTGATCAGGCCTGAAGTATGACTTCCTGATTAGGGCAACAAACTACTCCTAGAGTGTCACTTAGACTAATATATGAAGAATAGAACACCGTGCTGAGGTTTTTAAATTATAGAGCTTATAACTATGCCCTGGTTAACATTGTAGCCTACCGATAGGAGCCCCACTGAGATCCTCCCATATTCCTGGCCAAATGGGTAGCATGGACCCCTGAATAAGCATGAAAAGTGATATGTTACCGGTGCGCATTTGAAGTCATAAGAACACTTACATTAAACCACACCAAAACGATCTTGTTACTTTGCATTCACACTGATTAACTCATTCATATTCTACAGGAGTAAAACTTTGGTTTGTAAAATGGTGCAAAATTCAATATGTCAAAGCGCAGCATATATTTAATTTTGTAATTTGATTAACGGTGCTTTAGAGAGCATACTTGACATTTACTTAGGAAATTTGATTCCTTTGGGAATTGTTTACTGCTAAGAGATAAACATAAATTTTTATTAATGTTGTCTTCCAAAACCAAAATTGTCTTTCCTTCAATAAACAAATCATGTCCGTTTTGGTCATTTTTTAAAATTGAGAATTGATAAATGTTTTTGTGTTGTTATTCAACAAAACCAGATAAAATACCAGGTGTCCATTTCACCACTGCAAGATAAAACGACATCTCTCAGCATAGGACAACATTGCAACTAAACATTTTAGAAACTCTTATTGATATCTATGTTTAAAAGATTGTTTTTTAAAATACGAATGACCTAGGCTACCTACCAATCTTTATTTTCTGTTGAGTAATTGGCTTTATTTTATTACATTTGTAGTGAAATGTGCCAGTAGAACACACAAATTCAACTTGAATACCACAAAGATGGTTTTTCTCCTTATTTGAGTTTATTAATGAAGTACAGAGATATTCCCACCTCTCGCCATGCATTAGTTCTGCTGTGTAAGTCAACTAATATGCTGTAATTGTAAATATTTGTAAATATTTCCTTTTATTTATTATTAATGGGGAAAGGACAAAGAATCATTAGGTGAGACATTATCAAATGAGAACCTATTTTGTTTGCAGGGAATTCTTTTGAGCAATTTGAGGTGAAGCGGGAAGGAGACAAGGGATAGGGAGAAGTAGGGCTGCCAGATAGAATACAGGATGCCTGGTTAAATCTGAATTTCGGATAAACGATGAAAGATTTTTTAGTATTAGTATGCATGAGTGTATGTATGTGTGGGGCATACTTATACTAAAAACTTGTTGCTTTTTTTTAGTATATGTTTTGCGCTTAGTTGGATATTTATTTTTTTAAAAGGAAATTAATGAGAAACAGCAAGGTTAACTAAGGTCATTTTATTTCAACCAAAAATCTAAATTTCAAAATGATATCATTTTATTTACTGTATAAATTAGGCTAAGGAATAGGGACAAAGAAAGCTATTTTTGGTAAAATAAGGGAAAACACACACAATTTTGCTTGCTATATTTTTTCTTACCTGTTAAAATTTTCTCCACTATTTTATTTCTACAGCTCTAGGAGTTTTCAACTAAACTCCTCTTTAAAAATAGTTCAGTATATGTCACCAATATATATTCATTTTCCACTTGACTTAAAAGTTGAATTTATGTCATCAGTAATAATGACAGATTAGAGGTCTATGGTGTTTCAATGCAGAAGTATTACATTCCCAAGTATTCAGAAACCAAAGAACATCTTACTCTTACATTAATGTAACAGTATACACAGGCTGTTTTAAATATTTTGTTATTTTAATTTTATTTCTAATATTTATTTAAAAAGTATTGCTTTCATCATAAAACTGAAACATTGTCAAAATATGCTATGATATAATCTGCCACGGGATTAGAGTTAAAAGAGATAAAATAATTTAAAAAATATGCTATGATATGTGATGATTGTAGCTAACCATAACATAAGTAAACTTGTGATAAAGTTGATATGATGTACCTATGCTTGTTTCCCTCAAACAAATCAAGGTATAATGACCTGGTAAGGCAAAGTCTCAGAATTTCAGGGGATTGAAATTACTGTTCCCAAGGTAGTAAGCACCCTTTGAGTACTGTTTGGATTATGCCTGCTTGTGCTGACTAAACCATCATGTCAATTTTTTGGATGAAATCACTCCATTTGTATATCCTCCTTTAGTGGAATGAGGAGGCTCAGTGACTCAGAAGAAACTAAGCTCTTTTCAATTCTGTATTTGAATCTTTTAGGGATTTTTGTCATCTAACCGACACAGTTTGGGAAATACTTTCACTGAATAGGAAACTACATTTACTCATTCATGTCCTAGGTGCTGAGACTAGATGGACAAAGTACTCACACTTAAGCAATTTACAGTTAGAGGGAGATGGACCAGCAGTGTGTACGGTGTGGCTGGAACAAGTGTAAGTTTGGAAGAGGAGGAGAGATAAAGGTGGCAGGAGTCTTCTGGGAGGTCAAGTGTGAGCTGAGGCTTGGAAGTAAGAACAGGCATGTGCCTCAGGGGCTTGGCAACATCAGCCCCTTTCAGAAGTAAAAGAACTGGAGCAGGTTAAGGATCTCATGGACAATGACCTATTTAGGAGATTGTAATAGAAGAGCAAATGGTGCTTAAACCAACAGTGTTTGAATTTTTAGACTACTTAAAACAAATCCTGCCTTCTTTTAGAGTTGACTAGAAATAATAATAGGTACAGTTGGCTCTCCATCTTCGTGGGTTCTGCATTCATGGATTCAACCAACCACGGATTGAAAATATTCGAAAAATAATTGTGTCTGTACTGAGCATATACATACTTTTCTCCTTGTCATTATTCTCTAAGTGACAGCAATGATTTACATAGCATTTACTTTGTATTAGGTATTATAAGTAATCTAGAGATGACTTGAAGTAAATGGGAGGATGTGCATATGTAAATACCATGTCATTTTATGTAAGGGACTTGAGCGTCCTCATATTTTGGTATCTGAGAGACGTCCTGGAATCAATGACCCATGGATACTGAGGGTTGACTGTAATTTATGAGCATTTTATATGTACCAGGCACTGTGCTTCAGCTCCACATATCTCATCTAATCCTCACCACACTCCTGAAAGTATAATCGTCCACATTTTGCAGATGCAATTGAGGCTAAGGGTAGTTAAGCACAAGAGTGAAGGTTGAAACCCAAGTTTGTCTGGCTCCTTAGCCTGTAGTACAATTTGACCGTTTTAATATACTGTTTCTCTTTAATGCAAGGCATGTTTGCTTGGTATCCTTCTCTTTACACTAAAATGGCAGGATATACAGAAGTTCTTAAAATTGAATTATTAGCACTGTCTTTTATGGCATTTCACCCACACATGAAGAAAATATATGCACAAAGCTACTTACTCAGACAAAGCATACTCATAAATTAGCTGTTCATATTCCTTATTTTAATGGAATTATCTGGAAAAAAGGAGAAAAAGCAACACTAGTGAAATATTTGCCTATTGGCATATCCCCAGAAAACGAAATCCATTTGAAGAGATAAAGTGGAAATAGTTGTATATACAACTCATTTTGGGGGGGGGGGTAGAGGAAGGAAAGAGATATTTTATTACTTCTCCAGCAAAGGAGGAGGATGGAGACTCCTGTCTGAAATGCCATTGTCCTAATAATAAGCAGAAATACGGAGCTTTTAAAGGATGGGTTCTCAGCTTCAGGCAATTACTGTTCAACTACAGTTGATAATTCTGATCATCCCATCTCTGCTGAAGACAATCTCATGACCTTTACCCAGGACCTCCCTTTACCAGGTCAGGGCTGGGCCATACCTTATTGCATAAATAACAAAAGGCTTACCCTGTCCCTCCCAACCACTGGCCTGAGGCAGGGATGCAGGTTTTAGTTCTCAAAAAGGAGTGGAGGATGTTTTAAAGAGACCGAAAATATTTTTGCCATTTTTTTCAGGCCATTCCCTGTTACATATTCCCCACCCTCGATATTTCCCTTCCATATCTATGGGAGGAGGGGCAACGTGCAGTCATCGAGCTACTTCTTGCTGACTTGGGGCGATGTCCCAGATGGAAAGTGTATACTTATGTGTGTCACGACAAAGCTTTGGCAGTATATTTATGACAACAGATTACCAGGCAGAAAAAAGTCATAAGCAACAACTACAACAGTGAGGATTGACAAGGCAATAGGGACTATCACCTTGTACGCTACAACTCATTTTTTAATGTTCTACTATTTCTGAGTGTTTTTTGTTTTCTTTCTTCCTTATCTGAAAGGTAGATTGGAAGCTTTGTTGTTAAATACTCTGCTTGATGAGATCCAAAGTGTATCAATGTTTTGAAGGCTTGTAGATGGCTGGATCTGTTTGTGATAAATGTACTAGAGCAGGAATGAAAATGAGAATTAGGCAAATACACAGGCAACTGAATGTCAACAGCCAGAAATGAGGACAAATTTCGGATTTATTCATTTACAACTCAGGCTGCGTTGTCAGCCTATCTGAAAATTATATTCTTTGGGAGGAGCCCTTAGAATAGTCTTCAGTTTTTCCACCAGAGGGCAGTAATGTCTTCTACTACATCTTCAGAGCTGGTGAAATCCTTTAGTCTAACGAACAGTGTGGGAAGATTGACCCAGTCTGTATTTAGACAGCAGGTGAATTTGGTACCAAAGCCCAATAGAAGACAGAACAGTGGTATTATAGCAACAAATATAGAACTGCAAAGACTTTTAAATCAAAAGTACAAATAATGCAATTGCCAACATTTATTCAATTGGGATGGTATTCAAAATTCTGTGTATGGTTAATCCTGGAAGATGCCATCAACGGTGTTCAGTGAAACTTGCATGTTGGTAAAATCTTTATGTCCCATGAAACCATAGGAAGATCATCTTTCAGACCAAAAAAAGAAGTAGAGCTATAGCATGTCTTCTGAGACGCTCAAATATATTAGTCACTTTGTTTGTGTTATGGAGTAGTTCTCTTGTCTCTAATTACACCTGTTTCTCATTCCACTATTGCAGATTGGATTAAATGGAATTAGACACTAAGATGGACTCTAAATTGCAAAATGTTCATATGGGTTCAACATCCATGAAAGGAGCAGGGAAAAAGCAAAACAGGGCAGAACATCAGGTTTAGCTGTGTGCAGGCTTGGCAAATCCTTGGCCAACTCAGTTGGGAGCTCTGGTGTAAGAATTGCCCATCAGTGACCTGTGTTAGGCTGAACTGAGTAGGGTCTTTACACCCCTGCCTCACTCAGTCAGTGGTGTGAGCTCCACCAGAATGGCGGGGAAAGACCCTAGAGCTGTGAGATGGAGTCTGTGTGAGTACCTCAAATGGGCCTTTTCTTATTTATGACAAATAAGGTCAGTTTTTGATTTAAGATAAAGTTGGGAAAGGGGCTCCTTCCCTGTCATTCCAAAAGAGTCCTTCTTCAGGGAAGCCATATACTGCAAGTTTTCTAAAAAATAGTTCTTCCCTATGATTATGATGGATTTCGTCTTCCATAAAACTACATAGCTGAAAGAATGACAAAAGCTTACCCAGGCCAACCTACTCATTTGACATATGTGAAATGTGAAGACTACGTAAGTTAAGTAACTTCCTGAAAATTACACAAGTAAGTTAGTAGCAGAGCCAGAATTCAGATCTCATTCTAGGGCTCAGTCTAGTACTCATTTTAATTTGCTAACATGTACCAATCTGGCCACACGCTGTTGCCAAGGTATCTTTTGTAATCAGCAACATCAATACAATACTAGCATCTATAGAATAATAAGTGACAGTGTTATTGAACATATCAATTTCTTATTAATAGTAATAGTAATTTGTAATAGAAATTACAATAATAATTTGGCCTCAATTTTTCTTTCAACTAATTTCTCTCATCACTGTACTCTCTGCTGTTCCACAATTGTCCATTCTCCCAGCAGGTGATGACTCAATCTAGAAATCTACCCTGCTCTCATTTTCTAGCTGTTGACATTTTCCTTCAAGGCCAAGTTCCAGTGCTGTTTCCATTCTGTTTGGTTGAATTTTCCTTTACCTGGTAAGGAAGGAAGTATCAGGTGATTCAAGTTTCTTCCTGATTGGAAGGCAACTGAGAACAAATTTAATGGAACTCTCATGCATGCCAGTAAGGTGGGAGGCAAGTAAGAGAAAAATAGCAAGAGAGGGGAAGAAGGCAAGAAGGCAGACAGCTAAGAAAACTTAGAGTTATGCCTCAGACAATCTTGATTATAAGATTCAACTCTTACATACTAAAACAGGTTATTATGTTATACACTTAGTTATCATAATTATTATGATTATTATACTTAATCAAAGTATGATTATCCCATATTAAAGATGGGAGAACTGAGGCTGGGATAGGCTAAATAGTTTGAGCAAAGTTAGATAGGACTTCCCTCCTTCCCTCCCTCCCTTCTTTCCTTCTATTTATCCATTCAATGCTTTAACACATATTCATTGCCTAAAATGTGTGAAACACCGCAATGTATGTGTGCCTTACATTGGACTGTGATGTGTGAGAGGGAAATAACCTTTTATTTCTTAAGCCACTAAGATTTTTTTTAATAACAGTCCATCCTTGACTACTAATATAAGAATATTGGCCAAAAGTCTGTCCTTGTGACTTGATATATTGAAAAAGTTAATATATGGAATTATTTCCTTCTGATATGAAAAACACATTTGAAATGGCATGACTAAGGTGATGGCACTGTATGAGAGTTCATTGCAGCATGCACTAATACATTTCCTATGTTATGTGTTGACATGCAGATTAATTTATTTTAATCTGATACTTTTATTCTATTTGTACCATGTACAGAGCATTGCTCTTCTCTTTTCTAATCATTGTTATCTATCTGTACTCCATCTCAACTATTTGAGTATTTCTTTTACTACCGTACTCCATTTTGTCTCTCCTGAAGTGTTTCTTTAATGTTTCTTTATGATTTTCACAGTTTTATCCTTATTACGTCTTTAAGACTTTCATTAAGTGTTTGATGATGCATACAAGTTTTATTGAATATACAAACACTCTGAAGCTCACATTTTTAATATACTCTCTAATGCATTATATTAAGTTTAAAGTCAGTGAAGCATGTTTAATAATGCTTAGCATGTTCCAAAATTGATTTTTAAATATTAAGATAATTCATCCCCAGAAATATATTCAATTTTTTTTTTACCTAAGTGTCAACATTTACAATTTTTCAGGAGTGTCTTTCACATTATCACTGGGTATTTGCCTTTTCATTGGCAGATGTGATCATTGGGAAACTCACTCACTAAGCTAAACTTTGGAAAAAGATAAGAGTTTGGATTTTAATTGGTTCTTCAATAGCCCTGTGAGATTATTCTATGAAGAAGAAATAAAAAAAGAAAGTTTTACAGTGAAAGACACTGTACACCGTATTGAATTTTACTTATTACTAAAGCAGGAGAATAAAGGAATTATAGATTTTCTGGAAGAATAATTGTCAGGGGAGAAAGTTTCCAGAGTAAACTCTGCTGACTTAGTTCATTTAATTTAGTCATTGAGTAAACTTGCATAGAGGCCCACAGCTCTGTGTGGACACTGGCAGCAGAAACATTAACAACACGTATATATCCAGGCCTCAAGGAATTCACGGATGGAGTCAGGTAGAAGTGATTTGAAAGAGGGAGGGAGATAGCAAGTACTTATCCAGGTGAAGAGCATTCCAAGGAGAGGGAGCAGATGCTCCAAGGATTTAAGGCAGGGATGTGTTCAAGAATCATCAGGTAGGCCAGTGTGGCTTGAGTGGAGTGTGTGAGTAGACAAATCAGAGAATTCGGGTGGGGTAGGTGTTCTGATCAAGGCTCTGTATAAGCTGAGGACTTTGAGTTTGACTCTAAGTCAAATGGAGTGTGATTGGAGATTTTAAATAGAGAGTGATGATGGGGTCTGACATGTTTTAAAAGGATGCTGCTTTGTTGACAACATAAACTGTAGGGAGGCAGGTGTTGAAAAAGGAAGACTGGCTAGAATTCTGTTTCAGAATTTCAGAAGGGAGATGACAGAAGCTTGTACCCATGTGCTGACCATAGTGATGGAGAGCAGTGATAGAATTCGGCATATATTTTGGAGGTAGAACTAGAGGGATTTGTTGTTGTATTGGTAGAGTTTAAGAGAAAGGGAAGAATCAAGGATGAGGCCAAGCTTTTTAGCCTTACCATCAAGAAGACTAGAATTACCATGTACTTCAATGGAGTAGTTTTCTGGGATTTTTTGTTGTTGATTTGTTTTTGTGTGGGGGGCTAAGGATGGGGGTTGTGGAGAAGGGATGGAAGGGAAGCTTATTTTGGACATGTTAAGTTTGAGTGTCCATTTCACATTCAAGTGCAAATGTGATGAAGGTCATTGAATTATTTGAGTTTCAATTCAGGAAAGAAGTCTGTTCTGGAGTTACAAATTTAGAAATTATCAATATGTACATGGTAATTAAAGCCATGAGACTGGTTGAGACCATGAAAGGAGAGGTTATGGATAAAGAAAAGATCCATAGGCCCAGGTATGAGCCCCAGGGCACTCTAATGTTAAGAGTTAGAGAGACTGTTTCCTCATCTGTGCAATTGTGAATTGTGCTGCTATAAACATTCTAATGCAGATGTCTTTTTTATAGAATGTCTTTTGTTCTTTTGCGTAGATGCCTAGTAATGGGATTGCGGGATCAAATGGCAGTTTTACTTGTAGCTCTTTGAGGTATCTTCATATTACTTTCCACAGAGATTGTACTAGTTTGCAGTATCACCAGCAGTGTAGGAGTATTCCTATCTCTCCGCATCCAGGCCAACATTTATTGCTTTGGGACTTTTTGATAAAGGCCATTTTCACTGGAGATAAATAATATCTCATTGTGGTTTTGATTAGCATTTCCCTGATGATTAGAGATGTTGAGCATTTTTTCATATGTTTGTTAGTCATTAGTCTATCTTCTTTTGAAAAGTTTCTGTTCATGTCCTTTGCCCACTTTTTGATAGGGTTGCTGGATTTTTTTCTTGCTGATTTTCCTGAGTTCTATATAGATTCTAGTTATCAGCCCTTTATCAGATGTGTAACATGCGAATATTTTCTCCCTTTCTGTAGGTTGTCTGTTTGCTCTCGTGATAGTTTTCCTGGCTGTGCAGAAGCTTTTAAATTTGATCAGGTCCCATTTATTTATTTTTGTTGTTGCTGTGATTGCCTTTGGGGTCTTCTTCATAAATTCTTTGCCTAGGCCAATGTCTATAAGAGTTTTTCCAACATTTTCTTCTAGAATTCTTATAGTTTCAAGCCTTAGGTTTAAGTATGTTATGAGAGGTGAGAGGTGCAGATCCTGTTTCAGTCTTCTACATGTGGCTAAGTGCCTATCAATGGGTGGATTAATAAAATGTGGTATATGTATACCATGGAGTTCTATTCAGCCACAAAAAACAATGGTGATATAGCACCTCTTGTATTATCCTGGATAGAGCTGGAACCCAATCTACTAAGTGAAGTATCACAAGAATGGAAAAACAAGCACCACATGTACTTACCATCAAATTGGTATTAACTGATCAACACTTAAATGCACATATACTAATAACATTCATCGGGGGTTGGGCAGATGGGAGGGAGAGGAGAGGATGGGTATATGGACACCCAGTGTGTGCAGTGTGCACCATCTGGGGGATGGACATGCTTGAAGCTCTGACTCTGGTGGGGCAAAGGCAATATATGTGACCTAAACATCTGTACCCCCATAATATGCTGAAATAAAAAAAATTAAATAAAAAAAGAGTTAGAGAGAGAAGTGGAAAACAGAAAAGGAGATTAAGAAGGTGTGACCAGTGAGGTTCTTGGAGGCTGAGTGAGGGGAAACATGGAAAGGAGGGGAAGTTAAATGTGTCAACACTGCTGATTGCTTGGTTCCACAATAAGGACTAAGACGGAGGTTCCCAGCCTTTCTCTGTTCTTGCCACCCTCTGTGTCTCAGTAGTTTGTTTTTGCAGGTCTCCTAGGCCAAAAGAAGTATCTAACAATTTTGTTTATTATGTAGTCTTGCCCAAAAAACTTAATAATTATTTTTGACCTATCAAATCAATAACCATTTGAAAACTTAAAACACAAAAATTGAAAGAAAAACTCTAATATGTAATTTCATTTTTAAATGACACAATTACTTTCTAATGGGATATTGCCCCTGTTGGATACTGAACAAACACCAAAAAACCTAGCTTTGCAAAGATATGACATCATTTAAAGGAATATAGTCCAATCTAACGTTAAAACCATGAGCTAACTTAAGCTAGTTGTTTGTGTAGAACTTTACAGATGTGTATTCCTTGAAATTGTAAAACATCCCAAGGGGTCCAGTGAGTCTGCTGGGATGTTGAGGAAGCTTCATAACACAGTAGGAGAACTGAGGTACTGAAAATTGACTGCTGGCTTTTGCAGTGGGAGTCATAGATAGATAGATAGTCATAGATAGATATTTATCATCCAAACAGATACAAAGCATGTAAAAATAAAAGGGGGCATTTCCATTATTAAGCTGTGATCATAGGAGTAACTAAGGCTGTTGGGAAAAAACTGCTGAGAACTATTGATTCTCTAGTAACTTAGGTGGAATAGTGGGGTGAGAACTTGATTTCAGTGGTTTTAAGGAAGACTGAGAGAAGAAATATTGGAAACAAAGAGTACTGAAGAAAAATGAGAGCTGAGAACACAGCCTCATGTTTATGGAGCTGATGGAGGAAGAAATAAGTAGGAGGGAAGCAAGAGACAAACCAAAGGAGAAGAAAATTGCAAGGTGGCCATGTTTAACAGTATCAAATGCAAAAATTAAGCAAGATAAAATAACATAAATGTGTGTGTGTGTGTGTGTGTGTGTGTGTATATATATATATATATATAGGATTTGCAAGCAAGACAAGAACAGTTTTTGTGGACCTATTCTAGTTGAGCTAGCCATTCAGGGGACTGAGGCACGCAGTGAAGAAATAGAGGCAGATTGCTCTTTCTAGAAGAGATGACTGTGGCAATGGCTAAAGGAGGTTGCATGCAAGTGGGCTGAATTATTTTAGAATGCATCATACTGGGAATCACCTAATACTTTTGTTTTTAAACATTTGGTATGATGTAATCGCTCCTCTTTGTAACTGTTTTGTAACTTTTATAAGTGTTTATGATCATTGAATGTATTCCTGTGGGAAGAAAAACCTTAGAAACATTTCAAGGCCCATTTAGAATCTCATCTCTTCCTCAGTGCTTTCAGAAATCCTCTGAGATTTACACTGTATTTTATTCTTTTTGAGAAGTGATCATTTTGTTTTTGCATTTTGTTTTGATTTGGTTGATCTCTTATTTTCAAGGTGTAAGTCTGGCCTTCTAAGTAACTGTGAACTTTCTGAACTGTGACCCTCCCATCACACATCAGGGATGTTCTAACCTTGGACCCTTGCGGTAGATGTTTACAAGGACTCCCTTTCTCCCTGTTAGGTTTAAATAATTCACCCTCCCCAAACTTCCATCCAAACCTCCTATAAAACCCACCCCTCTCCCCTGCCTAAGGATGTATTAGGCAGTAGCCTTTGCCAGACCCCTAGGGAGATAAGGGAATGAAATCCAAAAGGGGAACTTACTTTCCTCATCCCTCCTGATAAGGAACATGCTTATGCCATCCTAGGGAGATCAAGAAATGGAATGCAAGAGAGGAACTTATTTTCCTCATCCTTCCTGGTTGTTTGAAAAGAATTTATTTACTCCTCCCAGAAAAACCCTCTATAAAACCCAAGGCTCTCCCCTTTTCTCTTGTGGATGCCTTTTTCGGCCTCCACCCAGATGCTCAAAATAAACAGCATTTTGCTACACATGAGGCTTTGTGTGTGTGTGTGTCTCGGCTCTGGACCTAGCCCTCCCTGCTTCAGATCTGTGTTCAAATGTCACTTTCATAAGGAGGCACACCTACTTAAACTGCAACCCTTCTTCTTACCCCAATACCTGTATCTCGATCACTATTACCCTGCCCCATTTTTCCCATGGCATTTTCAAGTTCTGGCATATCATTACTTACTATATTAAATGTTCATTTTCTGCCTTCCATGAAATAGAACATAACTTCTATTATAGCAGGGATTTTGGAGGAGGAGGGGCAGTCTGTTTTGTTCATTGATGAATCCTAAAGGCCTGGTATATAGAATATGCTTAAGATGTCACTTGTTGAGTGAATAAATTTGTTTTTTATGTATATCCTTCAGTAAGTCTCATCTGAGGCCTCAATAAGTCCTTGTTTAATTTCAAAGAACTGATTCGAGTTGGTTTAAAGTCTTAAAAGTCCCATAAATTTGCAAAGCAATGACAATTGCTTCTTTTATCATTTAGTGTGCCAGAGCATACTTTTCTATCCAGATTGGCCAGCGAAAGGCTTTTCATTATTTTTTAAACCTCGAATGAAATGCTTTTTGAAATTACATTAACTGCTTTCATGTTTCACATTTTTGTTTAGAATTTCTTTAATTGATTTTATCTTTTTTATGTGTCCCTTTTTTGTCCCCTTATACTTTTAATTCAGCTTGCTGACTCACAATTCTGTTTGATGAGACTGGCTTAGAAAATAGAAAACAGATTTTTCTTTTCCCCAGAGAAATAGAAAACTTTCCTCTATACTCTAAGGGATATACAGGAAGAATAGAAATATGAATTCAAGCTATGACTAAGAACAGCATGTACTTTTCTTTTTCTGGAAAAAGAAAAGAAGTTTGTAAAAGTAAAGCTCAGAAGCATTGTTTGGTGTGGCTGAATTAGGTGAAACCACATGAAAAATAAAGGCTGTCAACAGTCTTATAGATGAAATGAATTTTACTTTTTCATATAAGAAAAAGCCCACTCACTTTTATTTTTAAAATGTCCTGAGTTGAGGTAAACAGGATCTATTTTTGCCATAAAAAATTTCTATTTCTGTCTGATATGTTTCTCAATCAATAGATACCAGTTAGGGACTCTTACAGAAGTTAGCATTAAAATACAAAAACACTGTAACATCTCCTCTATGATAGATATTGATTTTATGAATTGAATTTAATCTGCTTTAGTCTCTCAATGCTTTAGTTTATTTCTGGTTTTTAATTACAGTTTATCAGCACATTAAATACTTTTTGTGGTTTTGGTTCCGTGTGTATATATACAATATTTTAGTTATATTAAAAATAAAATAATTAAAATGTGTTTCTTGCCTGCTGATTTGCTTTCTGTCATTGGCATAAGCCTATGTTACATTGCCGTCAGACCTGTTTAGTCAATATGACGTGTAAGCCAGTGTGTGCTGTATATCATTTAGAGGCTTTAGAGTTTTGTAGTTCAGTTTCTTTTAGTTTTTAAATCAATAGGTTTTAAGTTTTACAGCAGTTTTAGATTCACAGTAAAGTTAAGCAGAAAGTACAGAGTTCATACACAGCACTACTTCTCCCACTCCCCTGGTCCATCCCTAACACATGCAGCCTTCCCCACCATCAAGATGCCCTACCGCGGAACAACTATAAGCCAACAGATTGGAAACCCTAGAAGAAATGGATAAATTCCTGGTCAAATACAGCCTACCAAAATTGAATCATGAAGAAATAGAAAATCTGAACAGACCAATAATGAGTAATGAAATTGAATCAGTAATTAAAAGTCTCTCATCAAAAAAAAGTCCAGTATCTGATGACTTTGCTGCTGAATTCTACCAGACATTAGAAGAGTATCAATCCTTTGCAAGCTATTTGAAAAAACTGAAGAAGAGGGAATTCTGCCAAATGCATTCTACAAGGACATCATTACACTGATACCAAAACCAGACAAGGACACAACAACAACAAAAAAACTACAGACCAATATCCCTGATTAACATAGATGAAAAAAATCCTCAACAAAATGAGCAAACTGCATTCCTTAGCACATTACAAATATCATTAACAATGATCATGTGGGATTCATCTCAGGTAGGCAAGAATTCTGTAGTCAAGAATTCTGTAGTCAAGAATACAGAAATCCATAAATTAACAGAATTAAGCACAAAAATCATGTGATCATTTTAATAGATGCAGAAGAAGCATTTAGAAAATTCGACATCCTTTCATGATAACAACTCTTAACAAATTACATATAGAAAAAATGCACCTCAACATAATACCATGGCTAACATCATGCTGAATAGGGAAAAGTTGAAAGATTTTCCTTTAAGACCTAGCTCAAGACAAAGATGTCCACTTTCACCACTTTTATTTAACATAGAACTGGAAGTCCTAGACGAAGTAATTAGGCAAGAGAAAAAAAGAAAAGGCATACAAATTGGAAAGGAGGAAGTCGAATTGTCCCTGTTTACAGACAATATGATATTACATATAGAAAATCTGAAAGACCCCACACACATGCACACAAAAACTGTTGGAACTAATAAATTCGGTAAAGTTGCAGGATACAAAATTAACACACAAAAATCAGTAGTGCTTCTATACACCAATAGCAAACTATATAAAAAAGAAATCAAGAAGGTAATCCCATTTACTAGAGCTACAAAAAATAAGATACATAGAAATAAATTTACCCAAGGAGGTGAAAGATCTCTATAATGAAAACTGTAAAACATTGATGAAAGAAATTGAAGAGGACACAAATACATGGAAAGACATTCCATGTACATGAATTGGAAGAATTAATATTGTTAACATATCCATGCTACCCAAAGCCTTCTATGAATTCAATGCAATATCTGTCAAAATACCAATGACATTCTTCACAGAAATAGAAAAAATTATTCTAAAATTCACACAAAACCACAAAAGACCTCAAAAGTACAGGCAATAAAAGCAAAAATAAACAAATGGGATTATATCAAACTAAAAAGCTTTTATACAGCAAAGGAAACAAACAACAGAGTGAAGAGACAACCTACAGAATGGGAGAAAGTATTTGCAAACTACTTACCCAATTGGAGATGAATATCCAGACTATACAAGGAACTCAAACATCTCAACAGCAAAAAACCCCAATATGATTAAAAATTGAGCAAATGATCTGAGCAGTCACTTCTCTAAAGAAGACATAAAAATGGCCATTAAATAGATATTAATAAAAGAATGCTCAACATTAGTAATTCTCAGGGAAATGCAAATCAAAACCACAATGAGGTATCATCTAATTACCTTAATTAGAATGGCTATTATCAAAAAGAGAAAAAATAACAAGTGTTGTTAAGGATATGGAGATAAGGGCACTCTTACACACTATTGGTAGGGATGTAAATTTATACAGCTACTGTGGAGATGAGTATGGAGGTTCCTCATAGAACTATAAATAGAACTAACATATCATCCAGCAATCCCACTTCTGGTCATTTATCCAAAGGAAAGGAAATCATTTTATCAAAGAGACATACACCCTCATGTTTATTGCAGGGTGATTCAAAATAACCAAGGTATGGAATCAGCCTAGGTGTCCAAAAACAGATGAATGAACAGATGAATGGGTCAAGAAAATGTGGTATATATCCACAACAGAATACCATTCAGCCATTAAAAAAAGAGAAACCCTGTCATTTCCAGCAACATAGATGAGCCTAGAGGACATCATGTTAAGTGAAATAAGTCATACAGAGAAAGACAAATACTGCATGGTCTCATATGTAGAATCTAAAAGAGTTGATCTCATAGAAGTACAGAGTAGAATAGTGGCTACCAGAGGCTAGGGAAGGCAGGGGAGATATTTCAGTAAAATCCTGGGACAATATAGAAAAACCACCCTCCAAACTGAGATGGTGAGAAGAGATCAAAGAAATGACCCGATCAAACTAGCTTGGCGAGTTAGATGAGTTTATTAGAGTTTACTTACACAGGGCTCTCATTGCTAGTCAAGATAGGAATCCTCCTGGCTCTCACTCCTGGACAGCAGCAGGAATTCTTTGGAGAGTAAGATCCACAGTGCCTGCCTGTTCGTGGAGACTTAAATTTCTTTCTAGCAAGTGATGCAGAGTTCTCTGTCTACATCATTGTATGTTCACATACAATACAGGTTAAGCATGCACAGTACTTCCTATGAGGTGGCAACTTCAGTATTACAATTAACGAAAGGTTACTAAGGCAACTAAAGCAGCTTAAAATAGTTCAAACTGGTCTTAAGACATATGACCATCTATGCAAAAGGAGCTACTTAAAAATACCCTTTGTGCTTTGTGTTTCTTTCAGCTTTTTTTGTTTTGATCTGTAGCTCTAAATTCAGAAGAAACCTGCATGATTTCTGTTAAATATGAAAAGTCAGTGGAGAGAACTTATATTTTTCCCTCAGGGGAGGTAGGGATGGGGAGAGATTGGTCAATGGGAACAAAGTTATAGTTAGATAGGAGGAATAAGTTCTGGTGTTCTGTTGCAGAGTAGGCTGACTATAGTTACAATATAGTATTGTATATTTCAAAATAACTAGAAGAGCAGATTTTGAATCACATCACAAGGAAATGTTAAATGGTTGAGGTGACAGATATGCAAAATACCTTGATTTTATAATTATACAATGCATACATGTATTGAAACATCACGCTGTATCCCATAAATATGTACAATTATTGTGTTTCAATTAAAAATAAAATAAAGCTTTAAAAAACCGGCCGGGCGCGGTGGCTCACGCCTGTGATCCTAGCACTCTGGGAGGCCGAGGTGGGCGGATTGTTTGAGCTCAGGAGTTCGGGACCAGCCTGAGCAAGAGCGAGACCCCGTCTCTACTAAAAATAGAAAGAAATGATTTGGACAGCTAAAAATCTATATATATATATAAAAAAATTAGCCGGACATGGTGGCACATGCCTGTAGTCCCAGCTATTTGGGAGGCTGAGGCAGAAGGATTGCTTGAGCCCAGGAGTTTGAGGTTGCTGTGAGCTAGGCTGACGCCACGGCACTCTAGCCGGGGCAACAGAGTGAGACTCTGTCTCAAAATAAATAAATAAATAAATAAAATCTATTGCCCCAGAGAAATTTTTTAAAAAAACAAAACAAAACAAAAAAAACCCCATACCCTTTTCCAGTGTGTACCATTTCTTCCAACTGATGAACCAGCATGTACATATCATTACCAACTAAAGTCCACAGTTTATATTAGTATGAGGGCTCACTCTTGGTGTTCTACATTCTATGGGCTTTCATAAATGTATAATGACATGTATCCACCACTACACTATCATACAGAAAAGTTTCACTATCCTAAAAATATTCTGTGTTCCTCCTATTCATCCCTTCTCCACTCCACCTCAACCCTCTGGCAACCACTGATCATTTTACTTTCTCCATAGTTTTACCTTTTCTAGAATTCATATAGTTGGGTTCATACAGTATGTAGACTTTTCAGATTGGCTTCTTTCACTTAGTAATATGTACTTAACTTTCCTCCATGCTTTTTCATGGCTTGATAGTTCATTTCATTTTAGTACTTAATGACATTCCTTTGTCTGGATGTACTAACTTATATATCCATTCACCTGTTGAAGGATATATTGGTTGCCTGCTAGTTTGGGCAATTATGAATAAAGTTTCTATAAACATATGTATATAAGTTTTTGTGTGGACATAAGTTTTCAAATCATTGGGTATATATTATAGGAGCATAATTGGTGGATCATATGTTTAGTTTTGCAAGAATCTGCCAAACTATCTTCCAAATGGCTATGTCATTTTGCATTTCCACTAGTAGTGAATGAGAGTTCCTGTTGCTCCACATCCTCACCATTTGGTGTTATCAGAGCCCATTCCTTTTAAAACTTTTTTCTAATCTCATGTTAGCATTTCCAGAAAAGAATCAAGAATCAAAAACTAGGGATCAAATATTTTTTTCCTTTTTATGGAGCAGGGGGAGAAGGGAGGAAGGGATGGAGGGAAGGGAGGATTGAACAAGGGGAGAGTGGAGTGTATGAATGGGAAGGGAGAGGAGGAGAGGAGACAGAATGAAAGAGTTCTTCTGCTTTTCTTTATAGAATTTCTAAGTTCTGAGGTTTTCCTGGTATCTTATAGACCATTCTTGGAGGAGAAAATGTACTCACAAGATTAATAACTATGAAAAACAGTTTGAAGAGAATGGGCAATAAACAACTGTTTAAATTTTTAGTTCTATGTTAGCAAGGTTTAACAGTATTTATTTTGCAATACTCTATTAGAACTGAGTGCATATTTACTTCTTCTACTGACTAATTTTTTCTTTGTCTTATTAATAGCACTCAAATAAGATGATAAGAGCCTTTCACCATATCTAACACCACCAATATTCAAGATTAATTGAATAGTGTATGTATTAAATTCATTACCTCCGTGTACATCCTCAACTTTTTGAGAAGTTATCATTATTAAAATAATAATAATATTAATAAACACATCATTTGTAATCTCATAAACCAAATAATATAAAGCTTCATTTTGGCACCTTGCAATGTGAATGCATCATTTTTATAGTACCCAAATTCTAAATTATACTAATTTGGAGAAGCTGGTGCATTGAATTAAAAACATTGAGTTTGGAAAACTCACATAGTCAAGACACATATTTCCCACCTGGGGCCCAGGCTGAGGCATGTCTTTAGCAGGCTTACTGGCCCTAACAGGCAGGATGGTGTCTCATGAACTCCAGGAAGCCTGGAGTTTTCACTTGGAGATTCATAAATCCATCAGTGTATAAAAAGGGTTCCAATTGGTTCATGAATGAAAGGTGATAGTAACATCTATTTAATTTCTAGTAATAAAAATTAATACAGAGGTGGCTGTCTGTGTGCAAGTCTCTATATTGAGTGAATATACATGATGAATCGGATGTCAAGATCAGAGGAGACCAGAGGGACACACTCAGGACTTGGATGAGCCAACAAGAGACCACTCAGCTAAACAGTGGCATTAAGCCTTAGAAAGTTTTAAATCTTTTTATTCTGATATATTGTTTAACTTAGAGCCACTAAAGTTTATTGGTTTGAGTCAGAAGCAAAAGGGATACAGATGTCTAAACGCAAAAAAAAAAAAATTGATGAATGAAAAAAATGATAGTTCTTCAGGTTCACCTGAAAATGATATTTCTCAGCTCCATGCTTTGCATCCATTAGCTCAAATTATTCAAATTTCAGGAAGTTTCTTACACTTCAAGAAACAATTGTGAACTAAAATAAAACCTTAAGGCTCCCCGGCACCGGCTGACTGAATGGACCCCCTCATGGCCAAGGGGATAACCTAAAAGTGAGTTGCCATGAGAAAGGAGGTCAGACATGCCTCCTCACGTGCCCCCTTCTTGCAGATATCCTTTGTAATGCATTAACAGGCCTAAGGCTAGACAAGACAAACCTGCAGGTCCTCAATTTACACAACAAATATATGGCAGGTAGTTTGTCTCTGATTAAGGGACTTCCTTAACTTAAAACTTTACCCCCCTTTAGCCTGTAGGTACCCCCTTTAAGATGTCCCACCTTTTGGGGCCAAATCAATATATGCCTTCCATGTATTGATTTAGGACTTTACCTGTAATTCCTGTCTCCCTGAAATGTATAAAACCAAACTGTAGCCCAACCACAGTGAGTCCAATTGCTCAAGGCTTCCTGAGTGTGGCTCTGGGCCATGGTCCTCAAATTTGGCTCAGAATAAAACTCTTTAAATTATTTTACATTTTTCTTGGCATGTTGGCAAAAAATAAAAAAGTAAAAAAAGACAAGAAAAAAAAAGAAATAATTTTACAGAATTTGTCATCTTTTCTTTTGACGCAATGCTAAAAGGAGAAAGAAAGTGCACTGTTAATAGAAAATTTTTTTGTTATTTGGGAATAAATATTTTCTGTAACTGCAATGCATTACTTGAAGACAAAAGTTATTTTTAAAAAGCCTATCACCTTCTCTTTTAAAACATATTTTAAAAATAAGTCTCAAAATTTCATTTTGGAACTATAATAGTAATAAAACCATAATGTATATAGGCAGTAAATTAACTAAAAATATACAAGTGCTTTAGGTATAAGAATTTAAAACTCTGATAAGGACACAGAAGATGATCAGGATAAATGGAGTGACAGTCCATGCACTTGGAATTATAAAAGTGTCACTCCTCCCCAAATTAATCTATAAATTAAATGCCATCCCTGTTGAATTTCCAGTTATATTTTTGCAGAACTTAACAAAGACACTCTCAAATTTAGTTGGGAGAATAAAGATCCATGAACAATTAAGTCATCTTTTAGAAGGAATGTAAGGCCGGGCGCGGTGGCTCAAGCCTGTAATCCCAGCACTCTGGGAGGCCAAGGAGGGGGTGGATTGTTTGAACTCAGGAGTTTGAGACCAGCCTGAGCAAGAGCAAGACCCCGTCTCTACTAAAAAATAGAAAGAAATTAGCTGGACAACTACAAATATATAGAAAAAGTTAGCTGGGCATGGTGGCGCATGCCTGTAGTCCCAGCTACTCGGGAGGCTGAGGCAGAAGGATTGCTTGAGCCCAGGAGTTTGAGGTTGTTGTGAGCTAGGCTGACACCACAGCACTCTAGTCCAGGCAACAGAGTGAGACTCTGTCTCAAAAAAAAAAAAAAAAAAAAAGGAATGTAGAAGGTTGTCCTCCCAAAGTTCCTTGCTTTTTACATTGATTTTTTTCCTGCCCTATACATATATTCACATACATACATAAATAATAAAATATAATAATATACTTTTGTTTGGAAAAAATGGCATTTCAAATTTTTAAGAGTATTCAAGAAAACCAGTTCACTAAAAGCTTTCCCATATGATGCATTAAACATTATGGAAAAAGGATAGCTTTATGTATGCCTTATGAGCTCTGATGGACTTTCAGCTTTTCTAATGAGGCAAATACTATTTTGACCACAAGAATCAGCTTATATGATGTCTGTATTTGCTTAGCTAAACTAATGAGATATCTTTTGTTTGGATGGTAGCTCTGTTTTCACTTCATGAAACAGTGACAAGCTTGACTTTCACATGTAGGTGTGAATTGCCACAGATTTGATTTGCTAACAAGGACCTACCCCAGTGAGAAATTTCACTGAATCATGTCCCCTGGAGTATCAAGTTCTCACTTAAACTAATAAAGTGTTTAATGACTGAGGCTGCCAATGCCAATTTTTTTGTAAAATACTGTATGCTGTTAGGCCTTTAACCAGTCTAGAAAATAACCTTACTTTGTTCCACTGGAACCCTTGCCTCTTAACTAATAAGTCCACCTTTTAAGTCTTTGACTTCATAGTTTCTGGACAAAGTTCATTAAAATAAAAGCCTTTGTTCAGTCCTTTTCTTTTACCCAGGTGTTATTTTTTGTGATTCCAATTGTACTTTATACAATTGTACTGAGTTATACTGCTAGGATTTCTAACCAAGGTTCTAAAAGAAATACTAAACCAAAGTAAATTTCTCAGTAAAAAGACTTCCTTTCTATTTTTATGATTAGAGATCAGAAATATATATTCATTTTTATATTTTTAAAATGTGTATTCAGAGAAAAATCACACACAAATTTATAAATTAGGGATGTTGTAAAATATTTCACACACTGCATTTTGCTAACGATGTATTATAACATTTTTCCATGTCATTAAAAAGTATTGAAAAGTATGATTTTAACAAGAAAATAATAGTCTTTTATATTAATTTATCATAGTTTATTTAGGTATTTTTCACTACTGTAATTAACATTATAACAAAAAACAAGAGCGTTTCTTTATACTCCCTTTACTGAGGTGGACAAAGGAACTAACTGCAGTGTATAGTATTTGTGGGAATGGGAAGGGGTGTTTTGGATTGTAATTGTAGTTACACTTTGCTCTGGTACTTCTTTGATTTAAGGTGAAACATTATTGAGAGATATAATATTAATATATGTATTCATTAGACTCATTTATAATTTTGTAGGAGTTCATTTATTATGCAAGAATGAGGCAGCAGGACCTCGAACTGGTAATTGTGATTGGCAGAAAGTTCTGGAACATCAGTTGCGCCAAGGTAGATGGGGAAATTAAGTCCTCAAGTGTGACTTTGGGAGACCTAGGAGAAGTAAATGCCTGAAATGGAGGATTAGAGGGACACTTTTGGAAAATAAATGTGTTTTTAATGATCAAATAAAACAACTATGATGTGAATGATTGAAAAATCAAGTAGGTGAAAAATTTACAGGTGGAAATAAATATTTGTTTGGTTTGTCAGGTGTTACCTTCTGCTATGGTCTGAATGTTGATGTCCTCCAAAAATTCATATCTTGGAACCTAGTACCCAGTGTGATAGTGGGGTATTTGGGATGTAATTAAGTCATGAGGGCTCAACCCTCATGAATAGAATTGTACCCTTATAAAAGAGGCTCAAGGAAGCACCCTGGTTCTGTCTGCCATATGAGGATGCAGCGACAAGGCACCATCTATGAAGCAAAGAATGGCACCAAATCTGCTGGCACCTTAATCTTGGTTTCCCAACCTACAGGATTGTGAGCAATAAATTTCTGTGGTTTATAAATTACCTGGTCATAGGTATTTTGTTATAACAGCCTCAATGGACTAAGACACCTTCCTGCTCAAAAGAATAAAAATGTATATACTCACTCAGTTTGCAAACATATAAATTATAAGATGGGTAAAGTGCAAGATGGTTTTGGCAGGAGGAATACTGCCAAATAGGGGTAATTTTTTCCTAGCTTGTTGTTCCTGATGTCACCAAATATGTTTTGATTTGAAAAGGAATTTGACTCTGTATTATACAAAGTACTATTTGGAGAATGATTCCAAATGAATTCTGTGACTCAGAATTTGACTCAGAAAAGAGGTATGCCGGAATTGTTGGTTCAAGTTTGACTTGAAGTTCAGCTAAGTTCATTATTTATACCTGTGACAGAGGAGTAGAATAAAAGATTCATTAAGAAAAATTTGTCAGGATTCAAGGCAAGATGGCTGACTAGAGACATTGGTCACCAGATTGTCTCAGAATAAAGAAAAAGTTTTAGATTAAAAAAACATAGCCCAGGTGTAATTCCAAGGAAAAAGTGTCAGAACCTACTGGAGATTCCACAGAAAGAAGTTGTGGAACAGAACAAGAAGGAACAAGATTTCAGCAGAGATCAATCCCCAAGGAATTTGAGCTCCATGGAAAGTATGGGTGTGGGTGTTTGTTTTTCCTCCCCTCACACCTGGCAGACTGCAGGCTCCCAAACTTCTGGAGAGCTTCTCTACCTTCAGGACCCCAAAAGCTGCTGCTACCAGTGAACTGGCAGCTTCTTGAGAACAGAGCGCTGGGCTGTCAGCCCCCTTGGGGACAATCCTTTTCACCACAGACCCAAGCTGAGGTGGCAGGTGCCATACTTATTTTCCATCCATTGTGTGCCTTTGTCTTGCCCAGGGAGCTTCAGCCCTTCAGTTTTCTTGTCCCTGGACACCACACAAAATTTCCCAACATGTACCCAGACTGTGGTGGCCACAGTGAGCTGGTGGGTTCTGGTGGAACTGTGTGATCCCAGAGCTTGGACATTCAAGGTGGGCTGCTTTCAGTTGAGAAGAGAGTGCAGCAAGCCAGGAGGACCCCTTGGGACAAAGAGGACCAGAGTGAAAGCTCTTTATATTCAGATTCTTCTTCTCCTCCTCCCCTCCACTGCCCACAGCTGCTGACACAGCCATGGAAGTTCCCATGTGGGCTGGCACAGGAGCCCAAGGGATGATTGAGCTGAGCCTCTTGGAAGGGGCTGCTTCCCCTCTGTCAGCACATCCACCACATTCAGGCTTCCACAGAGAGTGGGGCTCATGCTTTTCCTCTTAAAGACCTGCAGCAGACCAAGGGGTGCTTAGATTGTGAACTCCCTGCCTGCCAGCCCTCCCTGGTACTCACTCAGCAGAGCAGGGCATACCCCAAAGCAGAGGGAAATCAAGCCTGCTTGAACACTCCATGGGCAACTCAGGACCAGCACACTTCTCCCTGGCATGGTCAGGGATGGAACTCAGGGGATCAGAGGACAGGCACACAGGCCAAATCCCGGATCTCCAGGACTCAATTGTGTCAGTTGGGGGCACAGAGGAGAGATTTGTCAACTGATCTTGGGAGGTGGGGGAGCCCACATGGGCAGAACTGAAGGGAGAATGTGGTGTGTCTGAGTTGCAGCGCACTCACAGAGCACCCCTCCCACACAGGAAAGCCATACTTTTCGTCCAGGGTGGCATCCTGGGGAGGGAAGCTTCCAGCCTGCAGAAGCATTGCTGGTGAGCTTGACTGTTTTGGGCTGCTGTTTGTGGTCAGATGCTGGAAGGAGACCAAGGGATAAGAGAAGAGGGAGAAGAGTGAAACTCACTCTTGTCTGCTGGACTGTGAATCCTAGACTGCCCTTCCCCCACAAGGCAGACTTTTTTGGCTTGATGGGGCCATTTCAGCCCCTCTACGGTGGCTTCCCCAGCAGCCTGGGAGCTGACCCTCACCCCCTTCTGAGACGGCTCTAGTTCCCATCTTTGTGAACCCTGAACATAGGCTTACACAAACCAGCCCTGCCCAGTCTCACTCCCCCATCCTCCTAGGCTGTGGTGGAGCACAAGAAGGAATGACCTGGAAGCTCCATGGCCCTGCCCACCACCTGGGACATATGAGGGCTGCTTCTGATTGACTGGGGGCAGACAGAAGTCCCAAATATCACCACTGCAGCTGGTTCTCTCCTGCAAGTGCCACCTCCTGGCAGGAAGGTCAATTTGTACAGCTCATTAGAGCATTTACTGATTTGATCATACAGAGCTTGTCTGACTCTTATGCACAAGTGCCACTTACTTAGAGATTAAATTGGGCATCCCAATATCATTCATACTGTTAAGAAGACCAGAGGGCTGGGGAAAGAGAAAAGATTTCAAAGACTTCCATCTTCCCTTGTCAATAAGAGACAGGGAATCTGCCCAGGCACGCACATGGTATACCACTGCTACATCCTACACACGACTAGTCATTAAGAAAACCACCACACTGAGGATATTTATGACCAAGTTATCCACCCAGAACCTAGACCACCCCCAAAACACCCACAAGCAAAGCAAAAAGTCCTTCCCAACATATGCTACAGGCACACCCTTAAGGGGCAGGGGGGAAGTCCAAACATGAAAAAATATTCTAGATCACTATTAATCACAAAAATGCAAATTAAAACCAAAATGAGATACCACCTTATCCCTACTAGAATGTCCATTATTAAAAAATTAAAAAGCAATGGATGTTGGTGTGGATGTGGTGAATAAGGAACACTTATACACTGTTGGTGGGAATGTAAATTAGTACAACCTCTAAGAAAAATAGCATGGAGAGTCCTCAAAGAACTATTAATAAAATAGACCTACCATTCAATCCAGAAATCCTGCTGCTGAGTATCTACCCAAAGCAAAAGAAGTCATTTTATAAAAAAGACACCTGTACCCAAATGTTTATCACAGCACAATTCACAATAGCAATGATATGGAATAAAAAAACTAAGTGCCCATCAATTCATGAGTAGAAAAGAAAATATGTTATACATACACCATGGCATACTACTCAACCATAAAAAGGAATGAAGTTAACTTTGATGGACGTGGAGAACATTATCCTAAGTGAAATACCTCAGGAATGGGAAAACAAACACCATATGTTCTCACTAATAAGTGGGAGCTAAACAGTGGGTACACTTGGTCAGCAAGTGGTGTAAAGGACCTTAGAAACCAAGAAAGGGGAAGAGTGAAAGGGGGGTGAGGAATAATAACTTACCTACTGGGTGCAATTTACACTATTCTGGTGACGGGCACATTAAAAGCCCTGGCTTCAGCATTATATGATTCCTCTACATTACAAAAACATTTGTACTCCCTTAATATTTTGAAATAAAAATATAAAAGAAAATATTTTGTCTTTCTGTGCTGCCTGGCTTATTTCACTTACTATAATGGCCTCCAGGTTCATCCATGTTGCTGTAAATGACAGGATTCCTCCCTCTTTATAAGGCTGAATAGTATTCCATTGTGTTTATATATCACAATATTTTAATCCATTCATCCAATGTTCTTTACCTATGTTGCATCCATATCTTAGCTTTTATGAATGATGCTGCAATGAACATGAGACTGTAGATATCTTATTGGCATACAGATTTCAATGCCTTTGGATAATTACCCAGAAGTGGGATTACTGGATGACGTGGTAATTGTATTTTTAGTTTTCAGAAGAACCCCCATACTCTTTTCCATAATGGCTATATTAATTGATATTTCCAACATTGCACAAGCTTTTCCTTTTTTCCACCCCCTTACCAACACTTACCTTTTGTCTTTTTGGTAATATCCATTCTAACGGGTGTGAGGTGATATGTCATTGCACATAACACTGTACCCCATAAATATATACAATTATAATTTGTCATTTAAAAATAAAATTTCAAAGAGAAAAATTTGTCCAGGCACAGTGGTTCATGTCTGTAATCCTAGCACTTTGGGAGGCTGAGGTGGGAGGATTGCTTGAGGCCAGGGGTTCAAGACCAGCCTGAGCAACATAGCGAGACCCTGTCTCTACTAAAAATAGAAGAAATAGCTGGGCACAGCGGCACAAGCCTGTAGTCCCAGCTACTTAGGAGGCTGAGGCAGGAGGATCGTTTGAGCCAAGGAGTTTGAGGTTGCAGTGAGCTATGATGACGCCACTGAACTCCAGCCTGGACAACAAAAGAGCAAGACCCTGTCTCAAAAAATAAAAATTAAAAAGAAAGAAAAGAAAAATTTACTGGCCAGAGAGGAGTAGGCAGTATATTGAAAGATAAAACTACAAAGGACATTGCTAAGTTTGGAGAAGTGAAGTAAAACATGTTCAATGAGACTGTGCAGGACAATTCCCAAAGGGAGCCTAAGCCTTGGTGGTGATTAAAGCAGTTTGAGCTTCCTTCCTCCCTCCCTCTCTTTCTCTCTCCTTTCCTCCCTTTGTCAATATTCCCATATATTGATGTGTGGGTATGGGTCAGTGGGGAGTTAAGTAATCTTTCCAGTTAGATTATTTCTTTATGTAAAACATTTAGGTTAAATAAAATATTAAGCTGACGCTTTTGTCTTTCTGCAGCTCTCGGCAGATGGGACTCACGAAGGGCACAGGCTTTCCCAGTCTGCAGCACGAAGAGCAGCTCATCACCCATCACTAAGCAGGAGTAGGGAGTGGGGGGCTGGGGTGGGAGGATGTAAGTGCTGAAAGCAGGCTACTGGTGGACTTGCCATGCTTATCAATGACCCTCGGATCCATGTGCTTCTTCTGGTGATGCTCATAAGCTTCAGAAAAAAAAAAAAAAGGGGTCAGAGCAAATGTCATAGCTCTTTGTTAAAAGTTAGATTTTGTGGTTTGTCTCTTCTGCTCAATAGTTCCTCCTGGTCAGGTCAGTCTAAGACAAATTTGATCTGCTTTAGGGTAAGCGTTTGTACATTCTTATAAGCATGTTCCATTATATTTGTTCCTCTTTTTCCCCTAGCTGGGAATTTAGAATAAAATTTGCAATTCATGTTAGAAATATAGTCCCTTCTTTCACCAAGAATTGGCAAATAATGACTTAGTTTACTTTTAGTCATTGCCAATTCTTTTTATTTGCTAAAATATTGATTCTTATTTGAAGAGAATTCAACCAGCATACAAACAATACCAACAACTTTAGCCTACTATTAGTTGTAAAGGTAATAGGAAAACCCCAGGCATGAAATGGAAGTTTGAGTCTGTCTAGAAGTGCATTGATTCCGTGTTATTATAACCCAATTAAACTCCCAGAGTGTTCCTGAGCACGGCTGTACCTCATTGGTAGGGTGGATCTCCTGTGCCCTCCCACTGCTCCCTGGGGTCCCTATTCATGGCACTATCACCCTGCTTGGTCTGTCAGGGCAGGATTTGAGTCTGTCCAGTAGCTAGGCAGCATCTGGCCAATAGTAGGTGCTCAGTAAATACTTAATTAAATGAATGGATTATTTTTTTACCTTTTAAAAATTTATTTCCTGAGTGAAAATTATAACTTTAAGAAATATCTATAATGGAAGTATAGATAAACATAATGAAAAAGATTTTCAAATCGTATAAGTGCCTGGAAAAAGAAAAACTTGTAAATGTGTGCGTGTATATATACAGACAGACGTATATATACAACTCCCTCCGAGATTTATTATATTGTTCCAATGCACATGATAAATAAAAAGCCATCAGCTGTCTGCCTTCTCATTCCTCCATCACCAAGTCACTCATATATTAAGGATAAAGTCTGAAGCAATTACTAATATAGCTCTGACCTTCTTTCCCTATATCCGTTGTATTATGAGATCCAGCTATTTTCCTCATTAGACTATCCCCTGACTATTCCATTTCAATATCTTTCCTATTTAGATTTAATATCCAGAATGCTCTCACAAGCAGTTTTTCTATTTAAACACACTGAACCCAGAAATTGATGGATGTTTGTGATTTATATGTCAATGTGAAAAATGAGAGACAGAGTATATTAATATTTCTGTTTATATAAGCTTAAAATAGTTTGCTGTTAACACGTATACAAAATATGGTGCTTTATATAATCAGCATAATCTGTTGATGAGATTGTCAAAAAGGGGTGATTATAATCAAGTTAGTAACTATAGACAATAGTAAATATTTAAGATATTATATTTTTACTTTAATTGGAATTTTAAGATAGATTATTTTTATAAATTTTTGTGGAGGGGTCCTATTTGTCCTTAGGCTTTCATGTTACAAATAGTGATGTAACACAGTCTGCAAAGCTTGCAAAACCATATAATTCTTTATCCTAAGGAATTAGAGACATTATTGCAACTAATAACAGTATATATTTCTTTCTATACACCTGTTCCTTCCTTTGAGTGTATTAAACAAATAGAAAGTAAATAATTAAAATATGTAAATACATCTGGGAATTTTAAGTATACCTCTAGGATAAGGTTAAATTAATGCATGTGTACATATAATTTTTTCCTATCTGGTAGAAAATATATAAGCTAAACAAATATTTATTAAAATTTTAAGTTTATGACAGGAAACTTGGACACATACTCATTATAAGTCATTTATTATTTTAATTTTTAAAAATCTTAGTTACAATTTATACACATGATATTTTATATGCAAGTAGTATTTCTAGGAATATTCCTGAATTTCATCAAATAGTGCAGATTTTCAAAAATTCAGTTTTGAAAACACAATGAATTTGATCCTAACACAGATTCAACATTTTAGGAGATAGATGCTGTGAATAAATGTATAGTTAATGTTCCTGACCATTTCCTACTTTGTCACACTGAACATAAATCATGCCTAGATTTTCTTGTGTCTAAGATTTTTTTCCCATTCTGTCTGAATTTTAAATATTCGATCTCATTTTCCCTGTAAATTAATTTATTTTATGTTATATTCTACTTTTTAATTAAAAATATGGATACCATAGATATATAAGAGCTTGAGTAGTTTTTAAATATGTAAGATATTTTTTATATAGTTTATTGCATTTCCTAATTTATATAATTGAACATTCAAGCTCCTTTATTTCATTTATACTATTTATATGGACATTTTACATTATCCATTTGAAATTAATGCTCTGAAGTTGCCAGTGTATGATAAACATGTAGGCCACTGTTTTCAAGAGCCCTGGTTGGGTCATCTCCAATGAAAAAATAAGGATGATTGGTTTATCAACAGTAATATTCAACTGGATGATAAATGTGGTGCTTTCTTTATTGGATTTTAAAATATTTCCACCCTATGGGACCCACAATTCCTTTAGAGAAGCTCCCTTGAATGTCTTCATGTTACAGAGGGTCTTAGGTCATACACTCTTATGTCTGTAACCAAGGCCACAGTGCCCTCAAGGCATTCTCCTGTCAAAATATGTGTAGCTTGAATTAGAAATGGAGAGACAAACTTATGTTATAGCAAACATACAGATTTCTTTCTACCCATTCTCAGCAACTTTGTTTAAACCACGGACGTGTGGTTCAGATACGGTTCGGATCTGGGCCCTGCTGTTTCTGCTGAGATTCTGAACTCCTCTCTTGCATTCTGAATTCTACTGTGTCCAGGCAGAATTTATTACAAGGAACAAAGTTCTCAGGAAGCTACTGGTGGAAGTACCATTGCATTTGCCAACAGATTCAGTTTCCCACTTAAGGTGATTAAGAGATTTTGATGTAAAATTCTGAGAGACAACATGTTTGTCTTTGCTTTTTTTCCTCTCTTGTGCTTTTCACTAATGTGTGATGTTAACTTTCCCTCTTCCCCTCTCTCGCTACTATTATAGATTCCAAGCTTTCCCTGCGGATAATTAAGCCAATCAATTGGTGTGAAGGGACTAGTGGAAGGAAGGTCATTTTACTTCTCCCTGGATCCTTCCTTTCTACTTAAGAAAAAAATTTAAATAAACTTCATTTTTTCCCTTTCTTAATTTAAAAATTACTTTGAGTAAAATACAACTCCTAGTCCTTGTAATCCTAGAGCTGAGACTTTCTGATTGGGAGTCAAACTTTTATGCTGTGGTTTATTATTATGAAGGAAGAATACTGGACAATATCTTCGTAAATTTCATTATATAGAGAATTGCCCATTTGTTTTCATGTGAGATGATCATTCTTCATTGAATATTGATGGGTTAAAAAATATTATCTTGTGACTTTGGTTAACTTGAGGTGTCTTCTGAGTAAACTCTTTTTCCCAACCAATGTACAGTGATTAAATTTCTGATCAACTAGGAATACCTTAAAATATGCATAGAATTGGAAATTTCATAGTTTTAAAAGAGAAATATTATAATTGAATTGCAACTTTGCTCATCTAGTTCTTAATTCTTTTCATAGGCCAAGGGACCTAGATCATGTCAGATGAAAAAGTGATTGATTATTCACTGATGTTTGTATTCTTAGGGTATTGTTATAACTACCATCCTCATCCCAACCCCATGAAATAGGCAGGGCAGGTATTATATCCATTTTATGGATGAACTAACCTTGAATTAAATGACACACCCAGACTGCCACAGCCAATGGAGAGCTAGATTAAACCCTAGGCCACCTGTATGCTAATTTCATGTCTTTCCATTATATGGTAGTGCCAGCCACTGATAATCTTGTGGGAAGACTTTCAAGGAGTTGTTCTTGGCCTGGGTTATATACCTCATTGCTCTGTAGAAAAATTTCAAGGCCAAAACAATTTATTCAAATTGTCCCATATAAATACATCACATACCATGAGCAAGTGTCATTTTTCTGGACCATGAAGGCCATAAGACTCCTCCATTTTTGTTCCATGGTTCTGGCAGGTAAGTGACTTACCTTTTGATAAATTTTTCTTTTAATAATTTTTTAATTGAAACTTAGTACCGAATTAAAAAAAAAAACAACTGGCAAATCACCTATGTAATATTTCATGTTTAATATTTATTTTGTCCTTGATGGATTTCCAAAAGGAATCTAAGGATTTCCATTTATTAATAATAACAATTGAACATTTTTGGTGTATGCCAGTTTATTGTGCTAAACGCTGTATATATGTAAAACAACTGCTAACATACCAGGAGGGATGTGCCAGCTGCTGATCAAAAATCTTTACATGTATTAACTGATTTAGTCTCTCAAAACCCCAAGAGGCAGATGCCATTTCTATCCCTGTTTTGCAGAAGAAAAAACTGCAGCCGAGCGAGGTAAAGTACTTTGTTCCAGGGCATAGCTAGTAAGTTAGAACTGAGATTTGAACCTGGGTAATGTGGTTCTAGAGTCAATGCCCTTAACCATGATATCTGCATATTATATATTACTGTATACTCTTTATTAGCTTAGCCAATAATCTTAACAAACCTATAAGCTACGCTTTATCATTGCCATTTTAAATATGATGGAACTAAAGCCTAGGAAGTTTGAGTAGCTTATCTAAAGCCATACAGCTAGTAGGTACAAGAGCCATGGCTGACCCCAGGAACATATCCCTGGTGAAGAATAAGGAAGGAGAACTGGGAAAGGATAGTAGGGTGGTGAGAAGACTTTTAGTAACATGCAGGAGAAATTGAATGGGAAGTTCAGGTGGACAAAATGATAGATACAATAATAACCTGAGTACATGCTGAACTGAAACACTGAGGAAGGTAAGTTAGGATGATGCCTAGATGTCTACGCATGAAGTTGTTCATTTTATGATATTATCTGCTTGGTTTGAATGTTGAGAAACAGAAGTGAGAGAATGGGATTTTCTATTTATTGGAGTGGCATTTTGTTTATGAAGTATTGTAAGGATAAGCATTCCTAATTCAACCATGTGATATGGAGCAGTGGTCTTCTAACTCCAATTTCTGTACTCCGGGGCAGAAATTGGTGTGTGATGTTTTTCGTCGTGGTAGGTGGGTACAGATAGTTTTTTAGGGCTTCTGAACATGTGTGTGTATGAGTGTGTGTGCGCATGCCTGTGTGATGGCATGGCAGTCTGGTGAAGCATAGTGACCGTTTCTTAAAATAGTTTTTAAATGCATAGAATAAAATATATAAGATTATAGAGGAAACAAATTATATTGAAAGATTCTTATTAAGATATTTCAAAAACAAATTTGTGATATTCCAATATATGTGCTTCTTTATTAATGCATTAAATAACAAGATCCAGCATCAGGTCTCATAACTATCATAATTTCAAATTTATGGTGAATTTGAATAATATTATGCAATCTCTACAATAACTATAATGTGATACAAAAATATATGATTTCTATTTGTGACAAAGTGACATGTACTGTGAATACTGTAATAGTTTGTTGTCTGCTTTCGAAATTGAAAATGCTAAGTTTTAGTTAGAATTAGTGAAATAGATTTTTTTCCCATTAAAGTTCATAGATCTGCTCATTGCATTTGGTCATTCAGGCTTTTAAGTATCTTTTATTCTACAAGTTTCAGTTTCTCCTACCAGCACCACCTTTTCATGCCATTGGTTTGTTGGAGAAAATAAGTTATTCATTTTGAAGAAAGTCCAACATTCTTGATTTGACTTGTTACTTCTTCATGGTAGTGTCATTTAAATATTTTTCTATCTCCCATATATCCTCTGTTCCATGTACTTCCTATAACTAGTCATGGGTTCTAGAAATTGAATAGGTTCATGTTCAATAATTTTTGACAAGAATACTTCACAGGTGGTCCTGTGAACTCCCTATCGCATCACACGAGGAGGCACAATAGAAATTTATTGCTCACAATTCTGAAAGCTGGGAAGTCCAAGATCAAGGTGCCAGCACATTGTGTCTGGTGAAGGCCTGTTCCTCATAGGTGGTGCCTTCTGTGTGTCCTCAAATGGTGGAAGGGACAAGCAAGCTCCCTTGAGCCTCTTTTATAAGGGTACTCATCCCATTCATGAGGGCAGAGCTCTCATGACCCAGTCACCTCCCAAAGGCCCGACCTCTTCATCCCCTGTTGCACTGGGGGTTAAGTTTCAACATATGCATTTGAGGGAGGGGAACATTCACACCATAACAGGGTCGAATTCTGAGACTTGTTATGCATTTACTATCTGGAATTCTATTTTTTTAAAAACAACTTTACTGCATCAACTATTCAGCAATCTTATAATAGAATTTATATAAAAAGGAGAGTATAAATGTGTGATTTTTTTCCCTTCAGTTATCAATTTTCAATGCAATCAATATTCAATTTTTGTCTTGGCAAACACACACATATGCACTACCTGTCTGTCTGTATATCCATTGAAGTCAGTCATTTATCTTTTGGATGCTCAAATTGTACCACTTCAAGTTGGCACCAGTAAGGTGTGATGCTTTCTTTAATTTTTTGAATATAAAGGTGTCCTAAGTTCCTCTTACACATTTCTTACCTTAGACTTAGAATCAGTCATTTTCCCGAGGAGTCCTATCCTTCCGATGAGGAATGGTAGCTAGAAGCCACAGTCTGGATGCTAGAGGAGCTCATTCTTACTAGGTTGTCATTGCTTCTATTTTTTTTCAGGGCATAGAGCTAGAAAATATGCATGTTCATAAAAGAGAATGATTAATCATTATTTCCTGCTAGTATTTTCAAATCAAATTAAAAGTAGAGGGTTTTAAATTATTTTTAAAAACATTTTTCTCTCATGCTGAAATATTTCTAAAAAGTATAAATACAATTACTTGCTTTATGCTATCATACATTCATAATAGTTTCAAAATTAAAACACCAATATTAAGAATAACAATAAAACCACTGGATCCATGTTAAGATTTCTTCATGCTTTGCCCTTTGAACATATACCATTAGAGATACATGGTCAAATATTTCCTTTAAAGTCACTTTTTGAGGTAATTCCTTTTTTTGTGTATGTATGCTAACAACATGAAAAACAGGTTTTTTTGTTTTAGTATGTGTTCAACTAACAGCAGTTTACTTTTATTTCTTTTAAAATTAATTTTGTTTTTTAATTAGATAAAAAAATGCTACAGGCTTAAAGGTAAAAGCTATATAACAACATACAGCAGAAGGGTAACCCTTGTTTTCTTCAAGGATTCCCTCCATCCCCCAATAATGTAACCATTTTTGTTAGTTTTTGGTTTATTCTTCCATTTTTTCTATTTGAAATTATAAAGGAATACAAATATATATTTAGATGCCTCTTCTTTCTTACAGACAAGGTAGCATTCAGAGATACTTTGTTCTGCACCTACTTTTTTCCTATATAATATATCCTAGAGATAACTCCATATACTAGATAGAGGTTTCTTCATTCCTTTTTATGACTTCCCATTCCACAGTTTATTCTGTATTGAAAGATAAATAATGCTTCACTGAAGATCTCTGTATATCATTGGGATAGATTTCTAGAAATGGTATATTTCTGGTCAAACAGTGAAAAAAATATGTAATTTAGCAGATATTGTTAAATTCCCCTTAATAGGGTTGTACAACTTTGCGTCTCTACCAGCAATGTACACGAGAGTGTTTATTTCCCCAAAAGATATGTTTTTCAATTTGATAGGCAAATCTGAGGCAGGTATTTCATGAACCTTGCTTGCAGAAACATAGTTTAGAAATTATTTATGATAGAACCAAAAGGAGAATAAAATACTGCTAAAGACTTATTAAAAATTGATTAAACATGACTATGTTCAATTTATGATTTTGGAATGTAAGTGAATTGCATCTGTGTTCCAATATTTTATTCTATTTATGGGGGACAAAGATTAGTAGTCCTTCAAATTAATTACATTAGAACAATAAAACTCCCCCAGATATCAAAGGTGAGGAAAGCATCTGCATTGCCAGCGGTGACCGAGGAGTTTTTAAAAATGGAAAGTTGTCCGGGCGCGGTGGCTCACGCCTGTAATTCTAGCACTCTGGGAGGCCGAGGCGGGTGGATCACTCGAGGTCAGGAGTTCGACACCAGCCTGAGCAAGAGCGAGACCCCCGTCTCTACTAAAAATAGAAACAAATTATCTGGCCAACTAAAAATATATATAGAAAAAATTAGCTGGGCATGGTGGCGCATGCCTGTAGTCCCAGCTACTTGGGAGGCTGAGGCAGGAGGATTGCTTGAGCCCAGGAGTTTGAAGTTGTGTGAGCTAGGCTGACGCCATGGCACTCACTCTAGCCCGGGCAACAAAGCGAGACTCTGCCTCAAAAAAAAATAAATAAATAAAAATGGAAAGTCACAGAAGGAGGGGGATGAACAAATATACCAGTATTGTGGCATTTTTGAAGATCTGGCATCTGTTAGCTTCGAGGAAGCAAGTACAGACATTTCTCAGTGTTACCAGAAGTCAACAACTGGTTCCCAGTCTATAAATGAAGGAAGACATATTAAACAGACAAGAAATAATTATGTTGACTTGTGAAATCCATTTGGTAACATTTAGCAGCTGATGATGAGTACACATCTGAGGTTGACGGACTGTACAGTACATGCATGTTGCGAGTATTAGGAGCAATTATAAATAGAAAATGTTAGCGCTGCATTTTTAAGGGACAAGTTGTTGCTTTACTTCGTTTTACCTAGGCTGACAGATTGATAGTACTGTTTAGTATCCAACAACTATTCCACTGACAATCTAAGAATTTTGAGAGACTTTTTTTTTTTAAGTTTTATAAAAATGTCTTGTTATAAATGTGTTTTCAAGAGATCTTTTCATTTACCCTACCCTGTTTTCCTTCTTGGTTCAGTTCTAATCCTGCCGGTTAGTTCAAGTTCATGTTCAACATCTTTACCTGCCCAATTCCGTAAGGACTGTCACCCCGATCCTGGAGTTTCCGAAGCCACCTGTCTGGCCAGGAATTGCTGCTGGTTTCCATCTAAAATCCCAGGGATCCCTTGGTGTTTTGCGAAAGTTGATTCATGTTCTTTAGTAGCTGCCTCCGAACGAATTGACTGCTTTCCAGAGTCAGGGGCCAATGAAGCTACCTGTATAAAGCGCGGATGTCACTGGTGTGTTACCGACAATACCAAGGTTCCATTTTGCTTCTACAATTCCAAACAAGAGGCTGCTTGTGTCACGAGGTTTCCCATCGAGAAACGCATTGATTGCCATCCTCAACCAGGAGCCTCCCAAAAAAGCTGTGAAGCTAAAGGCTGTTACTGGTGTTCTACAAGTATGGCCAACATTCCCTGGTGCTTTTACCCAGCAGATGGTCCACATGGCTACGTCGTAAATGATCATCCTCAAAAGACAGCTCTAGGATGGAGGTATATATTTCCTAGAACGTTTAATAAGCACTTCTACCACCTAAATTTTCTAATCCATCCTCATGGGTTTATTTGGTACACGTGACCTCAGAGATTATATTCTATTTTTATTCGCTATATCCTGGCAACTCTGAGCTTTCACGGTGACTCAGAAAGCCTAAAATAGATGGCTTTTTGCTTTCTACCTTACTTGAAAAAACACAGTTTAGAATTTTACATTAAATCACTATCCCAACTCACCTGTTGAAGAGGAGGTTGCGCTTGTTTCTTAATCAGTTGTGCGGGCCGTGCCAAATAGCCAGAAACACTCACTATTTTATGTGGAGAAATGATTCATTGTAAACAAGTCGGGCTAAGGTAAAATTCTTGTACTTTCTGCTATCATGCAAATCTTTTAGAAAGAAGCTTTTTTTCTTTTGGTGGCATATCTTTTGGGAAGCATGATAAAAGAATGAAAAACTGCCCTTACAGCAACTATTTCATGATAACATCTGAAATCATACTTTGAAGTAATCCGAGTACTCACTCTAATTAGTAAGTGCAAAAATAACTCAATTACAAATGATATGCTGCTTAACTTTTATAAGGAAAAAAAAAGATAGTCATTTTTCTTTAGTTAAGGTTCTCAAGAGAAAAGCCAGATTTAATGGGTCAATGTCACTAAAAAAATTTGCCCATGTGCTGATTTTTGGAAACTAGATTCTTGATTTGGAAGTGTTGGATATATTTCTGAGAAATCTATGGAATGTAAAAATTGTGGCATTTATTTAGCTGGAGCTGAGCAGAGTGTTATGAAAGCTAACTTTACCTCAAATTCTGCTTGGAATCTATGATCTATTTCCCCTTTGCGTTGCATGACCAGGGCTTGAGAACTGTTTCAAAATCTGCTTTTTAGTTACATTTCTTGCCAGGGAGTGATATAAAATTTAATGATGGTGCTTACTTAGGAGCAGGGATTGGGATGACCATCCTTGTTAAGGACAAAGGCAAAAAAATGACTACAGAGATACTAGCAGGAAGCAGAAGGGTAAGATCTGAGCTGAAAGGAGCTGATTTATAATAAGGTAGAACATAGTAGTCTCAGAAATATAGTGAATTCCAAATTGAAAGAAGAGAAGAAAAATATCATTACATTTTGTTTTTATTGCTTCTGGACCTCCAAATTCCTCCGCTTTGAGGAAACCAATCTATTTTACAGACTCAAAAATAGAACTTGATTGAGCTAACTTACATTATATGCTATTTTCTGTTATTCTAAATTTGCCATTGGTTTGAATTTTTATAGATTTTGGCAGAGACCATCATGACAAATGTTTTGCATACTGATTAAAATCTGAAATTAAAATAAAAAGAGCTCAGGATAAGAGCAGTGAACCATAAAATTGAATTAAATAAATCAAAATCAGATAAGTTAAGTTATAAACAAGTTAAATGCGGACTGGGAACAAAAGTTATATGGAATGGAATTGCCTGAAAAGCAAAGGACACTGGGCAATTCACTAAGACTGAATGTCAGTGTCTTCCCCATCTGGGCTGCCTCTGGCTCATTTGTGATGTGTACCCAGCCCCGCATTTAACTCTGGGCCTGGGAGATCTCATTATGTCTTAATTTGACCACCAGATGACTTTGCTTACTGAATTTAGACAGCTCCTAAACCATAATGAATTCTTTGTGAATCAGGTCTTTGGAAAGAATGTTCCAGAGCGAAAAAATGTAAGTAAGAGGTGCTTTGCCATACTAGACTAAAAATGATGGATCTCACCAATAATTTACCTGAGGAAATGGGCCTCTGTCCTTGAACCTGTCATTGGAAGGCTTAGCTGGAGTGAGTGGGTGGTGGCGATGGTGGTGTTGAATTGGAGGTTCGGGCAGCTGGGATGCATGTGACAATTTCATACAAGGCTGTGCAAGGTGAGGGAGGAGGCTGGAACTAGGAGGAGAGAGGCTGTGCCTGGAGCTTCGGTGATCACCCGTGATTGCCCGCTGATAACTTCCAGGACAAGTTTTTAGAAGTCATTGATGGCTGACTGAATATGACTAGAGGAAAACCCACTGTTCGTTATTTCATTCTACTACAGAGAAGGTTGTATTATAATCAGTTAAATCAGAATTAGATGACAAATTTTTGTTTTTTACTATTGCAGCTTTTCCTATTCTTAGAGATATGCTGCAACAGAAATTAGTTGATTTTTCTTATTCCCATTCCAGTGTTTAACATCTATTCCTCAATGTTTTTGCTCTCTGTAGGACATTCTTTTATCTTAATTTTCCTTTCCCTGTTAGAATAAATTGTTTATCTCTCTGTTTATCGATGTTCTTTCTACCTGAGGAATTCTTTTCATTTGTAAAAATAAATGTTTCATTTGGGCTAATAAAATTAGTTTATCTTATAGGATAATATTAAAGAAGCGTGACAATATATCCCTGTTTGGAAATGATATTTCCCCACTTGCAATGGATATAGAATTTCATACCAAGAATCGGCTCCGGTTTAAGGTAGGTGGAACTGATGGTCTGTATTTTTCATGAATGTAGTGTTTCCTAACGGGAGGTTTCAAATGTCATAACATCTTTTGATGAAATACTTCATAATATCTCATTCTGGTGGTAACTACAAATTTCCCATTTCACTTATCATTAACATTAGAACTGGTTCATAACATTAGAATTAGATCATTTTTTAAAAATTAATACAATGTTTACTCTTCTAATATGTTTTAGATTTATGATCCTAATAATAAACGATTTGAAGTTCCACTCCATGTTAATTCTCCCTTACATGCGTCTGCTGAATCCAACTATGATGTTGAATTGATAAATAATATGGTCTCTCGATTCAAAGTAGTAAGAAAGAAGACAAAGACAGTATTGTAAGTACTATTCATATTAATAAAATCTTAGTTTTGTCCTTACAAACAACACATACCTGGAGATATTATGGAGGTTACAGAATTAGCAAATTTAGAATATTAGAAATATTAGAATATTAGAAATAACTTAAAACCATGTGGAGGACAGGGAGAATTTTTCATTTAGCTTCTTGTAAAATTGTGTATTCAGGATAATTGAACTGTAAGGATGGTTGTTATTCTCAGTTTTAAAATTCTGTGTTCCCTTTTGAAATTCTAATTTAATTGAACTGGGACATGATATATGTTCAATAAATATTGTCTGTTATTATTTTCACTATTATTATAATAAGTGATGATTTTCTTGTGTATTGTGATAATCAAAAACATACACTTAATAGTTCAAAGTAATATTGATTATTTGAATTATTTTGGGCCATGTTGTCATTATTATGCCAAAGAATATCATGCCAAATTTTGCTCTGGATTAAGTATATCTACATAATTATGACCATCCAGTTCCTTTCAATATATGGCCTTGAAATATAATATGGTTATGTCTATACAGAAAGTAAAGCTTTCCTTGATTTAATAACTCAATGATCAGCTTCTGGTTCTAATAGTGCCACAGATTTCAATATTTATATAGCTCATTTAGCTATCTTTATTCCATGGGGCTACACTAAGTTTTTCTAAGTATGGTAGATTAAAAATGGCCACAAATACTGTACAGCTCCTCCCATCAAGAAGTGGAGTCTATTTTCTCACTGCTTAAATCTGGGCTGATTCTGTGTAATACTTTGACCAATAAAATGCAAGGGATATGATGTGTGACTTCTAAGATCTGGCTTCAAAAAGCCTTGCAGCTTCCTCTCTTGGACCACTCTTGCCATCATGTGAAGAAGACTGAAATGAAAGTCTACAGAGAAAAAGAGGCCCAGATGTTTAATTTGTTTCAGCCATTCCAGGTGAGTTTCCAGACTTATGAGTATGTCCTGTTACACCATCCAACCGCAGGTAAGCTGACACCTTGTTCCTTTCTGACCACAAGGTGCATGAATTCCAGTTTGTGCCTATATTGTTAATAGTTGTGAGACCAGAATCATTGTCCAGTCAACCCACAAGATTATAAGAAATAATACTTTTTTTTAAGCCATTGAATTTTTGAGTTGTTTGGTATGCAGAAATTGATAGCTAATATATAAAATTTGTTACAATGGCACACCTTAGAAGAAATACAGTGTCATTGGTAACAAAAATATAAATCATCTATCATTGGCTTTGGGACCCAATGATGGGAAGACGTTGGAAATAGTGAAAAATTAGTGAAAGCTGGTGGGATGGTGAACAAACTGTTAATGGAAGCTGGAAGGATGGCCACTCATGTTTTGTACCATTACCCACAGTAATTTGGAAGGTAGAAAATATACCTAATGAACTTACATATTTGGCAAAGGAGATTTCTGGGTAGAATACTGAAAAGATTGCTTTCTTTGAACTGTGTATAATGTTATAGGGCGAGAGAAATAAACTAAGCAATGAACAGTACAGTTTTTAAGCAGAATTTAGAAAAAATATAGAGGGCCCTGGACTGGATGAATTGCAATCTAAAATTGTTTTTCATCCTCAGTCTCTGAAGTCAGCAAAATATTTCCAAATAAATATTAATAAATGGCCTCAGGTAAAGACCAAAAAATGTATAACTATAAGAGCCTTTGTTGAGATCATGGAACAATTTATAATGATGTCTCATAGACCTTCTAAACTAGACAAAAGGGCTTTTAAAAATCTTAAAGACATTTTCTCACAGTGCTCTGCCCACAATAAAGAGGACTGTATATTAAAAATAATTATGAATATGGCTTTGGGGGCATGGAATAGACCTAAATCATATTTATAGAAAACCCACAAAGGATTTAAGGGCATCCTATCAGCTTGAACTAGAAAAGCCAGAGACTGTTCAATAGGATGAGGTGCCTCTGAGACCCCATTTTCTATTGCCAGCAAGTAGGATTAGAAAACTACTCAGCTATTAACATGGGCCACTTTTTTATGATGAAGTAAGGACCTCTCAAAAAATGACACCTGGGGCCTTAATGAGGAGCCAAGAGTCACAACAATGGATTAGGCAGGGATCAAGTCTTAAGAGGCAAAACAGGACTCTAGTCCAGAAACATTTTCTAGAGTAGGGGACCCTAACAACCTGTATCTGGTTGGATTTCAGAATTTCTATGGACTGTAGATTGCTATACACTTGTTATTATTTCCATTTTTATTAGGAATGGTTATTGCAATTCTCCTATGCTTGTTCAACCATTGTACATTTGGTGTGTGGGGGCAGATATTTTACCTTTGGATCAAGGTGACTGCACCTGAGGAGACTTATCATGGTCATGAGATTGTGGATGTTGAGTTAGATGCTGTAATGGGTTTGAGTTTTTACAGATTTTAGCACAGACCATCATGGAAAATGTTTCAAATACGAGATTAAGATCTGAAATTAAAATAAAAAGAGTTCAGGTTAAGAGCAGTGACCCATAAAACTGAATAAAAGAAATAAAAATCAGAGAAATTAAATTATAAATAAATTAAATTCTGACTGGGAACAAAGGTTATATGGAATGGAATTGCCTGAGAAGCGAAAGGACGCTGGGCAATTCACTAAGACTGAATATGAGTGTCTTCCCTGTCTGGGCTGCCTCTGGCTCATTTGTAATGTGTACCTTAAGTATAAAGAGAAAATTAAACTTCTTCAGTATTTACTTGGTGTTTGTTATTGGGAATAAGGAGGAATAAAGGACATATTATTTGTACTCAAAAGGGCTAACTAGGTCAGCTGAGAGAATGAAAAAAATGCCACATGGGATGGGAGGAATGTAAAAGCAGATTTTTATTCTGACAGGAAAAATTAGATAAGACTTCAGGGAAAAGATGGCTGCAGTGAGGCCTTTTTAAGCTTAAGAGAACCACAAAAGAAAGGCATGGAAGAAGGAAAAGACTCTGGATATCTTCCAGTTATAAAAAGACTAGTATGACAGGAAATAAAAGGAGGTAATATAAAGTGATTTTATAATTCCTGTCAGCTCATATAATAATTGTTGGAATGCATGTGGTTAGAATTCTATCATCTATTCTTACATACAAAAGATATATCTTGTCTAGACAAACCCCTTTCACCCCTACATTCTGAATAAATAATATTTACTTACATAAGCCATAGCATGTGCCCCTCTGGTTAGTTGAAAAGCAATATTAAATATAAAGAATTGATAAATATGGAGAATTCTTTATTATAAATGCATATAGAGAGCTATCTTTTTTGAAACAATAAATAAAATACTAAGGCAATTTTATTTCACTTTTGATAAACTTGGCTTTTTATCTGATCTCAGTTTTATTTCATTTATAAAAACTTAAGAGGAAAGTAATGTGGTATTATTTTATGTTTTCATCTTATTTTAGTTTCACTTGAACGAGAATGCTTTATTTGAATGGCATTTTTAAACTCAACATTGTTATTAATAACATAATGCTATTTCCTGTTTTTGACTTATTAGAGTCTAGCTTGTGGACTGATAAAGTATTTTTAATGTCTAATGTGGCTAATTTCAAAATAAACAATGAGAATGCTTTATTTGAATGGCATTTTTAAACTCAACATTGTTATTAATAACATAATGCTATTTCCCATTTTTGACTTTAATATTAGAGTCTAGCTTGTGGACTGATAAAGTATTTTTAATGTCTAATGTGGCTAATTTCAAAATAAACAATGTAATTTGGTCTTTTATCCAAGAAGTTTTTTTTTTCCTTTCCTTTGCCTTATTCTTTTTCTTTACATACAATCAGTGTTCATGGAAGGGAATAGAAGTGAATATTTGTTAATATGGCTTTGAAAATCTCAAGAAACTGGACTCTGTAATGGTGCTCACACTTTGAGAACACTGGAAGTTATAACAAGAAGCAGGAGAGAGAGGACTGACACAACTTATGCCTCTTGTATCAATTATTCCAGTCCTCGTGAACTGGCAGTAACAACTCACAATATGTCACATACTTATGGCAACCCGGCTGTTTCAAAACAACCAATGTGAATGTTATGGGTAATGATTAGATTCCTTGTTTGCTAAGGAAAAGGGAGCTGCAGAAGTATGCACCTAATAAAATATATATATATAGGAGGTTGCATTTCAGTTTTGTGGTTGAAAATAATGAGAAATGTAGCAGGTTGTCCTTCATTCTACTTTCCTTATATAAATAAATAACGCTTTAGATAATTCCAAGGAAACCAGGATCTTCTATAAACAGTAGCATAGACTGCTTTATGAAGGATCATTGATAGTACACTACTAAAGCTTAATTGATAACCATTCTTTACACTAAAAAGTCAAAGCCAAATGTTTTTTCTTCAATGGTGTTTTCTGAGAGCTACAGTTATCTTTAAGATTTATAGGCAAATTAAGCTGGAAAATATTTAATAATTCCTTAGAGGTGTGGTGACTGTTCCATAGAGATGGGCACCAGTATGGTCATAGCTGCTATAAAAACGTTGAAATATGTCCATAATGGTCAGTAGTTGCTGCCCTGGGCTAGCCTTGGGTTCCCCATGCTGCTCCCGTGTACCTCACCCTGTCTACCCCTTCAAAGCTCTCTAAATTTCAGCTCCCTAAATTCCCCCATGGTGTTCTGGTGCTCCCCAGCCCCTCTACCCCTTTAGAGCTCGCTAAATTCCAGCAAAAATTGTCATCTCTGGGGGCCTTCACGTCCCTACTTCAGGCTATGGCCCACATGGGTTCTGATTGGTCAGCACTTGCTGGGCTAATTTTTAATATTTTGAATAGAACCCTTTTGTATATCCTTTCTGAATGATTTCTTTGGAGTTCAAACTCGAACTATTAATATTCTTATGAAATCTTTGAGACAGATGCTTGCTAGTCAAAATAAAGCACTTTTTCTCTCTCGTTAACATTCTTATACGATCCTTGAGGCAAATGATTGCTATTGATATCATCAATTAATCAGAAAGGGCTGTGCTAGCATTTTGGCCTTTCTTTCAGGTCTTTGTGTCTAAGTGACGTTTTTATTGAACTATCAAGAAATTATACATAGAGGCTTTGATAAAGCGAAAGAGAAATCTTGTCCAGAGTCTTCTGATGACTTCAAAAATTAAATAAGATTTTCTGTTTATCAGGCTCTGAAAAACTTGCATTCAAGTTAGAACACGAGAAAAGGATAATAAAAGCTTTTTCCTATGGGAAACAGAGTTGATACATACTGTTAGTCTCCATAGACAGTATCTTACTTGCTCATGTTTGTTTCCCTGATCTCTTACCTGCTCAGGCCATGACATGTGCTGTTTTGCTCCTGTATTAGAATGTGCTTGTTTACTTCCACATATCCCATTGTGTTATGATAACCCATTGTTCCTGCTACTTATTCCTATGTGTATTTCTCCAGTGCTCAGGGCAGTGCATGGCACTCAGAACATTTTCTTCGAGAGAGATAGAGAGAGAGCGCGCGCGCGCATGCGTGCATGAAAGAGCAATGATTTACACCAGACGTAGTAAGTAACAACACTAAACATTTAAAGTGTTGTTACTTAGCAGCAGTCTCCTCAAATGTGTGAGAAACTCCCTTCTAGCAGTGGACTCAGGCCCACCTGCCTCTCCTGTGGACTCCGGCCAGGTGTGGGACCACAGGAGAGGTTGCGCTGAGGTGGGGGTTGGGAAACAGCATGGGGCCTCCCACCTCTGTGACTGCTGTAACGTCACCAACCCCACCACTGCTCTCCCCCTTTCCCTGAAATGCTTTGACGCTGTCTTCCACAATGTACCTAGCCACTCCAGCACAAAAGGTTTCTATAGTCAATTACCTTTGAAAAATGTCATATGTGAGAGTCACCTCTTGGAGTTTCATTATGCATTGTTCCTTATTTAAAAACTCGGGAAGAAGTCCTACAGAAAAGCAATCTAGCTAGGTTTGTGCAACCCAACATTTCTCAAGTTTTATTTGAACACAGACTACTTTTATTTCAAGAAAGACCTACTTTCATCTCAACAGATAAAATGTTTCGCTAAAATTTGAGCAGGCAAAGCTCACTGAATTCTGGCACTATTATTTGTATAATTTACATAAATTATATAAAAAAAGTCATATAAGTTATGTGACTTTACTCTTTCTGAGTCTCAGTTTCTTCCTTTATAACATGGAGTAATAATGCCTTTCCACAGGGCTGTCGTGAGGATTAAATGAAGTCCCATGGAAATTATAACCAGCTTAGGGGCAAGAATTTAGTAAATACTCAATAAACATGAATTTCCTACAATTCCTTCAAACCCCCTCACACCTGTTTTTATTTTATCATCCTCTTTTTGAGCTAACTTTACAGGATTTTTAAAAACCAGAATTTAATGGAGAAAAGTTTCTTATTAAGAAGCACCTGGTCACTGTCTTTCTGCTTCTTGTCTGACACAGGTGGGACACACTTTTTGGAGGCCTGATTTTTTCTAAACAGTTTATGCAAATAGTGACCACTGTCCCATCCACTTCCATCTATGGATTTGGTGAACATGAGCATCCATCCTTTAAGCATGACATGAATTTCATTACATATGGAATGTTTTCCAGAGATCAATCACCAATGGTAATATATAAATTTATATTCGTAATAATAGAGATCTGTTTATTGAAAGAAAAAGAGACCATGAATAATGAGTTTCTATAAGGAGCTATAAATTTACTCTCAAAAATCATATTGGTTTATACTTAGTCACAAAGACAACTTCAAAATTTTACATCCACTCGGGTTTTTACCAGTTTGCCTTTTACCCTCACAATATAAAATACACATTTTGGGGGGGCATGTCATTAACTGCTACCAGGTCTCATTGAGATAGGATAATACAATGATACTAAACCCTCAAAAAACATAATATTTCTTTTTGCTGTTGCAGGCATTTAGCAATCTCTATGGGGTTCACCCTTTTTATATGTGCATAGAGAATGATTTTCATGCTCATGGTGTTCTTCTCCTGAATTCCAATGCCCAAGGTAATGTGATTGTCTGGTTAAATTGTAAAGAAGCAAATGCACAATTTAAATGCTAATTTTGCTTTTTCTCCCTTTAAAAATACTTATTAATTAGAACCAAATAGAGTGAGAGATTGTCTGCAATTTAATACTTTGTTTCAAAATGGAAATTGTTTTAATGAAACATATACATTCATCCCAATATGTTGCAAAATGCTATTAAGGCACATAATACTAAAGACACATAACTCAAGAAATCAGAAGCCATTTGAACAAGCAATGTGAGAAATTTCATGATAATGCAGTGTCTTCAGCCTGCCATATTGTCTCAGCAAGGGAAACATTGCCATGGCCACCTTCCTGCATTAAGTTAGTCTAGAAATATTTGAAATATATTACCTCTGCAGTAGCTTTCCTTAATTGTGTGCTTTGGTTTAAACTAATTCCATCACTCCCTGACCCCTCTCTCTCTGTTGTATGTGTGTGTGTGTGTGTGTGTGTGTGTGTGTTTCAGGGGCAGAAAAATTCTATCTCTATCCTCTTATGGTCCCAAATGGGTCTGAGAATTAAATTGACCTAAGATAGACTAACAGGAGAAAACCATAGGGATTTATTTAATGCAAGTTTTACATGGTAAGGGGGCCCACGTAAAAAAATACAGACCCGAAGAAGCAGTCAGATACTTATACACTGAATTGGGCAAAGAATAGTAAATTGTGAAGAAAACGATTAAATTACATCGGGAGGCTTAAAACATGAGTTATTAATATTACAAGTTCTATACAGTATTCTCTTGGTCTCAACTTCCTGTCCTTGATGTTAAGAATGTTGCTTTTTTTTTTTTTCTAGCATAGGATGGGATTCTTTTGTGAGGGAATTTCATCTTATTCTTTTAAGAAACAGCACAAAGGTCAGAGTGATCATTTTGCACCTGCTGTTTTTCAAATGCCCTTAACTTAGTCAATATGGCACAATAGCATATTTTAACCACTTCAGTAAATGCAATATCTGACTGACTTGATGAACTCTTTGGAAAAGAGTTTTGGAAAAGAAAATTGTGAACACACAGAATTGGAAAATCCTGGCACACAGTTAGAAGTGATCACAGCTATGAGTCGTGCCTAATAGAATTAGATAACCAGCCTAGGTAGCATACAAATGGTAGAAATATTAAAATCGTGATCTTTTTAATACTTATTTTATTTGTGCTAATTCTGTACTTCGCTTTGTTCTTCTCAGATGTCACTCTCAGTCCATATCCTTCTTTAACATTCCGGACTATCGGAGGAGTACTTGACTTCTACATGTTTCTTGGCCCCACTCCTGAAAATGTTGTCCAGCAATACACATTGGTGAGTGCAGACCTGGAATGAATGCTTATGTTCCCATTGCCCTGCTTCAGACAAGGGGGAAGTGATTAGCATATCTATAAATTATCTACCCTTCAGCCTTCCAATCTTGAGGCTAATTGTACCCACATTTAGGCCGAGGCTCCTGACTTGTTTGTAATGTTATTAAACAAGGATTTTAAAACCTGTTGGGATAATTTAGCCACAATTTCCCTGAAATAAAATTATACCTTCCAAAAATATCCAAGACTTCTAAATTGAAGCATTTTTTTTCTCTCTAGTCCCAGCCACCCGACAATCTCTGTTGCGTTACTTCTTGGCTTTCACGTTCTATGGCACTTGGCAATTCTCACAAAAGTATCCAATTCCTGGCCACTTGGTTCAGTGAGGTCCATTAGAACTGGGTTTTGAGGAGTCAATGTTTGGAGGAAAATCTCCTGATAGGGAAGAACTCATGGAAAATGCAGTAGTGAACTTGGTTTATTCTCTGCTCTTCTCTCTTCCCGTCCTTTTTCTAGATTTTTCCTTGGGTGACGGCCTCTCTGTCCTCCTCCCCCATATCTTCCAGGCATTCTGTCCACAGATAGTAGCCAACACGTGCTGCTAATTCAGTGCTCATGCTCCATCAAACCATCAGTCTACAAATGATCTCTTCTCTCTAGGGTGAATTAGTCAAATATCAAAGTTCACAGGGATATTTGCAATTCAGAATAAGACACTTGGTGACTCAAATAATAGCTGTCTCACAAAATAGTTGCAGGCTTTATACTAAATGGATGGGAAAGGAGAAACAGATATGTGTTAGGCCAGGGGAGGGCCTTACCAGAGCTATTTAAATACTAATTATTAGAATGCCTTTTGTTAGATATCACTGAATTTGACCAGGCAGATTTCTGTTCTGAAAACTTAATGACAAAAGCCTTTGTTGGCCTGGCATGGTGGCTCATGTCCGTAATCCCAGGTCCGTAATCCTAGCACTCTGGGAGGCCGAGGTGGGAGGATCTCTCAAGGTCAGGAGTTCAAGACCAGCCTGAGCAAGAGTGAGACCCTGTCTCTACTAAAAATAGAAAGAAATTAGCCGTACAACTAAAAATATATAGAAAAAATTAGCCAGGCATGGTGGCACATGCCTGTAGTCCCAGCTACATGGGAGGCTGACGCAGAAGGATTGTTTGAGCCCAGGAGTTTGAGGTTGCTGTGAGCTAGGCTGATGCCACCGCACTCTAGCCCAGGCAACAGAGCAAGATTCTGTCTCAAAAAAAAAAAAAAGAAAGAAAAAAAAGCCTTTGTTATGATAATCATGGGGAGAGAAGAGGGAACTTTCCTAACAGGAGATTCCTCAGTTCTCTTAGAGACCACAGGGTAACTGATGGAGGTTCCTGGCTGAGCTGAGAACAAGGCCTGCACCAAATTTTATGGCAGAATCGCTGAAAGTGATTCTATAACACATGTGCTGCTTCACTTTTCCAAAGTCTACAGAAGCTCCTACATGGGATTTAGAAAAGATGGAACTGAGAGCAAGGACGTGAGGGAGGTTGCGGAGAGGGCTATATAAATTTGAAGTGACAGCCATCCATCTGTCCCTTTTTGCTTTCTGTTGGTATCTCCTGCAGGGGAATGGGTGACTGGGAGTTCCACCCATGCAGCACCTCTGCGCAGGACAAACTCGTTTTGATTCTAAAGCCTTTAGAATAGCTAGCAAGAGTGGTGACAAAGGTCAAGGCAAACTACTCCCCATTTACCTTGTCCCTTGAGCAATCCCTCACTTCCCTCAAGAACTGATCCAAAGCTAGAGGCCTAACAGAAATAAATTGTTTTCTTTCATCTTGTTGTTGATAATACAAACTTGTCTTAGCTCATTTAGTATTTCAGGGGAGATGATGAGCTGGTTATATACATCTGAATAATCGGGATTTCGAGTAAGAATACACATACCATATGGCCTGGCTTTGAATCCTGTCTCTACTCCTTATTTGTTGTGTGATCTTGGGCAAGTTACTTAGTTAAGTACCTTCTGGTGTCTCATTTTCGCCATTTGTACAACGAGGATAATGAAAGCACTTACCTCATAAGGTTGCTGCAAGCATTAAATGAAATAATAAACATGAAATGCATGTAAATCACCCATTACACTCTATTAAGTTCTATGCAATGGGCAGTTTTCTTATTTCATTGGACCTCTCTCCAACTTGGTGACTACTCCGTTCTTGAACACCACTTGCGAGGCTTTCGGAACAGTATTTCCTTGTTCTCTTCTAGTCCCTCTGGCTTCTTTTTCCTAATCTCTTGACACATGTTCTACTCATCCCATAAATGTTGGTTTTCCTCAGAGTTCTGTACTGTTTTCAAAAAGGACAATTACCCAGCAGTGTTATCTATGCTTACGACATTACCTACTATGCCTGTATTGATGAATCACATGTCTCTATGTCCAAATCAAAACTTTGACCAGAACTTCAGCTTTTTTTTTTGGTCTATTGAACATGTATACTTTAAGTGCCACATGCAACATAACATATCCTCTACAGAATTAATCATCTTTTTCTAAACTGCTTACAAACTAGATCTTGCTGTTACTATTATCTTCTGATTTAATGACATCAGGAACCCAATCATTCAAACTTAAGATTTATCTTCCTTTCAACCCTTCATTCACTGTAGCTCATGGATCGAATCTATTTCCTTATTTTGTCTCCAGTATTCTTGACAAGCTTTTGTCTTCTATCCTTGGATTGTGATGATAGCTGGGAACTGGCTTTCCTACTCCCTGTTTAGTTTTCCTGCAAAATATTCTTGACGCTTTTGCCAGGAATATAGTTCTAGAATGCAAATCTCCATCTTTCACTACTCTGTTAAACATCTAGCCATTTTCTAAAGCAGTATGGTCAAGTATACTTGATAATTTTTTTATATTTCTTTTATAACACTAAAAACTGAATAGAATTAACCTTGAGAAAAGAAGATCATGAAGAATTTCAATTAATTAATTTGCCAATCATTCTTTAATTAGTTTTTCTTAATTTTTCAGCTGTAATACAAATGACTTATAACCAAGGTTCTAGCATGGTAAGACTTTTAAATAAAATCTTCATTTATTATCATTAAAAAGAACATCTACGTTTATAAGTAAAGATACACTTTGTGAATATTTTAGATTGTTTACAATGAGATTAGGAAATATTTTTCTGAATAAGTTTATTTTTAATTACATATGTACTATGGGAATCTGTTTTCCAGTGATCATGTCAAATGATGTAAATGTATATCCACAAAGTCCTCTGCATTTAACAGAAATGATCACTTTGAACAGTATTCCAAATATCCTTTCAGACATTTACTATAAATTTGCACACATATATTTGTATTTTCCTCTTTTGCAAAATACAAATGGTGTCATACTAGAATTATTTTTGTGTGACCTGAATTTTTAATTTACCTCTGTTGGAGATCTTTCCATATCAGTACATATAGATCTGTGTCATTCTTTTAAAAAGCTGTATTGTGACATTTAAGTTGATTTCAATGTTTCACTATCCCAAAGAATGTGGTAAGAAACATCCTTGTTCAAATGTCTTTGTGCGTGTGTGTGTTTTCATCTTATAGGTGAAATGAACAAGTCAATGAATGAGTCAAGAATCTGCCTATTTAAAATTTTGATAGATATTACTAACACCCTCCCTCAAAAAAAAAAAAAAAAAGACTACCAATTGCCACTAGATAATAAAGGATAGGAAATGGACCTTAAGACAGTGCAATTCCTTGGTGGCAAGAGCGCTGGGTCAAGGTCACTGAAGAATCCATTCCTGTTTTCCTTTCTGATGCTCTGCTTAGCTCTGTAACATGGCATGAATCACTAACTTTCCTGTCTCCCTGGGTCCTTTAAAGTGCTACTTCTCAGAAATGCTAATAGATGCAGTTTCTAGCCTGGGCTTTCAAGCACGTAACCGAATTTAACATGTTTAATATGCAGTTTACAAAGACTGCATTTCTAAATTAATCTGATAAATCTTCTGCGTGCCTAAATTCCTATGGATTGGAGCTAAACTCAGAGAAAAGCTAAGACCTTTAAGACCCACTAAGATTCTCGGAAGCCAGGACTACATTTGGTGCTTTGCTAGCTGAATGCTGCTTTGGCTCAGAAACCAGCTTTTGGCTGGATATCTGAGATGGGGCGTGATTCCAGGCAGGCAGCAATCTGTTATAAGGCCCAAAAAGGGGTTGAGGTGGGGGAACAAGGCCTGGCACAAATCCACTTGACTTCTGGGAGAGAATGCTGTTTTGCCAGACTAACCTGTTTCTTGGTATTCACAGATAGAAATTTCCATATAAAAGCGTTTTATTTCCTAAGCCTGTGCCAGAACAGGATTCAATCAGTTAACATTTGTTTTGGTTTTGGTTTTGGTTTTACCAAAATTACTGTTACCACTGTAAATGTTTGGCTTAAATACAGTGGTACTATGAGGTGGTAGAGATAAAATCAGCTGCTAGGCAAACCTGATTCCAGGTTCTGTTGAAAAGCAAGAAAGTGATTAGAGGACCAACTGCACGCATTTTCTTTCTCCCTTTCAAATACTCATTTCAAAAGGCAAAAAATGAAAGGTTGTTCAAATCAGAATTCTGAAACCAGGAGGAAAATTGCTAAGTGACAGCAGTCTTGTTATAGATATTAATATTTTATAGGCTACTTGGCTCTGCAACATTGCTGTACATTGGATTCACCTGGTTTTAAAAAAGACTAGAGGAGGGATGGGGCAGAGGGGACCGGGGACAGCACAATTAGAGAGCCAGAGTTCTCATCCTGTGCCATCCAATATGGTAGCCACTAGCCATGGCAAGGAAATCTGTGAATAAAATCTACCTTGAGCTCCACACACACCAAATAATGAAAACAACAGAGAAATAGGATTTAGAATAGAAATTGTAACTATGTCAGAAAATATTACACCCTAGTAGGTGTATGTCAGGAGTTTAATACTCTTAATAGAAAATTACTTCATTGCTTTGTAAAATTTGAAATTCTAATAATTTTTATCTTAGTCACTTGAGGGCTTTGATTACCTGTTCCTTCTTAGCTACGTTCTGGAAATACAGGTGAAAGAAGGTTTTAGTTCTCTTGCTTTTACATTCCCTACTTGTGGGCAATGTCACTTTTCCTTCAATATCTCTTTAACTGGTAGTGAGAAAAGGTACAAAGCAGATAGTTTTGGGGAAGGATTTTTACTATTTTTTTTTTTTTACCAATTTTATGGTTTTAAAATTTTCCTATTTATTATAAAAAGGAAGCTGTAATTCAAATTTGTGTACAGCCTTGAAGTCCATGAAATAGCTGAATTTTGTGACACAAAAGAAAAACCCTTAGAGAGATTGTTGGAAATAATCCACTTTACTCAAAGATCACTGAGAAAATAGTCCTTAAGGACATCCTGCAGACTTTAGAAAACCAAAAGTAAAGAACATGGCAGCCTCAGTACTCTAAGTATGTTTGGTTTGGGATCTTTTTTCTCTTTATAGACTATGAGCTTTGGAAATCTTAGATTTCAGAAGTTTTAGAGTTTTAATAAAATTATACTCCAAAAATCCCTTTTGAACTTTGCTTTAAATGGGATGTGATGCTACATGGAAAGTAATAAACTCTCGACATACACCTTCTAGGAAGTTTTATTTTCTGGCATATTTACAGCTTCTACTCTAAATCCTCACTATTTATTTCTTCATTCTTTTCATTATTTGCTGTGTGGATAGCTGAAGAAAACTTTAGTCTCTCACATTTCTCTGTTTTGCATGACTTTGCATTGAGTGTCTAGAATTTTCTGAGAAGGCAAATGTTGGGATCAGACTGACCTGGACTGTTTAAGCTTTGCTTTCCTATATATGACTCAAGTGTATTTATGCAACTGTTCTAGGCTTCAACTTTTTTCATCTTTAAAATTCATGTTGTGATTCTCCTTTACATAGTTCTTCTCAAGATTAAAGGTATTTATTAGTGTCTAGCTAGGGTTCTGTATGTAGTAGGTTGGTAAGCAGTAACCTTCATTCTTTTCATGAGTTAAAGTCTGTCAGAAACACAGAAGATATTGAGCTTGTATTTTTTGGCTGAATAGTACTGCACTGTATAAGAAGCAGTTTAATGTAAGACACTGACTCTCAAGACAACTGCCTAAATTCAAATCCCAGTTCTGTCAACTACTATGGGTAAAATGTTGGGCAAGATTTTTAATCTCTTATTCCCAATTTCCTCGTATGGTTTACTCATACTACTTTATAAGATTATTGTAGATATTAAGTGAGTTGGTACCTATGAAGACCCTAGAACACAATTCCCGATGCATAGAAAAGCTATGTAAGTATATATTCATCCTGGCACATTCTAGGTACTCAATAAATGTATTACTATATAGTTGCATCATGGTTGCATCAGACAGCTCTGATTCTCAGTTGGGAGTGGCAGCTTTGGGGAAGAGAAGAAAGACTTGAATTTCCCTAGGATACCAAAGCGTATTGGGTTAGGAGAGACCAATGATACATGGATTGGAATGATGAGTATGAGTATGTGTTATCAAAATTATGGAAATGATCCAACTTGCATTTTCCAGATTCTTCTACATGTTTTTATCAGTTATTTATTATAAAAACTTGAGAGAGATTCAGGACAGACATGACCATCTCCATTTGAAAATGAGGAAACTGAAGCTTGAAATTGAATCAATCTGCTCAGGAACACAAAACAGAAGCAAGCTATAAAATCATGACATTTATCTCCTAATTTGGATTATTTTTATTATTATATCACCTTGCCTATATATGAAATGATGCTGGTAAATGATAAGTATTTCCTAGATTTTTCCAACATGTTCATTCAATTTTACTGTTTTAATCCTTTTCCAAGGACTCTACCTCCGGGGACCTTTCCCTCGGGGAAACTTACATTTGTATACAGTCGGCCCTCTGTATCTGTGGGTTCAGCATCCATGGATTCAACCAACTGTGGATCAAACATATTCAAAAAAATGGCCAGGTGCTGTGACTCACACCTGTAATCCCAGAATTTTCGGAGGCTTAGGCAGGAGGCTTGCTTGAGGCCAGGAATTCAAGACCAGCCTGGGCAACATAGCCAGACCCGTTTCTATAAAAATACAAAAAAATTAGCCACTCATAGTGGCATGTGTCTGCAGTCCCAGCTACTCAGGAGGTTGAGGCAGGAGAATAGCTTGAGCCCAGGGCTTTGAGGTTGCAGTGAGCTATGATCATGCCACTGCACTGTAGCTCCAGCAACAGAGCAAGACTCTGTCTCAAAAAAAGAAAAAAAAATTAAAAAAACAATTGCATCTGTACTGAAAATGTATAGACTTTTTTCTTGTCATTATTTCTTATATAATACAGTATAACAACTATTTACAAAGCATTTATCTTGTGTTAGGTATTTTAAGTAATCTAGAGATGAGATAAAGTATACAGAGGATATATAGGTTATTATATATATATATATATATATACACTACACCATTTTATATAAGGGACTTAAGCATCTGTGGATTTTGGTATCCATGGTTGTGTCCTGGAACCAATTGTCCATGAATTATTGAGTGACAACTGTATATGGCTATATACACAAGCCACACAGATTATATCTTTGGAAATATTTTAATTATTAGTTCTTCCAACTTACAGTATTAAACCTTGATTAACTTAGCATTTTTGTCAGTTGTAGTTTTAAAAGCAAAACTCTTGGGAGTGTGTATTTTTTTTTTTTAATCTTCAGATAACTGGGATGTTGATGCAATTCTAGGTACTTCTAAAAATCTAAATTGCAAAGATTAGTGTTTTTTCCAAAAGCACACTGGCTTCAAGTATAATGACATTTTTCTTTTGTACAACATCAACAGTGACTTAGTTTTTCACCCTTGGTTAAGAATTTGCATAGTTATGCATACTGTCTAACTCTTTTCACCTTTGTGGAGAAAGCCATTGAACAGTTTTAATGAAAGAATTCCCTTTTCTTTAAGTTTTGGGATCTTTAGGTTTACAATCTTTAAGTGTATATAATAACTCAAAAATTAGATATTTAGTATATTGCCTGTGTAGTGTTCGAGTTTGGGCATAATTTCAGAATATTATTTGATTTACTTTGATTTTCTAGTTATCAATCTCTACATCACAGGATACTTGCCTGCTGTAGTCTGAACTTTCAACATTGGTCCTGTACAGGTGAATGGCAGGGGCCCCGTGTCCTTTTATTCCTATCTGAGTTTGAAATAAGGCACAAAAATCAACTCATGATGGATGACAGACTTAAACATAAGGCA
>CM052440.1:59798083-59829473 GCA_028533085.1 Varecia variegata
GCAGGGTTGTCCTAGACCTGTTCCACTGTTGAGGCATGAAATGAGGTTAGGGAGTTTCTAGGTTGGCTGTGGACATTTTAAAATTGTGGAACTAAAGGTACACAGCTCTTTTCTTTTTCAACATTGACATGAGGTGTAAATATGGAACACAGGTATTCCCTTAAAAGATGACCACTGGCTTTGTCTCACAAACTGGGCCGTTTGAGCATAAGAGAAGTGAAAGATTTGATGTTAGGAAGGCAAGTCATTTCGTTGAATTCTTGGTTCAGGTATGGTGGCTAGTCCTGTTTCTTGTGTTGGGGGTATTTTTTACCTTTATGACTGCAGCTGATGTGAAGGGAATAATTAAAACATGAATTTGGGAATTAAGATTTGCCAGTCTATGGGGTGAGGTGCGGGTGGGGTGACTACAGTGAGCCGTCTTATATTTTCTCCATTAACTTTAAGCAATAAGTGGAAATGACCTTTTCAAATTACCTATTTCTGGCCGGGCGTGGTGGCTCACGCCTGTCATCCTAGCACTCTGGGAGGCCCAGGCGGGTGGATCATTTGAGCTCAGGGGTTCGAGACCAGCCTGAGCAAGAGTGAGACCCCACCTCTACTAAGAATAGAAATAAATTATATGGACAACTAAAAATATATATAGAAAAAATTAGCCGGGCATGGTGGCGCATGCCTGTAGTCCCAGCTACTCGGGAGGCTGAGGCAGGAGGATTGCTTGAGCCCAGGAGTTTGAGGTTGCTGTGAGCTAGGCTGATGCCATGGCACTCTAGCCTGGGCAACAGAATAAGACTCTGTCTCAAAAAAAAAAAACAAAAAACCCAAATCACTTATTTCTTATACAATTATTCAATATAACAAAAGAATATCCAACATAAAACTATATAATCTATTAAAATTAATCTGTTTTATTAGTATACACCACACCTCCCCCTGCCCCTACAGACACACACATACCCCCACACACTTCCTGGAGTTAGGGCAGAAGAATCTCTAAGTGGGTGTCTGTAATGTTGCCTTAGTTGTCCTGCAGGTATAGATGCTCTCTCACTCTCCGTGGGCTGTTTAGGCTACATTGTGGATTGGATCCAGTAAGCACTTACAAGAGCAAGGTTCAGAGCAGACTCAGCCTGGAAGGATCAGGAGAGCAGAGAGAGAGAGCATGCACCCACAGGGGCAGCAAACAGCATCATGCTACGAAAGCTGAGAGTTTTTAAAATCCTAATATCTTCATTCTAAATGTGATAATTGCACACATTGGCATTGCTACCTTCACTCACCTGGCTGTAAGTTTTATATTTATAGTGCAGTAGGGAAAATTAGTTTGCTCAGGGAATGTAACTCAAGGTGATTATTTATTTCTGAGTTTATCAGTGTACATTTGTATATCAGCATGATACTTACTTGATTTCGTATATTATACACAAGTTATGAAGAGCAAGTCTCTGTCTTTTCACGCACAGGTCTAAGTGGTATTTGTAGGAGCCAACCATCACTGGTTCTTACACATCAGGTTGCCAGCATTACCACTTGCTTGTGAATGAAATTCAAATGGGAGCCTGACCTGAGAGATGCGAATAAATGCTTGACCTTCAAATAGCTCGTAACAAATTCCAGTTCTGGATAGGCTAATATATGCGAGATAAGTCTGGAAAAGACAACACGATTTTGTTCTGAGAGTTCACGGAGTCATAAGAAGTCATAAGAAGTTAATTCAAGACTTATCTTCTGCTAGATTTGGTGTATATTTATAAGGTCTTTCTCTTTTATTCTTTTCTGTCATTAATGGTTGAAATAAACTGTTTTATTAAGTTTTGATTGGACTCAGAACTGGGCAAGGGTTATGGTATCTGTTAGGGTAAAGGAAAACAGAGTCTCAAGCTCTATGTCTTCAGTTTACACAAAATTCAGTGTATCTATTAAGATTTTTTTTTTATAAGAGAATGTCTTGAAATAGCTCAGAGGATGATTTAGCCATCAAGTTTAAGAACTTGATGAGTTTAGAATGTGTGAGACCTATTTTAACCACGAAACATTTTGTGAGAGATCTCAGTTTGAAGAAAGGTTTCTATTGGAGTCCTTTAGCAATTCCTCAAGAAATCCCATGAATTAGGCCAGGACTTTTTCCTCCTCTTGGTAAGAAGGAGGAATTGATGTAGAGATGATAGAGGACTATTTATCAGATTAGTAAAACATTTAGGAAGAAAGCTTTCAAGTCGTATGTGATTTCCAGTTCATTGCTTAGCTTCCTGAGTTCTACTTCCTTTCTTTCAAAGTTCCTATAAAATATACATATGGGATAAAAATAATTAATTATAACTCTCCTTTCAGTTGCTATAGCAATGGCAGTTTCTTAATGCATCCTCTGTTCCTTTATGCCCTTCTGAATTAATTTAGCACAAAACAGCTCAATTTGAGAAATAAAGTCCTTTGAAAATAGGTGTCAAGTATTATTACAGGGATTTTGTGGTATCTAGATGAGAATTTCTCAAGACTTACTGAAAGGCCAGGGCCTTGTGACTGTGATTAGAAGGCAGAGGATGCACCTCCACTGGGGCCTCTTCCATTCTATAAATGTTCTATTTTGAGAACAACCAGATTAAGAAATATATTGAATAATCTTCAGAATTTTTTTTATAATCCTACACCAAAAAAAAAAAAAATGGATTCAGAGTCTTCGTATTTGCCACTCCAGCCTCACTTTATTGTCTCTTGAGTCTTTTTTTCTGATTATGCCCAAAGGGAAAAATAGGCATGTTAATTTTATTCAAAATGATTTCTAAAATCCTGAAAAGCAAACATTGTTCAGTTGTTATTTAATATATAGTAAATGATAGGTATCTGGCCACTCTAGAAGATAAGTACCTCTCTTCAGTTGCTAGATTCGTTCCTACAGTTGTCTACAACTGCAGTGATATTTGAAGCAGAATATACTTTAATAAAGTAAAATATTTCAGATATTTATACATTTATAGAGAATATTTTATTAATTTAAAATTTCAGTAAGTTAAGAAAAAGGTCCATTTTTATTCTTTAGGGGAAAAAAGCTTAAATTTTATCAACTCATAACCAAAGTCTGATACTGCCTATTAACATATGAGAAAATTAACATTATCCATCTAACAGAAGCTTATATCATTTCTTTCCCTGGTTGACCATTTGGATTTATTCGTGCAAATTTTGGTCCAACTATGAGTTATCTTTAATGGAATGAAATGGAACCTGGTAATAGAGCCCTAGCTCTTTTATATGGTAAATAACTTAAAGAATTCAATCCATTGTATTCAGTCAATTTTACTGTATCAGTGAGGGTTCTATCAGAGCAGCAGAACCACTAGGAGATATATATCTACTACAGGGACTTGACCTTACCCATATGTGTGAGCTAGTTGGCCCTCCAGATAGCCCATAAGGATCTCGGTTGTGGTCTACCCTAACTGGAAAAGGAATTATGAGAAATATGTTTATCCACCCAAGTTGTCACGTGACAAAACCACATGTGATTTGAGATTTAACTATAGTCATGTGTCATTTAATGATGGGGATACATTCTGAGAAATGCATCCTTTGTTGATTTCATTGTTGTGTGATCATAGAGTGTACTTACACAAACCTAGATGGTGTGGCTGGTGAGTCAGTGAATGAGTGAGTGGTGAGTGATGTGAAGGTCTAGGGCATTACTGCACACTACTGTAGACTTTATGTATTAGCTATGTACCCTTAGGCTACACTAAATTAAAAAAAAATTCTTCTTCAATAATAAATTAACCTTAAATAAGTGTAACTTTTTTACTTTATAAACTTTTTAATTTTTTCAACTTTTTGACTCTTATAATAAGGTTTAACTTAAAACATAAGCACAACATATAGCTATACAAAAATATTTTCCTTTTAGTCTATAAGCTTTTTCTATTTTTAAAATTTTTAATTTTTTTACTTTTTAAATTTTTTTGTTATAACTAAAATACAACACAGTTAACTTTTTCTTATAATTAGAGGAGTACACACTAGAATAATGATAAAAATTATAGCATAGTAAATACATAAATCATTAACACAGTTGTTTATTACCATTATCAAGTATTATGGACTATATATAATTATAAACTAGAGTTTTATATGACAGCACAGCACAGTAGGTTTATTTACATTAGCATCATTACAAACACATAAGTAAGCTGTTGCACTGTGATGTTAGGACAGCTATGATGTCACTAGGTGATAGGAATTTTTCAGCTCCATTATAATCTTATGGGACCACCATTGTATATGTCGTCCGTCATTGACCAAAGTCTCCTTATGTGGCACATGGCTACTTTCTTTAAAACTTTGGAGATTAAATAAAATGTAAACTGCTCCAATCTATCTCAAACCTCTTGCAATTGGTCTTTTCTTATGTGATTTTTAAGATCATTAGAATTATAAGTAATACAAAGTGGGAAATGGCAACAATTTTGTCAAGCAAAATATTGCCTCTTAAAAATAATGATTGATAAACCATATACTATGTAAATCATATGCATATGCCTTTTTGTTATTAGGCAATACAGACATACCTCAGAGATATTTTGAGTAAGGTTTCAGACCACCAAAATATAGCAAATATTTCAATAAATCGAGTCACACTAATTTTTTGGTTTCCCAGTGCATATAAAAGTTATGCTTGCATGATACCATAGTCTATTAAGTGTGCAATAACATTATGTCTAAAAAACAAATGTGCATACCTTAGTTAAAAAATATTTTATTGCTAAAAAATGCTGTTACAGAGACACAAAATGAGCTGTTGGAAAAATGGCACCAATAAACTTTCCCAACACAGGGTTACCACAAACCTTCAGTTTGTAAAAAAATGCCATGTCTACAAAGGGCAATAAATCAAAGTGCAATAAAACAAGGTATGTTTGTAGAATATAATGAATAAGAGCAAGATCTTTGGAATCTGACAGTTGGAGGAATTTGAATGCTGGCACTGTAAGTTGCTATTAATAGTTGAGTAAACTAAACCTTTTTCTCATGAACAAAATGAGGACAACAATACCTAATCAGAAGTACTTGGAGGTTAGTTGAGATAATGTATCAATCACATACATGATTTCATCTAGCTCTTAGTATAGTGCCTGGGATACAGTAATCACTCAATAAATTATAACTATAATTATTATTAATAGAATGTTCACCATTATTTTTGAAAACTTTTTTTGCTTTTATTTGTAAGACAGTGATTGATAACTTTGACCCTATTTTGTTCAAATGAAATTCCTGACAGCACTCTGTCAAAAGGTGATATAGAGACACTAAGATGCATTTTTGATACCTCATTGATTTTTCCAGTCTATGAGTTTTAAATCCCTAGTGCTGAAATGAGCTTTCTGCTCTCACTCATACACTTCAGGGCTGATTTATTTTGAAGCCAGTGGGCAGCAGAGGAAAGCACCTGGCAAGTGATGCTTTCTGAAGCAGGAGGAAACGCCTCTGTTCAGACAAAATGCTGCTATTTCCCAACACGCTTTTCTTTATCCTTGTTCTTGTGCAAAAAGCTGCTTCATTTGCAGATGGCCAAGAGCCTGAAGCCAGATAATAAGCAAATGCAATTAGGAGAAATGGATAAAATTTCTTTATGTAAGAATGACTTTTCTTCACTCCCTAGGCTGCAGGAATTGAAATTGTTTGTAGCAGGAAGAAATAAGGGCGAGGAAAATTATTCTGGCTCTATACTATACAATGAGAGAAAGAGGCAATTTGTAATCTGAAGTGGGTTTGTTTCATCTGCCTGGTGAAGAAATAAATATTGCGCTTGTATGGCCTCTTAAGCCGTGAGGGGAAACTTAAATCCCTCTCCTTTCTGCCAACGATTTCTATTTTAGGAAAACCATTATACTCTAGGGGAAAAAATGTACAATTTGGTTAGAATAGAAATAGATTGAATCAAACATTCTTATATTAAGACTTTCTAAGAGCACAGGGCTGTACGGCATAAGAGAAATGGTTATGGGGGAGAGAATTTTATCCCTTCTCAGGGACTCTCATCAGACATTCCTAAAGAAATACTTTAAAATATAGAATGACTTCAATGGTATTGGAATTTATTAGACTTGGAATCAGAGGATCTAAGTTTGAGCTACAGTTTCGCCACCTGCTATTTTTTTTTAACCTGGTACTGATCACTTAGGATCTTGGACTATGGATTCCTCCAAAATAAAATTGGGATGATAACATTTGTTCTGTTTACCACATAGTATTGCTGGAAATATTAAGTAATACAATAAAACATGACACAAGTGTGTACTGCCACTACTGTCTCTACTACTAAATTAACAATTAAGGGCTGGGCGCGGTGGCTCACGCCTGTAATCCTAGCACTCTGGGAGTCCGAGGTGGGTGGATCGCTCGAAGTCAGGAGTTCGAGACCAGCCTGAGCAAGAGTGAGACCCCCGTCTCTACTAAAAATAGAAAGAAATTATCTGGCCAACTAAAATATATATAGAAAAAATTAGCCGGTCATGGTGGCGCATGCCTGTAGTCCCAGCTACTCGGGAGGCTGAGGCAGTAGGATCGCTTGAGCCCAGGAGTTTGAGGTTGCTGTGAGCTAGGCTGACGCCACAGCACTCACTCTAGCCAGGGCAACAAAGCGAGACACTGTCTCAAAACAAAACAAAACAAAACAACAATTAAGGAAAAAAAATAGAACTAAAGGGCTGAAATATGACTTGAAGTAAATATTTGGATAGTTTTAGGCTGGTTATTTGTTAGGTAAACATTCATTGCACATGGTTAATGGATTTAATGTTTTGTTAAGTTAGTGTTATTTACATATATATTATATGCTATGTAAATAATGTTTAGAATAATGTTACTTATAGTGACATACTTCAAATTTCAGATATTATAAACCTAAATGACATACAGAGAGAGGCTCTCTAAAAGAAAATAATGTTTATTTGGGCATAGGACTTTGCAATGGGAATACGTGTACTTAATAAACTATGTGCATATTCAGTGAGGTAAAGGAAGACAAAGGTTTTTAAAGAAAAATGAGGAGGATTACATAATTGTTTTGAGATAATTATCCTTGGCTAGAAGGATCAATAACAAGAGTGGCACCAGGTTGAGGTTGGACAGGCAGTTGCTGGGCCAATGTCCTTGCAGGAGTAATTTTTTTTTACGTAAAGTCGTAATGGCCTTTGTGCAAGGTTGTGGTTTCTGCAGTCTTTTGTGATACTTCTTGTTATCAGGCATTTGTGCATGAGAACCCTCCCTTCATGGCCTTCCCTGGCTCTATTTTGACTCTGAAAACTTTCACGTTGTCTAGAGAATTCTGAAAATGTGCATGGTAGGGTGGCTGCTCTGATGCTTAGTTTAATATGAAGAATGTTTTTTGACATAGAACTTACAGTATAGGGAAGCTGGTGCACGATAATTTCAGCTATTGTGGGACCATAAAAACTACCTTTCCTTAGATGTTCTGCACAGTGTGGGTTTTTTTTTTTTTTTTTTTTCATAACTATTTGAGCCTCACCAGCAGTCTGAACTCCATGCTTTGCATGGCTGTGGTTTATATTCTTTAAAACATACCTTGTTGTCAGGCCTTGTATACTGGCTTCCTTCTTCTCCTCCAGCTTCTTCTCTTTGAGGGGAGGTGTTTGTCGTGCCATTGAGAAGGTGGAAATAAAACATTCACCACGTATTACAAGGTGATAATGAAAGAAAATGGATTTAAAAGATAGCTGCTGAGACTAACATTAAATGTGGTGGTACAAGAATTACTTGGCTAAGAGTTAGGAGATTCAGTCGATAAGGTATTCGGTGAGAAGTGAAGGTAAGACAAACCCTGGGTCTGGAAGTGGAGTTGCAATGGGTAGACACAGCCCTTTTCCTTCTAGAGCTCACAATCTCGTGTGCTAATTCTCAACTCTCCTTCTGCACCAATCACCCAGAGGCCTTTAAAAATATAGATGCCTGGGTTAAATCCTCAGAAATTGTGATTGAATTATTCTAGGGTGGGCCCCTGGAAAAGTACATCTTTTTAAAAGCTCCCTACATGTTTTATTGTTCAGCCAGATTTGAGAATTACAGTTTTAATCAGTTCCGGTTTTATTCTTTTATATGCTACAAAAGCAGGCAAGCCACAAAATATACTTGTGACTCGGTCTTTCTATCTGTAAAACATGGATGATATGTCATTTGCTCTTCATTAATTTATGTCATAAATAAACATTTATGGAATCATATTTTGTGTTAGACATTATGATAAGGTCAAAGAAAGAGGTGAGTCACAGTATGCACTGTAAAGGGGATTATAGGAAAAACTTGAAGTAAAACTACAGACCTGAATGACAAACTCGTTCAAGGCTTTTGACATCTACTCTGTACTTAGCATACAGGAACTTTGTGCTAATTGATTAATCAGTTCCTGCACCTGAACAGCTAAACAATCACCTGGTTGCACTGCCCAATTTTCCTTTGATTTAATCTCAAGCACACTACGCTGACTGGCAATCCTGAGACTGTCCTTGTATATTTATAATCCCACTCGCAGAGACTATTATTTCACACTTTCTCTTCTAAAACATCACCCCCATGACTTTCAGCTGCTAACATGGCTTATCATTTTACTGAGAAAAAATAGAAACAATTAAAAAAGAACCACATTGTTTTCCAAGCACCAAATCTATCAGTTTACCAGCATACATACCCATCTGTTTTGCCTTTCTTTCTGTTGTAGTTGTTCCCGCTCATATCTAAATCTAACAGCTCTTTCTGTGCTCTAAATCTACCTGTGTTCTCAGCTATGGGGGCACTGCTACAATTGTCTCTGCTCCCAGCTGCATCATCAATTTAATCCCTCTCTTCCAGGTGTTTCCCATCAACAAATATGCATTAATAGCGCCTACCTGAGCAAAACTAAACAAGAATATTCTCCTAGGAACCCACAGCTTCCTCCAGCTATTAACTCCTCTCTGCTCCTTCTCTGTGGAACTTCTTGAAAGAATATGTATGGGCTGTCTCTACTTCCTCACCTCACCACATTCCAATTGGGCTATTATATATATGCTCTATAAATATATTAACTCTATAAACTATGTATACACACACACATATATACACACTCTGTAAATGTCATCACATCACAAGATACAGTAGTCAAGTCTCTGTTCTCCTTTCAGTCCGTCTCCAGATGGTATTTGAACACAAGTGGCCACTTCCAGAAACACTCTCTTCCTTTGCTTTCTCTGACACCACATTGTCTTCTTGTTCTGTTACATAACTAATTACTTGCTTTCACTCTCTTTTGCTTTCAAATGTTGAGCCTCCCAGAAGTTCATCCTAGTCCTTCCTTTGGTTTCTGACAGAACCCTTGTCATATCTTCTGGTTCCATGACTTTAAATATGTCTATTAAGGGATATCCACCAGATGTGTATGTCCACCTTTGTTATCCCCTGTTCTCTCTCCACAAACCTCTCTTGTTTTCTTCAATCTTCCCCAACTCAATTAATAGAATTAATTGTCCCTGTCTTTCAACTCGAAAACCTGAATGACAACTTCCATCCTTTTCTTTTCTTAATTTTATCACATCAAATCCATCAGGAAGTACTGTTAGCAATATCTCCAAAATGTATTCCAGTCTGACCACTCTTGAACATCACCATGCGACCTCTTTTATTCAATCCCCTCTCATCTCTGCCTGGACAATACATCAGATGCCTAAGTGGTTTCATGGCTACTACCTTTGCTTTCCTGTAATTTATTTTCCAGAATTGTCAGAGTAATTTTAAAAAATCAGATTATGTTACCCACTCTAATAGCTTAAATTGCAATTTGAATATAATACATCTCCTTTCAAACAAATCAACTGTAAAAGAAGACATTTGTGAGAAAATTAGGGAAATTTGAATGAGAATTTTAAGAGATTGTAGTTAATTTTGTTAGGAGTGGTAATAGTATTTTGGTTATGAAATAGATTGCTGTTATTCAGAGAGTGCTCTTATTTTTAGGTATGCTTTTAGGGGTGAAATGACATGATTTAGGAATATTCTTTAAAATGCTGTAGCATCCTATCCCCCAAAAAAGAAGGAAAAGAAGAAAAAAAAAGGATAAAGATGCATGGTCAAATGACGATAGTTGATTCTGGTTACTTGGAGGTTTATTGTACTATCCTCTCTCCTTTTATACATACTTGATGATTTTCATAATATAAAGTTGAAAAAAGACAACTAAAACGTTTCCAGTTTTTTGTCATGTCCCTCCCTATACAATTGAATATTTGCCTACTTCTCTGACTATTTTCCACTCTCCCTTTTGTTTGCTATCGTCCAGCCATACTTGCCTTCTTCCTTTTCCTGGACACTTAAGTCTTTGTACTTTCTGGTCCCTCTGCCTGGGACAATTTTCACATAGCTGACTTATTCAGGTCTTATTGCCAGAGACAATTCCCTTAACCTTCCCCCTGCTCCCCACCTCCACACATTCTATTTTTTAAAATCAGGTTACTTTGTTTACATATTCATTGATTATTATCCTCTCCTGGAATTTAAGCTCCATAAATCAGGAACCTGGGACTAAAACAGTGCATAGTGAGTATTCAATAAATACTTGTAAATGGATGAATTGGGTATTACTTTTTATTCTATTTTAAAAATGAGGCAACCAAGGGTATAAAAAAAATCACATAAGTTTCTTACTGCCACAGATATTAAGAGGCAGAACTGAGATGTGAACCCAACTTTTATGATTTAGAAGCCCTTTTAACCTCTTTCATATATTTTCTGGTAGAATGAATTAACAGGGGATGGGGGCAGCAGAACATAAACTCCCACTCACAAAACTGAAAAATGAATTGTCTTTGTAAGTATATTATCTCAGGAAGAAATTCCGTGACTCTAACTAGATTCTCAGAGGAGTTCTTGAGCCCCCAAATTTTAATCATTATTTCTTTGGTTACTACCAGGGTGACTTACAATGTTAGAGGCTCAATACATTATGGGAACTGTAAACTGCTTGCTGACTAAAGTATTATGCTATCCTGTCCTGAAGACCAACACTTCACAACACTTAAATAACTTTTCTGGATCTAATAATTTTTTTTATAGGTTATTGGACGTCCCTATTTACCTCCATACTGGTCTCTGGGATTTCAGTTGTGTCGATGGGGCTATAATAGCATAAATGTGCTGAAAAAAACAGTTGGACGTTTAAAATATTATGATATTCCTCATGTAAGTGTACCCCAAAGAGTATGGTGGGAAATGAGAGGAACTAGGCAATTAGAAAGTACAATAATTATATTGTAATGTGTGTGTGTGTGTGAGTGTGTGTGAGAGAGAGAGAGAGAGAGAGAGAAACATGGAACTGGCATCATTTTTTTGTATTATCTTTTCAATTGCCAATGAAAGAATCATTTTCATTTTCTCTTTTTTTACTAATAGCCTGAATATCACACCAGTATTTAAATTTGCAGTTGAATCCAGTCACTGATAAGCTTCTTATGCTTCTTTGACAATAGTTGTCTGTTTTCTTAATGTTTGAAGCTCATGTCTATGCTGCTGCTTTGCACAGGATGTTCAGTATGGTGATATTGACTACATGGAACATCAGATGGACTTCACATATGATAAAACTAACTTTGCTGGTCTGCCTGAGTACATTAAGGAACTGAAGAATGATGGAATGCATTATGTCATTATTTTGGTAAATTTCTTTTGAAGATCAAACAGCATATTTTGATTTATATTTTCTAAGCATGTCTAAAAAATATGTTACAATTAATTTATCAAAAAGTAGAATTTCCAGCACTAGTGTATTCTTGAGGAACAAAATTTTATATACTATTTAATAATAAATGTTGATTACATTAAAATATAATAAATTATAAGCACATTTTATATTACTTAATGACACAGAAATGTAATCAAGTGATGAGGAATCCAGTAAATTTTTTAAAACCCAATGTTCTTTCTAAAAGGAAATTTACTTATTGAAAGAAGGAAAAATATGTTTTTCCTTCAGTGGCCCTGTCTGTCAAGATTTGAAGCCTTGGCCATAAAAACCCTAAAGAAAGAATAATAGAGTTACCAAGTAAATGGAATGATTCTTAGGTTGAAAGAATCTTTTCTCCATGTTGGGACATGACATTATTTTTCAGTTAATACATTTGTAATATAAAAGAAATGCCATCTCCATAGCTACTTCTAGAGGCATGAATATTACTAAAAGTTGTCTCACAATGAGATGTTTGTCTCACTGTAGATGAAAGAGATTTTAAATTTTATAAAGTAATTTTTCTATTAATATAATGATAGAAAATGTTACTGTATTATAATTTCTACATAACTTAATGGTACTTAAGGTTTATGGACAAAGAGTTTTCTTTTTAAGGAATGGCTTAATTACAAATCAAGAAACAAATTTATTACCCAACTGAGATAATTTAACAGGAATATATGAAAAAATTAAATATAAATATAATAGTAAAAGGTTTAGCAAGAGAAATGGATTTGAAGTAGAATCAGTAAATATTTGTGGAAAAACCAATATACAATCATAGACTTTTTTCCCCCTTGAATCATTAACTTTTGAGAGGGACAGTGAATTTAAGAATGTGCCTACCACACTGCTTCATTTTGTGGAAGAGAAACTTGAGTCCTCATAAAATTAAGTGGCTTAACTAGGCTTTAAGCCATTTTAATCCAAGTGGAAACATTGAATCCAAGTTTCTTCATTTCCCCACCCAGGGGTTTTTCTACCATTTCACATCTTTATCTCATATAAAAAGTAAGAAACAAAAGACCTCACATCTTTATCTTATATAAAAAGTAAGAAACAAAAAAACAGGGAAATGTTGTATGTCAAAGTAGCAAGAGTATTAGATTTATCTACTGGTATAACTTTTCAGGTAAAGAAAATTAGAGATTTTAATTAGAAAAAACTGAGTACATTGTTAAATTAACATCATTTAGATCCATATTTTGCAATGCTAAAAATTCATAGAAATAGATAGCTCTTATATTTGTAAACATACTTAATAGGTGGGGATATCTTCACGTGTATAATATAAAACACTTTGTTTATATGAAATTAGAGATTCTTATTTAAAAAATTTTTGCAGAGTTTACATTTAAATAGCCATTGTAAGAAAAACTCTTACCAGTAACAATATTCTTGGGAATTTGCAGGATCCCTTTTTGACAAAAGATGAACCACGAGGTACTTATAAGCCCTATGAGCTTGGACAGCAAATGGGAATTTGGGTCAACAACTCTGATGGAGTCACACCAGCTATTGGCAAGGTAAGGACCTTAAAGAAGAATAGATGACAACCTCTTTCTGTATTGAATATTTGATAAGTACAATTCACAGGGCTTCAGTGAACTGGCACTGTCTGAATTCAGTTCAAGAAAATGATATGCAGCTTCTCCAGCTGTGTTAATCCCCAAGTATTTTGAGCATTAGCCTGGGTAATAAGACTTTTTAAGAAATTATTTAAGTTCCAGAGAATTGATGAGAAATTTAAAGGATATATTAGTACATAGGGCAACAACTTTTGCAAAAGCACTCTTTTATAATTATGATAAAATTATAAATAATGGTGACTGAGAATATATTTGAAAATTAATTTTTTTAGGTTGAAGAATGAGACATATAAAACATTTCTTAAGTGAAAAAAGTTCCTCATTTTTTTTTCTTTTACACAATGGAAATATCTTTAATCTTTTTGCTGTTTATCAAAGTAGTACAACATTGTAAAAAAAATATGTAATACTTGTAGAAAGTGACAATCCTTTAACCTTAGCTCTCTAAAATATCACTTTTATCATTTTAATATATATTCCTCCAGATTTTTAATATATGTAATCATATTTTTAAATAAATAGGAGATACCATTTAAACCTTCAAAAAGCTATAACAAAATTATATATTTTTCATGTTAATATGTATAAAACTATCTTATGTATGTTGCTACATCATGAATATGTGATATTCTACTGTTTTCATGTAGGAAAATTAGTTTAACCTATCTCTAATAATCTCTAAACATTTTTTTGTTTCCATTATCTTAATATTATAAACAATGTTGCAGTAAACACGTTAATGCATAGTGTTATATATACTTGTCTCATTATCTCCATATAATGTATTTTTTAAAAATGGAATGATTACATGTAAAAATGAATATCCCAAATCTTTATACATATTTTCTTAATGTCTTCAAAATGTTTGTACCAATTTTTACTCTTACCAAATAAGCATTTTACACAGTCAGCACAGACACTAATACAGGGCAAACAAAAAGCTGAAAGTATTTTATTTTATTTTTATTTATTTCAAAATATTAAGGGGGGTACAATGTTTTTGTTACATAGATACCTTACATAATGCTTAAGTTGAGAATTTTGGTATCTCCATCACCAGAATAGTGTTCGTTGTACCCAATAGGTAAGTTTTTATCCCACACCTCCCTCCCTCACTTCTTGATTTCCAATGTCCTTTATATTGCTTTGTGCCCATGTGTATCCATTGTTTAGCTCCCACTTGTTACTGAGAACGTATGGTATTTGGTTTAGAAAGTCTAAGACCAAGGTTCTGGTAGGGTTTGGTTTCTGGTGTTGGGTTCTCTTCCTGGTTTGCTGACGGCCACTTTCTCACTATGTCCTCACATGGTGGAGGTGGGGAGGGAGGAAGGGAAGGAGAGAGAGAAAGAGAAAGAGAGAGAGAGAGAAGAAATGTCTTTTGTAAGGGCACTGATCCCATCTTTAGAGCCCCATCCTCATGACCTCATCTAACTCTAATCACTTCCAAAGAGCCCCATCTCTCAATACCATCACAACAGGGGTTAGGGCTTAGGGCATCAATATATAAATTTTGAATAGACAGTTCAATCCACAGCAGAAATATAACAATTTTTTTCCAAATGGATAGATACTAGACCAAATATCACCTATTAAATAATTCAGCATTTCTGCACACTTTTGAGATACCATCTTTACCATAGAGTAAATTTCCATATAGACATCTATCTGTTTCTTATCTCTCATTTCTGTTGCATTTCTCTGTTTATCCATTCCTGTATTCAATGCTGTTTTTACTTAATATGAACTTAGGGTGTATTTATTTAGGCTTTTCATTTTTCTAAAATTTATAGCCGGTATCATATAGTTATACTTCCAGATGAATACAGAATCAAGTTACAAAACATCCATTGAAATTTGAATTGAAAATGCTTTAAATTTATAGATGAATTTGGACCAACTTGACATCTATACAACACTGAGTCTTCCCATCCACAAACATTCTATATCTCTTAATTTATATGTCATCTTTTGTATACTTCATGAACTTTCTATAGTCTTCATTATATTATTCTTTATCTTGTTGACACCATGGATACATTACGGTTTTGTTGTTACTATAAATATAATTTTTACATTTTCTAATCCTTATATTTGTATTGATATAGATTTAGGTATGGAAAAAATGGCTAAAATTAAAATAGAACAATAAAAATGTAATTTCATGTGCAATTTCATGGCTGGAAGAACAGTGGACTGGGATATGGGATTCTATTCCCATTCTACCATGAACTTGTTATGTACTTATACCATGTAACTTGTTATTTAGTTTCACTGATTCTCAATTTTTGTTTGTATGACTCAAACTGTAAAATAAGGCCCAACCATAGAGATGTCTATACCATATTAAGGGAGTTGCATTATTTTGTTTGACTTAATAATCTGTTGTAGGCCTGGCCTCCAGGACGTGCGGTGTTTGCAGACTACACCAACCCTCACACAGTACAGTGGTGGATCCAGATGTGTAGGGAATTTAAGAACATCCTTGATTATGATGGAATCTGTATTGTAAGTCTAAACTTATTATTTTAAAAAATTTATCTCTGGTGAAAGAGTGAAATGTTCAGTCACTTGTTTTTTTCAGCTGGCAAGCCTTGGAAGGTGAAAATTCTCCTTCCTTATTTCCTTATACTCACCTCTAATGCAGCACTAGAGGGGAGAACTACTTTCTCCGCGACTGGCAGCATCTGTGTCTGCCAGCTGGATCATTGCTTCATCCTACTCTGGGGCTTACTTATGCTTTCATTATTGTTTATGCCTACTCTATGAAGGGCAGTTGGGAGGCAAACGTTGGAGAGATAGGTGACAAACAAGCTATTGTGTGACCATGACAGAGCAAGCACCAAATACAATGGGAACACAGATGAAGAGCATGGACCTCTGGTGAATTGAAGTCACATCTGGGGAAGTCCAGGAAAGCTTCAATAGAGGTGATGGCTAAAGGTGCTGGTTAGCAGAGGACTGAGCAGTGAATAGAGATAGCAAAGTTTCAGCAGGTTGTGGATGTGAGTGTGTTTCAGCTAATGGGAATAGCATATGCAAGAGTGCAGAGGCGAGAGACCCTAGGGGGAGGTGTTGACTGTGACAATTACCAGTTGCATGCCTAAGAGGCCTCAATCTGCCAGAGAGACACTTGCAACCAGAATCATGTGGCCAGAAGATTGAGTGAAAACTAGAGAACTCCTGCTCTTCAACAGAAGGGAATTTTTCTCTATATGCAACATAATTTATTGTTTCTGTGCCTTTGCTCAGGCTTTCCTTTCCATTTTCCCTCATTCGCACATGTTCAAATCCTATGAACTCATCAACATGCACCCTCCATACCAACTTCTCCATGGAGCCTTCACTGGTACCCTTACTAGAAATAATTTTTTTCTCTTATTTCAACAAACACATATTTATCGAGCACCTACACCATACCAGGAGGCATTGGGGATTCATTCAGAAAAATTCTTGCCTTCACGGAGCTGACATTTTAGTGGGAGATGCAGACAATAAACAAGATAAATAAGTAAAACTTAGAACATGTTGGATAGTAGTAACTGCCAAGGAGAAAAATTAATCTGGGAAGTGGAGTAGGAAGTTTGAGAACTTAATCAAGATTGGGATTTATATAGGGTGGTCAGGGAAAGTGATAATTGATAATGAAGTCCAGGGGATGAGCTATGGGGTATTTGAGGGAAGAGCATTCAGGCAAAGGAACAGCAAGCACAAAAGCCCCAAAGCAAAGCAGGCCTGGCATTTTCTGGGAACAGCAAGAAGGCCAGTGTGGCTAGACCAGTGTAACCAGGAGGAACAATTGTAGAGGAAAAGGCCACAAGGGTATAGAGACAGTATCATAAAAGGCATCGTGGCCCAATTGTGAGGTCTTTGGCTTTTACTTTGAGTGAGTTGTCTCTGGTTTTACTCTACATAAAACCACTGGAGGGTTTTTTAAGCAGAAGTTTTAAAAGGATTACTCTGGTTGCTATACTGAGAGTAGACTACAGGAAGGCAAAAAACTGTGAAAACAGAGGTGAATCTAGGTTTTATGAAGCTTTATACAACTTGAGTAACTGTCTTCAGAAAATATTTAAAAATTACAAATAGAGAATTAGGTATTAAAGTATGAAAGGGGTCATGCACAAAAGTAGCCAGGGAACTTAAGTTTCATTAGCTTCCAGATCAATCCACTTGGGTTCCTATTGAAGAGAGAGACAGGTTAAGAAGCTATGGCAACATTCTAGGCAAGAGACAATGGTGGTGTAGCTTGAGATAGTAGCAATGGAGTGAATGAGATGTGGTCACATTCTGCATATATTTTAAAGATAAAATTAACAGGATTGGCCAACAGATTAGATGTGAGCATCAAGAAAAAGAAATTAAGAATGATCTATGTCCACAGCCACTGGAAGATTAGCCATTCACAGAATAGAAATGGGTGGTATATCTCTTCCTGTGTAGTGACATTTACAGATTTGTGAAACCATTGCTCATTTGCCAGTCTATGCTATTTGAGACCAGGGACTATCTTGTTTATTTCTATGCCTCACAGAGCTCCTAGCTTACCACCCCACATATTTAGATACTTAAAATATGTCTGTAGAGTAAATGATCTTTATGTGCTCTGTTCCCTCAATGGGAAGTAAGAAATCTATGCCCATTATTACTCAATAAGTTTTTGTCTTTATGTAAGGATATGAATGAACCAACCAATTTTGGAACAGTCCAGGATCGAGGATGTGAAAAGAATAGTCTAAACTACCCACCCTATGTACCTGGTAAGTAGACTGAAAATGCTAAATGATTTTGAAACATTTTTACGTCTTATACAGAAAAGTCTCTTTAGTGCTATTTGTTTGTCTTAAGAAAGTATAAACTCACCAATCTAGGAATAATAAGCTCATAGCTCACCAATCTAAGTAAGAATAATAGGGAAAGCTCAAAACTCATATGTGTGCCTACTGTACTTCTTTGGTAGGAAGGCCTTGGAATGATTGAGAATTGTGTTCTCACTTGTCTAGGGAGGAACTAGAGATTCCCTTTTTTGCCTCTCCCAACAAAGAGGTAGGGTATGGTATTGCAGCTGACTCTCAGATAACTGAGTCCTTCTCTTTGTCTACAGGTCTGCTCAACTTATGATTCCCACAGTTTTTTGCTATTTCTGTAACTAAAGTACAATAGAAAATGCTACATGATGGAAACGTAGTGAAGTAGAGTTCAATTGAGAAATAGAGTTTTGCAGTCAGAGAGGCTTAACCTTGGCTGCAGACTTCTAGTTTGAGTGATTATAGCTTTTCATTTACACTTCCTTTGCAATTACAGCCATTTTCATGTGCAGTGATTCAGTTCACAGTGAAACCATGAAAAAAGAGAAAAGCAAATGAATAAAATCCAGTTTAGAGAACTGATAAACCATTAAGTTCCACTCACCTTTCTCAAATCCTGTAAACACTGACTTCCCTCCACATTTTATTTGTTAGGCAAAAGAAATGGTATGCAAAAATTATTCTCTTATTGTTTTATGAAATATCTAAATGAAAATATCAAGTAGACAGCAAGACACATAAGTCTGGAGAGAAGTGATCTGGGCTTGAGATAAAAAACTGGGAATTACATGCATTGAAAATGGGATGGATGAGTCAATGTACTGAGAATGAGGGAGAGTAAAAAATGAAATAGACAAATGGGCCCCTGAACCCTGAGCCCAGGGTGACCCTGCACCCCAACACTTAGGCTTTGTACAGAAGAAAAGATATAGCTAAGAAAACCAAATGGAAGTGATTGGATAAATAGGACGAAAGGCAGGCATGAGTGATTTCTTATGAATCAGCTGAGAAAACTGCATAGTCGTTGCTATCAGATGCTGCCAAAAAGTCAAATACAATGAGTGCAGAATGTGTCCAGAGCATCAGTGATGGCTCAGGGCTGAGCGGCAGGAGGTTGGGGTCCACAGAAGAATGTGACCAGACCTGAGCAACACAGAGATGGGCACTATTAGTTTCAGTGCAGTAGAGGGAATGGATATCAAACTAAAATCAATTACAGAGTGAAAGGGAGGTGAGGAAATCCTAGACAGAGGAGTAAACAGAGCTTGAGTAGGTAGTTTGGTTCTGAAAAGGAGTAGAGAAATGGGGCTGTAGCTGAGAAGAAGGTGAGTGAAGAAGGTGAGTAAAGAAGGATGTGGTTTTATTGTCTTGGTTTTTAAGAAATGGGAGATACTATATTATGTTTGTTTGCTGTTAGGAATGAGCTAATAGACGGGACGAGGTGGCAACACAAAAGAAAAAGGAGTTAATCCAAAGACGGAAGTCACTGAAAAGAGACAGTAGGATAGCACCAATTGTAAGGACCACGTTCTTATTGTTGCTGGAGGAGGAAGAAGAAACTGCATGTGCATAAAGTTAAGGGTTAGGTGGTAGGCGAATGAAGATCTTCCTGTTAGAAAAACTTTGATTTTAAAGACTTGGTCACAGTGACATGGGGAGTGTGATTGAACTTGGGGAGTAAGAAGCCTGAAGAGAAAGGAGACTATGAAGGTGATATGCCCTATCAGAGAGGCAGAGTGAATTTATAAAAGCAGCATAGTGGGGTTTTTGGGCAGTATTGAGAATTCATTTGAGCTTTGCATTCTTGAAGCAAAGGATGAGGAAGAATAGAATGGAGAAAGCTTGGGTTTTTAGAAATGAAAATGTCATACTGCTCTTTGAGCTATATTTGATTAAAATGTCAGGGAGTCCATGACATCATAGACGATAACTTCAGCAATGAGACACCTGTGTGCTCGGGTACAAAGTGGTATGGAAGCACTTGCCCAGGAAGGCAGCTTTCGTGACACAAGGAACATGACAACATGACACAGGGAACAAGCGTGGGCGTTAGTGTCACACTGGCTCCAAATCCTGGCGCAGGCACCTTTCTAGGCTTGTGAACTTAGACAAGGTCTTTAAATTCTTTTGACTGTGGAATGGGGATATGAATACTGTTTGCAAGTTAAGGATTTAAAACATGATATGTAAAGCAGATGAGTGACGTACAGTAGGTATACAATAATAGCTACCATTGAGTCTATTACAAACAATTTAGGAGAATTTAAATGTAACTTCAAATGCTTTGTCCAACTCTGCAAATAAGCAACTAATATAGCTGATTATTATAACAATTTTCTATCATCTTCATTGCTCCGGGGTATAAAGCTAGAACTGGCTGTCTAAAAGAGTCCTCATTTTTACCCTCCTTGGAATAATTCTTCCACAAGTGAAGACCTAGTGTTTAGCTACATTATTCATGCTTTATATTGTTTTAAAAGGACCAGTCTATAACTATGTGGAATTTGAAAAAAGGGAAAGAGTATGAATTTGAGAAGAAAGAGACTGTTAATACCAACTGGGGATATGAAAGAAAGAAAACAAGTCCAGTTCAGCTCTCAGATGCAGTCTCTCTAAAACAGATTATCGTAAAAAGTATTGAAGAAATCTGCTTGCAGTCCGGGCGAGCGTTACCAAGACACTGAGCCTAACGGCTGTAAAGATCTGATACAGTTATCTGATGAATATTCTTATTCCCTGTGCTATTTTTAACCAATATTAAATTTCTTTTTATCTCTTTTACAATTCAACAATCTAAGGTTTTACCATTTTGTGTAATCTCTTTGATTGGTAACTGTTTCTGATTGTATAAAGTTAGGCTTTTCAGATAATTAGGTGTTATATTCTGGTTAAAGTACAGGAGTTCTATAATTACCCACCACACTTCTGTGGGTAATTATCTACATTTGTAACATCTTTTTCTTTGTGGCTGAGCAGGTTGGCTCTATTACGGTATAGTTACTGCTTAAAATGTTCTCTCAGGAGTGAAAGAATATGATGAGGTAGCTGCCTTCACCTGCAGGGGATAAGAAGATTTTTACACAATGTCTACATTCCTGCCATTGTTTTATGTATATTATGAATGGCTTTAACATGAGCTGAACTGAGTATGTAGTTAAATTTAAGCCACAACTGATAGCCAAATTAAAGTGATTCAGCTGTGTTTTATATATCAAAAAATCATTAAGAGTTGCATTAGACTTATTCTCAAGTATGTAGATTTGGAAATTAAATGTCAAGAGGTTCTACATTTCTTTAGAAATATGTTCTCTTCAAAATAATAACAGGTTGGGGAAAAAAAGTTTATGGTGGAAACAGTGATGCTTTAAATGGACAAGATTCCCCCTCCCCCACTTCTTTCAAGGGGACCCAAAGCCTTTTAGTATTTATGATCTTTTGTATCTTCAAAATGCATAATAAAGACAACTTAAAATATTAATATCTCAATTTTGAATATCTAAAAAGAGAGGCAAACATTTCAAGGCAGCAGAACCCGGACTAGAATTAAATTTCCTTGCGTATTAGACTCCTTCAATCCTTGCTGCCATGCCAAACAAAATGCATTTTAAAAAATCATAAAAGCTGAAATTAATGATTCTGAGGGAAAAAGCCAGGAAGTTTCAGAAAAATAAGGGTAGAGTAACTCCCAGGGTGGACCTGTACAAAGGAACCCATCAAAACTGGTGTATAGAGAACTATCTTCAAGTAGACTTGCTATAAGTCAAGCCTTTATGATACGCACTGGATACATTTTTTTTTTTGTTGTTGTTGTTGAGACAGAGTGCTGTGGCGTCAGCCTAGCTCACAGCAACCTCAAACTCCTGGGCTCAAGCGATCCTCCTGCCTCAGCCTCCCGAGTAGCTGGGACTACAGGCATGCACCACCATGCCCGGCTAATTTTTCCCTATATATATTTTTTAGCTGTCCATATAATTTCTTTGTATTTTTAGTAGAGACGGGGTCTCACTCTTGCTCAGGCTGGTCTCGAACTCCTGAGCTCAAACCATCCACCCGCCTCGGCCTTTCAGAGTGCTAGGATTACAGGCGTGAGCCACCGTGCCCGGCCTGGATACGTTTTGAGAGATATGATTTAAATTTGAGAATCTCTGAATCTGTGTACAAAAGGGATATGTAGATGAGAGACTTTAGGAATTCTGACACTCTTTGAGTATTAGGAACATGTATGTCCATGGCTCACGTGTTCCCAGCAGCACCATTGCTGGGGCCTTACTGTGTGAAGCCAAACATACCACTTAACCTCTTCCACTGTGAAGTCAGAGTGGGCCTGTGGAAAGAAAAGTGACCCGGTGCTGCAACTCTTGCCTCAGTGCTGTGTGTTATATGGCTTTCAGCATGTAACAGTCCCTTTTCATCGGGGTCTTTCAATAGTCTCTTCCTTCCCAAATTGCAGTTTTTATATCCAGAATACTCTAGGTTTTAAATTTTAATACTCTTAAAATATATGATAAGAAGGATCTTCATATGCATGAGGAGGAAACTCTGTGGCTAGCGTGTGCTCCTGAGCAGGCTTCCGGGGGTTGAAAGAAGAGGCGGGTGGCAGCGGGCAGATGAGACGTGCTCTTTACTGTCAGGGGGTTGCAGCAGCGGCGAGAGCATGGCTGAGAGCACGGCAAGCATTTATATATGGCTCAGAACAATAGTGGCAACACGCCATGGGAAAGCGTGATCACATGGGTTCACATGGGAGATAACACCTTGGTTACATGAGTGTGTTGACTTATGCCTCTCTGGAAGGCCTGCAAGTGACACACCGGCAATTACTCTAGTTTGGCCTAAGAAACCTATTGCCTATGCAAATGAATTTCCTTTACAATATATTAGGACCTTGTGTTATAGTAGGATGGAGATAGTATTAATAAGATCACAGAGAATATGGTTTGGCCCCAAATATACTTGAATCCATATCTAATTCACTTACTCCAAGTGTTTATTGCGGTGATGGTCAGAAAATGGGGAATTATTATAAAGTGTATTTGAATCTCAACTTCAAAGAAGTCCAGCAGTTGGGGAGATTGAACATATACTAAGAAATAGTTAATAAAATACAGGCATTCCTTGGAGATAATGAGAGTTCAGTTCCAGACTACCACACTACAGCAAATATTACAATAAAATGAGTCACATACATTTTTTGGTTGCCCACTGCATATAAAAATTTTGTTAACAACATACTGAAATCTATTAAATATACAATACCATTATGTCTAAAAAAATAAAATTTTTTTATTGCTGGAAAATGCTAGTGCTAATGATCATCTGAGCCTTCAGAGAGTCGTCATCTTTTTGGTGGTGGACGGTTTTGCCCCAATGTTGGTGGCTGCTGACTGATCAGGGTGGTGGTTGCTGAAGGTTGGGGTGGCTGTGGCAATTTCCTAAAACAAGAAACAATGTAGTTTGCCACATTGATTGACTCTTCCTTTCATGAAAAATTTCTCTGTAGCATGTGATACTGTTTGATAGCATTTTACCAATAGTAGAACTTTCAAAATTGAAATCAATCCTCTCAAACCCTGCCACTGCTTATTGGCCAAGTTTATGTAATATTCTAAATCCTTTATTGTCATTTCAACAATGTTCACATCTTCACCAGGAGTAGATTCCATCTCAAGAAATCACTTTATTTGCTCATTCATAAGAAACAAGTCCCCATCCATTCAAGTTTGATCATGAGATTGCAGCAATTCAGTCACATCTTCAGGCTGCACTTCTAATTCTAGTTCTCCTGCCACTTTTACCACATTTGTAATTACTTTTTCCACTGAAGTCTTGAACCCATCGAAGTCATCCATTAGGGTTGAAATCAACTTGTTCTAAACTCCTGTTAATATTGATATTTTGGCCTCCTCCCATGAATCATGAATGTTCTTAATGACATCTAGAATGGTGAATCCTTTCCAGAAGGTTTTCAATTGACTTTGCCCAGATCCATCTGAGGAATCACTATCTGTGGCAGCTATAGCCTTACAAAATGTATTTCTTCAATAAGGAGACTTGAAAGTTGAAAAGACTCCTTGATTTATGGGCTGCAGAATGGATGTTGTGTTAGCAGGCATAAAAACAACATTAATCTCCTTGTACATTTTTATCAGAGCTCTTGGGGAGCTAGGTGCATTGTCAATCAGCAGTAATATTTTGAAAGGAATCCTTTTTCCTGAACAGTGGGTCTCAACAGCGGACTTAAAATGTTCAGTAAATCATTCTGTAAATAGATATGCTGTCATCCAGGCTTTTTTGTTCCATTTATAGAGCACAGACAGAGTAGATTTAGCATAATTCTTAAGGACCTAGGATTTTTGGAATGGTAAATGAACATTAGCTTCAACTTAAAGTCACCAGCTGCATTAGCCCCTAATAAGAGAGTGATCCTGTCCTTTGAAGCTTTGAAGCTTTGAAGCTAGGCATTGACTTCTCCTGTCTAGCTGTGGAAGTCCTAAATGGTATCTTCTTACAATAGAAGGCTGTTTCATCTACACTGAAAATCTGTTTAGCATAGCCACCTTCATCAATGATCTTAGCTGGTCTTCTGGACAACTTGCTGCAGCTTCTCATCAGCACTTGCTGCTTCACTTTGCATTTTTATGTTGTGGAGATGGCTTCTTTCCTTAAAGCTCACAAATCAATCTCTGCTAGATTCCAACTTTTCTCCTGCAGCTTCCTCACCTCTCTCTGCCTTCACAGAGTTGAATAAAGTTAGAGTCTTGTTCTGGATTCGGCTTTGGCTTCAGAGAATTTTGTGACTAGTTTGACCTTTTATCCAGACAACTAAAACTTTCTCCATATCAGCAATAAAGCTGTTTTGCTTTCTTATCATTCATGTGTTCACTAGAGTAGCACTCTTAATTTGCTTCAAGAATTTTCCTTTTCATTCACAACCTGGCTCACTGTTTGGTTCAAGAGGCCTAGCTTTCAGCCTATCTTGGCTTTCAACATGTCTTCCTTACTAAGCTTAATCATTTCTAGCTTTTGACTTAAGGCAAGAGACGTGTGACTCTTCCTTTTACTTGAAAACTTAAAGGCCATTGTAGGGTTATTAATTGGCCTAATTTCAATATTGTTGTGTCTTGGGGAATAAGGGGCCTGAAGAAAGGGTGAGAGAAGAGGAATGGCTAGCTGGTGGAGCAGTCAGAATACATACAACAAGTATTGATTACTTTCACCATTTAATATGGGCACAGTTTGTGGTGCCCCAAAACAATTATAATAGTTGCATCAAAGATCCTTGATCATAGATTACCACAAAGACATAACAATAATGAAAAAGTCTGAAGTATTGTGAGAATTACCAAAATGTGATACAGAGACACAAAGTAAGCATACGCTGTTGGAACAATGGCACCAATAGACTTGCTTGATGCAAAGTTGCCACAAAACTTCAATTTGTAAAAAATGCAGTATCTGCAAAATGCAGTAAAGCAAAGTGCAATAAAATGACGTACGCCTGTATGAAGCAATGGATTAAGTGCCAGAGGGAATAATACTTCTTTGCATGTTTAGCAAACTCTTTTAAAAGAAATTTTACTACATGCAAAGATAGTTCTTTCTAAAAAAATTTATTGACAACTAAAAATTGTACATATTTATGGTGACAACATAATGTTTTGATATATCTTTACATTGTGGAATAACTAAATCAAACTGACATATCTATTACCTCACATACTTTTTTGTAGTGGAAACATTTACAATCTACTCTTAGTAATTTTCAAGTATACAATACATTGTTATTAACTATAATCACTGTGTTCTACTATAGATCTCCTGAATTTGTTCCTCCTATCTAACTGAAATTTTGTATCCTTTGACCAACATCTCCCTAATTCTCTACCAGCTCCAGTTAATCACCATTCTACTGTCTGCTTCCATGAGTTTGACTTTTTAAGATTCCACTTATAAGTGAGATTATGCAGTATTTGTCCCCCTGTGCCTGGCTAATTTCAGTTAGCATAATGTCATGCATGTTCTTTTCACCTGAGATGGGGGCTTTCCAATGCTGTGAGGTGATAAATCACTTATCAGGTCCCCCATAATTGGTACCATCTTATCAGTAGGAACACTTAGAACTTTTGCCATGTGGATTAATTTTATGTTGCTACAATAACAAATTAGTACAAATTTAGTGACTGAAAAACAACACAAATTTATTATTATCTGATAGTTCTGTAGGTTAGAAATCTGCCATGGGGCTCACTGGGTTAAAATGAATGTATTGGCCAAGCTGCCTTCCTTTCTGGAAACTCTGGGAAGGGATCCCTTTACTTCCTTTCCAGTTCCCACATGGCTTACAGCCATTTTCCTCTATCTTCAAAGCTGGCAATGTTGTATCTCTCTCTGACCCTTCCTCCATCTTCACATCTTTCTGAACACAACTGGTAAAGATTTCCCCATTTATGGATTCGTATCATTGGACTGGGCCCACCTGGATAATACAAGATACTCTTCCTATCTCAAAGTTCTTAATCTTTTAAAAAATTAATTTGTAATAATTATTTACATTATGGGGCATATAGTGATGTTTTGTATGTATAATGTATAGTGATCTCATCAGGGAAATTAGCATATCTATCATTTCAAACATTTGTCATTTCTTTGTGTTGGGAACATACAGTGTCCTCTCTTCTAGCTATTAATATTTAAAAATGTGTAATATTAAATGTAGTCATCCTACAGTGCTATAAAACACCAGAACTTATTTCTCCTATCTAGCTATAATTTTGTACCTTTTGACAAATCTTTCCCTATACCCCCTTCTTCCCACCTTCCCAGACTCTAGTAACCTCTGTTCTATTTTTCACTTTTATGAGATCAATCTTTTTTTTAGTTTCCAAATATGAGTGAGAACATATGGTGTTTATCAAAGTTCTTAATCACATCTGCAAAGTCCCTTTGCCATGTAAGGTAACATTTACAGGTTCTAACGATGAACAGTTCTGGGGCTATTGTTCTGCCTACCACACCACCACTGCAAGCTTTATTGCTATCTGGACTTCTTTTGCTTATATTTAGATGCAGTAGACTTTATCCTTACTTTGGTACCAAATTGTGCACAAATCTTTCTCAACCAGATTATTACATTTCTTGGACTTGATAATTTTTTACAAAACCCTTCCTCAAACTTTTCCTACTAAGCCTGACAACTTTCTTACTCATTAAACTCTCTGGATTTCGTAAGACACCACCCTAATTTAAATCACGGCTAGACAGGAAGTATTGCGTTACTTTATTTCCTTTAAAACAAACCATGTCTGTTTCTCAGCTCCCATCCTGCCCTTCCCAGGTGGAAGAATCTTTCTTAATTATTACTGGAATACTCTTCTTTCTACTCTCAGTGTTATGCAAAGATCCTAATCATTTTGCAGCAGAGGAAAGCCATTTGAGATCTTTCAGTCTTTGGTTTCTGTGGAGATGCAAGCTCAGTTCAAGCCTGATGTCTGCCTAAGTTCTTATCCTGCTGTTTCTCTGCATGCACATGGGAGATCTTTGCAGGGCTGGAGAACCTTGGATTCTACAAGTACTGATAGCCTCCTGATGTGCTTTATGTACCCATTTTTCTTCAAGTGTCTTTTCTCTTCTCTAGGGTACCCTGAGAGTGTGGACCAAAGGCAGAGCACCAAATCTCTGTCTCCTCCTAGTGCCTTAAAACTATAATAGCATCCCCTACTGTCTAGCCTTGGTGAATTGCTTTTTTCCCCTCACTGCCTTCATCATATTCAAACACCTCTTTCTGTTACCCTCCTCATATAATTTCCTTAAAAAGATTAGATTTCTAGAGGTAAAACTTGGAAATAAATTAGTCTGCTGAGAATCACTGCTTCTCAGAAAGCCTTCATAAACAACTGTTGAAATGAAGGAGACATCTTGAAACATCTTGAAACAATGGGGAGAAATATATTGCTAGAGCAAACACAAGTTAATAATTTGAAAAATGATTTCTCCATGCTATAGCTTACTTGCTAGTAGAGATTTATGTCACTCCAGGGCTGATCTTATTAATTCTTCAGCGAGATGTGCACAACAGCTTCACTCCAATTTGCAATGAATGCCTTGAGATTAGGCTTCATAAATTTAGGCTAAACAAACAGTCCTAGTAGGCAGGCTGAGACTACTTAGAAGGCTTAAATTGTACAAGGAGACAATGTAAATTAGGAAATATTTTTATTTCATATGAAATAATATCAATTCATAATAATATTTATTCTTAATGTAAATATTAGTAATGCTTGTTAATACAATAAGTAAACAAGTAGTAAAATACAAAGAACTATTATTTATACTCATTTAATTTAATTCTCACACTATATCAATGAAGTAAGAATGACTAGTTCTGTCTTCCAGATGAAGAAACTGAGGCTCAGAGTAGTGAAGTACCTTATTCAAGGAGACGGTGTCAGTCAATGTCAGTGCCAGGAGTTGAGCTCAGGTGCATCTGATTCCAGATCTGGCCTCTATTATTACATGGATACTGCTCATAATGAAATGTACTCACCAGTAAGTGTCTATGTGGAGGTCCAAGCTGAGCAGGACTGTCACTTAAGTAGGAAGCTGACGCTAGAAACTGAACTTTGGTTTTTGATTGGAGTTTGTTTGACAGAATCCCACGCAAGCAGGCAGACAGATACACACAACCATGCCAGTCTTGCTTATGTTTGTAATCTCTAGTCAGTTTGAAAACCTCTCAAATTCATTTCCATTTTATTTTATCCAAATAATGCAGAAGATTATAAAGCAGGACAAACAGGCAAATTCTTTTCATACTTCTCTTTGTATTATGGTAACTATTGTTGAGTTAATATTCTATATAGCCCAAAGCATGGGGAAAAATAATTTTTCAATCAAAGGCAAACTTTTCTCCAAGCTTAAATAAAATGATAAAATTTGCTACATTAAAAAACAACTTTCTTTTTACAAGCACTTTGAAGAATCTCTTCCTAGAGAAAATATCTTTTAATAACCTTTCTGAACTATTCCTCTACTTTTCATATTTTAGACTTTTATGCAGCAAATTTTTTCTTGCTGGCCTTGCTTCAGCTATGTAGTCCAAATATATTTCAGAGATGGGTATTATATTTTTTTTCTCAGTTGGTATGATATTACAAAAAAATATATTTTGGGGGTGGCCACAGGGTACAAGACCCTATTCTTGATTGTTTACATCTCTCACCTCTGACAGAAATGGAAAAGCAGAAGAGGGTGGGCTAGTTCCTATTGCAAATAGTTTTTTAGAAAACAAGGATTAATTTTCAGTCACTTATCTTATTTGTTTCAACAATAAGTTATTAATAATTTGGAGAGAGGAGTCCTTTCCTGTCCTAATCTCACCTTTCCAGAAAGTTTGAGTTTCTGCCAGAAGTAGTAGATGAGACCCTTATTCCCTTTAGTGAGTATGCAGAAGCAATGATTCTTACAACAGATCGGAGACATTAGTGGTACCTAGAATTTTCCCTACTTAGTTATGGCAATGCTTAAATTTTCTTCTACAGTTGTGAAGTCTTCTGTTTTTAAAAATCTTCAGGAAGAAAATCATTACTTAGTCTAGCATTTTTTTTTTTTTTTTTAGATAGGCTCTCACTCTGTTGCTCGGGCAAGAATGAATGCAGTGGTGTCATTATAGCTCACTGCAACCTCAAACTCCCGAGCTCAGGCGATCCTCCTGCCTCAGTCTCCCAGGTAGCTGAGACTACAGGTGTACACCACCACACCTGGCTAATTTTTTTTTCTATTTTTTGTAGAGATAGGGTCTCAATCTTGCTCAGGCTGGTCTCGAACTCCTGACCTCAAGCAATCCTCCTACCTCAGCCTCCCAAAGTGCAAAGATTACAGGAATGAGCCACTGCACCCGGCCAATTTTTTCATATATTTGACCTAATCTTTATGTGCCTTATACCTCTTTCCTCTTATTCAATAATTTGTAGAAATGAGAGATTATTTTCTAGTTACTGTGCTCTGCGTAAGAATCCTTTATATGCTTACCGCAGGATCACTCATTCTGCAAATATCTGTTAATCATTCCCTATCTGTTATGCACAGAATAAGACACTTACCATCAGTTATGTTTGTCCAAGGGGCTGGGCCCACAAACTTGAAGGACAGCTGTCCCATGGGAATTCTGTCCCATGCCATTACTTTCAAAAGTGGCAGAGGAGGATGCCCTAGCTTATAGATTCCCTGGAAAACAGAGCCTGAGGCAAGGCTTATCTGGTAAAGACTTTATTGGGGGGAGGGAAGCAATGCTAAGGCAGGAAGGGTAAAGGCAGAGGGGAAGTGAGTATGGGAAGAAGGGAAAGCAAACCCAGGGTGGCATTTTACTGAATTGGCCAGAACTTCACAAGAAAATATTAATACAACCAGTTGCTCAGTCATCTTAATTTTTGTCAGTCTGGTGAGTGTGAAATGTCAGTCCATTATGTATTTAATTTGCATATCTTTGATTATAAAGGAGAGTAAACATTTGTCCTCTTCATTAGTTCTTCAGTTTTTACTGACCTATTTTCAAGGGTTTTTCCCATTTTTCTGTTGAGATGTGAGCTTTATTGTACTGATTTTTCAGTTACATGTGTTACAAATATCTTTAGCAATTTCTAGTTTATCTTTTTACTCCCTTTTTAGTATCCTTTGTTGAACACAAGTTCCTAACTAAAGTATTGCTACATTTATCAATTCTTTTCTTTATCAATTTGTAATTTATAAAAAATGTTTTTCCACCCATGGTTATAAAGGTATTTAAAAAATATTTTATAGCTTTTCCCTTTCACATTTAGGTCTTTAATCTACTTGGAGTTGATTTTGAGCAGTATGAGGTAACGATTTAACTTCATTTTTTTTTTCTGCGTGGAGGGAGAATTGTCTCAGAACCAGTGAAAAGTTTATCCTTTCTCCCACTGATCTGCACTACTCACTTTTTCTTATGTTAGATACCCATGTATACTACCCATTGCTTCTAGGCCACTTTTTCTGTTTCATGGGTTCATTTTTCTTTCCCTTCACCAATATGATACTGGCTTAATTTCTATTGATTTACAATAAACCTAGAAATAAGGTGGGGAAATAAGTCTTTCCACCTTGGCCTCCTTTAAGAGTATTTCGGCTGGTGTTGCCATTAAATTCATAGGTCAATTTGGAAAGAATCAATATCCTTTTAATACAGAGTTCCCAATGATATGGTATTTTTTCCCCTTTAT
>CM052440.1:59829973-59918028 GCA_028533085.1 Varecia variegata
TCTGTTTCATGTTCATATGGATTTATACCTTTGATAAAATATTTGAATTATATGAATATTGGGGAACTGTTTATATATTTTAAAACCATGGGTTTTTTTAGTTAAATAAGATCATTTTCAAGTAATACTGAAGAAAGCTTTTCTAATGTTTTCTCCAGTGCTTCTCAGAGTGCTACAGGAAAGCGAGCATTTGTTTTGAGCCGTTCAACATTTGTTGGGAGTGGGAAATACACTGGTCATTGGCTGGGTGATAACTTTTCACGGTGGAGAGACATGCATATGTCAATCATTGGAATGCTAGAATTCAATCTCTTCGGAATTCCATATGTAAGTTGTAAAATTAAACAATAAGTACATTAATCGATACTATCTGGGGGTGCCAAACGTACTTCTATGAAGATGAAATGCACTCAAGTTGTTTTCAGGTCATTGCAAACAGTACACTTCATTTAGTCACTGTAGAAATTCTCTTAACCTATGAGGATCTCAGGAGTACCACATCTTTCTTAGTTATTTATTTTTTTCTATTTGCCTAAGTCACTATAGTACTTGATCCTGGTAAAACTGGAGTAGTTTATTTCCCCTGCCACTCATCTCTCTCTATCTACCCCTCTGTGACTCTTCTACAATCTATTATTATGGGCCTTATAGATGGGTAGGGGGTGTGTGAAGAAAGGACAGACAATTTGGAGGTAGGGACATAAAATTCACTCTAGAATTGTCTCCATCTCCTGTGAAGAGAGGAAATGAAATTAAACCAGCAAAATACTTCAAGTGTACAATATTTCCTCTTCTCTGAGCCCTAGTGATAAAGAAACAATTTAGCTGTTAGAGAATTGGCCACTATGTTAACAAATTAGAAAGTTTACTGTAGCAATTTTCCCATATCCCAATGACTTTTTAAAAGAATAAATATGGAGTAATATTTGCCTTATTTTGAAAAGCTGCAAATAAAATTGTTGTCAACTCTGAAGTTTTGTAAGAATTGCTATTGCACTGTTGTTCAAGTGATGGTTTGGCTACATTCAAAGAAGACTTGCTCAAGAAATAGTGAAAAGTAAATAAATCTTCAAGCTGTATCTAGATCAGAAACTGATAGAGGCCAAGTTTTTAATATTCACAGCCTCAGGGAGAAATGGAACATGACTTGTTCTTTCTCCAGTGAAGGTCTTAAGTTTAGTGAAGTATATAGTACAACTTCTGTGGTTTGGGGAACTCAAATTTTTATTGCAGTTATTTAATAACATGTTTTATGACTCCATGTTTTACTTCTTTGTGACTTTTTAACCTATAAGCTTCGACATTAACCAAATCTTCAGGGCTAAAAGGTTATATTTCTAAGAGAACAAGAAGAGCTCTGAAATAAAACAATTTCAGAACTGGGAGAGGCCATCATTAGATGTCAGGAAGCAAAGTATCTGTAATTTATGATTTAAAAGGAGAACATAATCAGGTGCAATAATCTTGTGCCCTTTTGTCCCAGCCTGGGTAGTCAGCCACTAAGGCTCTTGGATTAGCTAAATGCATTGTGAAGGTTTTGTATCTTTTAACTTATATTGAGATAGGAAATTTATGGCACTGTACTTGAAAATAAGCACTTTTAGGTACATTGGCTTACCCAAAAGACTACTTGCTTATGCTATGATGTTGCCCACAGTTTTCTTTTAATCAAGGCTAGACAAGAGGGGATTGTCACTATTTTATTCCATGTGCTTTTCTCAAAAAACATATTTATACTTTCAGATTCTACATGAAAATGATATCCTTGTAGTCTTATATGTATTTGTCACTAAAAATAGTGTAACCTGAAATATTTCAGTGTGGTTTTCATGGCAAAATTAATAAATCATATATTTTGAAGTCAATAAAATTTTTGTCCAGGTTGGAGCTGATATATGTGGGTTTAAGGAAGATACAACTTATGAACTTTGCCTGCGTTGGATGCAACTTGGGGCCTTTTACCCCTTTTCCAGAAACAATAATGCAATTGGAACTAAGGCAAGTGAGAATAATTGCTATACTCAGTATTAATCTGTAATTAGAAACTGGAGTTAGAAAAATATATATGCACATATATAAAATCATAAAAATATGAATAAAAAATCAAACTATTCTTTAAGATAGCTTTCAAATATACTTGATTGTTTTTTAGAAAATTTACATGCTATTGATTTTTTTAAGAACTGTGAGAGAATGCCAAGAAATACATGTTGGAGAAATAGCTTTTCTAAAACTGTTCTTGAAAATGCACTCTTTATAATTTCTAAGAGAGGGATCATAGTGCATCATCTTAAATAACCTGTGAGCAAACTTTCTCTTTATAGCAGAAGTTGCACCAGACAAATGTATGATGTTTGAAGTTATCCTTAGTAATTGACCAAATTATAAGTCTTTGTTTTGATGTCAGGCAGATTACATTAGGCTATTTAGTATGGCATGTCCGATTTCCTTAAGTACTAAGTTTGACAGTTGATATCTCTGACATTTCACTTTGACACTTCTTGTTTTTTATTATTATTATTATGAGGGTACATCCTCATTCTTTCAAATGCATGTTTTGGCTTGTGATTATCTTTCAATCTTCTTTTAGAACAATTTTTGTGAAACCATGGATACGCCAAAAATTTGTGTTAATTTGGAATACGAATTCCATCATAGAACCAATGCTGCACAGACACCTCGAAATATCAATGAAGTGTTTGGGAAGGATGTGGCTAATGTCATGTCAATGGTCTGAGAAGTTCCGTTCTGGTGATTTTAATCTTGAAAATGAGCCACGTGGGTGACCTGAGACCAAGGTGGATAATATTGAGCTGAAACCTGTAGTGAAAGTGAATCCATCTCAACCTTTGTGTGAATTAGCATCAAGGTTTGACATTACTATTCCAACAATATTGGGCCATTTGAAACAAACTGGCAAGGTAAAGAACCTGGATAGATGGGTTCTACATGAATTAAATGAGCATCAGGAGAGAAATCATCTCAAAGCCAGACCTTCTTCACTTTCACAACATAACAGCAAATTATTTATACACTGTATTGTATGTGTGATGAAAAATGGATTCTTTCTGACAATTGCAAATGTTTGACACAATGGTTGGATAAAGATGAAGTGCTGAAACACAGTCCAAAACCGAATATTCATTAAAAAACCTAATGGTGGCTATTTGGCAGTCCAGTACTGGTATTATCCAGTACAGCTTCGTGAAATCTGGTCAATTACAGCAGATGTCTACTGCAACTAATTGGATGAAATGATGCGGATACTTGCCATTAAGCAGCCAAGATTGGTCAGTAGAGATAGGCCAATCCTCTTGCAAGACCACATGTTGCAAAAAACAACGCTGCTCAAACTGTGGAAGCTGGACTTGGAAACTCTGTCATCCACTGCATTCTCCAGATCTTGCACCAACTGACTACCACTTCTTTCAGGCTTTGGACCCCTTTTTTCAAGGAAAAATATTCAATTCTCAACAAGTTGTGGAAAACACCTTTCGAGATTTCATCACCACTTGCTCTCCAGGCTTCTTCCCTGCTGGGATAAATAAGCTACCGTTAAGATGGTAGCACTGTGTCGATAGTTTAGGTGTATACTTTGATTAATAGTACTACTTCTTGTTTGAGACACAATAAACTAAACTTTTGATTCAAAATTGGACATTTCATATTTAATGACCTAATAGTACAAGATTCTGGTACAGGATTTTTTCTTCAGTCTGAAGGCAGAATCATTCCTCAGTCAAATTACTGTGCAGTCACCCTCTCTCTTTAGGAGAAGGTATAATAATGATCTTTCATCTAGAAATTATTTGAAACTTTGCTGCTGGCTGGGCATGCAGACTACACACTCCAACATGTGAACTGTTTAGAATGCATTTAGTTGAGAGACAACTCTGCAATAGCCTACTGTGGTGCAAAACTTTCAAGTAGAGAGACATAATGTGCAAAAATTGTCTGCTTCTCCCAAAGCCCCCCAAAAAGAAAAAAAATAATGCTTTAAAAATTCACATTTTAGTTAATACATGTATTGACATTTTTTTTTTTTCCTTAAAATAGGAACAAGACCCTGGGGCGTTTGGAGAAGAGTTTGCCACAATTTCCCGCTCTGCGTTAAGGATTAGATATTTATTGCTGCCTTACCTCTACACCCTCTTCTACCATTCTCACGTCACTGGACATACGGTGGTCCGAGGATTGATGCATGAGTAAATAATATTTAATAATTGTTTTGGTCTTAGTACCTACCACTTAAATCCTGGAAGTCTGAGTTTTTCTACTAAGGCAATCACTTTGGAGGTAAAGAAAAGTCAAATCAAATTCTCCCCCTTCTGACTCTGATTAGAATTGATATACAGATTTGAAAAATATAGTTAAGGAAACACTTTCAATCAATCAACAAAAAGTGCAGGCTGTATGTTGCTGTCAAAATCGTGTGGACTATAGAAAAAGGATGAAACCTGGTCCTTCTCCACAGAGAACTGAGAGATCACTGTAAACTGGAGGTGGTTGAATAAGACTATTTATACAAAGACATTGTTTGATTAAATTAATAGTTTTTCACTCTAAAAATCTAGATTCACATCAGATCCTCTGACTCATGGAATCGACAGAGCATTTCTTTGGGGGCCAGCTTTAATGATTGCTCCAGTTCTTGAAGAGGTAAGTACTAGTATCATATATCAGCACAATACAGTTAATTATAGCAGTTTACATAGTTGTCATTTTATACTCAATCATATTCCCCTGTTGTTCTTACATCATTTTAAGTTGAAAACAATGTCTTTGTGTGTCTATTTTACCTCCTATAAAATATCCTTCATATTAAGTAAATCTGATAAAAACTAAAATATATGTTTTTACTATTCAGAAATTCTGAAATTGGTCTCAACAAAATTCACAGAAGTAGAATATTGACCCCCAAAATACATGCTACATTATAAAGAATAGAGGTAAAATTCCATTTTTCACCTATACCAATGTAATAGCAAGGAAGCCTATTTTGAAACTATCATTAGCTTCAGGTAGCCTTTTCTAAACAAAACCCAAATTCCTAATTCAAACTTGTTTGTTCCTTCTCCTCAAGATAGTTGTCTTACCCATACTTTAATCACAAAGGGAAATATAGATCACATTAGGTCACAAAACAAGTATTAAGAAATTTAAGAAGATTGAAATCATACCAAGTGTCTTCTCCAGCTAGAATGGAATGAAAGTAGAATTCAATAGCAGAAGGAAAACTGGAAAATTTGAAATATATGAAAATTAAACAGCATACTTTTGAACAAGTGGATCAAAGAGGAAGGCAAAGGGGAAAATCTTAAGATATGGCATGATTTCAATCTTCGTACTTTGTTAATATTTGATTTATAGCCTAATATGTGATCTATCCTGGAGAATGTTCCATATACACCTGAGAATGTATATTCTACTGCTATGGAGTAGACTGTTCTGTATATGTCTGGTGAGTCCACTTGGTCTATAGCATTGTTTAAATCCTCTGGTAGTTCAAATCTGCTGGTAGTTTTATGGGTGTTCCCTTTTATGTGACAAGTTGCTTTTCACTTGCTACTTTCAAAACTCTCTCCTTGTCTTTGACTTTTGATAATTTGATTAAATGTGTCTCGGTGTGGATTTCTTTAGGTTCATCTCATTTGGGATTCTATAGCCTTCCTGGATATGGATGTCCATTTCCTTCCCTAGATGGGAATTTTTCAGCCATTATTTCTTTGACTATGCTTTCTAGTCCTTTCTTTCTCTTACTTCTTCTAAGACTCATATAACATATATATTGGTTTCCTTGATGGTGTACTGTAAGTCTCTGAGCTTTCTTCCCTCTTTTTCAGTCTTTTTCCTCTTTGCTTCTCTGACTGACTAATTTCCAAAGACCTGTCTTCAAGTTTGCGGATTCATTTGCTTGATTTAGTCTTCTGTGGATCCCCTTTAGTGAATATTTTGGTTCAGTTCTTACATTCTTTAGTTTTATAATTTCTGTTTGCCACTTTTTCTATCTTTTATTTGTTTGATGAAATTCTCATTTTGTTTATGCATTGTTCTCCTGACCTCAATGAGCATCTTTATAACGGTTATTTTAAATCTTTGTCAGGTGGATTACACAACTGTTTCATTAGGTTGGTTTCTGGCAATGTATCTTATTCTTTGGAACATATTTCCATTTCTTCTTCTTTCTTGACTGTGTTGGTGTCTGCATATCAGACAAAACAACCACCTCTCAGTCTTCAGGTGACTTGTACAGGAGAAGACCCTCACCAATCAGCCTGGCCAGAGATCCTAGTGGCCTCTCTAACAGTTGTGCTAGTATAAAAAGATAACCACCATGTTTTCTAATTACTCACATTTCTGACACCAAATATGTGAGATTTTTTTTCCTCCCATACCAACAAATTCTCTAATTCTCAGTGGACACTGACTAGATTCCTATAGTTTAACTAAATTCTAATACTAACTGCGCAGAGTTAGCGCCGACCCCAGAGGTTAAGAGCTCATTCACACAAGACTGTCCTTCACCTCAGATACCAGTTGGAATGAAAGTCTGGAACTCCTGGACTTTTGACTGACTGTTTATAAATCAGGGTTCAATGTGATGCCCTTTTTGGGGGGCTCACGAAATTCAGGGAAACATTTACTTATGTTTACCCTTTTATTATAAAGGATACTAACTCGGAAACAGCCAAATGGCAGAACTGCACAGGGCATGGCATGGGGGAGGGTCACAGAGCTTCTCTGCGCTCTCCAGCTGCACCACTCTACCAGCACTTCCATGTGTTCACCAACCTGGAAGCTTCCCAAACCCTATCATTTAGGGCTTTTTATGGAGGTTTCATGATATAAACATGATTGATAAAAACCATTGGCTACTGGTGATTGAACTCAATCTCCCATTCTAATCACAAGATTGATTGTGTCTGGCAACCAGCCCCCATCCTCCAGGAGTCACCTTATTAGCATAAACTCAGCTAATATGGTGAAAGGGGCTTGTTATAAATAACAAAAGATGCTCCTTTTACCTTTATCACTCTGGAGCTATCTCAGGACCTGAAGACAAAACCCAAGTATTTTAACAAAAGATGCACCTATAACTCTCCTCACTTAGGAAATGACAAGGGCTTTAGGAACTCTGGTCAGGAGGCAGGGATGAGGACCAAAATATATATATTTCTTCTTATATCATAACCTTACATCATCCAACCTTCTTTCTCTGTTCTTAGCAGCCCCGGGGCATCTAGAGTGTGATGGGTCCTGTCAGTGCTCTGAGACAAGTCAGACTGAAGCTAGCTCCTCAGGCAGCCCCCAGAAAAGTTAGATCACTGGATGCTCTGTCCAGCTCTTTCCCTTCTTAGGGAAAATCTGGGATCTGGAGTTTTACCTATTTGCTCTGTGCTGAGCTGGGGATAGGGGTTGTGGTGACCATCTGTGGGCTAGATCAAACTGCCATATCTATCCTCACTGGCCCCCAGGTGACTAGATTATGCTGGGTTCACTCAGCTCTCTGAGACAGGCCAGACAGAAGCTAGTCCCCCATGTAGCACCCAGAAAACTTGGGGCCTTGGATGTGCAGTCCACCTCTCTTCCTCCCCAGGGAGAAGCTGGGAGCTGATTTTTCTCCCCTTGCTCTGTGCTGAGCCACGGAGCGGCTATGGAGCTATGCCAGCTTAGGCTACCTTCTCCATTCTCCTTGGCTCTAGGCCCACCCCAATTCCTTGTTCTTAGTCGCCCCTAGGCAGCCTATGTCAGTTCCCTCAGCATTCCATACAAAGTAGGACAGAGACCTATTCCTAGGGCAGCACACCAAAAGGCCTGGGACATTTTCTCTTTCCCTTAAGGAAGAAGTTGTGGGCCAAGGTGATCTTTCCGACTGCTGAGCTGTGCCACCTTGAGGGAGGGACTGACTCAGTCAAGTGAAATTGCTCTTCTTACCTGTTTTAAGGCAGTTGTTCTTCATCTGGGCTACTGCAACTCCTTAACTAGATTCTGGATCTCTCATAAAGGCATTTCGGTCTATAGTTCATTGTTAATTTGGGAGGACATTGTTTTTGTGGGAGGACAAGGACTGGGACTCCCTATTCTACCATCTTACTGGTGTTTGGTTCAATTTAATACTTTCATCTAGTCCTTTAATACTAACAACTTATATTTATAGAGAGCTTAACAGTTTATAGAGCACATTTGCACAGGTCACCTTATTTAATTTATATAAAATCCAGCTAAATTACATTGCCACCTTCTGTTACCACATGAAATTTCTCTTCTTCCAAATACCTTCCACTTCCTCAAGATGATCCTATTCTTAAAGATTCTTTGTCTAGTGTAATTCAATTTTCTGAAAATCATTTTTCCCTTTGTATTGGAAACATTTTTATAACAACTTTAAATATTAATTATAAAATTAAAAAACATAAATACAGAAAACCAAATAAGTATTATTCTGAGTACTTCAACACAGCTTGCAAAATAGAACTTTGTCATTTACCTTCAAAGCCTGCACATGTCTTATTATAATACAATCAGGATTCTCCAGGCTCCACGGGCCCCACCCTCAGAGGTAATCACTGTCTACCTACCAGACAGTGCTGAAGCCACCATACCAGAAATGCTTCTTGTTCAATCCATTACCAGCCACCAGGTACCATAATATGATTTTTACCTCCCCAAAGTATCTGGAATCTCCCAAACTCTATCTTTATTATCACTACTCTGGTTTAAGCCTCCATCTCGTCTCTAGACTATTGCAAAAGTCTCCCCCTTATCTGTCAGCTTTTCTACTTACCACCCCCAATCCAGCCTTTTCTACTTTCCTCTTATCTACAATGTTTTAAAGCTGTAAGTCATATCAGGCTTCCAGTGACTTCCTTTTGTATTTTCCATGGCCTGAAAGGCCCTACAAGGTCCCTTCGTATCTCCCCACCCTCAGCCCAGGCTGGGCTTCCTTCTGCCCACTCAATTCCAGCCACACTGGACTTCTTTCAAGTACGTTTAACAAATCAAGATCATTCACAATTTAGTTTCTTTTGCCTTTGAAGTCCTCTGTATATTTGCATGGCTGCTTTATTCTCCTCTAAATTTTAGTTAAAATATTACCTCAAGAGAACATTTCTCTGACCATCCTGTTTAAGTAAGGTCCCTTCTTACTATTCTTAGTTCCAGCAACTTGATGTTTTATCAGTATATTTTTAAAACATATGTATATTCATATGTAAATAAGTATATGTATTTATGTGTAAGTAAAAGTATGTACCTTTACATATGTGTGTTTGTATATGGATATTTCCTACCTTGCTAACTAGAACTTAAACTATCATCAGTTTTGTTCATTGTTGTATACTTAGTGTTCAACAAGTGTCCTGCATTTAGTAAGAAGTCAAAAAAATGGGAAAAATTGATAAGCATTTAATATTTAACATTTTTCCATAGCTATATGACAATTGCCTTTGAGTTAAAATACAAGAGGGATTTCTCTAGGTATGACTTTTAAATCTAATTATAACTTTTTAACCACAGCTAAATTTTAGTCCACAGAGTGACTGCATGGCTGGTAATAAAATATACTTACATTGTAGTGAGACATTAATATTTTGAAATATAATAGATACAATTAGGTTTTTTAGAAAACATTATGAACATTACACATTAAAATTCCATAATCTGGGGATAAAATATATTTTCTGAAAGAACATGAATGTTTCATGTAGATTCTTTAGCTGTCTGTATAATCATATATGAGTTGACTAGCACTTAGTTTTAATGTTAAATAATGAGTCAATATCCATATAGCCTAATGCATTTTCATTGAAATATTTTAATTCAACAAAGTATTTTAAAAAGTCAAATATTTTCATTTTTTCAAAGGGGGCAAGATCTGTGTTTGTGTATTTTCCTAAAGCAACCTGGTTTGACTTTTACACAGTATGTATTTTAGATATTTTATAGGAAAAATAATGTAAATCCATTAACTCTGAGATTTATATGGTATCTTTTTCATTGTTTTTATATGACTTCTAGAGCCTTGGACTGTATAATTCCGATGACTTGGTTCTTGGTGAATCTCCTTGCTTGCTCTTCTCAAAATGGTAGAATTGGCCATATACAGATCATCAAGTATTTAAGATGAGAGATGTGATAACTCTTTTTAGAAGCAGAGTGTACTTACTTATTTTATGCAAACATTTAAATTATTAAGCGCAAATGAATCCCTACAGTGATGTTTCTTTATAGTGGACTGTAATAGAGATTATATATAATCCATGAGACTGGTACTTCATCTTGCAAGAAGCAGAAATCCATTCAAGCTAGCTCAAGTATGAGGCTTATGGTAGGAATACACATGAACTGACAAAAAAAAAAAAAAAAAATCTCATGGAAATCCAAGAACAGCAACTGAATTTCGTGGAGAAATTCAGGATTCCATTGAAAGAGTTTGTGAAAATTTCAGCCCAGTGTTCCATTCCCAGGGCTCGGCATTCCATGGGCTGTTCTTGTTTTACAAACTAACTTTCAAAGGGGTCTCAGCTTGTCATGAATTCTAGCAAGAGACATGTATCTTTATACATCCATTTTGCTTCTGTGATAAGTGGCAGGCTCTTTCCATGTTTTGTTGCTCAAATTCCCAACAAAGATCACATTATTGATCTAACTCATCTTTTTCATCCAAGCTATGCCTAGGCAGTGGGACCTGTAGTTGTGATGGTGGGGAGGGTGGTAGAATGTGTGGGGAAACAATATGACATCTCTACTATAGAGCAGTTATTTTAACTAATGAGTTCATTTTCCCCATTCTATTAATATTAGTACATTTTGATGAGCATGGACTAATCTTACCCAGAAATATTTCAATAAATTTTTATGGGAATAAATTTTGATATAAACATAGGACTAATCCCCAATTGGAAGAAAGGATATGTGATCTGTTTAAATTATCAGTTACTTAAGACTGAGAAAAGTGGTATTAAAAATTCTTCATTCTAGTGGCAGATGATTATACTATATCAAACAATTAAATCAATCACTTTCAAACGATATTCTGCAGAAGTGCTTCATGAATTTTCATAAATATTTGCATTAAATTTCATTTCTTAATAAAAGTGAACTTTGAAAAAGAATAAATAGAAATGTTCACATAAAAGTGTTATATTAAATATTTACATATTTTTAAGTAAATGTGGTTATAAACTTAAACTTTTGAAATAAATATATACTAATAAATGCTGCTTTTATGTGTTTTACATATTGGAGTTTATGTAAGTTTTTTTTTTTTTTAATCAATGAATTAGACATTTTTAGTTACCCTTCCTGTTCGTGTATTCTGTGGATGCTTTGTTGAATTTGAACAAAAGTTTAGATTTCAACTTCCTACATCTCCTAAAATTTACTACTTGTTAACAGTTACGTAATTGGAGCCGTTAACTCTGGCTTGTTCTATGTTAGGGGGGTGAAATACCACCTTCTTGGCAGAAGAAGTATGTTGAAGTTCCTGCTCCTCTGGATGTAATTCCTCTTTTCATCCGTGGAGGATATATCCTGCCTACACAGTTTCCAGCCAGAACCACGATGCTGAGGTAACAGGCACTTGCTTTCGGGAGACTTCACACTGAGTACGGTCATGGTCACAGTTCCCGCTTGGGGAGAGTCTGCGGAGGGGCTGTTTGTAAGCAGAAAGCCAGTGACAGGAGATTGTTGCAATTAGCAGTGTATCAGTTGTCTACATGTGAGTTTGTACATGTGTGTTAGTGCTCACATACATGTGTATATGAGAGAGAGAAAGAGAAGAAGGAAGAGAAGAAAAAGGGAGTGAGAGAGGTCAGTGGAGGATATTCTGCTTGAGTGTTTGATTCACTTTCAAGCTATCTTTTCCTGAATATCTTCCTATTATTATTTTCAAGTTAGCTAGTGATTTCCAATACAGGAATTGTCTCCTAGATTTTGTATAAAGACTAGGTCAGGTCCCCAAGATTACTTTTTTTCATTTAGGTTATATTTAATTAGTCATTTTTGTTCCATAGCTATCATGTAATCAAAGATTCTACAAGCAAATAAGCAGATTTTTGAAAAGTATTAGTTCATATTTCTATTTTACATCAAAGATACATAATAGCAAATCAGAACTTCTAATCAGCATTAACCGAAAATAAAATCAGCTAAAAATATAAATCATTATTAGAGAGAAGTTTTGGCTAGACATTTTTGAAATATTGAAAGTACCCTGAGGGGCTTAGAACTTCATATTACATCTATAGTTTCCAAGCACTAACTTGAATAATAGATCCATTTGAATTTCAAGTTATTATATTATTCATGACCAAGAAGAGAAGGTCTCTTGTCTAACTTTTCATTTTTATAGGAAAAATATAATGACATAATGACACAAGTGTATTTTATATGAAACCCAAACATTTTCCTTAAGGAATTTTCACTGTAACTCAACCTTACCAAAAGTAAATTTGTTTTATCACTTGCATTGTGTAGTTCTCTGCTCATTATGCAATTTTCTCTTGCCAAGTGATTAGAATCAAAGCCTGAGTCATGTCTCCGTGGTGGAATCCCAAAAATGGGGCACATGGATTCTTGCATTCTTTTTCCTGAGATATTAATAAAATTCCCATCTGCAGACTCTCCAAAGTATTATTCAAGCCTCATTCTTCTTGAGTCTATTGGTCATACCTTAAAATCAGCTCCCAGGATCCCTAAACCAATGACTTTGGCAATTTTATTACAGCTTTCTCTTTGTTGTAGACAAGTCAAAGAAACTGGGGGGTATACCTTCAATTAGCATGGTAAAATAATTATATCATTTTATTAATCATAAAAACATTTACTTTTTTTCCAGTGGAAGACACTTTGATAATTGCATTTGAGAGGTCTATCCTATTGCTATCACTCATTTTTTTTCAGATTGAGCTATTCAGAGGCAGAAATAGGTTGCTGAAGGATATTATGAATTTCCTATCACTGGAGTATTCAAAGATAAACTTGAATATTTGGTAAAGATGTTTAAGAAAGGGTTCAACAGTTTTCTGCATAGTTCTATAAGATGATCGGGGTTAGGCTTTTCTAACCCTGAACATACACATCTATATCAATTTTCACTCTTTTTCTACAGTCGTCTGAATCCTTTTGGCCTCATAATTGCTCTAAATGAACAGGGAGAAGCATCTGGTTCCCTTTTCTGGGATGATGGTGACTCTATTGGTAAGCAGACAAACAGGCACAACAGTTGAAATGTTCTAGATTTCAATATGACTTTACTTAACATTAAAGACTGGAGACCTAGACCAACACAATAAGTTTGATATAATGAATACCATAGCAAGATTCTGCTTTCTCCAACATGACTGCCCAGGAAACATGAAATTTTCCTTTTTCTGGCCGCTCCTCTGGGTTAAGCAACACAGGTGAGACATTTTCTCCAAGAAGGTGCTAACAAAATACACTGTGGTTACCTGAGAGGTGAGTGTATTTCTCTAACCTATTAGCATGCTAAAATAAAATTTCTTCTTATTAGTACATTCTCACTTGGGGAGAAACAGAGACAGCAGTCTTAAGGAGTAGAACTTTCAATGGAAAGTTGTGAGAAATTGGCTCTGGTTGTATAGCTGTTAGGTTAGAGGAAGAAGGAACTGCTGATTTTCTATGGTGAGGAGACAGGGCCATTGGTTGGAGAAAGATCTATAGAAGAGGAAAAGGCCTGGCTTGACTTGAGAAAACAGATCAAAACATAGCTGGGTAAGGCCAAACATCAGTGTTTTTGTTTATTCATTTCTCTCTTATTTCTTCCCATTTTCTCTTTTAATCTTATCTCATGGATAAGCAAACTATAGAAAAGACTTTTTTGGAACAATAGAAATGACTTCCATGATAAGAATAATACTATATACATTGATAAATATATTCAAAAAGGCCCCATTTTAAAAATCAGAAATGAGTTTTCAGGGACTACACCACAGAGACAATAATGCCTGTGAGGTTATTGCTCAGAACATTCCTTCTGTCTCCACATTGGTTGACCTACATCTATCTTTTTTTTGCCCCTCTTTCATAAGCAAGAAAAACAGGGAAAGGGGGAATCATTTAAATAAGGAAGATGAAAAGGAAGAAAAAGAAAATGTGAAGCCAAACAGGAAGATACACTCCTAATCTGACACATAGATAGGACAGCTCATTGCTTCCATGGTAGAAATTAAGGAAAGGCACAAAGGGCCCCCAATGCCTAGATTTTCATGATAACCAGCATTCTTTTGTGTCCCTTTTTAGTTTTCTTTTTTGCTCTGGATACACTGATTAAATATCTAACACTTGAAAGAGATCATTTCTGAATTTTAGAGGCAGGAGTCTTAGTAGTCAGGGAGAGAGAGGGATACATTTGTCTGCGATTGTGTTTATATATTTGGACCATACACAGAGTTGTGGGAGGAGGTTGCCCACGATGCCGTTATACTATATTCCTCCTTACTAAATTGAAGTGTTGAAAACATGTCTAAAACAAAGCTCCTTTTCTCCTATTTTTCCATATAAAATAAGGGAGGAAAATGAGTGAAAAAGTGGGAGGCATGGTTCGATAATAAGACCTACTTTAGCAGATTAACTATTTTTTAGTTTCCAAAAAGCATCATGAAAAATAAGTTGGAGGCCAGTGATTAATCAATTTAATTTTTTTTTTTTACCCAGAGGATTCTAAGTAAATGGCTTAGGATAAGACTTTGCAGATTTGGAGCTTAATTGATTAGAATTTATATTTTGAAAAACAGTTAAAGATAACATTTACCTTATTTTCTAATGTTAATCTTCATTTTGCAGATTCTACCAAAAAGAAAGAGTACTTCTATGTCCACTACAAATTCCGTGATGTAAGTTTAAGCATTCAGTACTGCTTGTGACATAATGGTTCATTTTTTTTCTGAAGGAAAATATATTCCAAGGGATCTTAAAAATAAGAAGTGTTTCAAAGTGTTGGCAATTCTCCAAATCACATTGCATTGTATATTTCTGTGTATTTCCATCATTTGTTTAAAAATGCTTTTCTCTTTCCATAAAATCAGAGAATGCTGAAAACCACTGTGATTAAAAATGGCTACCAAGGAATCAGGAATATGGCATGTGGCACTATTCAGATACTTGGTTTGACTTCAAAGCCAAATGTTATTACCATGAATGGAAAAACCATTCAAAGCAGCAGAATACAGCATAATTCCAACAGGGTAAGTTTTAAACACTATTGACTTAAAAGAAAAAATTTCCTTTATTAAGTCCTAAGTGCTAATAATTGAATTTTCCTTGAATACTGCCTCTTTGCAAAAACCACAGTGGACCACATTTCTAAAATAACAGCTTGCATATTTCTGAAACTCAAGGAAGACAATATGCATAGAGTTATATTTCCATATAAAACTGTGCCCATATCAGGGCTAGAAACTTTGTTAAATCAAATGTCACAGACAATATCATGCAAGGCTGGTGTGTTCTCTTTAAGTGCAACATAAAGGAAGGATAAATGGGGAGCTAAAATAAATGAGAATAACGTTTATAGAAAATTGGAAGTGGAAAGTTTGGAGGAACTATATTTCAGTTCCTTCATTTAACAGGTATTCATTTAGCAGAGCATCGGGGAGGTGAAGTGACTTATCAAAGTCATATACTCCTACTAATTGACAGAACTGAGTCTTGATCTTGAAACTCCTGATATCTCATGCCTCTTTCCTTCTACTCTACTCTATTTGGAAATTAAAAATATTTAATGAGCTCCTGCCAAGAGTTTGAAGGTGTATGTGCTATAGATACATGCTTATAGATACAAGACATGGTCCCCACTTCTGAAGTACTTAATGAATAGCATGCTGAATACACACTACTTTCCTACAATATGAGGCAAGATCTAGAGATTTCAGAGTCTCTGAAGCCCATATATCTAATACCTCATCACACAATACAGCGTAATGGTCTTTACTAATACAGAGCAGTGGCACAGAGCTCAAAATACTGGATTTTCTTTTTTCTAATTAAAACATAATTGATCACAAGATCATTTGAATAATGATCTCTTCAGAATTTGCCCATCTCTAGTTAAATGGATTTCTCTCTAATTGAGGAATTATCTTGAGTAAGTTATTTGATATCCTAATCATAATGGTAATACTTTACTTAAAGTTTTATAATTTACAAAGAATTTTTAGCAACATGATTTCATTTGATTCTCACCATGCTCCTGGGAGATAAATCTGAATGGCCGACACTATCATCCAGGTTTGAGAGAGGAAGAAATGATGTCTTAGCATGATCTCACCGTTAGTAATGCAGTGGTAGGAAACCCGAGCTGCCCTCCCTGTTTCCTCTGTGCTCTTTCTCTTGTCTAGGCTTCCTGATAAACTAAAGGTGCCTTTTCAGGTCAAGAAAACAAAAATACCTCCTTTGGGAAATTAGTTTCACAAATTTTTGTTTCATCTATGTGTGTAGTTAATCTAGAATTTAAAAAAAAACACAAAAACCTCAAAAGTTCTATAGGATACAAAGGTCACTTTTGAATGAAATAAGTTGTTTAATTGGAGGCTTCCATGGACTTATAAACTTAAAGTCTGTGAATAATTTAATATGTGTGTGGGGGAATATATATATGTTAGATACATTATATATCATTCATATGTATGTATTATTACATATAAATATGTTAAAGTTATCCCTAGACTCTTGATAACATTTGATTGTCTTTATAGCATAAGTTTATTTTGATAACTTCAACTGTAATTAAATTTCTTTACATTGATTTAGTTTCACTAATTTATTTCCTCTCTCATCTGTTACAGAAAGTTACTTTATGGATATCTCAACCCATGTCCCAGGAACTGACCATTGTATTTTGTTAAATTGAAAAATTTTAAAAATAATAACCAAAACATCAGTGGTAAAAACTTATCTATAACAGTTATTTACAACAGTTAAAAATTATTTGAATAATATGGAAACTTTAATTTAAATAGCAATATAATTAAAATATTTCAATTGTGTATTATCTGTATGCATTACTCAAATTCTCTGACATTGTTGCTTACAAAAGCTGGATAAAATGCTAAATAAACTTCCTCTGCCTTATAAGAACCAATATGTTGAAATACTGAGCTGATATATAAGATTATATTTCTTGGTCTTCAAAGCAAGCCTTTGAAAAGATCAATTGTGGAGTTTTTAGTTTAGTAGAAGGCTTATGAACCCAATGAAATTTGATAAATTTCTGGCAAAAGGTAGCTTTTTGTAAACTATAACTTTTCAGCAGAAAACATTTTTTAAAAAATTTGGAACATATATTTGATGTTCATTTTAGATTTCCTGAATTTTTTCTTAGAAGTAAAGTAATAAAACACAATTTCTGATTTTTGTGACTTGAAGAAATCTCTGAGCATAAATTTACTAGTGGGAGTCAGGCATTTCAAGAAATTGTTTAACTTTTCAGAACACTGGAATTATTTATTGCACTGAATTAATTAACTATTCAACAATGACCAGGGTGTTGAGAGTGGTCCATAAGACAGGAGGAAACCGAGAGAGAGTAAGGTCCCAAGAGCCAAGTGAAGAAAGTCTTACATGAAGGGAGCAGTGGACCCCTGGGTAAAATACTATGGATAGGTCAAGTAACTAGGCACGGAGAAGTGACCATTGGGTTCATCAGGGGGGATGCAGTTGGTGACAAGAGGGGATACAGTCAACTGGAGTAGGTCTAAGACAGAATGGGAAAGAGGCATGAGTGTAGACAACTTTTTAGAGGAGATTAGATGTAAGGGGTAGCAGAGATCGGACAGTTGCAGGAAATGTGGGTACAGGTTGAGACATTTTTTGGTTTGTTTTTGTTTTATAGCATGGGAGATTTTATAGCATGGTTGATAAGAAAAATAAGATAGATAAATACAGATAAAAATGGATGACAGGGATAAGAGAGGGAAAAGCTTCAGGAGCTAAGTCCTTAAATAAGTGTGAGTTGGATGCAATCTAATGCACTAATGGAGGATTGGCATCAGATAGTAACACAAGGAGTTCATTCATCCCAATGGGTTGGAAGACAGTGTGTGTTGGTACAGGCTGATTGGTGGATTTGATGTGGAAGCATGTGGAGGTTCCATTTTAATGGTTTCTCTTTTCTCAATGAAATAAGAATCAATGTTTTCAATGTTATCAACTGAGAATGAGGATAGGTACAGAGGTGTTAGAAGTTTGAGGAAGAGAAGGTGAGAGGAACAGGAAGAGTAATTGATGAGGGAGGTGTCATAGGATTGCTATTTAGCAGTAAGGGCCCACTTAAAGTGAGATCAGTTAGCATGGTTTGCGATTTGTCTAGCCAAATTCAGCTATTTGGATCTGCGTGGGAACTAACTGGAGAGTAGAATTTAACTGGGGTGGGAATTTGGCCATGGGAATAAAAAAGAGGGCTGGAGTGGCAAAGAAATTGAAGGATAAAAGAGAATAATTATAATGATGGACCATAGAATCTAAGTTGGGTAAGGAAAAATAATGAAGACATGCAAGATATGAGGGATAGAAAAAAAATGATAGGGTCAATAGATCAGAAGTCCCAGTGAGCTGGAGGAGTTGGAGAGAGAGAGAGAGAGAGAGAAAGAGAGAGAGGGTTGGGAAGTTGGCGGTAGGAGAATGGGATTCTTGAAATTAACTTTATGTGGGAAGTGTCTGTTATAGATGAATATTGGTTACAAATGTGCTATGTGTGTGTATATATATATATATATATATATATATGTTGTGTTTGTTGTGTGATTTATAATAAAAATAAACCATAGGCAATAATTTAGTGATGTCTAAAGTCTACGTTTAGAAGTACTCTTTGTTTGAGCTTGAAAAGACTGAATTAAAAACAAGTGCAGGCCGGGCACAGTGGCTCACGCCTGTAATCCTAGCACTCTGGGAGGCCGAGGCGGGAGGATTGCTAGAGGTCAGGAGTTCAAGACCAGCTATGAGCAAGAGCGAGACCCCATCTCTACTAAAAATAGAGAGAAATGATCTGGACAGCTAAAATTATATATATAGAAAAAAAAAAATTAGCTGGGCATGGTGGCGCATGCCTGTAGTCCCAGCTACTCGGGAGGCTGAGGCAGGAGGATCGCTTGAGCCCAGGAGTTTGAGGTTGCTGTGAGCTAGGCTGACTCCACGGCACTCTAGCCCGGGCAACAGAGTGAGACTCTGTCTCAAAAAAAAAAAAAAAAAAAAGTGCAAACAACAAAATCCACTATACACCTATTAGAATGGCTAAAATCTTCTAAAAAATTGGTAATGTCAAATTCTGGTGAGGGTGCAGAGCAATAGGAACTGTCACTCAGGAATGCAAAATGGTACAGCTGCTTTGGAAGGCAGTTTAGCAGTTTTTCATAAAACTAAACATAGACTTACCATATGATACAGCAGTCATGATCCCAGATATTTACTTAACTGATTTGAAAACTGATGTCCACACAGAAACCTGCATATAAATGTTTATAGCAGATTATTTGTAATTGCTAAAATCTGTTAGCAACCAAGATGTTCTTCAATAGATAAATATATATTAATATAACAACACCCCAGTAGCAAAGAACACACTTAACACTCAGATCTTGGTTTCAAATCACATTCTCCAAAAAAAGAAACCAGGTATCCTTGGAGAAATGGCTTTTTGGGCTGGGACAGGGAGTATATAAGATGAGTCTGGAGCATAACGTAGTGACAAAAAGCAAGGAAGTGCTCAAGAAATGACAGGATAGGAATATGCCATAGGGACACAAGAACTAACTTAAAGGAGCTTCCAATGTCCAAAGCTGGAGTTAGATTTTAAACCTATATATATAAAATGAGTATCTATGGGTCCATAATGATATGACTAAACAAAAGAATAAATAAGAAATTGGGGAGAAATTTGTATTGAAGAAATTCATCTTCAATAGAAAAGAATTCCAGATAATTTATGAAGAAACTTCCTTCCTCCTCAACTATGAGTTACACTTAGTGATTTCCTTCCAAAAGTACATTATGGAAAAGGAGGGAAATTGAAAAGTAACTACACAGTGGGGAAATGTGACAAACTCCTCAGACCGGGGGTCAAGGTTAATATCATCAGTGAAAAGTTGTGTTGATAGTATGTACTCTTGATATGTGGTGTTGGAAAATGACACTTCACCCTCTGTGAGCTTCCTCTCAAAAACCCATAACCCTAGTCTAATTATGAGAAAAACATCAGGTAAACCCAAATTAAGAGATATTCTACAAAGCACCTGACCAGTACTCTTAAAAACTGTCAAGGTCATTGAAATCAAGGGATGTCTTAGAAACTATTATAGTCCAGAGGAGCCTAAGGAGGCACGATGACTGAATGTAATGTGGTATTTTGGATAAGATCCTGGAACAGAAAAAGGCCATCAGGGAAAAACTTATGAAATCTAAATACAGTATGGAGTTTAGTTAATAATAACATATCAACATTGGTCAATTAATTATGACAAATATACCATAGTAACATAAGATGTCAACAATGGGAGAAAGTGGGTACAGGGTATATGGAAACTCTGTATTATCTCTGAAACTTTTCTGTAGGTCTAAAATTGTTCTACAAATAGAAAAAGTTTATGAAAAAGAAAACATATGGAGCTTCACAAGAGTTCACATATTTTCCTGAAATTTGGCATTGTCTTCCCAGCAGGAGTCATTTCAGTCACTGTTAAATTATCTTTTAAGGTCATCATAATTTCAGCTTCCTATTCATTATGACTTCCTCCAAAATTGCTGTGACATCAATATGGCACTTGGAAAAAAGTGGCTGGTTATCTTAAGCCTGTACATAATGTAAAACAATTATGGAAATTATAATTATCTTTTTAATTTCAAGAGCTTCCAGCTGTTTACACTATTCTAATGAAACTGGTATTGAAATCCAGATTGCTCCCGGTCTTAAATTTATGTTTGACCTCGAATTAGAGAGATGCAATAAATATGGTGTGGATATACTTAATGATACTCACAGTTTGCAACTCCTTGTATTGTCAGCATGAGATAAAAAATTCAATTATTTATTGAATGAACGTATGTTGTGGGCCTCCTGTGTGACAAGCGTCGTGCTATCCCCCGGGAATCATCAGGCCTCTAGTCTAGTGCATTGACGTCCTTCTTAAGAAGCTATGTCAGGGCCAACTGCGAGAGTAAATAGTGGCAAAGACCAAGGCTCTGGCCAAATTGTTTTAAAGTCCCGGATGTTCGTACTGAGCCCTGTGGGACAGAATAATATTTCCCAGAGCCCTTTGCAAGGACTCCTGCAAGGGAGTCAGCAAGGACAGAAGGAGATTTTTCAAAAATACACTCTTTACCATTAATGACCAAGGGAAGAGGCATCAAACATTCTCCCCATTGAGGTATAATTTATGCTATAACTTGACCCCCAGACCTGTCTGACATTTGCAGGTGAAACTTTCAAAGAGTTACCTAAAACAAATGTTTTTTTTTTCCAGAGAGACAGCTCCCATCACATGGCAGCATGTGGCACTGCATCAAAATGTCTTAACACAGCTGTCTCCTCCGATGGGCCTCTTCTGCCACAAAGAATCTTTCAAGTGACAACATTGAATTCCTAGTGCTTTGAGACTAAGTGCCCTCATACAGCAGTTGCCAAAACACATGTGATTTTATAAAGAGAATGATTTTAAAACATATTGAAACAAACCATTTGACAATCACCTTCAACATATTCCTTGAACTGTTCCCTAACGCTTTCTTGAACATATCTCCTTGAACTTTTTTAAGCCTCAGGTCACTGAGAACCAAGACATAAAATCCCTTGTGCAGCGTTCACCAACAGAAAGCTACATGGTCCCCTGGGCATTCTAGCTCTATGTAGTAGATAAGACTAGTGGGATTATTTTACAAGAAATAAACAGTATTGAACAAAAACAAAGTCCAATGAAGATACTATGGTTGTCAAGCCTAATCATACCCAGGAAACATGGGATTAATTTATTTTCAGATATATTCTGAAGACCAATTACTGTCTATTCATAACTAACAGAAAATGTGAATTCAAAGAAAGCCCCGTATGCCAAAATAATATCACCTCATCCCACTTCTGGCCCTAGTATATGTAACAGGGGAGCAAGATGGAGGCTCTCTCACAAAATGTATTATATTTCCTATATTGATTATGGGTCAATTTTTCTTATTTGCAAGCAAAACAAAGTCCTCTGGTTATTTTCCTCAGAGTATTGATACAGAAAGCAAACTCACTCTGCTTTTCCACACAAGGAAAACAAATGATACTGAAAGTGGAGGGAAATTAGTGCCAATTAAGACAATTGCGCAGCTGTGAAATGGGGCATGTTTATACTTAGATTGCTGCCCTTATGGCGTGCTTAATAATGGAAAATCCAACAATCTGATGTATAAATCAAGGCTTATAATTTTCAACAAAGTTTTAACTTTATTCGACAAATGGTGCTATTTTTACTCTGGTTTACAAATTAGAACATATTTGTGTAAATTATTTGAAATGCATGCTGGAGCGTTCACCGTACTGTCACATTTTTCCATTTGTGTTCCCCGTTCCATCTGTCTTTTTTTTTTTTTTTCTGGGAGAATTCTGTACATGTTAAAATAGATTGTTTCTTGAGGTGTTAATTATGTACAAGAGAAAAGCGAACTGTGAATGGATTGGCATCATCAAGGGCTTCATGGTTTTACTCTTTAAGTGCTCTCTTGTATGTGGCAGCACAGTGTTAAGACCCAGGCAGAGACAAGGATGTCAGTAGCACAGCCTACATCCTCAGACGTTTTGCAGATGAATTTGTGGCTCACAGACATACAAGCAAAAAGGCTTCTCAACAATAAACAAATATATATGAAATGCAATATTCATATTGTGTAGAAGTTTAGCATAGGCCACATTTCATGGGGGGCATGCTGATATTTCCAGAAGCCCAAGGAAAGCATTTTGAGGAGACACACTAGGTTTCAAGGAGTGAAAAAGTAGAGAGCATCGAAAAGCTTTTTAAAAAGAGGGAAATTGGCTGACCATAGGAAACGAGGGAGTTTGGGATGACCTGGAAAATGGCTTTTAAGCAGATGAAGAGAAAGTTAAAACACTATGTAATAAGATGAGGGAAATACTGTCATTGACTTAATGGTGAGTAAGTTAGATTTCTTGGATACAAAATTCATTGTGATGCTGAGCATGAAGGATCACAGTGAACTGAGATATAGACTGCACCAAAACCCCACAAATGGAGAAAGGTAACAGGCAGACAAATTATTGTAGCTGGATACACATCACAATATAGTGCAGGTTATTGTTCATGGTCCTAGTAGCTATAAGTATGTGTATCTATGCATGTTTTGGGGGGTGTAGAGATACACATGCAAAATTCACTCCCCCTCCCACACAATGCACATACAAATGCAGATATTCAGTCGTAAGTCTGGAGGACTAAGTAAGTACTGTGTACTTTTAACTTGTAGAGTCTCTAAAAAAGATAATATAGGTATGAACATAAAGCAAAAAGTAAAGTATCATGTAGAATAGCATTTAGGGAAATAACCAAAGATACCTTCTCACCATGCTGAAGGCAGCAACCTAGTGAAGAAGTATCATAGCATAGAATAAGCCTGTGAATTCAGGAGTGAGTCTGTCATTTGATCCTGGTAAATGTTGCCTCTTAGTGGGTTATTTTAAATCAGATTAAAAGTGCACTGAAGGGCTGGGCATGGTGGCTCACGCTTTAAATGCTAGCAATCTGGGAGGCTGAGGCGGGAGGATTGTTCGAGGTCAGGAGTTCGAGACCAGCCTGAGCAAGAGCAAGACCCCGTCTCTACTAAAAATAGAAAGAAATTAGCTGGACAACTAAAAATATATAGAAAGAATTAGCTGGGCATGGTGGCGCATGCCTATAGTCCCAGCTGAGGAGGCTGAGGAGTCTCAGCTTGGGAGGCTGAGGCAGGAGGATCGCTTGAGCCCAGGAGTTTGAGGTTGCTGTGAGCAAGGCTGACGCCAGGGCACTCACTCTAGCCCGGGCAACAAAGCGAGACTCTGTTTCAAAAAAAAAAAAAAAAGGCCCACTGAAGGCATACCTCTTCTCTCGAAGGTGAATAAAACAAGAAGATTGTTTCTGGAGAAGATGGGATTATAGGGACCAGATTTACCCTCCAACCTAAGACAACTAAAACAAAACAACAGCAACAACAACAAAAAAGAAAATAGAAAACATATTAGAAGCAAGGTTCTCAGGCAGTGGACAACACATAGCGTAGACATTGATCCTTGAGAAACTGAAACAAATGAGGTGAGTCTATGAGTGTCCCAGCTTCCTGTCTGCAGAGAGCGTCCAGGCCACGTGCAGGGAGGGAACCCAGGCACGGCCCCAGTGACTTCCCAAGTCAGGAGACAGAGTTTGTAGTCTGGGGAGGTCTAAGAAGCTAGAATTTGCAGGGCAGAGGACCAGAGAGCAGAGAGCTGCCCTATACTTTTATTAAAACAGCCTAAGATTACTACAAAGAAATCAAATATCATTTCAGAAATTGAGCTCTAACCTACTAATCTAGTCCACTAACTGATTCTAATCTAACTCTAAAACACTTCCATTTTTCAAGTACTAATTTTAGTGCAATTTCTAATCCACAATATTTGTTCCCAAAATCCAATTCTTTCACATTCTGCAGCTGAACTGGTGCTGTAACTTGTTGGATTCTTCACTCTCTCCTCTAACTCCCCGAACTCCAGCAAGAGGCTAGTATTGTCTTTACTCTGTTGCTCCCTACCTCTCCCCTTTAGACTTTCCCTACCAATTCTCCAAATTCTCCATTGTAAATGCCCAGGAACCAATATCTCCTAAAACTCTCCTGGAGGAAGAGGAAGATGAATGGGCTGACAAAGATTCTCCTAAGCAGTATTAATGGGGAGAAAAGAAGGAGGGCAAGAGACATATACACGTGAGTACCTCTTGTCCTTTTCATGGAAACAAAAACTCTCATATTTACTTCTCATCCTCCTTTTGCATACAGTTAAACAACCTCTTTAATGGCATGTCCTAAGAGTGCCATAAGAGAATTCTGGGTATTCTTCGGAATGGCCAGTGCTGAATTTGCAGTTCATAATATTAATATTTAAAATGTGATCAAACTAATAATGAATTCAACTCCAAGTATTCTCACAGTCTACATTTAGGAAAACGAATTGCTAGAAAGGGTTTTTTTTTCTTTGAAAAATTTTTGGCAAAACCTAAAAAATACTGACAGTATTTGAAGGAAACAAACCAATTTAGAAGCCAGGAAGAACATTTCAAGCCTCTATTGTTTCTCAAGTAACAGGTCATCCATTTTAATCAAAAGCTAGACACACACACACAGGAATATGCCAGATTCCTTCCACAGAGATTTTTTATCAGAAAATAGGGGACTTTCAAATAGTTCTCACAACCAATATTAAATAAAAAGTACAAAGGTGATACCAAGCAGATGGACTTATTAATATGATGATAATAACTCATGAAAATTTGTTAATCTCTTGAAAACATGACTAATCAAATGAGACTATTGCACACTCACGCACTCTAACTGCCAAGTTCTGAGTAAAATTCCTTGATTGCAAATTTTGAAGCATGAATTTTAAGCTGAGTGTTATGACTTAGGATAATTTAATCAGGATTTTTCTGAGGAAAAAATAGTATTGAAAGAGAAATGCAAAACTGCATTAATATTTAAGTTCTCTTATTTAAATACTATCAGCCAAAGATGCTCATAGGATAAAAATAACCTATAGATAAAAACTTTTCCTCCTCAGAGCCTTGAATTTTGTTTTAACATCAAACTCAGATATAACTTTTGCTCCCATCTTTAAGCTTGGATGAATTGCACAAGCAATATCTTGTTGTAGCAATAAAAGTAATTTATTTGCATCTTCTTAGACATAATGAACAACAGGGCAGAAATAGGACTTGTCAGAAGATGCAAAGATGTCTTTAAATTGAGGCAATCTGGTTACTTAAAATAATGAGCAATGTGTGTTTTAGACTTTGTTTAAAGGTACAGATCTGTACTGAGAAAAGTCATAGGACATAGGGAATAGGAAAACTTGAAAAGGAAATCAGTAATGCACTATGGGAACTAAATGGAGACAGAAGAGAGATGAGTAGGGTACCCAGGGTTCACCAGGGGGAACTGTCTATTCTCAACATCCTTGGACACTATCCTCAACTCTGAAAAGAAGAGGAAACAGGTGTGGCCACACATCTTAGTCTCTCTTCTTTAACCGACCTAATCCTGTCTTTCAGGCACTATAAATTCCCCCAGTAGCAAATCAAAAAGGAGTGGGTTTATTTCTGGGTTCTCTATCATGTCCCACTGGTCTCTGTGTGTTTTTATGCCAGTGTCATACTGTTTTGATTAATATATCTTTGTAATAAAATTTGAAGTTAGAAAGAATTGCCTGGGATCACTTGAATCAAATCCCTCTCAACGCTCAATCTTACGGCTAGAGAGAGATCAACACTAACACACCAGCTACAAGGCACAGTGGAACGAATGTGTGCTGCAATAGAAGCACAGGCCATGTGCTGCAGGAGCACAAGTGAGAACTTAACTCATTCCACTGAAGGGATCCAGAGAAGTCTTGGGGGAATGGAGTGGAAGCAGGAATAGTGGGGAAAGGAGGAGGTAAGGGAGGGGACGATGAAATTACTAATATCATTTGAGAGATGAGTTGGCTGTCAAAAGTTAGAGAATACGAGAAATGGAATTTCCAGGAAAGGGAAGATAATGAGTAGAAACAAAGATTATGGAGTAAGATGTTTAAAAATTTTTTCAGATAGGTTGCCATTTTTTTTTCAACATCATGTTTTAATATTTGAATAAAATCTTCCCTTCCCCATTGCTTTTTGGTATTATTTTAGTTACGTTTTAACTTCTTGGATGGACCTGCTTATCCAATGGGATATCTGAACTGTCTCATTCCATTTGTTTATCTGCTTTAGGGAACATCTACATTACTAAATCTATATACCAGTATCTCCCACTTAGTGTTGGTAATCTGTCTCTGTAAATCAGAAGTTTTGTCTGAGAACTCTAACCAAGAGCCTATTTCACATTATATTAAAAGAGGAAAATTATAATGCATTATAACTCATCCCAAATTCCTAAGCAAATTTTCTGAAATTAAATTAAAACTCAGTAAATGCAAATATAATAGCATACTATAGTATTAGGGTTTATAGTGTTTTAAACATAGTTTTCTGACCATCAGTGATTGTTTTAAAAAAATAAAGCTATTGCTTTTTAAGCAGTAACATGCAGAATTTGCATGTTATACTATGATAAAAACACATAAAAAGGGCAATAAATAAATTTCTTAGAAATAATGCACGTGAAAAGGTAACTGTAAAAAACAAGGAAATTGTTTGTGATAGACTTTACTTACTAAGTAATGTAGCAACTTAAAATTATAAATGGAGGAGAGTTTAAATGCATATTCACTTAGCATAGTTTTCAAAATATCTAGCATATGGTTCTGACAATCTATCTACCTAATTATGTAAAGAATGTAATTTAAAGGATGTTTTGTACATCCTTGTGTTTAACATATTGTTTTGAGTTTGGAAGAAATTAATGTACTTGTATTGCCCAATAAAATTTATAGATTGATAGATACTTGCATTCTATACATTTGGATACTAAAAACTAAGAGGCAGGCATAAACTGGTGAAATATCAATAAGGTATATGTTTGAATGAATAGCATTATATCAGAATACAATACCAATATTATTGTACCTGTGCCAGTTTCCTGGTTTTGACAATGTATTATGGTTCTATAAGATAGTTTCAGTGGGAAAAGCAGGGTGGAGAGTAGGGGAGGACTCTATTATTTTTTTGGCAACATCTTGTGAGTCTCTAATTATTTCAAAATAAAAAGTATTTTTTAAAAAGCATTAACTGGGAAGAGTAAAAAAATAAGTAAAACATTAACTGGGAAGATATTATGTGGAGGATGACTGTACTTTGTTGTTGTTGTTGACTTATGCTCCTGGGTTTATGCTAGGTTCACAAAATTAGAACTATTCTTTCAGTGTATGCTGAGAGTACTTTGCTTTACAGATGGTTAGAATATATTGATTGTTATGATCTGATCATATTATTTAGATTAGGAACTAAACCACTTAGTGTAGAATAAAGCTTTGGTAGCATTTATATAACTTGTTGGTAAATCAGTGATGATATAGTGAAAGGATTAACACTTTCCAGCTGGAGATATTTCTGTTCTATACAATGTGATTAATTTATCTTAGTTTTTTAAAAAAATAGTGGCTGTACTACTTTACATTCCCACCAGCAGTATATGTGGTTCCCCTTTCTAGGTTTTCAAAGTCAAAAGAAAAAAAAAACTCATGCAGAAATTAATAGAATTTGTGTTTCCTTAATTTGTTTTATAAGAGCCTTACCATCACTAACTATATGCAAAATGTTAAGACTGTGGAGTAAAGAAATTCGTATTTATGGAACGAATTCGTATTTATGGAATAGAGGCCACACCCAGGCCTGTATTACATATCAAGTGCTATGGCAGGCACTTTCATTTTCTCATTAAATCTTCCTAATGACTCTGCAAGTCAAGTATTATTATCCCCACTCGAAAGGTATGAAATTGACTACACGAGATTAAGCAACTTTTCAAAGGTTTCACAGCTAGTAAGTGTTTGGAGCCATGAGCAGCTCTCATTTAACCCTCACTCCCCTCCACTGAGAGAGCATGATGATACTGATTTTGATTCTAGCATAGTAATTGCACTGGTCTATAGAGATAATCAATCTTTGACTGATCTTTCCTTAGCCTGGAAAAATATTCTATATTGATCTTTATGTCCTCCTAATCTTCCTGTATTTATGGAAAATATTTGTTCAGATCTGAACCTAAACTCTAAATATTCCCGAGTGCTTGTAACTTCCTACAGTGAATAACTGACTCAGTAAGCTTTTTTTTCCCCAAACAGTAGAATATACTTTCATTACCTCCACAGAGAAAAAGTTTATTTAAAATATATTGGGGATAGCAGAGAAGCTAAACAGCTTCAATACAATGGCTTCAACCATATTGTAGGACTTAGCTAAAGTGTCACCTACCACTGCTGCTTGGTTTCTGTGACACTTAGAAGCGGACATCAGGACCTCCAACATTGCTTCTTTCAACAAACCAGTGCCTATATCACATCAGCCAGAAAATCAGTCTTCCTGAACATAATCACAGACACGTGGTGCACATTTCCATACCCAGGCCTCATGCATGTGTGTTTCATTGGCAGAATCTAAGTCACATGACTACATCTTGAATAAACAGGAGGCCAGGTCCATTTGAGGAAACATCATTCAGCAGTGACACAAATGAAATCTTCCTAACCTTTATATATATTAAAAAAAAAAAAGACCTTAGCCATTTATCAGGGTGACTATGCAAAGCAAAAGGAGAAATGCCTAGAAATTTTAGGGGTAACAGAGCACTGTCTCTGAACTGACATAAATTCCAGAGGTTCTAAAATGGCTTCAGGCTTCATCAGTCAGAGGGAGGACTATGGAAGCCAGGAAATACATGGAGTTTTGGCTCAAGTTCCTGTCAAAGTGGGTCCCTAGGTCCATGAGTCTAATCTTAGAGTTATTTCCCAGGTTCCTGAATTCAAAATTGGGATAGATTACTCATGACTTGCTGAATAACATACTGGCCTCCAGCAAAGACCAAACACTGAGCATCTGATATGGCACCATTTCCTACAGAATCATTTAACCATTTTTCCTTCCATTATGGATTTGTAGCAATTTGACTTCAATGGACTGGACACTAAAAGTTTTGAGTTGTCTTCCCTGCCCACAATGCTTTATAAAGTATTATATTAAATAATTCAAAGATTTATGAGATGCTTTATTCAACATGATATGCAACAGCAATACTGCTTCCGAGCATAAGAATTAGATTTATAGCAAAATAATTAAAGTTCTTCTCTTTGGTTCATATCTATGAGAATCACAAGTCTTACCACATATACTGTCAAACGAAGCAGCTGACATGAGAGAACTGTGCTAATATCTTAAAAACTTCCTTTGACTGCAGATTAAGTAATGAATCATAAAGGATTTATATGCTGCCCCAAAGATTTTACTAGGTCCTCTAAACCAGTATCCAGTTTATGGTTTCTTATCTCCCATATCCAGAATACATGTGTCTGGAAACTAAGCATGGAAAAGAGACTTACTCTAAGTACAATAATTATTTTGTTTCTAGTGCCCTCAAGTCTGGGCTCTGTTAATTTAGAAGAGCTCTTTCCTTCCTTCCTTCCTTCCCTTCCTTCCCTTTCTTTCCACAATGAGAGGAAATCATAAGAAATTCCTAAGGAAAGAGAAAAAAACTATTATCCTCCTGTAGCAGCTGCAAGAATATTCATGGGCTTCAACAGATAGCAGTATCAAGAGCTGTGAAGGGTCAGAGATTTTAGTCTGCTTGTATCAAGTTAGCCTGTCACAGTTATATAAGTGTTAGCAGAAGAAACGAGAAACCTGGGTCAGAGACAAATAACTTTACTACTTATGGCACAGTAGGCAGCAAGAGCATCATGTTCACACCAGCTTCTTTTGCCCAAGTCCTGCAGAAGTGACCACGCAGGGCTTTGTGTCACAGCTGATAAATCCTGAATTTAGGAAACCCCAATTTTATAAGAAGGCTGTTAGAAAACTTGAGAAAACTCTGTCCAGGAGAGGACATTATCTTTATTATCCTGATCAGAAAACAAATCTACCTAGAAGGAAAGCTTATGTCTATCTTTCAAGGCTATTTGCTATTAAATGATCTTGGAAAGATAGTACAGAGCAAAAACTAATATAAAATATGCAGAGGTGCCCTGGTGAATTGTCTTTTAATAAGGTGATGTGGTTGTGCTAAATTGCTTCCTACTCAAATTACTTCTGTTTTCCTAACCAAATGTTAACAGGCAGTATTGTTTCTGGAAACTCTACCCAAGACAATAAAATACAAAAGAGAGACAGAACAAAATGGGGATAATTTATTATTTGCATATCACATAATTTTCTCCAGGAACACTCTTGAGAATCCTCCAAAATCATCAGAATTACTAGAAGTCCACTAAAATGACTAGAAAAGTATACTGTAATTACTTGTATTTTGTAAAAATTACTATTAATAGCTCTCCTATGTATTAGTAATAACCTGTGAAAACACTTATTCCAAAAAAAAACCCAAACTTATAACCAGGATAGTTAATTACAAAACATTAAGAAAAAGAACTACATGAAGAAAACTGAACATTCTTATTACTAGATGTGGAAAGGGACTGAACAAGAAAAATATAGGCCTCTTGGGTGGTATAAATTAATGATATAAATATTTTCAATTAAGGCTTTAATATAATGTTTATCAAAATTCCAACAGTGTAAAAAAAAGGCTCAGGGTAATGAAAAGTGAAACTATGAGTGAGGAGTAGATCATCAAAAATCCAGGAAAAAAAGGAACTCATGTTTAGATGGGTCAAACAGGTATTAGAACAGAGAAAACAGAAGTGAAATTTTAAAGCCAAGATGAAAAGTGGGTAATCCTGCATATTATGGTCTGTTCTAATGAACGGTGGGTCTGAGTAAGTCTACTTCTATGTGTTAATTCCAACATGGTTTGAATGGGAAAGATATGATTTTTTAAAATTAAAATGCCCCAAATATTTGCTACTAGTTTTTAGAAACTCTATAACTTTGCTCTGTTCTTCATTGAAGCCATGTTGAAATAGACACAGCTGTAGGATGTCTTTTTCTGCCTTTAGTTTTGTCTCTTATGCTTATTATGGTTGTGACTGATAAGTATGGCATAACTGGATAGAAGAACAAACACGTATATATGCACAATAGACATCACCTGTGCATCTATTTCTACCTACATCCCAGACCCACCACACCCATCACCCTCACCAGGAAATTAGTTTGGGGATGAGGCATAAAATTCTTACTTAAGCAAATGAAAACAATATTTTTTCCAGAAAAGAAAAATAAATGTGTATGTAGAGCAGTAGGATAGGATGAGATCATCTTTTTGCCATCTTGGTGAGCTGGATGAATTGTTTGGGTCTATCCTGGCTCCACTATTCCCATAAGTGAGTTATAGTTATTTCCTGAGTACAATGGAGACACAAGTGCCAAGCCTGCCAACTTGTGAGAGTAAATTTTATGACATAAAAGCTTAAAGAATTTCAAAACTGTTGCTGTGGTCTGAATGTTTGTTCCCCTAAAATTCATATGTTGAAATCTAATCCCCAGTGGGCTGGTTTTAAGAAGTGGGGCCTTTGGGAAGTGACTAAGTCATGAGAGCAAAGCCCTTGTGAATGCAATTAGTGTCCTTATAAGGGAGGGCTGAGAGAGCTGCCTTGCCCTTCTGCCATATGAGGATGCACATAAGGCGTCATTTATGAGAAATGGGGCCCCACCAGAAACCGAATCTGCTGGCACCTTGATATTAAAGTTTCCAGTCTCCAGAATTGTGAGCAATAAGTTTCTATTATCTACAAATTTCCCAGTCTAAGGTATTTTGTTATAGCAGCCCAAACAGACTGAGACAACTGCACATCTCTAATGACCACTGTCTAGGCAGTGAGCATTAATTGCTCTAAAAATCACAAGAGTGGCTACCAGAAACTATGTAGCTCCTGACAGTAGCACAAAACACCATGTATCTAGAAGCTTTTCTAACCTAAACAATTGAATTGGAGTCTGATCAAGACGTGGGATCTAAATACCATTGTACAGAAAATATTATACAAGAAACAGAGGAATGTGTTATTTGACACAACAGAGATACAATCAGCAAAATGCAGATGGCTGGGAATGCTACAAGACAAATAGTATAGATTCTACCATGGGAGAGAGAGAGTGACTTTATATCAATCAAAATAATTTTATTGTATTTACCAATAAATTTCAACATATGGACCTTATTTTGATCATGTTTAAAGCAAATAAATTCCAAAAGATGTAAAACAAACAAAAAAACTATCAGGTAAATATGAATATTGACTGAATATTTAATAATAAGAATAATTAATAAATAAGAATTTAAAAAATTATTAATTATTAAATATTAATAATATTTAATAAGAAGAAACGGTGGCTAACTTTTCAGGTGGGATGTTGTTTTTGTGATGTTGTTTTTAAACACAGGTCTTTATCTTTTAGAGCTAAAACATTTATAGATGGAATGATATGGTGCCTGGGATTTGTTTCAAAATAATCTGGTGGAAGGGTGGAAAGGAGTTGGATTTAGGTAAAACAAGATTGGCTTTGAGTAGGTAATTACATAAGATAGGTGATGTGTACATGGGACTTTATTATACCATTCTTTATACATTTGAAAATTTTCATAATAAAACTCCAAATTTAAAAAATTTCTAAGAAAAAATAGTAACTCTTTTTCCTCTTGCTGCTTCTTATTTTTCCTCTCCCTCTCTCTCTCAGAAATGGAGGCTAAAAGAGATTGTGACTTATCTAAGACACACTAATTTCCAAACTAGCTGTTTCTGAGTTTGGATAGAAATATCTCATATCCCTACAAGAAATATGTGTGTGTGTGTGTGTGTGTATGTGTGTGTGTGTGTGTTCTGACATGGATATGGAATTCTAGAGAAAATACACTCTTTCTTTTCCTTTTTAATTCTTATTGAATGATTAATCTTGTGTATCAAAATAATTTTTTTTGATTAACTAACAATGATAAAACAAGCACCTTATTCTACCTTTAGTCCTGACCAAATTGCAGCAGTGAAATAATTAAACGCTTCACCTCTGAGCAATTTTATCATGAGGAGGGGACTTTTTTCTAATTACTCAAGAAATACTGAATTCTGATTTAAAAAACTCAATAAGTATAGAGAGTTAAAAAGGAACTCTGATTTTTCTGACAAGCCATTCTCCTCAGAATATCCACTATATATAGTTTAGTGTGTATCCATTCAGAAGTTTCTGTGGATTTACATCTTTATATATATTTGTACATATATATGCTTTTTAATGACATAAATGGGAACATTCTGTGTGTTTTTTCCTGTGGCTTGCTTTTTACTTTAACAAACATCATTAGTGTGTAATACTCTGCAAGCTAGTATAGATTACCTCATTGTCTTTAACCAATTTATTTTAGGGATCAGTATGGATGCAGTGTAGTTTAACTATTTCCATACTGATAGATACTGAAGTTGTTTCCAGTGTTTGTATTAGAAACAGTATAGGGATATACATCCTTGTACATACAGCTTTGTTGCCATATGCAAGTGCTTCCATTGTATAAATGCCTATTTGTAGGATAATTTCCAAAAGTGGAATTACTGAGTCAATGGTTCTGTTTAACGTTGTATTCAGTATTATAAAATTGCCCTACAAAAGGCTATCCGAATTATTTTCTCACCAGCAGTGAGTTTCAAGGCCCATTTCCCCATATCCATGGTAATAATAGTTACTATCAATTTACTTAATTTAATTCAATGTTATGTACAAAAACTGGTAACTTGTATTTTCTGATTACTAGTCAGTTTGAAACTTACAGATTTATGGATAATTTCTATTTCTTTCATGAATTTCTCTTTCTATTCTCTATGTACAAAAGACATTTTTTGTAGACACTCTTTCTATCAACAGATACTGTTTTTATAGTACATTAATTTCAGATATCTCTTTCAGTCCTTTGTGTTTAATTTTGATTGTAGTAAACTTTGACGTAGACAAGTGAAAATTTTTGTGGGATCTTTTAGTTTGTTTGTTTGTTTATTTATTTATTTAATTTATTTTTTGAGACAGAGTCTCACTCTGTTGCCCGGGCTAGAGTGAGTGCCGTGGCGTCAGCCTAGCTCACAGCAACCTCAAACGCCTGGGCTTAAGCGATCCTACTGCCTCAGCCTCCCAAGTAGCTGGGACTACAGGCATGCGCCACCATGCCCGGCTAATTTTTTTTTTTCCTATATATATTTTTAGCTGTCTATATAATTTCTTTCTATTTTTGGTAGAGACGAGGTCTTGCTCTTGCTCAGGCTGATCTCGAACTCCTGAGCTCAAACAATGCACTCGTCTCAGCCTCACAGAGTGCTAGGATTACAGGCGTGAGCCACTGAGCCCAGCCTTTTTTCATTTCTTTATAAACTGGATCTTGTTATGTTGTCCGGGCTGGCCTCAAACTCCTGGCCTCAAGCGATCCTCCCACCTCAGCCTTTCAAGACATTAGGATGACAGGTGTGAGCCACTGCACTCAGCTTTAACATAATTACATTAAATTTATAGAATAATTTCAAAATTTTGATTTTTACTTTATTGGCAAAGTAAAATATATCTATTTAGTTGGGGCTTCTTTTATACCTTTTAGGCAAATATGATAGTTTCATTCTCATACCTATTAGTTCTTTTTTTTTTTTTTTTTTTTTTTTGAGACAGAGTCTCACTCTGTTGCCCGGGCTAGAGTGAGTGCCGTGGCGTCAGCCTAGCTCACAGCAACCTCAAACTCCTGGGCTTAAGCGATCCTACTGCCTCAGCCTCCCGAGTAGCTGGGACTACAGGCATGCATCACCATGCCCGGCTAATTTTTTCTATATATATTTTTAGTTGGCTAGATCATTTCTTTCTATTTTTAGTAGAGATGGGGTCTCGCTCTTGCTCAGGCTGGTCTCGAACTCCTGAGCTCAAACAATCCGCCTACCTCGGCCTCCCAAGTGCTAGGATTACAGGCGTGAGCCACCACACCCGGCCCCTATTAGTTCTTATCACATTTATTCTAGTTCTGGGACAAGAAAATGTGTAAGATGAGCCTAAGACATCTTTTCATACCACAAAGCAATGAAGTGATCAAAGACTGCTAGAGTCTTTTCAAAATGGACTCAGGAGTTAGGAGCCAAGTTGAATAGACTCCCAGGTCAAAGATGAGAAAAAGCAGTTACAAATAAAGATAGTATCTGCAATGGTTGAAAAAAGGATATGTTCAAATTCTTTCCCATAATGACACCAGAGAAATCATTTGTTAGCTTTAGAGATTGCTAAGAAACTCATTATTTGGAAAACTGGCAAATAAAAGAAAACATCAAGCATTTATGATACCTTTGTTACATAAACTGTAGCTCAGGGTAATCAAATACTTTATATAGGGATGTTTCCTTTTATTAATTTATGCATTTATCTTATTTATGCATTTCAGATAATATGCAAAAAATTATTGCCATTTTGAAATACCTAATTAATTAAATGTATCTGGATCTTTATAACCAATGGTTGCTAACATTACATAAAGGCAAACATTATGTACACCATAACGTACACCACTTATCAAGTACTCTTAACCATGAAAATTAAAAAGGAAAATGAATTTAATCAAGCCACTAGCTCTACCAATTTCTAAAAAATATAGGGGACAGAAGAACATACTAATAGACAAAGTAGAGATGCACTTAACAAATGCCGTGCAAAACTCTACAGGACAAACAACCCAATTATTTCAATGACAACGTCCTCCAAAAAAAAATCCCAAGAAAAAATATGGAGGGGAAAACTACAGAATACAACAGATTTAGGCTTATTAAACATCTAAAATGCCTGTTTTGTTTCCTGATTCCAACAAACTAAAGAAAACACTACAAGACAATGGTTAAATGTGAACTGACTGCATATATGATGATATAAGGAAATTATTGTTACTTTTTAAATGGTATCATGAAATTGAGGTTATTTTTAAAGCTGAACTCTGGAGGAATTCCTTTACTTCATCTTGTGTCTCAATAATGTAATCTTTAGCTATACTTATATTGCTATTAATTTCATTTGTTGAATTTTTTCTATTTTAACAATCACTTCTTACATTTCCACACACCCTTTTTTCTAAAAATCCATTAATGTTTTATGGCTGTAATAGCTTTTTAAAATTTCTTTTAGGACATTATTTTTATTTGAATGTGTTTTAATGTATTCTTCTGCTCATCCTTTTTCCCCCTCATATGTTAGTTGTTTTGTTGACTGAATCCAGTGATTCATGATGTTGATTTTTGCTAAATTTTTATAACTCTTCTTTATTATCTTAATATTTTTCAATAAGTGTAAAGTAATATATATATGTTAATTAGCTCTATAAGACAGGCAGTATAGCAGAAAAAGTGATTTAAGTGAGAAAAAACTTGGGGATGGTATGGAGATACGTATTGGTTAGTATGGCTGAATTAAAATTGTTAAAGAGCTGTGATTATGATAAAGTCGGCTAGAGAGTTTAAAAAAAAAGTCAGGAAAGGCTTTTTGGGCCATGTAGGATTTTTTGGACTGTATTCTAAAATCAGTGTGTAGTAATATTGCCATATTTGTGACTTAGATCACTTTAGGTTAGTGGTTTTCAAGGAGATATAAAGCAGTCCCTTAAAAAAATTAACTTGTGAGATACAGGCTTTGTTTGATAGTTTGCTTCACAACTTATGAGATTTGTATTCTAGGGCAAGTTATATTACCATACTTTCCAAGTTTTATTGCCTTTCAAAAATTGAAGCTAATAATACCTACCTCATGGGGTTGTTGTAAGAATTAAGTTTGATAGTCTTGGATTGCCACAGTAAAATAGCAAATGCTCAGGGAATAATAGCTCTTATAATGATTTGCAGGCTGGTAAATCTTCTTTTGGACATTTTGAGTTGGAGTTGTTGTAGGATATTTTTAAAAGTCAAACAACTGACATTTTAATTTGGGCAGAGATTCTTAGTGCAAACTAAATAGCTCATATGTCATCATTTCCGTTGCAGTAAGTTTGGGCCATATAATTAGTTCTGGCCAATAAAATATGAGAAATGTCATATGTCCATGTCATAAGAAACTCATAGGTCATATGTTTGAGATGGCATGGCTAAAATACAGAGGTCGGTTGCCTGATTTGCACAGGGTTGTGATCTGAGGGAGAAGTAAACCTTTGTTGTGTTAAGCTACTGAGATTTGAGAATTTGTTTGTTACTTACAGTCTATTCAATCTTACTAATATCCAAATATGGCCAAAATGATAGATGGTTGAATGGAGAATCTATGACAAAATTTTAAAACACTGGAATATAGCCAAAATGTTTCTAAGAGAGAGCTTGTGATTTGGCTATGAATAAAAAGTAGAAAATTTTTGACACTAAGTAGAATAAAACTTAGAGCATAGGGAACATATTGAAAGGGCAGATTCCAAGGCCCTGCCACAATTTGAATCTTTTACAAGTGACACAGATGATAAAGTTTGAGAGCCCCTGATCTGGAAGAAGTCTTTAAGGTATTACCCAAATAACTAAAATAGAAGAGAGAATGCATTGTAATTACCATGTCAATTGTAAAAGTGTTAGGAGAGCTGAGAGTTTATTTCTAAGATGTGTCTGTGCCTAGATCTTTATTAGACACTAGGGAAGCTATAAAGAAGGTGGCATTTGAATGCAAGACAAAAGGATGATAAAATTTTGGCAGAAGGACAGAGGCAATTCAGGCCAATAAAATGGTATAAGACAAAGGAAAGTAGAGATAGATATTGAACCTGTACCTAAGGTACACTGCTCGGTAATATTTATATAGAGTGCCTACAAGCTTTAGGCAGAGAATTCTTAGATCTCAGTCTCCAGTTATAATATCTCCCTCAAAATCCTAATATGAAGATAAATGTTGGATTTTTTGATTTCATGTAGATATTCTCACACTTGATTTACACTAAAATACCTTAGAAATACTTTTTGAAAATGGCAATTTCATGATTAGAGAAGTAGCACTTTTCTGTTAATATTACAGGCAGATTTTTGTCATAAATTTGTAATGTTCTAATGCCGAGACTTAAATTTATTACTTGTTTAGATTTTTTTCCCTAAATGGATGGATTACTAATCCTTCTTGCCATGACAACTGTTGGATTTTCCTACCCCTTTCACCAAATAACAGTTGTTAGGACTCTCCTTGGATTCTGAGTCATAAAAGATCTCCAAGATGTGTTAATTAATGACTTCCAATGGAAACAAAGAAGGAGGTTGTGGGGGAGTGATTGATATTTACATCCTGTGGTAGCTGAGTTCAATTATACCATTGAAACCTAGAACAATGCAATGCTTTAAAGACCAACTTCTCATATTCTTAAATGTTCTGTGTCTATTTATTCTGGAGAATTGTAGGTTGCTTACAGGCTCTTGGGGAAAAAGGCCTTTGTGTTTTAAAGTAGGTGAGAAATTAGCATTTTGAGTCTATTATTTGTGATGATACCTTGATACAGCTACCACTATGGCACTTACACAATATTTCTCTAAGTACTGTTAGTATTAATACATTACTGTAGAAACACACGTTCATGTGAAAATATCTCTTTTGATTCAAAAATTAATTTTGTTTCAATTTCTACCTCATTTGGGAAGGTTCCTCGAGTCACATGCATGGGATCCTCTGGTGCAAGTACCATAATGTGGAACATGTTAGGAAACACGTTTTTGTAAAGAAATATTCTTCACGTAAACCCTCTGTGCTAACATTTCCTGCCTTTCAAAATAGAGAGAATGACTGTGTTATTTCCTACAACTACTTGGTAGGAATTATATTAAAAAACCACAATGAATAGAACTTTTCAAGTCACCATCTTGCAATAAAACCAAGTCCTGGAATAAGGCACGTACTTCCCATCTAATTTTAGGCATAGTTACACAGTGCTACTTAATGCTAAAACCAAAGTGGGAAGTAAAAAATAGCACTTCATCTTGTATGAAAGATACGAAGTGGGTAGTCCCTAAATTTAGCATTTATGGATCATTAGGCTACCATATCAAGATACAAGACTTATGATATTAGTTTTTTCTCCCAAGTGACCCACATTGTTACATTTTATGATCTAAATTCCAAGGTTGATAACCAGTGACTTAGGAACTGGGGAGAAAGGAGCCTACTGACTTTTAGTTTAATTTTAGAAATGTTCTTAACTCTAATCAGTTTAATTTTCTCTGAGTAAAATTATGTGTGTAAGATAATGAGGTGGGTGGAACAGTTCATTACTGTTGATGCTGCACAACTAACAGAATCATTTTGCTAGTGTGTTTCTTCCCTACTTTATTCATTCATTCATTAAATATTTTTGAGAATTTGTTCTATGCTAAATGTACTATTAGAGATGCTAAGATTAAATAAAGAATGAAGAGTTTTAGTTAAATGGATATTTCATATCGAAGATTTGGGAATAAAAGCTATCTGCCTTGAATTGAGTGAGAAAGTCACATAGTAAGCATTTTATCTAAGGCTTGGAGGATGCAATTTTCTGATGCCGTGAAGGCACCATTTTACTGAATCTTTAAGAGACCTGAATGTTCTTGTTGTCTCTGTGTTATTGGTGTTGTCACCTCTCCTCTTGGATAATCTCAGCTACTGCCTTATTTAGCTAGAGTCTACACCAAAAGATTTGCTTAATTAGGTGAGAGTCTGCAGGAAAAGTATTGTGAATAATATGTAAAGAAATTCTACTAAAATTCTGCTAAACTTCAGTCCTTTGCATTTTAGTAGTGGTATGCAATATAATAAGAAGTAAAATAATCTTAAAGGGGGTAAAATGCAATGACTAGATTTGGCATTATACAGAGACTGCTGTAACAAAGAAATGAACAAAATTCAAAAGAAATCAGTGGATTTAAAGCAAAGATTCTTTCATACTCCTGTCTCCAAACCATCCACATTCCCACATTCTGGTATAGAAACCAATTATTGTTAATTTTATGTGGATTGTCAAAGAGATATTTTTTACCTCTTGCAAACATGCACTATGACTATACATTTTTCCTGTTTTCACGTACAAAAATTGGTATCATATACACACTGTTTTACGTCTGTTTTTTATTACTTGATATATAGGAGATTGTCCCCTAGCAGTAAAATAAGAACTTATTCTTTATTATGTTTGCCTAATATTCAACTGTGAAACATGATTTATTTATCAAATTCCCTACTGATGAACATTTAATTAATTTCTAGTCTTTTTGTATTATTAACTATGGTGCAATAAATTACCTTAGGCAAATATCACTTCACATATTTGCAAACATTGCTGTAGAAGAGATACCTGAATTGGAATTGCCAGGCCAAATGGTATGTGTATTTTTTTAAACAAGCATTTATCGAGGTGTTATTGGCCATAAAATAAACTACACATAATTAAAATGTTCATTTTTGATACATTTTGACACAAGTATACAACCGTGAAACTATCACCACAATCAAGATTGTGGTCATACCCAACACCTCTCAAAATTTCCTTGTGTCCCTTTGTAATTTCCTTCTCCTGCCTCTCCTTATCCAGCTCCCACCACCTCCTGGTTCCTAGACAACTTCTGATTTGCTTTATGTCACTATAGATTAGTTTACATTTTCTAAAATCTTACGTAAATAGAATCACACAGTATATAGTCTTTTTGTCTGACTTCTTTCACTAAGCATAATTATTTTGAGATTTATCCACATTATTGCCTGTATCAATAGTTCACTCCTTTCTTTTTGTTGACAAGTATTCCATTGTATGGAATTTGTTTATTTGCAATTTGTTTATTCATTTGTTTTTTGGTAAAAATTTGGGCTGTTTCCAATTTTTGTCTGTTACAAATAAAGCTGCTGTGAATATGCATGTGTACATCTTTGTATAGATATATACTTACTTATCTTGGCTAAATAACTAGTAGTAGAATGGCCAGATCATATGGTCAGTGTATGTTTAACTTTTAAAAACTTCCAAACTTTTTTCTAAAGTGGCTGGATCATTTTCAATTCCTACCACCAGTATAAGAGAGTTCCAGTTGCTCCACATCCTCACCATTAGTTGCTATGGTCAATCTCTTTGATTTTAGTCATCCTACCTAAAAACTATGCAGTAGTATCTCATTGTGATTTTACTTTGCACTTTTCCAATGATTAATGATGTCAAGCATTTTTTTCAAGTATTTATTTGCTGTCTGTATATCTTCTTTGGTAAAGTGTCTGTGGAAATGTTTTGCCCATTTTTTCAAATTGGGTTGTTGGTTTTCATGAAAGTTCTTTTTATATTCTGGTTATTAATCAGATATATGTTTTGTAAAATATTTACTCTGATATGTGATTTGTCTTTATTTCCTTCACATCTTTCAAAGAATAGAAATTTTTAATTTTGATGAAGTCTAAAGTATCAGTTTGCTCTTTCATGGATTATGCTTTTGGTTTCATACTTATGAAGTCTTTGCCTCATCTGAGATCATAAAATTTTTCTCCTATATTTTCTTCTGAAAAGTTGATCATTTTAGGTTTTACATTGAAGTCTGCTATTTTTTAAAAAATGAAATCCAGTTGAAATATTTTTAATTTGATATATATCATCAGATTATTCTCTATAAAGTTTATACCATTTTACACTTCTACTAGCAATGTATGAAGGTATCTGTCCCTTGGCCCACTAAAGGTTAGCAGAAAAACTACTGACAGGAGGCAGATTGATGAATAGGACAAAAGGCATACAAATTTATTTAATGTGTATACACGGGAGCCTCTGGAATGAAGACCCAAAGACACAGGGAGCGTGTCCATTTTTATGCTTAGGTTCAGCAAAGTCTGGACAGCCATGTTAAAATGATTGGATAAAAAGAGTATGATCTAATGCTAACAGACTGCGTGGGGAAACCTAGCAAGGCCTGTCTATTCTTCTTGGTTTCTTTTGAGCATGCATTCCTTCCTTCTGGGTGTGGGGCAGGGCCCTCTCTGGAATGGGTGTCTTATGGCCTACAGTCAAATAAAATAGGTTAGATAATTTCTTTAAAGCCAGTTTTTACACAGAAAAATTTTAGGTTTTGTGGCTGGCTTTTGGGAAAAGGGGCTTTTATGACCCACTGTGGGAAGAGGGATTCTAGTTTCCATGGCTAGCCTCAGGAGAGAGTGGGACAGAGAGGCAGGAGCACAGGGAAGGGTCAGTGAAAAACTTTTGTTTCTGAGGCTGCTTCTGAGTTCTTCACTTTGATGGACTGTCTTCTGAGCTTCAACACAGTCTCATACTTATCCACTAGAAAAAGTAGTATTTTTTTATCTATCTTTAATTTGTTTTTTTAAAAATTATAAGTAAAATTGTGTATCATTTCATATGTTCTAGAGTTATTTGTATTTCCTTTTTGTGAACCCTATTAGGTAGTTGGTAGTTTTTCCTTACATTTTAGGGAGTTAAAATGTTGAATTATATTTGGTTGCTTTTTTAAAAATAAAAGACAGTTCAGATTGTAACACATGAGCACTGAGCACTGTCTATGAAAAATATTTGAGCTTTTGACACACTAAAATAGTGTTTTTAAAGGAAGTTTCAAACTATTTCATTAGAAAACTATTGCTAAATTGAATGTGAAACTCTAAGATTCAAATCACCTAATTCACCAAGAAAATTTTCAGTGATCTGGGACTAACTAGACTAGCTCTTAAAAAGTCCAGAGACACAGTAAGGCTGCTGTGAAGAGCCTGGTTCTACCAAAATAGATTAAATGTTTTACTTTTTTAGAAATATGTCCCTCTCTTTCTTTCTCTCTCTCTCTCTCTCTACACACACACACACACACACACACACACATTGATTAAGTATAGAGTTTATTTAAGCACAGAACTTGAGGATAGCTGCCTGGAAACACCAACTCTAATGAATGGCATCATCAGTCCAAAGTGGAGAAGTCAAAGTTTCACTTATATAGAAATTTTAGCAGGATTACAACATTTTCCACGTGAGACCAGTGCATATACCACCGTGATTTGGTTGGTACAGATTGCTACATTCCAATGACAATTACATTCATGAGGGGGTAGTGATCTGAGGGGCTCCTATCTCTGCCACCATTTGGTCTAAATTATTTATTAATACAAAGGGGAAAAAGAAGTTATGGCTGCATGCCACATGCCTCAGGTTGCGTAGCCACATTCCTATCAAGCCTCCGAATAATTTAAAGTTCAAAAGCTTTAATTCTGAATTGTTATAAGTTTGAATTATTTAATTTTAGATTTCTGCCTTTTCATCAAGATTTTTTGAAGAAAGCATTGTAGATGAACTCAAACGGTCCAGCTCTTTTTTTTTTTTTTTAAGAAAACAAAACCATGTAATACAAACACTGGGCTCTAGTCAACAAAATATGTGTGGGTCCCAACAGAAGGGTTTCCTACTGTGTCTCTCCTTAACACTATTCAGCAAAAGTATTGTCTATGAGGGTTTGGTTCCTCAACATCCATAGGCATAAATACGAAGATTTTGAAAGATAATTGTTCCTTGAACAGCTGTTGGTAGATAAATGTTAAACAAAAAAGAGCTTAATAAAGAAAGGAAACCTCAACACATTCTCTTAGAATAAATAAGCAATGTTATTCCTTCTAAAGTTACCACTCTCAATGACTGTGAAAACTTTTCCTCAACATCTAACAACCCAAAAACTAGATTTATTTCCATAAAGTTTTCAACATTCTAAGGGACTTACTTGGAAAACAATGATTTAATTATCTGAACTTCCAATAGAAAATATCCCATCTACTGTGACAAATTATGGTAAATATAATAGCAAGTATCATGGTTATGAAAAACAGTTTTGTGAATTGCAAGGTTTGCCTAAATCTCTTGGACAGTTAGAGAAAGGCCTTGTAGCATTTTAACATTTTCTGATTCAAATAACTATTTTCAAATACACCAAAAAGGCTAGGTTAGCCCAGAAGGATGTCAATTATATGAAGTTATTAAAAACCCAAGATTTATATTCTTTTCTTTCTCTCTATGTCCCTAGTTTCCAATAAAATTTTTATTCCTTTGCATGGTTGCACGCTCTAATTGTCCAAGCAGGAAAGAAACCAAAGTAGACTCTGACCACATACTAATTAACGTTTATCTGCCCTGCGCTAACAGTGATCTAAATCAGGTTTACAAATGAGGCATTAGTTCCTCATACATCATGGCCATTTAATGCCAGAGGGGATTGTTCCATGTGAGGTCCTCAGCAATGTAACTGCTTACTTGGGGCCTATTTCCTGCTCTGATGACTTCTGAAGCAGGGTGGGCTTTATGCTCAAGATAGCAACATGGCTGCTAACATTGGGCTTCCAGGGACGTTTCAGCAAAAGTAACTGAAAGACAAACCTGGGAAGACAACTGAAAATCTTCAGAGGATTCTGCAACATCGGTAACTGCCCAAGAAAGAGAGTGAGGCAACGCACACTGACAAGGTAAACAAGGCAGGGATACGGCCTCTGCAGCATCTGGAGCAATGATTCCATTAGCCTCTTTCCCCTTAAAAGCCTCTTCTTTTACTTTAGTGTCTTGATCCTATTTTTTTTTTTATTTCCTCCTTATTTGTCCAAGTGTTTCTTCCTGACCCATTTCCTTGGTGGGACATTTCTTTGTTCTCCTTTCCCTTAAGGTTTGATCTTTATGTTTACTCTTCTTTCCTAGAGTGTTCACCCAGATGTTTGGCATCTACTAACTCTAAGCTATTGATTCCAACATCGACAATCCTGTCCCCTCACCAGCCCCAAATGCCTGTTGGACATTCCATCTGAGTGCTCAGCTCTCACTTGAACTCAGCACCTCAAGGTGAATTTACTTTCAACAGTCCTTGGCCACAGAGCACTGGAATCACACTGGTGTGTACATGAGTGCAGAAGATAATGAATAAGACAGTTGTCCCTATGCTTTGGGGGCACAAAGTCTAGCAGGGGAAATAGGTAGTAAGCAAATTGTCACAAAATAATTATTTTAATTATGATAGCTAAAAGTAAAATAGTGTATGACTTAGTCTATTTTGGCTATTATTAGGAAGGTTTCTGTAAGAGCAAAATATTTTAGACTTCACATTTCTTTTATAAAAATGTATTCTATCTTATATTCTTTTGATAAGTCTCAGAATTCTTTAGGTTCTGCCCTTTCTGATTTATTCTTGCAAATGGATTTCTTTCAGCAGCCTCTGAATTAGGAGATTTAGTGAAAAGCTACTTAGAAGAAACTTTTGATAAATGTAGAGGCTGAAAACATTTGTAAAAAACAAGTCTTGTTCTGTGTATAGCAACCATGAAAAGAAGTCCTTGTAAAATTCTTATGACAGGTCCCTTTTAAAGATATATGGATTTCAAGGAATATAGGTTTTATTCTAGGAAGGATCTCAATGTTAGCTGGTTGTCATTGGATCATCATATTCAAATAAATGTCTATAACTCTTGAAGAAATATAAACTGCCATTTTCTTTATTAGATAAAAGAATCTGTGAATTTCACCTTTGTCTCTTGTCTGTACATAAAGTAATTTTTCCTGTTAGATTTACAATTTAAAAAGCAATGCAAACAACAATATTGGACACTTCCATGAGGAAGTGACATTTGAGATAGGCCATAAGGAGTGAACAGGAGTTTGGCCAAGTAAAGATGAAGGTAGGAAGAAATATGGTTTAAAAGCTTTGAGAAGGAGAGGTGCATAGCAAGTTAGAATAGTTCAGGAAAGGCCATGTCTCTGAATTGTAGTGAATGTGGCTCCCCTTAGTCATATGAGCCACATAAGTAATTTTAAATTATTAATTGGGAGATAAGTGGCACTTTGAATATTACTATGGGAAGCTTACATAAGAAAGTAGAGCCAGAGAGTTTAAACCATCACCATCCAATTATCATCATCACCATAGTCATTATCACTACTCTCATTTTAAGTGCTAAGTGTCAAATGAGTTACATACATTATCTCTAATGTTCACAAACCGCATATCAGAGATGATGGTATCATTTTACAGATAAGAATACTGGGGCTCAGAGGAATCTGGAAAGGCTTCATTGAGGAAGTGACACCTAATTTGAGACCTAAAACATAAGTGTCAGTTGGGGGAAGAGGCAGAGAGGAGTATTCTAGGCAAAGAGAATGTCATGAATGATTTAGAAAGGACTTTGACAAGATTATATTAATGTTTTATAACGTGCATTCTAGGTGTGGAATGAGGAACAGATTGGAGGAGGGTATCACTGGAAACAGGGAGACAAGGTGAGAAAGTGTTGCTTTAACCCAGGTGAAAGATGACGACAGACTGAACTAATGGTAATGGCAGAGGCGAAGTGAAAGGTGAATTGACTTCAGAAATATTCAGAAAGTACAATAGATTGTCAGCACTGTCCAATAGAACTTTATAGGGTGAAGGAAATGTTCTATAATCTGCACTTTCCAATAGAGTAACCCCTAGCACATGTGGGTATTGGGCATTTGAAATGTATGTAGTGCAACTAAGGAACTGCATTTTGAATTTTATTTAATAGTAATTAATTTAAATTGCCACTGTGTCTTGTGGCTACTCTATTAGTGCAGGAATGTATAATTTTGGTTTACTCCCCTTTTACTTATCCTCACTTTGATTACAAGACCAATTACGATAACCTCGCTCTATCTATCCGAATTTGGACACTTCTCTGGTGAGTTTGATCTCCCCACTGTAAAAGCATATTCAGTACTTAGTTTTACTTCTTTATTTGCTCATATTCCCTTCTCTTCTATATTTTTCTGTTTTCTCTTTTTACCTGTTGAAAAATGTGAAATCCTATTTTTCCAGGAAAGTTTGAATAGCTATTCTTTCCCATTAATATGTCTTTCCTTGAGCATCATTCACATGAGTCTATACCACATTACCTTGTGACAAATCACTGCTTATTTCTTGCTCTTTCATATTTTTTTTATTGGTGTAATGAATTGAAGCTGGATCTCACACTAAACTCTAAGATGCTTGAAAGCAGGAAAGATATTCTTCATGTTTTCTATATTTCTTCTTCCACTACCACTGTCCAGCCTGTAGTCAGCACAGCAATTCCTGAAGACAGATACTTGCATACTACTGTGATTCTACTCATTACAACACATGCTATGAGATTTCTGGTTCATTACACAGATTTGTTTCAAACAAAAAATGTCTAAAGTAGTAGAAAAATGAGACCAGTGGGTTTTTTAAAGTGAGAGATATAGCTTTAAATTTAGCCTTCATTGGATTGACTGTTTAAGAAGGTAGTCCCCAAAGATGCCTGCTGTCAATTCCTTTCTTCCTAATATGTGCATGCTACTCTACCTTTAAGTCAACTCAGATACACCACACCTCCTTTCCACCACCTTGGGCTAGCCCTGTGAATTTCTTTGACAAATAGAAATCAGTGGAAGTGGCACTATCCCAGTTCTAGGACTAGCCTTTCAGAGGCCTGGCAGCTTCCACTTTGGCTCAGGAAAGCCAGCCACCACACTGTGGAGAAGCTCAGGAGAAACTACTGAATGAGGAGAAACAACACAGCAGCCACATGGAGGAAAGGCACAGAGCTGCCAGACATGAGAATGCAGGCTTCTTGGATTCTCCAGTCCAGCCAGCCTCTAGCTGAATGCAGCCATTTGTATGACCTCAACTGATGCTACATTGGCAGAAGAACCACCTGGCCAAGCCCTGCCCTAATTCCTGACCCAAAGAATCATAAAAAATACTAAAATCATTGTTGTTTTGCACAGATAAGTTTTGGGCTAGCTTGTCACACAGCAATAGATAACTGAAATACTATCATTTAAAAAAAAACTTGAAGATTCAGTTATAGTAAGATAATTAACCTCAGTTTGGTCACTTCCCTGATCTACCCCTCCCCTGACTCCTGCAAGTTGATGGTGTCTCTTTACTGAATAGCCAGTGGTTGGAGCCAAATAACTCTGTGATAATGGAAAACAAATATTATTCAAACCAACCCAAGACCTTCAAAACATCATTTGCAATAAGTTCCTTATAGGATTCTCTTTTTATACCCTTCCTTTTGCCCTCTCTTTGCTGTAACAATGGGTCTGATCATCATCTGTGACCCATCATCATCTATTTAAAAACCTATATCTTGCTCTTGCTCTATAATCCTATCTCTCTCTCTCCTCAATAAACCTCATTTTCATGCTTGCCTTAAAAAAAACTTCTTTATATGCTTAAATATTAGGTTTGAAATTCTGAAATTTAAAGGATCCTGCATTCTAAATGCTTTCTTGAGGGTAAAACTTACCAAACACAGGAAAGAAAAATTTACTTGAGACTAGGTTTATCTAAATAATCACATGTGATCTCTTTGAAAGATGTTATTTGATTAAAAATATTAGATTTAATGTTCCTAGACACTTTTTCATGACATCTTAATGTTGCTATTATTTACAATATTTTAAAGTTTATTTTAAACATGACATTTTTCTGACTATCATAGCTATTAGAAAGATGGTAATTTACAAGATTGGTGAGATATTCATCTTATTCAGTCACAAGGGTAACTCTAAGTGGAAAGAAATTATTAGTGATATTGACTTTTTTAATGTCTGAAATTATTGAATTATTTGCAGATTTGATCCACTTTGGGTCATTTAAAACCAAGGGTTTATCATGTCCAGAGAGAAGGCTGGTACTCAGAGAACAGGTTTTGGCCACTCATCAGATTGTCTTCCCCTCATCTGCCATTTCTCCATAAGTGAACAGCTAGCTCATTTTTTGCTATTATGTAAGATTATTTTATTTAAAGCTGTGATAAAGCAGACCAAGGAGTTAATGTGATTATAAAGCTATCCACAGAGGTTAAGTGATGACATAGCTATATGTTTGCTTCAATTTCCTGAGGATATTAAAGGTGATCACATGCCAAGGCTTGTATTTCTGACTTATCTTTGGGGAGGAGAGTTGTTGGGACATTTGAGAGCAAATGTTCCATGATGTAGGTACAGCTTGAAGAAATGCTCAAATTTGTTTTGGATTTCTGTGTGAGCTGATAAACCACTTGCCAGGCAAGGTAAGTGAACTTTGTCCCTGAGTTCTAAGTGTATGCTCTTTCAGGCACATGCTCCAAAGTATTTTCCCTTCTTTCTGCTTTCTTGCTCTTACGGGAGCCTCAATAATTTTTGTAAAATTGCTTTTTTTGGTGTGGGGGATGTTTTTTGGTCTTGTCTTCCTATTTTTTTCTCATAAGCCCCTCCTTAACCGTGTTATTTGGGAACTGTGTGCTTCTAAATAATGGATAATGAAAATTTAACTTATAAACTGAGGTCTTCTTTAATCTTGTGAGATAATGAAATCTCAGAAATGAAAAGAACTCAGTGATTCAGTCAGTATGATCTCTACCTAATCATACATCTCCTTATTAACTTATACTTAGTTTATAAGTGCCAGAAGGAGTTTTATCTCCTAGATTTAGCACAGTGCCTAGTACAGAGCAGACATTCAATTAATGTTTGCTAAATCACTGACTCAGTGAGTGATGGCTTACTATAAATTTTAGTAAATGTAATTTATCTTTGATTTTTAACACATTCTAAGGTCACATATTATTAAGTGAATTTTAACAAATATAAACTTTGTACTGAAATTCTCCAAAATAAATACTTGTGACGTGTCATGATTCATGATATTTATATTATTAAAATTTATTTTTAAAAATCATAGTTCTTTATGTATTGTCCTATTAACAGAGAGTTTGAGTATACTTTAAAAGTTTTATCATTTAAAGCTTACTTAAATATGATGAACTTATAAGCACTGAACTTGAAAAAAAATCAGCAAAATGGCAATAATGAATGTTGATATGTATTAGTTTTCCTAGGGCTGCTGTAACAAGTTAGCACAAACTAGGTGGCTTAAAACAACAGAAATTTATTTTCTCACATTTTTGGAGATGAAAAGTCTGAAATCAATGTGTTCCAGGGCCATGCTCCCTCCAAAGTCTCTAGGAAAGTATTTCTTTTTGCCTCTTTTAGCTTCCTGTAGCTGTTGACAATATTTGGTATTCCTTGGCTTGTGGAAGTGAAACTCCAATCTCTGCCCCTATCTTCACGTGGTCTTCTTCTCTGTGTCTGTGTTTTTCCAAATCTCTATCCTTAAGGACACCAGTGCATTGCTGATATTAATAGATATTAAAGAAGACCTAAATAAATGGAACGGTATATAAAGTTCATGAATCAGAAGACTAATTTTGATAAGATGTAAATTCTTTTCTAATTGGCCCACAGGTCAATGGAATAGGATAGAGTCCAAAATGGACTCATACATATATAGTGCATTGACTTTTTAATTTTATTTTGAGACAGAGTCTCACTCTGTTGCCCAGGCTAGAGTGCCCTGGCGTCAGCCTCGCTCACAGCAACCTCAAACTCTTGGACTCAAGCAATCATTCTACCTCAGCCTCTCGAGTAGCTGGGACTACAGGCATACACCTCTATGCCTGGCTAATTTTTTCTATATATTTTTTTTTAGTTGTCCAGCTAATTTCTTTCTATTTTTAGTAGAGACGGGGTCTCGCTCTTGCTCAGGCTGGTCTCGAACTCCAGAGCTCAAACAATCCGCCCGCCTCGGCCTCCCAGAGTGTTAGGATTACAGGCGTGAGCCACTGTGCCTGGACAGTGTATTGACTTTTGACAAAGGTTGCAAAGACATTTCATTGAAGAAATGTTAGTCTTTTCAACAAATGGTGCTGGAAAAATTTGATGGCAATGTGCAAAAATGAGTACTTTGATTGAAAAAAAACAAAATAAATCATAGACCTAAATGTAAAACCTGAAACTATAAAATTTCTAGAAGAAAACACAGAAGATAATTTTTGTGACCTTAGATTAGGCAAATATTTCTTAGTTTTGATGCCAATATTATGATAAATAAAGTTGAAGAAATAGATTCCTCAAAATTAGAAACTTCTGTTCATTGATAGGTAGTTAAGAGAATGAAAACACGAGACCATGGAGTAATAGAAAATATTTTGTAAATTATATGTGATAAATGTCTTGGATATAGAATATATAAAGAACCCTCAAAACTTGGAAATAAGAAAACTAACAGCCCAATAAAAAATAGCAAGCGATACGAATAGACACTTCACCAAAGAAGATATGTGTACACAGATAGCAAATAGGCACAAGAAAATATGCTCAACATCATTATTCATTAAATCACAAGGTAATATTACCATATACCTGTTATACTGGCTAAAATTTAAAAGACTAACAATAATAAGTGTTGACAAGGATGTGGAGTAACCAGATCTCTTATATACTGCTGTAAGAATGAAAAATAGTAAAACTATTTTGGAAAACAGTTTAGTAGTTTCTTAAAAAGTTGAACATACACATTCTAAAGGACCCAGCTATTCCACTCCCAGCTATTTACCCCAAAGTAATGAAAGCATATGTCCACATAAAGACTTGTACATAAATGTTCATAGCAGTTTTATTTGAATAAGGCTAAATCTGGAAACAACCAAAGTGGTCACCAACAGGTGAATGGGTAAGCAATTTGTAGCACATCTATACAATGGAATACTACTCAGTTAAAAAAAAAAAAAAAAGGGAGTGAACTATTAATGCACTCAACAACATGGATGAATGTCAAAAGAACTTGGCTGACTGGAAGAAGCCAGACCAAAAATAGCACATGCTATATGGTTCCACATATATAATTTTAAAAATTGCAAACTAATCTATAGTGCTTTGTCTAAAGGGTTGTTTTTATTAATGGTGGTAAAAGGATGGACTGATTACAAAAAGGACATGAGAAAACTTTTGGGTGATGGTGTCACAGGGGTATACATGAGTCAAAATTTATCAAATAACACACTTTAAATTTGTGCAGTTTCTTATATATCAATTACACTTCAGTAAAGAGGAAAAAAAAAAAAAGAAGTAATGGCCCCATGCATTAAGTACCACTACTTTAAAATTCTCAACTTTTCTTCCTTCAGCAGGCTTCTATACAATACAATTCTAGTTAGCTTAAAAAAATACATCTCTAACTCTTTCTCAAATTAATTTTGGGCAGCATAATAGAAATGCTTGGAATTTTAGGACATTTCCAGATAGCAATAAACTACAGTTTAATTTGTACTGGGAAAAGAGAATTTCTTTATTGAAAGGGTGACAAGAGGTGTGTGGGGAGATCAGGAAAGGAAACAGGGGAAGTACACTCTATGGGAGTAAGCGGCGAGCCTGCCCCTACGCATTGTCACCCGCCACTCCATAGATTGTCTAGGCAGGTGGCCCCAAGTGGTTTAAAAGGTTACAACGTAAGGCTGGTCCTCAACCACAGAAACTGCTCCTTCCTGAGTTAGCCCAGCCAGCTGGAAACTCCGCGCCCGGCGCATCAAATCCGGCGGACACCCGCCCCCTCTCCACCCTCCTCCTTCCAGCTGCGCCGCGCCGTGCTCACCGTCGCCCCCTGGCGGGGAGCACCCCGGGACCCGCAGGCGCACGGGTGAGGCTGGAGGCAAGGTGCGGGGAATAAGGTCGCGGCAAAGGAGAGGCGCCGCGGCTAACTCCGGATGCTTTTGCCGCTTCTGCATCTTGGCACCCGTCCTGCTGCCCTGGAATGCAGCTCCCCAAACGAGGCGCTCACTCCGACTCCTCTCTGCTTTTATCCGTCCGGCTTCAGGTCTGGAGGGTGGTGGTCGGGGTAAGGGAGCTGCATTATATGGTTGTGACCTCCCGTTTTCAGGGCAGAACTTCCATGCATTTGGAAGCGAGGGACGCAGAAGAGCCTTGACTGTAGGAGAGTTGTCTCCGTTAGACCCCCAAGCTCCAAAGAACCGAGGGGAGACGGAATCCAGATTGCACCCTTTGAAATCCCAAATTGTATTTTTTCTTCCACCTTACAGTCCACTTCCGCCCCCGATTGTCCCATATATTGATCTGCCACTCTGTCACCGCATAGCAAAGGTTGGAGATCGTCACTATATCCTTTCGTCTCCAACTTTTAAGTGGCGGAGGGTGGACAGTACAGGAGCGGAGGCCCGACTCATTTGCCCGAGGACACAGTGGGAGGGACCTCCCGTGGGCTCCCAGGGTGAGGCGAGGACCCAGTGCGTGGTGGGGAGGGGTGGACTTACAATGGGACAGTTAGGAACTGGCAGAGGCGCCCACACTTCCAGCTTCCAACCCAGGAGAGGAAACTGCGCGACATTCCCGTCCACACCTGATTGACAGGAGGAAGGAGTCGCGGCCCAGGAGGCGGGTGTGGGCGTGTGGAGGCGGAGACAAAACCTAAATCGCACGCCTAGCGGGCGCGGGCTTGCCCACCTAGACGGTAGGGGTCTACGTCTGGTGTCACCCGCCTCACCAGGCTGCCCGGTGGGTTGGCAGAGCCTGACGTCCAGAGTCAAAGAGGGGATCACAGAGTGCGTCCTCCGCCGGGGCTGCTGCCTGCAAGGAGGGGGCAGGGAAGCGGGAGCCCCGCACGCCACTTGCCCGGCAGCTTCAGCTTCACCCGGGACTGGCTGGCGGTTCCCTCGCGGTTCTGCGCGGAGGTCCGCCTCCTCCCTCCCTCCCTTCCCGCGCTGCCTCCGCCCCCTTCCCCTGCCTCCACCCTCACCCCCATCCCAGTGTGACGGGAGCTAGGCTCCGAGCCCTCAGTCTGCCCGAGCTCTGGATGTGGGCGCCGGACAAGTGCAAGGCGCCCCCACCCAAGATGGACAGCCGCTACACCAGCACTGCGGGCATCGGGGACTTGAACCAGCTGAGCGCGGCCATCCCGGCCACGCGGGTGGAGGTGTCCGTGTCCTGCAGGTGAGGACGCAGCCCTTCCCCTCCCTCAGTCCTGTCTTCTGCGGGGTTAGTAGCGCTGGGATAGCGCTCCGGGTACCACGCGGCTTTGCGCCGACGGGAAGTTGCGCGATGTGTGGGAAACACCCCAGTCGTGGGGCTGGAGTTATCCCCCGGTCGAGTGACACAGAGGGGGCAGCGGGAATTAGAAGCGCGTGGTGGGCTCCGGAACTGAGACTTTTTCTTTTCTTTCTGGGAAATGCTGCAAAAGTTGGCTGCGCTGTGACTCAGCTGCGGGAACCTCGGCCACCGCCCACTTTGCAAGCCCTTTTCACTTCCCAAACCTGAGCTGCAAGGGTGGGTGATGACGGGAATCGAAGGGGACAGCAGTGCCAGAAGCGCTCGTGACCGCTGCGCGCAGCGGCCTGGGACTCCCTCCGCTAGGCGTGTGCAAAGCTGCTATTGCCACGGCCGGCTTCAGCGTCCGCAGCTTCCTCCCCACCCACTTCCTGGAGCCCTCCAGCCGGCTCCCCCCCACCCTTCCGGGCTTTTGCCTCGTGCCTGATAGGTAGACGCTAGAGCTCCTGCTCTCCTTGCAGGCGAATCCATGCCTTACCTAAGATCTGGGAAGTCACGACTTTTTTTTTGCGGTCAGACGCAAACGAGTGCTTACAACAGACTCTCAGCCCTGTCCAAGGGCTGTAAATTTCAAACTCCTTTTCCTCACGTTCTTTGGGTCAATTTCCCTGTAAATAAAGCAGCATAACTGCTGTACCGTAGAAGATTTTGAGGAGGAGGTGGGTGGACTATGCTAAATTGGTACTGGCAGCCAATTGGCGAATTATGTTGATTTTGGAGCCCACTCCCTTGTTTGCGTACTCTGGTCTGTCTCGGTGGAAATCTCTCTCATTTATCCATTTTCGTCCCAAGATTGTTTTTATGCCCTCAAATCCTCCCTTTCCTTTCCTTAGCAAAACTTGCCTTGAAGAAATCTAATAAACTTGGGTAATCTGCGATGTACACAAACCCTGAAGTTAAAAATTTCACCAACTTTGATTTTATGTTTTCACAAACTAAGCCTAAAGCCAGAGGAATGGATTTTTTTTTTTTTTTTTTTTTTTTGCAAATTCAAGAACCAGCAACCCCAGTGGAGGTATTTGGGGATATGGGAATATGGGGTAGCCTTTAGCTACCCCTGAGACTATCACCTGATTGCTTGCTTCCTCTTAAGGCTGATCTCAGACTGTGGGAATTATAACGCTGATAATGACGGCTAGCACTAAGCTGTTGCGTTACTGCGCTCACTGCCGTTAAGTGCTGCCTGAGGTTTCTGTCCATTGAACAAGTGAAGCAATATAGAAAACTCCTTTTAGACAATTTAATTTCTTTCCTCTGAAGCTGGCTTGAATGCTAGAGGGAGGTTATTGATATACATAGATAACAGATAGCCAAAAGTCCTACAATCACAGCATTTTCTAGAGTTCTTATTCTCTGTTCCACATCCTGTAAAGTCTGAATGGCATGTGGACGATACTTGGAATGAATATAAAAGAATATTGTAAATCAAATCTGAATGTCCTATAATTTCTTTGGAGTGATGGGGAAATTAGACCTTAGCTGGTCATTCTGCCAGTAGGGTCCACATTTAACCACCTTTTTTTTTTTTTGGATGCTTGTTTGCTGTGGGGATGCTGAAGCCAATGGGCTTAAGCCAGTTTGTTTCAGCGTGCTACTTCGGACCCTGGAGACCCCCTCGCTCCAGCCTTTTTTTGTACCATTGCTTTGGCACCTGGTGTATAATTTTTAAGATTTTAAATAAGAAAATAATCCTGAAAGAAAACTCAAATAGTGTTAAGCATCTTTACCGGAGCCACTGGTGCTTAGTCTCTTGTTTAATTGAGTTTCTCCTGACCCAACTTACCATTTACTTTTTGGTATGTTTGATGTAAAAGGTATCTTTCGGGCAAAGAGAAACATAATTAAATTCCCAAGTTACTGTGTTTGCAATAGGTTCAGTAGTTCCTAAAAATGTGGGTTAATTTTGTTTGTATATTGTTGAGAATTGGGTCTCATAACCACAGGAGGTGGTGTAGTTTGGGCTTTGGCATCAGAGACCTGAGTACAAATTGTGGCTTTGTGACTTATTCTTGTTACCTTGCAGTAAGTTCTTACTTAGTTGATCTAAGCTTCCTGATCTCCAAAAAATGAGGCTAATCATGGCATTTAAGTTACATAGAGTGTTATCAGGGTTTAAAAAATGTGGAAAGTGCTCACACATTGCATGAAACAAAAGAATATTTTTCAAAAATGTTAGTTATATTATAATATTGTAAATAGCATTTGTTGAATAAATGTATCATATATGATTTGGTTATGGAATTCTATAAATAGTCCCTCTCTTTTGAACTTTAATAAATTGGTTAAAGAAAACAAGGATAGAACCAGCATTGGGATTCCTGTTCCCTCTTTCTATTTCTTCTTTGATGTGCATAAAGAACATATTTTCTAGGATGTTTGTAGGGATTTCACTTAGCAACAAAGCACAATTGTAGGCCTCCCAATCTTTCTATGGGCGAGCACAGCAAGGAATTCCCTTGCCTTACTATATCAGAGACCTCTGATGGTTTGCTGGCACTTCAAAAACATCTCAGAATAAGATTTTTTTTTTGATAACCTCCTTTCACTGTCCCCTATCATCAAAAGCTTTATGACAAAGTTTTCTTTTTTTCCCATTTATTTTTAATTTATATATATTCGTAGAGTACAAGTGCAATTTTGTTACACTGATTGCATTGTGGTAAAGTCAGGGTCTTCAGTGCATACATCACTGAAGCAATGCCCATTGTGCCCACCAAGCAACCTCCCATCCTCCACCCCAGAGTTTCATCTTCCTTTTGGGGAAGGTAAGAAGGATCAACAATTACAGCTTGAAGCTAAATATAATTCATGGAAATCATTTCGTCTTCTCACTCACCAAGTGTCTGAGTGTGTTTTACGTGTCTAGGATTATGCTATGCTCCATGAGGAAGGCAAGAGAATGTCTCTCCTCTGAACATGTAAAATCTGGTTGGGAGATAAACATTACATAAGACATGGTAATGTAGGACTAAATTCAAAGAGGAGGCTCATGCAGAAGGAGGAAAGGGATCATTGTGGAGCAGCAGACTGCTTGGAATATTTTACAAAGAGGAAATGGGGCTGTAGCAGAGACAAGATGCATGGGTGCCATTTGGATTAGGGAAGGGGCAGTACACTTGGAAATTTTGTAGTGGCTATGCACTTGTTGTGTTGGGGTGGTGACAAGTATACTTTTATAGCTGTATTTATCTTGAGGCAAGCTCCTACTATTTGATTTCCTTACTCTTTTGCCCATTATTTGGCTCTTGCATTCATTTTCCTTCATTATACAAATCTGTAGATTTTTAAGTTTACCTAATTAACTTACCATGTCTATGGCTGAAATGATACAACCTTAGAAAGATAAATGCACATAACATTTCCATTTTATTTTGAAAACAGATTAATATAGTATGAGGTGAAATCGATGGGAAAAATAATATGCAGTAATGACCTGTTTTCCCTGGGGCCTGGGTTTATTGCGCTATTTTGGTGATTGTTGTCATTTTCTCTGATTGAGAAATCGGTTTATCAATTATAAAAGCAGTGAGAGCATTGTGTATTTCTAGGCTTGGTATATTAGCTATCAAGTGCATATCCTTTCACAGCAATAATCCTGTAGTGGTGATAATAGTGGTTTTAAACACTAATGTGGAAGGAAGAATATGAAGTGGAAATTGATTGAGTGCCTACTTTGAGCGAGGCATTCTAGAAAGCCCTTCCTAACCTGGTGTAACTCTCTTGCCTCATATCCATTACTCCTCGCATGAACTCTGTGACTGGATATAGTCCAACAAACAGGTGCTTTCTGTATGCCAAATGAATATGGCTACAACACATGCACAAGAAGCACAGTCCCAAAGCACGTGTGCTTATCCTAGTGGACCAAACTCTTTATGCCTCTGTGGCTATGCACACGCTGCTGTCTGCCCTGAACATTCCTTCCTCCCTTGCTCTTCTCATCTGGATTAGGCTGTGCTCCTTCTTTAAGACTCAGGTCACACATCATCTGCTCTCATGACCCTTCCTCCAAGCTGGGTTGTTCTGTATTCCCAAAGTAGCTGGTATGTGCCAGTATCACAGGTGTATTACAATTCTTGGTCTCTGTGTTCTCCTTGAGGGCAAATTTTGTCTCTTTCATGTCCATGTACTGTATTCTGAGCTTGGTACAGAATATGTAGTTAATAAATGTTTGTTACTTGTAATTCTCTAACTGAATCATCTGATGTGGGGACGATGGTTTTCCTGTTAAAATAATCACTCCTAGGTCCTATAGGCCCTGCGGTCCTCAACCCCCAGGCCGTGGCCCGGTACCAGTCAGCCTCCTATTAGGAACCTGGCCGTGTACCACTGCCTGAGCTCCACGCTCTACCCCCCAGTCCATGGAAAAATTGTCTTCCATGAAACTGGTCCCTGGTGCCAAAAATGTTGGGGACTGCTGCTATAGCAGATTTATTGAATCAAAATCTCTGGGAATGGGACCCAGGGATCTGGACTTTTAATAGTTCACCATGTGCTAGTTATAGACACTAATATTTTTAATCTACTGGTTTGATAAGTAAGTGGCTCTGTGACTGTAGTCCTTTGATCTGTGTTAGCAATATGTGACCACTAAGATATTAGGATACTTTTTGATGGTATGCTGGAATTGGCTTAAATGGGCTTGAGACAGGAATTTGTGAGCCAGTTGTTAAATAAAGTGTTTATTAAAAATTAAATTAGACAAACTTTAAGTTATATTAAAAACAAAGTTAAGAAATACTCAAAGGTATCACTCCTAAATTATTTTACTACACTTTACTATTAGCTATGTTCTTTGCCATCATCTATCCTCTGTCTTTTTTATCTATGTAGTGAAAATATTATGCAATGGTGTGTTACTGTTCTTCTCTTCCCAATCCATATACATTACATTGGCAGATTGAGATCGGCCATAGAGGGAATATTTACACCATGGAAATTGGTGAACACTGCAAATCAAGGCTTGATTTATTGTTTTGTTATCTATACTTAAGAAAGCATGCTGTGGGAATCAGTTGGCTCTCTGGAATTTATAATAAAAAGTACTGTGTATCTTATTATTTAAGATTGTGTGCTAAGCTCCTGTCCAACATATCAGTAAAATGTACACACACATTCCACTTTTTTCTTGAGAGTATGTTTTTAAATATATACTGGCTCATCACTGTTTATGGGCTTCTTGTAAAAGGTAAAGCATCATGCAAAGGAAGATAATTATTGTTTGTCTTGGTCAATTCTGGCTGCTATAACAAAGTACCATAGACTGGGTGGCATATTAATAACAGAAACTTATTCCTCACAATTCTGGAGGCTGGAAGTCCAAGATCAGGGTGCCAGTATAGTAGGATTCTGGTGAGGGCCTTCTTCTAGGTTATAGGCTGCTGACTTCTCGCTGTACTCTCACATGGCAGAAAGAGGGTGAGAGAGCTCTCTTGGGGTCCTTTGATAAGGGCATTAATCCCATTCATAGGGGCTTCATCCTCATGACCTAATCACCCCCCAGAGGCTGCACCTCCTAATACCATTACATTGGGAGTTAGGATTTCGGCATATGAATTTTGGAGAGACACAAACATGCCGTCTGTAACACTGTTGTTAGGCTGCTGCTATTGGAAATGGTAGTGTCAAGTTCAGCACTGTCTCTGGTCTTGCCTTTCTATTGGACTAAGTGGGGTTGTGTGATTTTATAATCCATGAAAGGCTGTGATAGCAAGTGTATTGCATTTGAAATCTTATATCCTTTTTAATTTCTCCCTCTCCTTATCATGTGGTCCTCTCCATGCCGTCTTTATTCTTCTCTTACTTTGAAGTTGTTTTCTTTTACCTATTTCTCTATCCACTGATGGCATATCCTTTGCAAGTTTACATGTTACAGTTCCAGCTACACCTAGTGATTAACTGACCACCCATGAAAGCAAATTCAGATTCCAAGAGAGAGAATCTGGCAGGTACAACTGGAATTGGCTGATTCTGAAGCAGATACCTATGATGTTCTAATTATCTGTGATGAAAGAGAATCAAAATGTTCAAACACAGTTGGGGGCTCTACCTTAGTCCACATTGGTTCATCTCTTAGGCACACTTTACCTTTGAAGTGATGTTTTGAACTGATAAATTATAATGTTACTGTAAGATAGGGATATTAGAATGCCTGTTCCACTGTTAATGAGGCATATGGCAGGTAATCCGATGTGAAGTTGTGCACCATAACATCCTATTCTTCTGCAGTTCTTGAGATCCTGTGGTTCAAGACTGTAGTCACTCCATAGTGCTTTTTTGGGCCATATTTAGGTTTGTCTTAGACCCAGAGTTTCAGGAAAATTTGTCCTAGGAGCATTTCTGAACTGTGACTTTGCAGTCTTAAATGTGAGAGTTGCCCAGGTATAACTTTTCAGAGAGATGCCTTAGGGTGGTTGTTTCATCAATATTTTGGTCTCCCTTGCATTTTTTAGCCTTTGGGGCCTAAAGGTTTCTAACACAGCCCTGGAATGTGGAGGATGCTAGTCTAGAAGCCATTTACAAGGCCAGGTCCCACAGAGAGGGTGGTGACAGCTGTGTTCCTTTAGGTGTGTCACTTGTGGTGTCATAGGCAGAAGTCTGCATCTCCACTTGAGTTTACTCAAGGCAAAGAAGAAACACAATTCCTCTCAAAAAGGGATTTCATTCAGTTCTTAGCCTGTTTTTTCACTTGCTTATCAGAGCCAGTTTTGCTAAACCTTGAAGAACATGGGTGTGGGGTTAGATTAGCTCTTCCACTTAATATCTCTGAAACTTTGGAAAGTTACTTAATCTCTCTGCTCCTCAATTGCCTCATCTGTAAAGTGGGGATAATAATAGCCTCTATTACTTATATTTGTTTTGAAGGTTAAATAAGTTAATGCATGTAAATGAGTTAAAATACTGCTTATCACATTAGTTAAGGACTCAGCAATTATAATACAAAAATAAAAATCACTATTCTATTAAATTATGAGCAAATGAGTTCATTTCTCTCATTTACATTGCATTTATAGTCTCTCTGTATGTATATACACATATAATATGTAATATTATATTAATATTGTGCATATAATATAGAATATAATTCTATATTCTATGAAATATATCTTCTGTACTCTTCTATTAATATTATATCATGAATATGTTGCTATCATTAGTCTTTTAAAACATAATCTTCCATGTCTGTGTAGTATTCTACTATATGGGTATACATATTTAGTTAACTTACCTTATATTTTCCAAAATTTACTTCAGAAAGTTGCTATTCAAAACAATGCTAAAATTGAATATTCTTATTCACATTTAACATCATCTCTGATTTTTTTCCTGGGGATGGTTTTCTAGAGCTGAAGTTATTAATAAGCTAGCTTCTCAAGAGGATTTTAATGGCTTGTTTTGGTTATTTCCCGCTACGCCTATTCCTATTTAAATAAGCAGATTCAAGGCTAAACTACAGGCTGCACCTTTCTAAATACTGTTATTCCCATCAGAAAGTTGCATTTAGGGATTAATGAGAATTTGAGGCAGCAGAGTACAGCAGCAAGAAAATGGAATTAGGAGTCAGATATCTTTAAATCCCATTTTTATAATTTTTTGGAATGCTATTTTGGGTAACTTGTTTCAACTTTTGGAATCTCATTTTCTAATCAGTAACATAGAAATGATTTAAAAACCAAATATTTAGTGTTGTTGGACAAGTTAAGAGAAATAAAGTCTGTACAGTGCCCAGCACAGTGCCTGTCACAGGAAAAGCACTTCAGAGCTGCCAATCTCATCCCAGTTTCTGATGACTGTTTTACTGCGTGGCGTTCAAGCAACATAGAAGAGGGTACCGGTGCTTTGGAAAAATTTACGGTCAATTTGGGGAGCCATAGAAACATAGAAACAAGGTGACAGTTACAAAACTGCCTATCTTCCCAGACTGAATAATTCAATGTGGAGCGGGTGTAGAATAAAACAGTGGTCAGAATAGTGCGGGTTTGGAAATGCACTCATTTTCTACTGATCCCACCTCATAGGCCCACCCCTGCCAAGACACGCGATCCGATGTGTGGATCTAGTGGAATTTGACAGGTAGGAGGTAGTCTACTATAATAAAGCTTTGGAACAAAAGAACATTCTAGCACCTTTATTGTATCTGACCAGTAAAATGAAGGGGCTGACATTTACGATACCCTTTTCACGCTGGACATGTGATAAAACAGATATTGCAGTAGATGACAACGTAGGCTCAAGGAGGACAAGCATTTATTGCCGATCATAAAATAAGGTGGATTTAGAGGGTACCTTGGCCCAATAGCTGATGTTCACTGCCCGACACACAGTACCTTATGCAAATTTACGACATCCATCAGTGTTAATGCCTCTCCAGCCAGGAACATCAGCTACTAGACATTCTTTTTCAAATTGTGAAGTATTTTGTCAGGTTTATTCTATGAAGAATAATGCTCCAAACATTCTGAGGGAATCACGAATTGATTTCCTGAAACTCTGAAGACACAAAATACATTGATAGTTCCTGGGAAATAGTTCTATTTATTAGACAGTAAAGGATTTCAAATATAAGCTGTTTTAATGAAGCCACGGAACATGAAAGCTTTGGACATTTGCAACGTATTTTATTTAAATTAACGTCAAAATCTAATTCTGTGTCACACAATGTGTAAAACACTTAATGTAGGCTAATTCGCTCAGTCCTTACACCGATTCTGTAAGACAGGTGATGTTATGTTCCATTTTACAGGTGAAATTGAGGTTCAGAGGGAGTTTAATTCGGTCTAAGTCATGCATCTACTAAATGGCAAAGTTGAGTTTCTAATCCATATGTGTCTAACTCGTAGCGTGTGCTTATAACCACTAGCTATAGTCTGTCACTCTTCCATGAATTCTTTAAGCTAGGCTTGAAGGGTGGGCTCTTTTATGTCAAAATCGATGTGATAGTAAGGCAAAAGAAACTAACAAAGCTTGGGGACACAGTTACAATAAATGATATCAACACTACTATACCACAAAGGAAATATTTCTCTGGATATGGGAATTACAGAATTCTTTTGTGTTTTTCTGTCCCCATTAGTGAGAGCTTTGAAGAGAGCAATTCAGAGTGGAGGCAGAATCTTTAATGATTGGATGTTTAATTTTCAAGTATTGATTCTTATCTTTTTCCCAACGCTCAGTTACCTAATGAAGCTGTGGGAATTAAGTAATGAGAGGACCATTTAACTAGAAACGAGCAGGCAGGGTGAGATGAAAGCTAAATGCTGGAGAAAGGTGATGGACTGGGCAAATGGAAAGTAGAGAAAAATTAATTGAATTGACGATGTGACATTCACATTTACCAGTGGAGTTGAGAAATGACCTCAGGCTCTACCATTTCCGTCCCCTGATTTCTTAATAATAGGGAAGTCACCATTTAACTTGCTAGCTTTTCAGTAATACTTAATTGCAGAGTTTCCCTTCACGGCAAACTTGTTCTTCAGAATTCCATGTAAATAAAATAATTACTTAGTTATTGAAAATGTCAGCACATTATTCTGAGCTGTATGAATTGTGACATGACTTCGTAAAAGTCAGTATTTTTTACCTTGCTAATTAGCCGTGCACTCTCTCTTTATATATATGTAAAATAAGTAACAAGTGACACATTAATTTCATTAAGAATGATCTCAAATGTCAGAGAGTGTAATGAACCAGAGGTATGATTATAATTGCCATAACTGGTTGAAACCAACACATTTCTCAGCCTTAGTTGGCATAATAGTGGTTTTATAACCATTTTGAGACATGTTATTGTTTATCACTGCCTACAGGCCCTTGTTATTACATCATCTCAATGTGTATAACTCTGTGAGCATTTTTACAAATCTATCTAAGTGGACTCCTATAAAAAGAGTATCACATTATTTGTGGTTTTCTAGGTAATTGAAAGTAACTTAATAATTCTTCTTTAATGTCTTCAATAGGTTTTCATGGTTCCCAGCTATAAGCAAAGAATATGAGAGAGAGCTAGAGTGAGAGCGAGTGAGCCAGACTAAAAGATACTTGAGAGCTACACCAGAATAATAACTTTGTTTACTAAATCCATCTAAATTACCTACTATTTGGACATAGCTTATTATCGGACTTAAGTTGATATCTCAACTTTCAAATTAATTGTGGAAGCAGAGATATTAGAAAGTTTATTACAATTGATTTTTATGTCAGTGGTTTCATCCAAAGCCTCTTTGTAGCATTGGGAAAAGGAGGCATAATCAATATAAAGTTATTAGTGAACTCTTCTCTTAATTGGTAACTTAAATTAGTGAATTTAAAAATAATTTTTTGAGACAAGTTTGAAATCTACTACTTAAAGGATGATTGATTTTTAACTCAAGATTTTTCTTATAATGATTTCAGTTTGTTCCACTTAAAGCACTTTGTCATTGGAATGTCATTTATATGGCATCTTGCTTCCTTATGGAATGCTCCAGCAAAGTGTGGTGTAAGATCCCTGAGCTTTCATTCTGTTCATGACACTAGCTCTGTGGCCTTTGATAATCATGCCATTTCTCTGGATCTTAGTTCCTATGGGAAGTTTGAGTCCCTGGTCTAGATGAGCTGTGATGTTACTTGGAACTTTATAATTCTATGATAGGAGAAGCCGTACTTTGAAAAGAAATGTAGGCATGCTCCGATTTAAGGAAGTCTTGTGATTATCATTGCCCATTTGCAAACTAGCTAAACCAGGTTTAACTTATGTATATAATAAAACAGACAAAAAAGGATGTTTTACTTTTTAAAACATTTATCTTAGAATACTTTATTTTTATTTTTTTAATTTAATTTTTTTACTTCAAAAAATTTAGAATGTGCAAGTGGTTTTTTGTTACGTGGATAAATTGTATTATGCTGAAGTCAGGGCTCTTAGTGTACCTGTTACCAGAATAGTGTACATTGTCCTGGATAGGGACATTTTTAGCCTTTACCTCCCTCTCCTCCTCCCCCCTTCTTAGTTTGCAATGTCCATTACTGCTCTTTATGACCACATATATCTTTCATTTAGCTCCCACTTAAAAATGAGAACATGTTTTTCTATTCCTGAAATACTTCACTTAGGATAATGGTCTCCAGTTCCATCCAAATTGCTGCAAAAGAATTATTTCATTCCTTTTTATGGCTGAGTAGTACTCCATGGTGTACATTTTCTTTATCCACTCATGAATTGATGGGCACTTAGTTTTATTCCATAACATTTCTATTGTGAATTGTACAGTGATAAACATTCAGGTACAGGTGTCTTTTTTATAAAATGACTTCTTTTCCTTTGGGTAGATACCCAGTAGTGGGATTGCTGGACTGAATGGTAGATCTACTTTTAGTTCTTCGAGGAATTTCCATACTGCTTTCCATAGCTGTTGCACTGGTTTACATTCCCACCAACAGTGTATAAATGTTCCCTTTTCATTGAAACTGTGCAAGTATCTATTATTTCTTGATTTTCTAATAACAGCCATTCTAACAGGAGTAAGGTGGTATGTCATCATTGTTTTAATTTGCATTTTCCTGATAATTAGTGATGTTGAGCCTTTTCCATATATTTCTTGGCCATTTGCCTGTCTTCTTTTGAGAAGAGTCTATTCATGTCTTTTGCCCACTTTTTGATGGGGTTGTTTGTTCTTGATGATTTGCTTTTTTTTCTTTGTAGATTCTGGTTACTAGCCCTTTGTCAGATGTATAGTTTGTGAATATTTTCTCCCATTCTATAGGCTGTCTGTTTACTCTGTTGATTATTTCCTTTGCTGTACAGAAACTTTTTAGTTTAATTAAGTCCCATCACTTATCTTAGGATGTATTTTAAATACACAGTTCCTCTATTGATGAATACATTTTAGTATATTTAAAATGATACTGATTTACAAATTTTAATCAGATACCTTTTAAAATAATATGCATATGGAGTAAAATGATATATAGTACTATTTAATGAATAGCTTTTGGACCATGGAAAATTATTTATTACCTTTGAATTTTCTTTTTTAATAAAAGGAAGTGAATGAAGAAAAAGTAATAGGGAAAAGTATAGTATTATTAATGTATATTTGGAAAACCTTAATTCCTCCAACATAATATAAATTTCTTGCCATATTACACATATTTTCTAGAGAGGCTTTTAAGCCTTAGTGTGACAATTTCGAGACTCTGAAAACTTAGGCCCTAATTCTAGTGTCTGAATATTTTTTTAAAGACTATTATGGCAGATCATTTCTAATGCGAAACACTTGCTATTTCAGAGTCCTCATTTTACTTAATATTCTCCCAAAGGGATATCAAATTCTGCTGTTGCTGTTCTAGTTTTTCCTCTCAACAGGAATCTGTAGCAAGCTTTGTTCATGGAAATGAACAGTGTTTGATATCAATAGATATCTGTGCCTTTCATGTAATTTACTTTTATAATATGTTAGTTTTTAATTATTGTTTATGTCTCTGTGACAAATCAGAGTTTAGAGTAGAGATGTCAAATGGATCCAATCTTGTGTGCTAACTCTGATCACTTGTTACTCAGTGTGGGCTGCCTGAAGTACTGTCGGGAAGGATTTGGGGGACATGTGGGCTTTGTGGAGAAGAACTGTCATTTGGAATAAAGTAAACCAATGCTGTGTGGCACATATGCTGTTCCTTCTCTATCACTGTAACCCCTGACTTAATATATTTCATAAACTTGATGAATGGTTTTAGCACTTTCTTTTTAAATCACCTTACTAGTCCCTGAGCCTTGTTTATTCCATTCTCCAAAGTGTCTGTCACCTCCTTTCCATTTCCGCTGCCACCACTTTGGTTCAGAAAGTTGTCATTTTCCCCTAGACTATTGAAATGTTCCCTGAATTATTCTCTGTGACTCTAATATTAACTTCTTTGGTCCATTCTTCACATATTTTGTAGTTAGCTTCCTAAAAAAAGGTTGAATTGGGTGATTTTTCCTTTTGCAGTAACTTCCGATGCTTCAGTGTTTACAAAATAAACCTGGCATGGCGTTCATTATATGTCCTCATCCTGCCCAGATATCCCTTTTCAGTCTCATCTCAAACAGGGACACTGTAGCCAAAGTGGAGTACTTGCTAATCCACAAACTTCTTTTGTATATTCCCACTTCCCACCACTGTTGGTACTTTCCTACAGCTTGAAAAGGTTTCACCCCATTTCTATGTCTGTCCTTGGTTGGTTGTCAAGGTTTACCCGACTTATGACAACCGTGATGTTTCATGAGATTCCTGCAACCCATGATGTTTCACCAGATTCATTAGGTTAATTGTTATTCCTTCCATTGAGTTTCCACACATTTTTTTTTACAGTCCTTTTATTTTATTCTGACTTAAGGTTATTTAGGTTTTTACATGTCTGTCCCTCCAACCAAGTTTAAAAGTGCCTATTTGTTTTACCATTGATTATTACAAAATGTAACTTTGTGCTTGGGACATAAAATATTTTCAATAAATGTTTGCCTCTTAGTAGACAGATTGGAAGAATAAACCTGTACACCTCTGAATTTGAGTCTGTTTAGACCTTTAAAAATAGTTTATATATATAGTAAGAATATGATGATTTTACCATTACAATTTAATAAAAATATAATTATTTAACCTTAGTTTATATAACGTCCTACAAAGTTTTATTTGTGAAGAATTGAGAAACAAACAATTTTAAATTAACTTACATTGTCTCCAAGCAGAGCAAAATTAGTTTTAGAAGTGGACACAGGGGCGGGCTTGGTGGCTCATGCCTATAATCCTAGCACTCTGGGAGGCTGAGGTGGGTGGATTGTTTGAGCTCAGGAGTTCAAGACCAGCTTGAGCAAGAGCGAGACCCTGTCTCTACTAAAAATAGAAAGAAATTAGCTGGACAACTAAAAATATATAGAAAAAATTAGCTGGGCATGGTGGCACATGCCTGTAGTCCCAGCTACTTGGGAGGCTGAGGCAGGAGGATCACTTGAGCCCAGGAGTTTGAGGTTGCTGTGAGCTAGGCTGATGCCACGGCACTGTAGCCCGGGCAACAGAGTGAGACTCTGTCTCAAAAATAAATAAATAAATAAATAACTAAATAAATAAAGAAGTGGACACAGTGCCTTCTAAATACCAACAGATGATTTTCTTATTTAATCTGGGTTGAATACAATACAAAAAAGAGAAGCAATAGAATTTGCATGTATGATATCCTGTATAACATGTCTAAATAGGAAAATAAATGAGCAAATCTTTTATCCAAAAAAGGTCTTGTCTTGGGGAAAAATATTTCTAATAAATTACTTGGTGAACTGATAAAATTCAGGGACACTTAATGGTTTCACTTGGTTATCATCTAGGGTAAGGAGAGCTCTTTGGTGGTCTGGCTTCTTGAGGAAGCAGTAAGCTACTTATGTGCTAATGCACTTTTTTCCAGACCCTGTGTATTTGTTCCACCAATTTTAATTTTGGGCCACAAAGTACAAAACAAAATTTTAGAAAACCCAAAATCCAACTATTAAAAAAAGTGTCAATAATGAGAAGATAGAAGAGGAAACAATCCTACAAAAATGGAAAACATAGAACTTGTTTTCAAATACATAAGTAAAAAATGAGCAAGTTTACTTAAGTCACTATCCATAAATCATGTCATTTCTTACACTTGTGTGGCTATCAAGTTTTCTTGGATTGTCTAAGTAATTTCCTAAGTGCTTCTAACACAGCTGAAGTATCTAAGTGCTCAATTGATTATATTTAGCCTTAAATGTTGTCATGCCTGATTACATCAGATTTTTCTGGAGACACGAACCTCATTAATGGCAATAACTAGGAAATTAGAAAAAACCAAAATTATAAAGCCACTTTGTTTCAATGAGGGCAATAAATGGGTAAAGTACTTTAATACAAGGCGATGATGATGATGATGATGATAATGACTGATGAACAATTCTCAGCACACATATAAAATGCAGTGATTTAAAAAATGCAATTATTGTGTGGTTGTATCATTTTCATTCGGGGAGCATGATCTAAACCAGCTATTCTCAACAAGAGGTGTCATTAGAATTGCCTCAGATTTTCTATCCTATGGACACTCCTGAAAATCCCTGTTTGCTTCACTATAAAGGACTAAGTCCTCCCTACCATTTTCTCTGTGCCCCCAATACCCCAGTAAAATTTCTGCCATTTGAGCCTCAAGCCCTGACCTCCCGTTTTTTCTGCTTCCATATCATCCCTTTAACACGGCTGACAGTTCTGCTGATGGAGTTCAGACCAGTCTGACCTTTGCAGAGATCAAGTTCCTTGATTCTTCCAACCTCACATCTTACTCCAGCCAACCCCCTTCCTCCTCTCCATGAACCCTGTACATTGGGCTGGTAGAGGCCCACTCAAAAAGGACAAGTACCACCCTACTCTTACTTTCTTTTTTACAACCCTTAATTGCCTATGTAATAAGTCCATCAGGATCCTCCAAACCCTGACCTAATTTTTCAGCCTCATCTCTTTCTCTTTGTGCCCCACCACCCTCTCCTGCTCCACTGTTCCCTCTAAGCTCTCTCGTAAACTCTCAGCCATTTCTGATCATTTGCATTTCCTGAGAAAACCATGATGGGCACACCTTGGTTCTCTGTGGTGGGGATAGTTCTGCCTCACGTTGCTATCTCACCCAATGGACTCTACTGAGTTCAAGCATCACACTTACTATGAAGACTTTTCCTGATCCTTCAGATAGAATTACCTACTCCTCCCTTTCTCTAATCTGTAATAAATTCATTATACATATTCCACAGTTCACTGCACATATTTGTTTGCCAATCTGCCCCTTAATGGAATATAAATTATCTAGGGCCTGGAGCCCACGTGCTCATATCACAGTCTGTAACACCAAATACTTTTTCTGGTACTTAGTAAGTTAGTGCTTATTGAATCAACATTTGAATGAATGTCAGACAGCTATTAAACTATACATGCTCATAGGACAGGAACTCTGTCTCATTCACCTTCGTATTCCACTTAGTTTCTAGTCCAGTGTCTTGCGTGTAGAAAGTGCTTAATAATTATATGTTAAATATATAGCTGAAGAAAGGAAAGTGGAACGTCTGAGATGAAGACATGAACCATGAGCCATGAACCATGACTGGAAGACATAAAGGCAAGAAAGGGTATGGTATCAATTGAGTTGCAAAAACCAACTGTATAAAGGCAGGATGAAGGGGACATGGCTAAGCAACTGCCTATGCCTGTTGTGTTGTTATTTTTTATGATTTGTTTGTATCAGAGGTTCATAGTTGCTACTGAGGATTTTGTTCTTGTTGTTTTGTTGTTTTGTTTGTTTTTGTTTTGTTTTGTTTTTAGACCTAGATAAGAGCCTTTGAGTCAGGGGCACATTTCTTGTTTAATCACCTGTGATGGGGTTGACAGATAAATATTAGAAAATTATTTTCATTGTCCCTATCTCAGCTGGCCATTTATGCTTAACTACAAATTCCCATTCCAGATTAGTTCCTGCTTTTGTTTAAATTCTGTTGTTGAGTCTGCAAAGCCCAGATTGCTCTTAGGTACATTTGAATTGTCCAATGATCCAAAGAAATTATAGAATATATTGCTTAAAATCTGGAGGAAGAAAAAAAAACCCTTCCAAATCTAGCCTTACCTTTGATAGACATATTATCGTTCTCATTGGCATTGCCTGTGTTTTGATTTGCGAATCTTAAAGAGAGCTGACTCAAGACAACCCTGCACAGGTAAAGATTTTCTTTTGAAATGTTGAAATGTTGAGCCTGAAGATGAATGACTTTTCCCCCCTTGTAGAAGCAACATATTGCTTACCAAGTAATAGACAAAGAAATAAAAAGTAAGGAAACCTAGTCATATGGTCATATGGTCAAATCATAAAAAGTCATACATATAAAAAATAACTGAATGCAACAGGAATAGGCAGTTGCTTAGCCATGTCTCCTTCATCCTGCCTTTATACAGTATTTGGGAGTGGTGCTTGGAAGGCAGCAACATCTGAGCTGACCTTGGGTGGAGGGGTATTTACGTCCAGCTTTCTACTTCATGGTGATTTGCGGACCCATCACAACCATCAGTTATGGCTTCCTGGACCTGTGATCCATTGCATTCACTCTGGGAAAAGCAGTAAACCCTAAAAGACTACTAATCCAGCTAACTGTATAAAATATGTGAAAGCTCATTGCCCATTTAGCTGTTAGCAAGTGAGTTGAAATGAAATGTGGTTACTGCTTTTAGAATGGGCAGGAAAAGGGATTTAGAAAAATGATGTGTAATCTCAAGTGTTACAACATAACTAGGGAAAATGGTGTAATGTATTAGGGGCAGAGTAAAAGTTTAGAGCTAGGAATATCTGGATTTAAACTGCAGCTCCATACATTACCAACTATGAGAGTTCAGATAAGTTAGTATATCTCTTTGTGCTTCTGTTTATAAATGGGGAGAAATTCCTTCTGATACAGTTGTATGAGGATTGTATAAGATAAGATCAATAAAGTGTTTTTAAAATTCCTGTCGCTTTGCAAGGGACTCTTATTTTTATACTGGCATTCAACTGAAATAGTTGGAAAACAGTGGATCACATCATGAAGGTAGTGAAGGCTCTCTAAAGAAAAAAAATCTGTAATTTTTAGAAAAGTGCAACATGATTGTTGTAAAAATATACAGAAAAACAAACCAAACCGTGTGGAAAAGAACAGAAGAGAAAGTACAAATCGCCCCAGCTTCCTTCCCCAGTGATAGGTCATGCCAAGCAGATATCTCTCTGCATTTTTTAGATATATATAAAGCATATTTTCATTCATATTCATGGTACAATGACTTAGATAAGATGGAAGTCTAGTTTTTTCCTTGGATTTCCACTCCAGATATTTTTTTTTTTTTTGAGACAGAGTCTCACTCTGTTGCCCGGGCTAGAGTGCAGTGGCGTCGGCCTGGCTCACAGCAACCTCAAACTCCTGGGCTCGAGCAATCCTCCTGCCTCAGCCTCCTGAGTAGCTGGGACTACAGACATGCGCCACCATGCCTGGCTAATTTTTTCTATATATATTTTTAGCTGTCCGTATAATTTCTTTCTATTTTTTTTTTTTTAGTAGAGATGGGGTCTCGCTCTTGCTCAGGCTGGTCTCGAACTCTTGAGCTCAAACAATCCGCCCGCCTCGGCCTCCCAAGTGCTAGGATTACAGGCGTGAGCCACTGCGCCCGGCCACTCCAGATATTAATACCTGAACCTGACTTCCTGTTTGCAGGCTTTGTGCCCCCTGACTGGAGCGCACCTCTCCAAGTGCATGACCTCAATTGTGAGCTCAGTAAACCCCTTTTCCTTTCTGTCTGCCTCCATGGAGCCCTCACCACTGTTCTTAAAATGTCGTTGTTGACAGTGCCACTGGGAAGCTACAGTAATGACCTATTGCTGCAGGCCTGGCGTGAGGTCTTGCTGCCTGCTGTCCCTGCTGTCTCTGTAACAGTGCTCATTGCCTCCTGGTGCTTGTCTTTCTTGATTTACCAGATCTTCGTGGTTCTACATGGTCCCTCCAGGGTCATTTCTAGTCAAGAGTCTCCCCTAGTGAAAACTCTCTGGATGTTGCCAGTTCTTTAAATCCATATATTCACAGCTTTTTTGACACCCCACACAGTTCCAGGCTCCAGATTGTCGGGGTCAGGGCCTTGTGTTTGAATCTGGTTTTCCAATGTGAGCTCCAACCTCTTTTGGAAACAGGTTCCTCTCAGGGGCTCCTATTGTATTTTCCTTCCATCAGACCCCAGCTGGGGCCAACAGTGCACCTGCAAAGATACATCATAAGAATTCCTTTTTAATTTTCCCAGGAGGCTCTTTGGTCCCTATGATTTCATGGAGGCAAATAGGAACTAGGAGGAGCAGCATTACTCACTTAGCCTAAGGCTCACATTGTATCTCTTCTTTCTTCTATAAAGTAAACTCTTTGAGGTCAGCGCTTTTCTGTTCTTACACACTGCTCTGTATTTAGTGCCTAGAACAGTGCCTGACACATAATAGATGTGCAATAAATATGTGTTGAAACAAAGAATGAATGAATATTTTTGAATGAACGTGACCTTTCTCCTTGATCACAATAATTACTTCACTTGGTTTAGGGCTTTACACAAGGACTCTACATTCTTCTGTTTTCCTTTTCCCCTAGATATTTTTTCTGGTGTTTACTGTATGCTGAGTGTTGTTCTAAGTGCTATTTACAAACTCATTTACTCTTTAAACAACTCTCTGAGGCAGATAAGATTATCATCTCCTTTTTTTACAGATAAGAAAACTGAGGCATAGAGACTTTTAGGTTACGTAGAACTGGTGGTTCCCAAATCTATAATTGTAATGACTATTCTGCTTTCTCTTCAATGCTAAATTATCGCTTAAATGGTTCACAACATTAATTTGACTGGAATATAATGTTTTTAATCAGTCTTCCCTTGATGACTATTTCATTTTTCCCAAGGTTTCTTAATTATAAGCAACAGGGTTATAATCATATAATTATAATACATATTATATATAATATATAATTATATAAGTGAGAAAAATATCATTGTATAGACATCTTTTTTACTCCTATGCTTGAAATCCTAGACTATATTTTCCAGAAAATAGATTGGCCTGTCAAAAAGAATGCACATTTTTCGTTTTGATAAACATTTTTAAACTCTGGAAAATGTACGAAAATAGATTTCTACCTGGTTTCATGAGAATGTCAGTTTTCTCACAGACTCTCCAATGTTGGTAAAGGGGATAATAGATTTTTTTTTTTCCCCAAATTGCACAGGCCTTGGCTGGGAGCAGTGGCTCATGCCTGCAATTCTGGCACTTTGGGAGGTTGAGGCAGGAGGATTGCTTGAGGCTAGGAGTTTGAGGCTGCAGTGAGCTATGGTAACGCCACCACACTCTAGCCCAGGCTATGGATCTAGACCTGTCTCTGAAAAAAAAAGAAAAAGAAAAAAAATTGCATAAGTCCTTTTTCAGGACACTGACATTCCACATGACATTCACAAGATCTCACTGTGAATGCATGTATGACCATATCTTGTGTGGCCCTGTAACAGTGAGGTCTCTACTTCTTCACCTTAATTCTTATGCCTCTCTGACTTTCTTCTCCTGTCTCAGGGCCTTTGCACTTGTTATACTGTCTTCCTGAAACACTATGACCAGATTATCCCATGCCTGCCTTCTTTTACTTAATTCTCAATTCTTGGTTCACATATCACCTTCTCACTTCCCTGAAGTGAGCCTCTCGAGCACTCTTTCACATCATTCGACTTCAATGTCTCTGTTATTCTTAACACTGACAGAAATGTAATTGGCTATCTTCTATGAATTTCTCTCTCCTTTCTTCTATAAAGTGAACTTGTTGATATCACTCACACCCTGCTCTATATTTAGTACCTAGAACAGTGCCTGGCACATAAAAGATGTCTAACAAATCAGTGTTGAAAGAAAAAAATAAATATTTTTGAATGAATGTGACCTTTTCCCTTGATCACAGAGTATTAATTCACTCAATTTAGGGATTTACACACTCAGCCACAGTTGACTGGTTCAGAGGTGGGCACTCTACCAAGGGAGAGTAAACCCATGATATTTGGTAATTGTAATGAAGGGGGCGATAGAATTATAAAATGTAAAACTTAAGAACTCTAGACACCTATGTTTCCCACTATCTAGACCAGAGATATAGGGAAACAGTTTAAAAAAGATAGAAGTGGACAGTAGATGCACATAGAAAAACAGAGTTTTAATGTTTCTGTCCTTGTTTTAGTTCTTCTCTTATGGTCAGCTACATGCCTGAGTCTAGGCTTCATGAACCATCTTTGTATTTTCACCATAAATTTCCTTTTTTCTGTCACTTACAACTAAATGACCCCAATTTGTGCAGCTAATATTTGTCTATCTCACAGTAAAACACTCTTATTGTTTATTTCATTTGCATGTCATCACTCATTATTGAGGGTGAACTTCATTTGATATTTTCAGTGACCAACTGTATTTCTTCTCTTATAAAATACTATTCACTCCTTTACCTCATTTTTCTTTTGGGGGTGTTTACATTTTTCTCATTAATTTAGAGAATGCTTTGTATATTTATAGCCTTAATATTTTATCTATGATATGTGGGACAAATGTATTTTAACTTTAATTATTGTGTCATTGTCTGTATAGAATTTTAAAATGCATTCAGTGTTATATAAATTAATGTTTTCTCTAAGCTTTCTGTAAAGCTTAAAAAGTATCCTTCTTGTTAAAATTTTAAAAGTGTCTTATGTTTCTTGTAGTCTTTTTCAACTGATTCTTGTTCATGATATATTTTCTGTAATTTACTTTAAAATATTTCAGCATAGAGTGTCATATAAATGTGTGTGTTAGTTTGTAGAGTTAAATCTCAAGTAACCCAATCGCTCTACCTGTTTTGGATGTGGTGAGTTAGCATTTGAGTTTAATCAGTAGCTCACACTCTGGAAGTGGCTACTCCAAACTATTATACCATCTTTATCTTATATTAACACCAGAGGGTTTTGTAATTGCTGTGGATGTTAGAAATGACTTTTTTTTTTTAAACTGGTAAAACATATGTTGATTAGATATGTGGGTTGAGCACTTCATACCCCTAGATGTTTATTAAAAAAAGACTGACAACAATAAGTGTTGGAGAGGATATGGCAAAATTGGAACCCTCATAAATTGCTGGTAGGAGTGTAAAATAGTGCAGCCACTTTGGAAAATAGTTTGGCAGTTCCTCCAAATGTTAAAAATAGAGTTACCATAGGACCTGGAAATTCTACCCTTAGGTAAATACCCAAGAGAAATGAAACTGTATGTCCATACAAAAACTTGTACACCATGTTTATGGCAGTATTATTCATAATAGCCCAAAAAATGGGGAAAAAACCAAATATCTATGAATTGATGAACAAAAAGTGATATATCCATAAAATAGAATGTTATTTGGAAATAAAAAGGAATAAAAATACATGCTACAACATGGGTGAATGTTAAAAGCATCATGTTAACTTAAAGAAGCACATATTGTAGGATTCCATTTATATGAAATGTCCAGAACAGGCAAATACATGGAGACAGAAAGCTTAGTGGTTACCAGGGGCTGGGGGGAATGTAATATGGGGTAACTATTAAGGGATTCAGGGTGGTTTTGGTGGGGAAGAGAGGAAAATGTTCTGAAATTAGATGTGATGGTTGCACAATCCTGTGAATATAATATAAACCACTGGATTGTACACTTTAAAAGGGTGAATTTCATGATATGTGAATTATAACTGAATAAAGCTTTTATAAAAAAAGTTTCGTGGATTGGCTAGAAATATTGCCCAAGTGAACAGGACATACATGCCTAGTGCGTCCTGTGAGTTATGCCATTTAGAGTGGTGCCTTAGGCCCAGGGACCTCTTAGGTCATGGGTACAGATTGTGTAGAGAATTGTCTACACCGATCTGACCAGAAGTCAGGTAAATCTTGTCCCCAGAGTATCGCCTTAAGGTGCTATTTGGAGTGCCTGAAAGAACAGAGAGTTGATTAAACTTAAGGAGCATATGGTGTGACTGTTTTATGTTCTACTTGCTAATGAGTGTTTGTCACTTTGGCAAAATTTGGTCTGAGACTTACTTGCATGGTAACATATACCATTTGTGCGTGTGAGGTTATAGTGAGAGCTGCATAGCCCTCACATACTTCAACAATCGAAGGCAACTACCAAAAAGTGTAATTGGATAGAACAATTATTAACAGTTGATACCCAAGAAAATTATTGACTATTATATATTCATCATGCTTCCAATCACTTTACTGAATTTGCTCATTAATTTTGTTAGTTAATTCTCTTTTCTTTGTACAAAATTAAAGCTTCTGTAAGTAAAGATAATTTAATTTTTCTCTTTTCAATACTGTTTTATATCTTATTCCCAATAGTCTTCAAAATGATGTTAAATGATAGCATTATTTGCTGCTCATTTAATTTTGTTACCAATAATGTAGACATATAGTCAATTTAGCCAATATAGACATGGAAAATAAAAAATGCTCCTCAAGTGCTTACCATTTCTGTGACTTCGGACACTGTATTTAACCTCTCCGAATTTTATTATCTCATCTGGAAAATGGATTCTGCTAATAATTGCTACTGGGTAGGATTATGGTGAGGGTTAAATGAAATGATTTAAAGTACTCAGTACAGCACCTGGTGGCACTTGACTCAGTAAATAAATGCTAGGCGTGGAATTTGTGATATAGTTTCAAGTTGAGTGTGATGGGGCTTACACGAGGAAAGAATCAGTTTTACATGCGTAGGGCACAGCGATGGCAAGATGGTACAAGAGAATTCACATTTCCTAGCTGGAAAGCGATTGTTGAGCATATTTCTGGAAAGAGAATGCTGTGAGTAAAATATGAGTATAGAGAAGTGTGAGGCAGGATTAGTTTGAAGGATTGAAAAGAATCCGAAATCTCTGGAGCAAAGTCTTTAAGAAATAATAGGGATAGAGGTTCAGCTGGAGACAGCCAGGGGTGAGAACGTGGCAGGTGTTTAGTGCTTTGTTAAGGACTTTGGAATTTCCGTAGGTAGCGGGCTTTAGTCCAGGGTGCCATTTGCTCAGGTGTTAACTGTAGAGAGCCTCCTGGAGGCATCTTGGTGAATGAACTGGGAGATGGGAGGCAGGAAGACCTGTTATGAGATCTAAGGTCAAGAAAGTAGTTGGGACTTGGAAGCAGAAACCAAGGTGGTAGAAGCTTTAGGGTTGTGGGAGAGAAAAGGAGAGGGTGGCCCCAGAAAGTCTTATTTGGAAGGAGATTGGACAGTGTTCCTGTATTAGTTTCCTGTGGCTGTTGTAATGAATTGTTATAAACTTGTTGGCTTAAAAGAACACAAATTTATTTTCTCATGGTTCTAGAGGCCAGAAGCCCTAAATCAGTATTGCTGGGCAGAAGTCCAGGTGTTGGCAGGGCTGCTCTCCCTCTTGGAGGCTGTAGCGGAGAGTCCGTTCCTAGTCTTTTCCAGTTTCTGGCGGCTGCTGGCATGCCTTGCTTGTGGTGGCATCACTTGTCATTGAGGCCAGAATCTGCAAATCTGCGTGTGCTCTGTTCACAGCGCCATCTTGTCTCCTCCGTTAGCATCTAATCGCCCTCTGTCTTCCTCTTGAAAGGATACATGTGATGGCATTTATGACCCACCATGTGATCCAGGATAATCTCCTCATCTCAGAATTCATAGTTTAATTACATCAGGAAAGACCTTTTCTTCCAAATAAGGTCTCATTTATGGGTTCCAGGGATTAGGACCTGATATGTTTGCGTGGCCATTATTTTGTCTTCCACAGTTGCCATTCACTAGGATAGAAAATCATGGAGGCATAAGAGTGGGGAAAAGGTAATGAATTTAGTTTTGTACCTGAGTTCCAGGTTTTTAAGAAGGCCCATATTGTGCTCTCAGTCTGTTTTCTTTCTGCCCATGTTCTTAAATGTGAATGCTATGTTTTTCTTCTCCAACTGAAACTGGGGATTGCGTTCTCTACCTTTTCCTGAAAGCCTGCGTCACCCTGAGTTAACTGTACGTTACTTCAAACCAGTAGGTTCTGCTGTTTATCTCAGGCCAGCCAGGGCTCTGACATGTCAGATTCGGACAAAGCATGGATTTCTTTTTAAGTAATTTCCAAGAATATCAATCACAATTTAAATGCCTCAGAAGAAATATAAAAAGTTACTCTGTTAATTATCTTCCCTTCAAATTGCTGTTAAGTATCTAAACCAAATTCACCCTCGCAGAGGTTGAAACTATTTTTATCCCTGCCTTTGCAGCTCAGCAGTACTAATAAATAAATACTTTGAACAACCAATTTCAGCAAAAACTGAAAAATAACCTAAAGTTTCTTTCATTCCCAGTGTTTATTGGGTAATATCTGTCATTTGTGATAAAGTTCTCCCTGTCTACTCAGGCTATCAGAGGAAGCTGTTGAGCTGAAGTTTTAGTCTGTTTGTGCTACTATTCTTACTTTCTCGAAAGCCAGATAATCTTGTTATGTACTTTCCAATGACCCCATCCTTCAGAATGACTTGGTATCTTAGATTCTAGCTGACTTTGGCTTTTCAGTAAGTTTCAGTTTTGAAATACTTCATCTTTTCATTTCTAAATCTTCACTTTTTGACCATATATAATCTATCTCTCCTTGCCATGGAAATTGTAGTTTGGGGAAAAATATTTTTTCCTTATGCTAAATTTTCAGAGATAATGTTTGTTTAATGAATAAAGTAAAGGAATGAATAAATGAATCAGAAATAACTTAATATTACATTCAAATAACTTCCAAAGATTGAATAAATTTCCTTTTAGTTGCTCAAAGTAAAAGTTTTGATTTCCTTATCTTTATAAAAAAATCTCTGAAAACAATTTTTTGTGCATGTGCATTTTAAAAATGTATATATATACACCAGGGGCTTCCTAATTCCAGTCCATATGATAATATAATGTCTCCAATCAGGGCCCTGGGCATGGCCCAGTGACATGGGTCTTGTTTACAATTCCAGTGACACCATCACTCTCAGGTTTTGTCAGTTAATGGATTACTTATTAGGGCAAAGGCCCCAAATGCCACCTTCCTCTTCTACTCTGCTTTCCATAATAAAACACCTCACCTAGGTAAAAGTGAAAAATGGTGATGCTTTTCATTGGATCTAAAAACTCTTCCTTTATGTGTTTGTTGAGCCCCTGGTTATGTGCAAGCTTGTGCTAGTTTCTGTAGCTGCCTGAGCAATATTTGGTAAAGACTTTGCAGGCTGTTAGTGGTCCAGAGACTACACTGAATAATAAGTAAATAAAAGGTCCCTAATTATTTCCAAAATTTTAATTAAAACCAGAATCATTGTGCTTATTGACACGGGACAATTTGCAGGGGAGACTGTGCGTTACCGAGAGGTTGGTCTCTGTCCACGTGTGGAAAATTTAAGCTGGACAGTGTTTGCAAAATGATAAAGCATTGTTTGGCTCCACTGATGAGCTATATTTTTGTCCCTATAGAAAATTAAATAGGTCGGTTTTTTGTTTTGCTCTATTAATAAGCTCTATTTGTATTCCTAGTGAAAATTAAATAGAACAATTACATTCAGGAACAGGAGTAGAATCCTTTATGTGTTGTTTGAGCTCTGCTGGCCACAAGTTACAGTGCTTTGGGGAACTCATTTCATGCCTTCGATTTGAGGACTTACTCCCTAAAACAAGTATCTTGGATGTTTTATTAAGTTAGAACTTTAAAAGGTCATAAAAAGTAAAATTGCCTTTACTCTGAAACTATTAACTTTAAAATTCATGTGTATACTAAGTGGGTTTTCTTTTCCAAATTGCATCTGTGGTAGGATAATGATATTTGTTTCCCTTTTAAAGGTTTTTGTTTGTTTGTTTGTTTTTGTTTTGTTTTGTTTTTTAACAAGAATAGTAGTTAGGTGGTTTCATTTACTGATTAGGAAAGAGTGAGCAGCAGACCTGCAATTTTTGGGTTAACTCACAAGTCACTTTTTACCTTAAATAGGTCACGTTATTATGCTCATTTTATATGTGAAGTATTCAAAGTTTCTATTTTCTACTATTAAATCTTTATCATCTATATATAAAACAGAAAAGAGTACTGGAGCTTTTAAAAAATACTTATTTCAAGATATGATTATTTAGATTATTTTAAACATATGTACACACCTATAGATTGTTTTTTCCAGTATATATTTTTTAAATATAGTTGGAATAAGAGCTAACCACTGTGCTCGATTTCTGTTTTACTTGTAGCTGAATCAGTTTGCCTCTGTTTTTAGGTTACTGTTCCTTCTCCCCATAATAAACTGTTATTGTATGCGCCGTCCAATATTTCTATTTAGTTATTTCTATGAGTTTGTCTTCTCAGTACAATTCAGGCTTTTTGTAATAAGGGAATATGTCTTTAATGTTTATTGTATTTTCAGTAGTACTTAGTTTGGTCTTGGCCATAGATTGTTTGCTTGAAAAATACATGTAGATTTGCACTGAAGTTTAAAGAGAATTGCTGTTTTCTAGTTTGAAAAAGACAAGCCTGAAATGTCATTTTAAGAGGCAAGCCGACTGTTCAGTATGGGTCTCAGAATGCCAATTGACAGTAAAACCTACAATGGTCAAGAAAACAGTGATATTCATTTTGGCCACTCAGTAACTACTATATGGTAAACGATCTTGAAATTGGAAGGTGGCTTGTTGAGCATAAAATCAGAGCTGGCGGGGTTATCAGATGAGCTAACTGACTATTGTCATCAAATGGGGGTAGCTTGGTGCCTCAGTCTCTGTTATAAGGGACTAATATCCATGAGGATTGAATAGGAGGCAGGGAATCCTTTCTTTTGGGTGGTCCTAGAAGGGTGTTGCTAAATTCTTATCTACTCTCTTATCTTAGTCTTCATGCGTAATATGCCTCTTCCATTAACCCAGTAGTTTTTCATACAGGTTCAAGTTTAATTGGCTGGGCCTCAGCTTTAGTTATGCTATTTCAGACATCCCCCTCCCACCCTTTTTTTTTTTTTTTTTTGAGACAGAGTCTCGCTCTGTTGCCCGGGCTAGAGTGAGTGCCGTGGCGTCAGCCTAGCTCACAGCAACCTCAAACTCCTGGGCTTAAGCAATCCTCCTGCCTCAGCCTCCCGAGTAGCTGGGACTACAGGCATGCGCCACCATGCCCGGCTAATTTTTTTTTTTTCTGTATATATTTTTAGTTGGCCAGATAATTTGTTTCTATTTTTTTTAATAGAGACGGGGGTCTCGCTCTTGCTCAGGCTGGTCTCCAGAGATCCTCCTGCCTCGGGCTCCCAGAGTGCTAGGATTACAGGTGTGAGCCACCGTGCCCGGCCTAGGTTGTAATTTTGATGAGGTATTTCTTCAGGTAATTTTCCTAACTCATACACTGTATTTTTCCAGAATTTCTTTTCAAGAATTTGTTCTCTTACATGTTTTGCCTACATCTAAATTTGCGGAACAGAAATACACATTCAGGATTTTTAACCTAGTCTTGATGTTCAACATCATGTCATAAAAGTGTAGGCATAAAGCTATAGGCATCCTGGTTCAAGCAAATGACAACCTCATGAAGGGGAAGAGTGACCTTCCCATATACAAGCTGGTGATGCAGGGGTGTGTGTGTGTGTATTTTTCGAAGTGCATGTTGTATAAAACAAAGATATTTTTCTGTAAGTATAGTAGGTTTGGTCTCACTTTCTGGTTCTCTTTCCCCATTCTGTAAGCAGCATCTCTCTTTATACTAGTCTATGAACACGAATTTATTTTATTTTATATTCTTGTGGCTCAACCAATAGGTAAAATTGGAAGCCTTCTACCATTTCTAACAGTCATAAGAAAATAAGTGGTTTCTTCTGGACCTCTCCAAACAGTGTGGTATTTTTTTAAAGAACAGGGTAATCAGATTCAGAAGGGTTGGCACCATTAGATTATTCCAACTTTCCAATCATATATGTTTCAGTGAAGTCGTCTTCTGGGAATTAAATCTAATCAGAGATACAATATGACCAAAGTATAGATGAAATTATTGTCACACAGAATTGCAAAGTTAAACTGTAAATTTCAGGGACATTATGAAGAGTTTATAGAGTTGTATTTCTCAACATAGAAAGAGGTTTTGTGTGTGTTTGCTTGTTTTATTTTTGACCTTACCTTATGTGTTATGTGGATCATACTGGCTGGAAGAAACAATGTCAACGTGGCAAGTGAAGTCTGTGATTAAGAATATTATTCTCTGTCTATTGTTGATAGAAATCCTTTATTTTCTATTTGTGGTTCAAAATTGTAGTTTATTTTTTTTACATAACTAAGGCATTAAAATTACATTATTTTCTTTTCAATATGTATATAGTACAGCTTTTGGGTTCTATTCACACTGCAATATTTTGCACTCTCACCTCTCCTTGATTTTTTGTGAACTCTGAAAGAAACAGCTTAATTAACATTTTCTTAGGGCACTTAATGAGCAAAATCTGGAGACACAGGAAGGGTTGGAAAATTTCCTCTTACATGGTAGCTACCTTTGTAAATGTAATATTGCAATAATTTCTCAAATGGAAATGTTTTAATTTACTGTTTGCCAGCCATTGCTGGAGTCATGGTGTCTGCTCAGGGGACAGAAAGGATTATTTTAATTTGATTACTGACTAGTGGTCTTTGAATCTGACTTAATTCCAAATATAAATGTGTCTGATGTTTTCTTTCTATGAATATTTCAAGACATGATTTCATTTTATTGTCTGTGCTGCATTGTTCTGTTGAATATGTTTTTATTTTTTCAGTGTAGTGTGGTTCAATGGAAACAATAACTTTTGAGAACCTGAAATAAGAGAGGATGTCAGATTGATATGAAAAAGGACTTTTCAAATACCAAGGGTAGTAGATATAAATGCACATGAATAGCAGTCCTGGTGGAGAAATAAGACAGCTTGAACATGAGACTTTTATTATAAGTATTAAACATAGAAATGTAATTCAGCTATTACAAATTATTACTAATTAATGGAGGCTGAATAGGAAGCACAAATTTGAACTTTTGGAACCCTGAAGTCATAATTTTAGGTAACCAAGTTTTTCAGAAAAGGTTATAGCTTCAAATCATCACATTAAAAGAGTCAGTTTTAGATGGGGAATTTTTCTGATAATTGCCTGCCTTATGAATCAGAGCATACTGAACTTAGTTTAACATTTTATGATTACTCAAGGTTATTATTATGAACATAAAGTATAGGATTGCATTACTACCATTGAGGGTAACTTAATACCCAATACCAGAGGAATCCAGACTTTCCTACGTTCTGATTTTCCATTGTTACACTGTTGTACATGTAGAAATATCTGTAAAAAAAAAAAAAAACAGGTGCTAGTATTGGCCTTTTCTACCATTTTAATCTTTTCCTCTACTGAAAAGAATCTTCATGCAAGATCTGTTGTTCATCTTAAATCCCCAAACTGTCATAGTGACATGAAAATCATCAGGGTTGATATAACACAAATGTTAATGAATGGTGCTTCATTATTGCATTCTAATTGTATGGACTAATATGATCAAGTGTGCTGAATTCCAAACAATTTTGCATTAGTAACAACTTACAATTCAGTTTAAGGAGCATTTCTGAACATCTTTATATGCTTGATGAAGGGTTAAAAAGAAACCTAAAACTGTTAAATTTTCTCAAAGAGATCTTAATCTTCAAATGTGAGAGTCATGTTATTGGTGAACTTCAATGCAAGTTTGAGGAAATAAAGCTGCCCCTTCCTTCCTGCAGTCCAGTGATGTTCAGTCTGAATAAATACAAGCAGACCTTTAGCAAATTTTTTTTAGTCTCATATATATGTGTATGTGTATATATGTATGTTTATACATATGCACATTTGTGTATGTTTATATACATTGTAATATATTTATATGAATATAAATATTTTGGCATTATAGTCTTGTAACATTTTCTGTTTCATTTGACAGAAATCTTCTTGACAGAGACACATTTTCTAAGTCTGATCCAAGTAAGTATGTATTACTTGCTTTTTGAAATGGTCTACTTTTTATACTTATATGATTTTGCAAAAGTTGTATAAAAATCATAGTTCTTATTAAAACATTTGTTTTGAAGCCTAGAAAGCAAGAGGGGAATGGCTCAATCCCTTCATGGTCGTCTACCTGGGCCATTCTAGGGCCCACGGGGGACTTGCTTAGCACTTTGAGAATGAGATAAAAATGCAGATGACTCCAGTGTAGGATAGTTCACTTTGAAATTCAAACCTCATGATATGGCCATATGGTAGAAATTATATTTGAAAGACAACCATAATGGGCCATAATTTTAAGTGATTTAGTCACAGATTAATGCTTTTATTTTTTTAAAAATAAAAATTGTCTATAAAAGCATACTCAACCAAGTAAAATATATAACATCTTCTGCTATGAGCTGAATTTTTTGGTTCCTAATTAGAGATATTGAAAATTGGAGATAACCTGTAAAGTGAAAAGGGTAGTTTGAATTACAAAACCGCAGAATTAATGATACAAATCAATTAGTGTTTCCAAGTCTTACAATATTTAGAACTTGGTATCTAGCAGGTCTCCATCTCTACAAATACATGAACAAATGTGGTTTAATTATGGGGGAAAGGTTTTTGCCAGTTGTCAGAAATTCCTCAGGTAGTCACTGGGGAAAAGGCATTACAATTTGTGGAGATTAAAAATTCCTGGGGTTCATTTGATGGGGGCACGTGGAACTCTTCTTAGCCCTTAATCTTTGCCCAAAGGCCTTAATCTCCCTTTTCAGGACTTCTTTCCTCAGTTGACAGGATTTCCTACCTGTTTACAAATATTGAGTGGGAGTTATAAATATTAATTGTAGAGTTTATATTTACATAGGTTGTCCTTCCTATGATGGCTTTGAGCACTGTAAACATCTTAGGAAGAGCTTGACTCTTATCTAGTAACATACTAAAATGTTTCAAATTGTTAAACTATGGTTTTAAAATTTATCTACATCTGTAGCATAATGGAGATGAAGACATTAACATATACTTACTGTATTTTTATGTGATAAACTCTATGCATATTAAATTCTAAAGATCAGATATGGCTCATTTTCTGTTTACTTAAATAATTTTTAATCATTTGATAATTTACTAGCAATTTTCTTGCAATGGTAGTGCTCAGAATTAGGCATTTAATTTTGACATAGCTTTTGGACAGCTGAAAAATAAATTGCATACATTCACATCTGATGTTCATAAAAGACATTTATGTGTGTGTATATTTTTTCATCTTTTGTAGTTTGTGTCTTATATGTACAAGGAGTTGGAAATAAAGAATGGAGAGAGGTAAGATTAATTTTTTTTAATCATTGGGCTGGAAGATATAATGTAAGTTATAATTTGATCAAGGTGATACTTTCCTATTTTTAGTTACTTTAAGTTTTTTTTCAATCCAAAGATTCAGTTTCTTTTTTATCTTATGAAAGTTATCTTTGGGTTTTGTTTTTAATAATAGCAAATGTTTAGCTGACTTATGACCTTCTTGGGGACTATTCTAGGCCTGAAACTTTTACTTTCCATAGCCAAACACAAATTTAATGTGTTGCAATCTATTTGACATGATTCTTTATATAATATGTTTGTGGATTTAGTCTCACTTTTAGAGGTCAACTGCTGATTTTTATAAAATGCCACTTTAAAAGATTTTAATTATGGTGCTTGATATCAAATATCACCTGCTTTTTGTAACTTATTTGAAAATAAAATAGAAACAGTTTCCTAACTCAAATACACATTGTTTCATGAAGCAAAAGCTAGGAGGATGAATTATTATTTTAACTAATTTATTTTCTAGAGTATCTCCACATTCAAATGAATGAAATGATCACTGGATTGTGGAGGGTCATATTAAAATAAAAGGCTTTTCCATCTGCCTGTAGTTGTGGTTATCTCAGGGAGTTAGTGCATTGTTTTCATGAGGTTACAGTCTCTGGCTAGATTTCCCTAGTGAGATTTTTGCTGATTGTTGCCACATATTGCATTGTGCTGGTCATTTGACCAATGTGTCTGAATTGTAAGTAGAGGGTAAGAATAAATCATTTAATTTATTCTCAAAACTGGGAGAAAAAAGTTCAAAAATTGTCCCTACTGATAATGGGTCAGTGATCAGTAGGGTACAAAGCAGCAATTTCTCATATCAAATTGCTTCTGCACGTTTCCATTGCATTCAATATTTGTTTCAATTCTACAGATCCCAATGTAAACTCATCATCTTTAACCTATGCCTGCTTCTTCTTTGCTCCAACTGTGGCCAATAACATCACCAGCCAAAATATAAAACTGCAATTTTTATAGTCATTCTGACCTCCTCTCCCACATCTTCATAATTTAATCAGTTATCCAAGGCTATGGATTCTTAAAAAAAAATACAACAACTCTCTGATAAGCCACCTCCTTTATTCAGACCCATGTTATCTTTTGCCTCTCCTCTTGCCACATTCTCCTGAGTGAGTCTGTGCCCCTTTCTCTCTTGTGCATCTGTCCCTCTTGTTCATTCCTTTAATTATCTTCCCAAAAGACATGTTGTTTCTTGTCACTCATTCTTGAGTCCCCTTCTCAAAGGCCTGGGATGGTCCAGTGGAGCTGCTGACTGACTGTAGGTGCCAGGCTAGATGGGGCTGAGCATTGATCAGGTGTCCAGAAAAAATGACATTACTTCAGGGACCAGTAAAGTAACTAAGGTAAATTACCTCAATTACAGCCCCAGGCATCTGGGCCAATGCAAATTCTCAATGATGAGGCAACTGGAAACTTCAGTGGATAAGGGGAGTTTGAAGAAGGATAATAGAAAGTATTGAACTGAACC
>CM052440.1:59918528-59992444 GCA_028533085.1 Varecia variegata
GCATACTACCATGCCTGGCTAATTTTCTTTAGTTTTTGTATAGATGGGGTCTCACTATGTTGTCCAGGCTGGTCTCGAACTCCTGGCCTCAAGTGATCCTCTCACCTTGTCCTCCAAAAGTGCTGGGATTATAAGCACAGCCATTATGCCCAGCCTGAATGATTTTTTTTTTTTTTTATTTCTCAAGAGTGGGCTTATTTTTACTTCTGGAGAGACAAGAAAGCTAGAAAAAGTTCACTTTCATTCTGTTAAAAAAATTTGAAAAACTCTAAACTGACTTTCATTCCTCCTGAGGATTATGCTTTGGATTCATCCTTACTTCTCAATGATAGCCTTTTAGGGTCCCAGCCTAAACTTTTGTGGACTTATTTTTTTTTTAATTCTCTCTCTTTTGTTAAGGTTTATAAATATTGAAAAATGGGAAGAAATAATAGAGTGAATATATATGTATATGTATGTGTGTGTATATATATATATATATATATATATATATATATACCTTCTTTGTGTTTTTCAACTCCTCTGTCTCCTCCAGCTTCATGAGACCGCTGAAATCTCTGCCTAATTTGGCCCCTTTTTTTCAAAACAGGGTGCTACAGGGCTCCTATCCTGGCCTCTCTTTTATGCAGCTTTTTGATTCCATAAAGTGTAACTTTCTTTTAGCTCTCTGGTGCTTCCAAAAAATTATTTCAACATTTTGTGCAACTTCTCTGGTTATTCTGAGAGGAAGAGTTGGTTTGAAGCAAACTAATTTGCCATTGACAAAAGTAAAAGTTTGTGATGATCACTTTTGAATTAAAATAATGCTTAGGCTTAGTTTTACAGTGTTTCTGTTTTCCTGTAAAATTATCAACACAAAATTAAATTAAATAAATGAAACTCACGAAAATAAGCAATGAGAATTGAAAAATATCAGTGGTGAAGCTGTGCCTAAAGGTCATATTTTATATAGTATTTTCAGAAAAAGAGAAAGTATGTTACAAATCTTTAAAAAGGCAGTAATGGAATTTATTTTTTTCATTTCAAAATATTAAAGGCAGTACAATTGTTTTTATTACATGTATATCTTGTATAATGCTTAATTCAGGACTTTTGGTGTGTCCATCACCAGAATAGTGTTCATTGTACCCAATAGGTAAGTTTTTATTCCGCACTCACCCTCCTATCCTGTAGTTTAATAATTCTAAAAAAAATTGAGGAATTACTGCTTTGGAGGATTTTTTTTTTTTTTTTTTGAGACAGAGTCTTGCTCTGTTACCCGGGCTAGAGTGCAGTGGCATCATCATAGCTCACTACAACCTTGAACTCCTGGGCTTAAGTGATCCTCCTGCCTCAGCCTCCCAAGTATCTGGAACTACAATCATGTGCCACCACTCCTGGCTGATTTTTTCTATTTTTAGTAGAGATGGTGTCTCCCACTTGCTAAGGCTGGTCTCAAACTCCTGGCCTTCAGTGATCCTCTGGTCTTGGCCTCCCAGAGTGCTCGGATTATAGGTGTGAGCCACCACGCCCAGCCAAAATATTGTTATTTTTAAGTGTATGATATAATTTTTAAAAATGTTTTAACTAAAGTGTTAAAATGCTATAATCTAATTTTAAAAGCTGGTGGTTTAGTCCTTTCTATATTTTATGCATGAAAATTACAGAGACATCATCAAGATATCCATTTGTTGATGATCAATGATTTAGTTATGTTCCTAAGAACAGAAGATCCTAAAAATTGAATGACAGTACCTTATGTGAAATATTCTGTCTTAACGAAGAATAATAGAAGGAAATCATTTTACTTCTCTTTCTGTGTGTGTGTGTGGTATATGTGTGTACATGTATGTCTATATTATCTATGTCTATAGCTACATCTCATGGATCTATAATAATGTAAGATCTAGAAAAAGTCTTCAGATTTTCTACTTGTCTTGTTATAATTAAGTGAATTTCAGACCATTGGTTTGTGGGAAAAAAAAATACCTTGGCAATAAGTTATATAAAAGAAATATATCTCTTTACCTTAAAAGAGGGCTGTGGATTCTCTGATGAGGCCAGTGTTTTACTTCTAAGAGAAAGTGTATGAGAATGTAAATCTTCTGTGTGTGTGTGTGTGTGTGTGTGTGTGTTTGGTATCTTTTATACAAGTTGGATATTTATAGTCCTAAATTGAGCTTTTTTGGTTGAATTTATCTTAATATTATGTCTTAACATTTTGTCTGCCCTACATAGTTAATTTACTCTTCTTGTCTAATCTCTAGAAGCTTTCCTCTGTATATCATGGCTACTAAGATCTAATTATAATGTAATAACTGAATTAAAGATATGCACTGTTTCAGATGACCTTTTCACTTTATCACTTTCACTTCAGTTGACAAGTGAATGTGAGACTGGGTGGTTGTGCTGGGCCTTCATCATATATTAAAACTTTCTGAACATTTTCATCAAAACAGAGTTCATCTGCTTGGTGCCATAAATAGATGAAATTACTGAATGTTCTTTCCAGTATTGCTCCTCTGAAGCAGTTTAACAATTAGTTGAATTAGAAATCAGGAGTATTTCTGTTCTATCATTTTCTGCAAGATTTGTTCCTAAATTGGAAAAGTACCTATTTATCCAATTAGCTCAAGCATAAAACACAGGGAAACTTTCAAAGACTTGATTGTGAATTTTTTTTTAATTTTTTGCATAGAGTTTTACAAGGAACACTGTTTTATGTTCTAACGAATTTAGATTTCCATACTTTTTTTCATATAACTGAAAAATTTCATACTTGGTGAATAAAAGAAGTTTCCTAATTATGTGAAGATGAAAACTAAATACTGTATCATTATGTAAAAATGCTGACTGTCCCATATTTGTATATATTCATTATGCCAAAGATTATTATAATCAGGTTTATAGGTACTTTTGATAATCTAATATTATTGATGTTCAGAATGAGACATTTTAGGGCACAAATTACAGTTCTTTCAAATGTATCTATTTCTGGGTGTATACCATCAATAAATATTAATTGTCTTTCCTCAAAATTTTAAACCCCTCTGATATGCTATTGCATAGAATAATATGCTATTGCACATTTTCTCAAGAATTAGAAAATTTTTATTTAGTAGTATAAGACATTAGCCAAGAAAAATTTTATTTAAAATAAAAAAGATTAATCACTTGTTTGATAGATAATATATTCCAGCCTCTGGGAAAGAATTAACATGTTTCCCATGAGCTGAAATAGTCATAATGTATCTGTGGATTTCTTTTATTGCAGTTTTCACTTTTCATAATAGAATGAATTCAAAACAGGAATACAGCCTGAAAATTTTTTGTTTCTGATTTTAAAAGTAAATCATATTCATTGCAAGAAATTAGGAAAACCTAGAAATGTATAACACATTAAAAATTATTAGATGACAATTATATATTATATTTTTATCTGTATATATACAGACATCTATTTTAATCAAAATGTGTATTATAATATACATTACCCTTGTTTTTTTTTCTGAACACTATATTGCAGACATCCTTTATTTAACCATTTGTTCAATTTTATACAGGCAGAAATCAAACACATATATATATCCTGTGCCTTCATGGATATTAATATCTAGTAGGGTAAACATAAGATGAACAAACATAAATATATAATTCCAAAGTATAAGTTTTATGACGGGGGAAAAACAGGTGCTGTGAGGGAGAATAATTGTGGGAGTGGAGGACCAAGTTTAGATTAAATTTTTAGAGCTGGAATGCTGACATTTAAGCAGAGGACTAAAGAATGAGAAACAGCCATGCAAGAGTGGGGTTAACAACATTATAGAAAGAGGAAATAGCAGATGTGAAGGCCATAAGGTGGACAAGCATTTGGTGTGTAAAGGAGTCTAAAATAAGGCAAGGAGCTTGGAGCAAAGAGAAGGGGATACTGCCCACAATGAGGTTAGAGAGGAAGACAGGAGCCAGGTCCTGTAGATCAAAGAAAAGAGATTTTATTCTATGTACTATGGGAAGCCATTGAAAAAATTTAGGCTGGTGAAATGATGTGACCACATTTACATTCTTCAAAAGATTACTCTGGAAGTTATATAGAGGATGAACTGGAAGGAAAACAAGAGTAGAAGCAGAGGTGTAAGTTCGGAGGCCATTGGGATAGTCCACGAGGGAGATAAAAACCTTGAATTATGCCAATGATGGGAGATATGGAGAGAAGTAGACAGGTGTGAGACTTTTTTTGAAGTTAGAATTGATAATTTATGAGACACTGATGAATAGGAGATGGTGGGTTAAAAAGAAGGGGTTGAGATTGATGACTTCCATCATGGCCTGAGGAATCAAGTGGATGGTGGGTGGTATCATTCATTGACAAGAGGTAGACTTGGGAAGCACCAGGATTCTTGATGATTGTGGTACAAAATGAATAGCTTACATTTGGATGATAATTTTGAGAGGCAAGAAAACCACATACGTATGTTAAGAAGACAGTTGTATGCACAAGTCTGTGCTCAGAGGTGAGTCTGGGCTAATGACATACATATTTGGAAGTTATTATCATGTAGATGGGATTTAAAACCAAAGGAGAACAGTATTAGTCCATTTTGTGCTGCTGTAATAGAATACCTGAGACTGGGTAATTTATAAAGAAGAGAAATTTATTTTCTCACAGTTCTGGGGACTGGGAAGTCCAAGATCAAGGTGCTGGCATCTGATGAGGGCCTCCTTGCTGCACCCTAACGTGACAGAAGGCAGGGGGACAAACAATGGCCAAATGCTACATGAAACCTCTTTTGTAAGGTCCATAATCCCAGTCATGAGGGAGGAGTCTTCATGCCCTGATCACTTCTTAAACGCTCTACCTCTTAATACTATCACATTGGCAACACTGGAATTTTGGAGGGGATACATTTCACACCATAGCAGGAACAGATGAAATAATGTAATAAAAGAGTGACTATAGAGAGATGAAGAGTGCTCAGAACTGTGCTCTGACAATGAGAGACTGAATGCCTGAGAGTCTGAGAAGAGGATAAACACAGGGGAATGTGCTGTTAAAAGGTTAGGAAAGAGTGCTTCAGAAAGGAGGGAGTGGACAGCTGTGTCACATACCGCTGAGAGTTCCGGTGAGATGAGGGCCAAAAGGTGACCACTGGATTTAGCAATATGAAGGTCACCAGTGATAACACCAAAAGCAATTTCAAGGCTATGTGTTAGAAGACATATTGTAATGGATATAGTCATGATTTATAGATGATTAGCTAAAACCAGAAATTTAATGGCTACAAATTAATCTTCACTAGAGATAGCAGAGTATACTCAGCCATCCCCTTGCTGACAAGTCAGTGCTCCATAAGAAACAGGCTTGTAGGTGTTTTAGTGGCTCATAGGCCCTGGGGAGTTTTGCTGGCTTGCACATCAATGGGGCTTACCCTAGGGATGCTCATTTTATTTTGTAAATTTCCTTCTGAATGTGGGTTTGGTTTAAAATCTAAATATTTGGGAATATTTAGAAGCTGGCTGAGCTTCTGTTTGAGAGTGTTGTGCATTTGCTCCTTGGGTGCTCTCTGCTGTGGTCTAGAAACCATTTTGCCTGCTAGTGGTGGGAAGGCTGGGAAGGCCCAGGCCGCCTCTGATTTACACTTAAACTTCTTGACCCCTGCTCTGTGCTTTTGAGTGCATGGGCACTGCTAGCCGCTGGTCATTTAGGTGCATTCTCTTATTCCCATTCCCTTAAAATTAGAAAATTAAAGTATATAAGTTTGTTATTGGCTCTTTTTCAGGACCTAACATGTTTTATGCTTAAATAGAGGAGAGTCCTAGAAGGAATGCAAACTTTGTAGCCAAAGTGACTTAGGTTGGGACCCTCTGCCTCAATTTTCTTATCTCTAAAATGGAACTAACAATACCCTGCAGTGTTATAGTAAATATTTAAAATAATATATGAAACATGCTTGGAACAAAGTAATTAATAAATGTTGGCTGTAATTATTATTGTTGTTCAAAGTAAATGCTCAATATATTTGATATCTTTATTTACTTACCTGGGTTATGGTTTTATTGTATGATATTGGTCCATCATATAAAACATTGTCCAATGACAGAAGCCTCTGAAAATTAGTTGTGTGTGTGTGTGTGTGTGTGTGTGTGTGATTCATAGCCCTAGTAAATTCTTGGTCATCAATATTTTATACCATAGTTTTATTATGAAAATCTAAGAAAGCTCATGATCCTCACATTTTAAGGGATTAGCACAGTTCTCTTTTTCTGTTACAAAGGTAATATTTCCTTGAACTTTAATAAAGGTTGGTTCTCTGATAAGGCAGCATGCTTGATTGCATAGGGTTGTTGAGAACTAAGGTTAAAATCCCCTCATTAGGATTCCATGAGTTGGACAGGAGGAATGTAAGCCAAGGACAAAAAAGAGATAAAATTTATATTTGTGCTCTATCTTTAGGAGCAGTGCCTAGTGGCCTCCTTTCACAGAGAAAGGAGGCAGGATTAGAAGTAGTATTTTCTTTCCTGGTTTCCACCTGCCCTAAGATGAATAAACTATTTTTTCTAAGCTAAAGTGCTGCACTTAGATTAAAAATATGTGAAAATGGTAGATCCCATTTTAGCTGTCTAGATACTATAAGAATTAAAAAAAGATAAAACAAAACCAACTGATTTTTGTGACATACATAGTGTGCAGTAGATTATAAGAAAGTTCTCCCCAAACATGGGTAATAAACTGTATTGTGTGGAGGATTGTTTTCTGTAAACATTAGGGAAAAGGGTTATGAGGATTTTGACCCGTGCAATTTTAAGAGTATGTATTGCCTGGCCTACTTATATATAAGATTAGGAAAAGAATTCATAATAAATTTAAATTTAAGGTACGAATGACTTCTTTTGATTAGAAGGGGATTTGGCTTCCAAGTAGGGAGAAGAGGAGAGGAAATATTAGATTTTGTTATATAAATTTTGAGGAGACACTGATTTTTGAATGAATTCAGGGCTCATTTTCTGATTTCCCTGAGTGAATAAGAGGCATGATTTGTTCTCTAAAAATTTCACTATAAGGCTTTAGTTGATAAAAATCCTTTGGATATTTATTGCTTATGTTTTAAAGGAGCCATGTTAAGTACCGGACTTGCAATAAGTCACCCTATAAGGCTTGATTTTCACCCATCTCTCTCCCCTTCATTTCTCTCAACAGTTTGGAAGAACCGAAGTAATCGATAATACTTTAAATCCTGATTTTGTAAGAAAATTTATTCTGGACTACTTTTTTGAAGAAAGAGAGAATCTTCGTTTTGACTTGTAAGTTCTATTAAAACCTGCATTTTTTAAAATTGATTTTTAAAGATAATTTTAGTAACCTAAGATGGGGTCCTATGGTTCCACTGAATCTCGATTATATTGGCAGGAAACCAGATTAATTCCGTTCAAATGTGGCCCACACAGAATCCCGAGCACTGCTTTGCATTTTGTAGGTTTGAATAAATGTTGAATAAATAAATAAGCAGTTTAACCATACAGGGCAGTATATATGAACATTCTTTCCAAATGTCCTGTGCCTCAGTGGGTTTCTTACAAGTTCTATGTATATCCAAAGTGATCTCATCCACTCCCATGACTGATGTCTCTCAGATCTTTCAGTTTCTCTTAGCACACTACATGGATCTCTGCTTAACTATTGCTTCCTTTTATCCCTGGATGGCCTGTATTTACAAGGATCACAATGGTAGAGTCAGCATTTCTAATATTTTTGATATTGCCATTACTTTGATTCTGAATCAGTGTGTTTATAAGACATTATTAATTACAGAGTTTTTGTTCCATAGAGGGGAACTGTGGTGATTGTTGAAGTATCTGGACAGGGTTAAAAGAAAATCTACTTGGAGGGATAAGGAGGAAAGAAAGGATGCTATATATCAAAATAATTAAAGGGAGTTTATGAACATCACAAGTATTTAAAAAGATAAATGTCTTACTTTAAACAGCTGAAAATAATTGTGTTCCGTGTCATCACAATTTACAAATACTTTTTGATAACGAAAGCTATCAATATCCTATTTGAAAAAATCATGATTTGCTTCCGAATGTTTAAAAAAAAAAACAAAACTTCTTTACTGTTAATAGTCTTTCTCACTTTCTTCTAAAATATATGCCATAAAATAACTTGGAGTGCTTCTGTTTTAAAAAGATATTTGACCAGCCCCTTTCCTTCAAGATTACTAAGTATAATTATCAAACAAAGTTTATGTCCATATTTGGTGGTTTTTTTTTTTTTTTTTTGAGAGAGGGTCTCACTCTGTCACCCAGGCTAGAGTGCAGTGGCGTCATCATAGCTCACTGCAACCTCAAACTCCTGAGCTCAAGTGATCCTCCTGCCTCAGCCTCCTGAGTAGCTGGGACTATATGTGTGCACCACCACACCTGGCTAATTTTTCTTTTTCTTTTCTTTTTTTTGTAGAGCTGGGGTCTCGCTCTTGCTCAGGCTGGCACATTTGGTTTTTCTTTCTTAGAAACCACTTTTCAAACAATAAAAATATGGCTTATGGGACGAAAAAACAGAATGGAATGCAATGATCTCTTGACTATATTTATCATAGAGGCTATGCATACGTTGTCATTCAAAAACAGACATAAATCATGTAGAATGTGTTTTAATTCTCCCATTGTTCAGGCCTGCATAGCAATTGCTTTTAAGAATTTTCTTTCTCTCAGACCAACATGGTAGCCCTTAATTTTTTCCCTTTAGTTTCAGATTTAACTTTATCCTTAAACCAGCCACTATTTCATGACTTTGTTCTCCCTTTGTTTCACCTTTTCCTCTCTCTCCCTTTCTCATTCATCTACATTGTTTTCTTTTATTTAAAAGTAATAAATAAGAGAATAAGCTTATAATAAATGTTTATTATAAGCTTTACATGATATAGACATTTAAAAAGTGAAAGTTTCTTGTTATCCCAATACCAAACAAAAAAAAACTGTAAATGATTTAATGTATATACTGGGAGACCTTTTTCTATAAACATACACATATGCATATGGGAATTGTAATAAACATATTTTTCTATATCTTGTATTTTGCAAATATCTTTCTATGCCACTGAATATACCTGTAACACATTTATTTTAAAGGTTACATTATTTCCATTGTTTGAAAGAACAGTTATTTATTTAACCAAATGTTTACTGATAGACATTTTGGCTGGTTCCATTTTTCCTATTACATGTAATCCTGCAGTGAGTATCTTTTTATGCAAATCTTTTCTAATATGTATATGTATAATTTTTTACATTTTCAGAGGATAAGTTAGTCAAATTTTAGGATAATAGGATATGGACAAGACTACCCATTGTTTAGTTCTGAATCTACAAAATCAACTTGGTGTGAAAGTTGATTATATAAATTTGGGTCATTCTTGTCATACCCAACTAAATCAAGGGGCCAAGGCAAAAAAAATTGCACTCAGGGCACACAGCGCCTGCTCCAGGAGTTGAATTTTCCACAAGGCCGGCTGCTGAGATCTCCTGCTGTAACCCCCAAACCAGTCACGACCTGCCATGACTCTAAGACTGGTTTTACCAGCTGCCTTCACTCACCAGTCAGAGCTTGCCAGCTCCAAACGCCTCTCTTGTGCCAATGAGCCCTCTTTCCAAACTGTGCATAACATTTTTCTTTCTAACAAAGCTTACAACCTTCTCTTTGTTCTTCAGACATCCCGAAAATCACCCTGGTCTGTGCTTATGCTCTGAATTGCAATTCTGTGATTCCCAAATAAAACATTTAGTTTAGAGATTTGTCTCTATATTTTATTTTGACTTCAACATTGGAGATCATATAAGCTTCGTTATTTCCCTAAACTCCCTGTATATTTTTTAGCTCTGATTTTTAGATCCATGTCCTGCTCATCACTCATTACCTGACACTCATAACTTAGCTGTTCCAGGAACATTTATCTCAGTGTGACAAGAAAATATAAAGTTACAGAAATTAGTGGAGGTAAATTGATATATTTCAGTTTCTTTAACATCCTAAAAATTACAGTAATTTTCACAGAAACACTGTACTGTTTGAAATGTGAAAGCATATTGCAAAGCTGAATTAAATAAGTATCATGTTATCTTTTGAATATATTTGGTTAATTTTGGAAATCTGATTCCAATAATATCTCCATTTTATATGATCTCTGAAAAATTCAAACAATTAGGGCTATAAAGGGTTACTTTCGGAAGATAATCAAGAAGAGCAACAAGTACATCCTCTTAGTTCATGTAGTTATCTTTCCTATCATTTAATTAATTACTTTTGATTTCCCATTTATGAGAATCCTTTAACTTGTGAGAACAGGCTTTCTTTTTATTATTTTTTCCAGCATATCTATCTAAGGAAGTGTGGAAATATGTTCATTGTAGAACAATTGTAAAATAAAGAAAGGAGAATATAGGTAATAAAAATCACCTGTAGTACCAACTCCCATCACCCAGAGAACTACTGCAAATACTTCAACATATTGGCAGTGTCAACTTTACGTAAAAATATATAGAGAGATGACCCTCCAAACAAAGGGTTTATTTGGGAATAATTTACAAGAATTAAAATTGTAGTTCTGGACACACATGTGCAGAACAGAGTAGCTTCTGGCGTGTCTGAAGGACAAAGGGAAAGCCTGGGGTTTTACGGGAAAAGAGGAAAGCTCTGTAGGTTGTTTTGAAGGCAAGTAAGTGCATTGGCGGTGGCAGTGTTTTGCAGAAGCTGGAGAGCTCTGATTGGGGAGTGGCAGCAGTTACTAGGTAAAACTTGTCTCCGTCATAGCAGGTCATTGTGATTTTGAATTGGGCTTGTGCAACAGTTCCTGGAATAGGCGTCTGTGATCCCTGAGTGTTTTTCCCATTGCCTCCCACCCCCAGCCCCGACTCTATTTTAGTTGGTTATGACAAAATGACTCTATTTTGTGTGATCAATTTTTGCTGCAGTAACTTAGTCCCTTGAGGGAACAACGATGCTGAAAGATGCACTAGTGGAAATTGGCAAACAGATAGATGTAAATAATTTTCAGAATTGTTTTGGATTTATTTAATGTCCATTGATTTTATAACATTCTAAAAAAAGAACACTAAAAAAGAAGCTTTGGGCATGTATGATCAAGGACTCCTTTAACAATGTCAAGGTCTAATTTCATGCCCTTTCAGTCGCTTTTGCATATTAGAACCATCTCATACTATTAATCATTAGAGACTTTATTTTAAAACCTTAATCTCAAACTTCATTCAAATCTCTTCTCATCCTCTCTCCTCAATTGAAGCTATTGCCCCAGCTCCTTGTAGGTGGGAAGGGAGGTGGAGGAGCTGGCAGGAAGGGGTGTTGTGGGTAGAGATATGGGTCTCTTACCTTCTGAAAAACATAGACCTTATGAGGGCACCAGCGTCAGGGGACACATTTTAAGCACCCTGCTTGTCTTGTCATTGTGGAAGAGGGGCTAAAAAGGATGGCTCCTTGTTCCTCAGTTCTCAGAAAGCATTTCCTAGAACTTTCATGTGAGATTTTCTTCCATGGGCAGCCCCAGAGCGGACCTGTAGCCAGGCTCTGTAGCTGAGGGGTGAACCCCATGCTGTGCTCCCCTTCTTGCAGGCACCTCACATTTTGGAGCTACACTTCACTTGGCTTAAGGGTGTGGAAAGGACCTCCGCCCTTCCCCCACCCCCAAAAGGGAGAGAATAGTCCTCACCTTATGAATACTGTGCTCATCATGTTGTGGGTTGTGGAAAAAGCTTCTCGCCCTAATGGGAGTCACACATCAGTAGCTCTGAGCATAAGGGGGTATTTAGCATCTTTTGGTTTATGCTTTGGGCCTTGGTTGCAATTCTAGAAATACAAGAAAACTTCCACTCAGTATCTGTTACTCTCTGATAGAAAACATAATCCTTAAGGTGCACCCAAATCAGTGACTGCCAATTCATTACTCCAGTAATAAGGTTTCAATAGCAGGGTGAAGTTCACAAAATTCGTCCTTAGTAAATTTAGGCACAGTGGGATGCACCTTCTTGGGGAAAACTACTGAGCCTCCTCGCTTTGCCATGCGTTTTCTCTTCTTTAAGACTATGACACTCATAAACAGACACACGTACACGTATACATTATAACCACTTAGGACGTACGCAGTGTTTGTTATGACCTGTGAGGGTGAGGACCAGACTAGCCTTGATATTTTCAGACAAGTTGAAAGAAAAGTTCCATTAAAAGAAAAATGCTAATTTCTAACCTATTATCTAAAGTCTGCAGAAGTATGATGCAAATTATCCATTTATGAGATAATAGTATTTAAAAAGCTTTGTTAAATACAGTAAATGAAATTTGTACTTGAAGAGACTTCAGCTTTTTGTGGTGAAAGCCTAAATTTTTCTTCCTTTTTTTAATTTTTTTGAACTGAACTGAACATACCATGTCATTTCTCCCCAGTCCAGACTCAACCCTCTATTGAAGATGGTTACCAGGGCTGATTCTCGAGAGCACAGAATCCGAATTGTTAGTCTACCAGGGAGGACACTAGGGTTGTTTCTTGAGTAGGAGTCAGCGCAGCTATGTGTCACCTCGGATATTGTTACAATGGCTAATTTCAATCTTATCTTTAAAAAACAATCATCTTGAATAAGAAAAATTGCTTGGATAATGTCCCAGTTCATTTTGTACTGCTATAAAGAAATGCCTGAGGCTGGGTAATTGATATAAAGAAAAGAGGTTTATTCGGCTCACAGTTCTACAGACTGTACAAGAAGCCTGGCGCCAGCATCTGCTTCTGGTGAGGACTTCAGAAACCTTCTAGTCAAGGTGGAAGGCGAAGGGGAAGCCAGCATGTCACGTGGGGGAGAGAAGGAGCAAAGAGAGGGAGGAGGTGGCTCCAGGCTCCTTAAACAACTAGCACTCAATTAACTAAACGGGAGAACTCACTCATTATTGTTGGGGGGGGCACCAAACCTTTCATGAGGGATCCGCTGTCATGACCCAAACACCTCCCACCAGGCCCCACATTCAACACTCGGGATCGAATTTCAGCTTGAGATTTGGAGGGGCCAAATATCCAAACCATATCAGATAAGAAATATTCTTTGCATTAGCATCTGTGGTTCTACCATACATGTTGGCAATTTGCTAAAGTTCTAGGCTATAGCTGTTGAAAGTGCTCAGAATGCCCTGATGTGAAGGAGAGTAATTTTGAATTCTTCTGAGGCAGGTATGTGCACCATGCAATTTTAAAGCCAGTTTGCAGTAGACACTCTTTGCTAGGGAGTGAGCACACTTCTTCCTGCATCAGTATACTCATGAACTTTTATTGATTGAGATGCTTTCTTTCTTTCTTTGTGTAAATATCCTTGTTATGTGAGAAAGAAGACTTTAATTAACCTTAAAGAAAAGGTAGTTAATTTTTGGTAGGAAGCTATGCATAAGGAATGTGAAATGAATATGATTTGGGAGAAAGACTGGAGCTAGTACAAATATTTTCCTATTCAAGAATTTGGCAAATTGAGGTTATTTTGACTGTCAGAAATCTCTCTACTTCTAAAAACATTTGAAAATAAGGGGATAAAGTGATAATGAATGTTGTTATCCAGAATCTCTCTAAGAAATGAGAGTTTATTTCTAGTACCAACTGGTCAAAACCAGAACATATAGTAGTCCCACGTTTCTGTTTTCATAAAATATACAGTTTCCCTAAGTCCTGTCATTGGGGAAAAATAGCATCTCATTTATTTCAGCCAATTTTCAAAGTTTGTAATAGCACTTACGATATTAAGTAAGAAGGAAAATATATACAAAGGATAGCCTGTTACTAGGATCTGCTTGTTTATTTATTGATTGATTGATTTGATTTTTTTAAATAAAATATTTTATTTTGAGTTAAATGTAGATTTAGTGACATGAAGTTGTAAAACATAATACAGAAAGCAGGCAGAGGGACCTGCGTAACCTTTACCTAGTTTCCCCCAATGGCGCCATCTTGCAATATCACAACTAGGATATTGACATTGATCCTGTCAAGATATAGAACGTTTCCATTACTGCAAGGATCCCTCATGTTGCCCTCTTAAATGGTGTCCAGAGAAGAGGGATTTTCAGTTTTTAGGGAATTCTGAAGTCAATTGAACAGGACTAGGATACTACTGATTCACAGAAAAGAAGAAATTTTAAACTTACCAAACAGCAGAGTGGATGATTGGGAAAATATTAGGCCTTTTTAGGTTTGTAGACATGAAGAGACCTAGGGCTTGTGAATTCTACCATTGACATGTAGATTGCAGCTTATGAGAAGCTTTTAAATTTGCTAAGTTTTTCTTCCAGTGGTATTACTTTTGATTCCTTTTTACATCATTTGTGTGTTTTGGAAAATACTGCTGTTTTTCTTTAACTGTACCTTGTGGAAATAATTTTGAGTTTTACATTTCAATCTTTTAGGTATGATGTTGATTCAAAGAGCCCCAACTTGTCCAAACATGTAAGTTCATATTTTTGTTTTTATCATAATGTATGATAAACATTATAGTATGATTTATGATTAATATTTATGCTGATTTAGTAATACTAAAGTTATATGCCTATCACTTCTCATGTAATGTGATTGTCATAGTAAATAACATTTTTAAAGAATCCTAGAAAAATGTTTAAAAAGAACTTATTAAAAGAAAGATGTCTTCAGTAAGTGAAATAAATTAAACTTCTTTTTTCTTTTTATAAGAAATGATGAGAGTTCCTTGTAAAGTTTGAAGTTGGATCAGGTTAAACAAGATGAAATAATAAGCCTGTGTCTTTTTGGAAGGTTTCACTTCTGAGAGAAGAGGAAGTACTTGGGTGTAGACAGAGTGATTTGTGCTTCTGCATTCCTTTCATTTGTTCACCAATATTTCCTGGATACCTCCATATGCCAGGCACCAGGCCGGTTTCTGAGGCTATAATATGGGCAAAATAGATAGTTTCTGTCCTCAAATTGCTTACAGGTTTTTTTTTTTTTTCTTTTTTGGGTTCTTCTACTCATTCCTCTTTTCTCAAGAGCTCTACTTGCCAGGCAACAACTGTCACCTGGGGACGTTTCCAGGTGCAGGAGCAGTTGGGTGTCAGAGACAGAGACAGAGGGGATGGTAGGAAGAGAGGGATGAGAGTGAGATAATCCGGCAAGGCATTGCTGGTCCATCAACCTGTTTATTGACCTGTGGTGTTGGAATTAGGCCACACCTGGTCGGAAGGGCTGAATGAGGGTGAAAACAGCATCATCAAAGGGGTTCGCTGAGATGCCAAGTATATAGATGTAGAAATTGGCAGCTGTGCCTGGGTTGGAAAGTCAGTCAGCTGGGCTCATAGTGCCCAGAGATTCAGTAGGATGAGATTTTTTTTTTTTTTTAACCTTTCCATTGTTGGAGGCAGTCAAACTAGAATAGATGGGGATATGATTTCCAGTGTAGTTAGGAGAGGGAGAATGTCATAATTCAGAGAAGAGGGGATGCAGGGGGATCACAAGCTAGGAGATGGATTTTGGGAAACTGGGAACCTGGGTACGATGGTAAACATCACAATTTACTATTCCTCCTTCGTGAAAGGAGGTATGATGTTTGTGTTATGAAGCACAGTGCAGAGTCATGTGCAGAGTATTCAAAGAAGAGTCTAAGTGATTGACTTTTCTACAAATTGAAAAAAAATTGCCGTAACAAGCTCCTTTCTCTCCATAAGTGAATGGCGGTTGCCGTGCCGTCTTCCTGATCATGGTAAGGTTTACAGAATTGTACTGGATGTTTAAAATTTGTTTGCATAGCTTTGTACTGGAAGTTTTCCAAATGTCCTTAGAAGAAACAGAAAGAAAACTGCCTTTTCTAGTCAAAATTGTTTAGTTGCAAGGAAAGAAATGTATTTTTTTAATTTATTCATAGGTGGTTGATTAAACGGATTAGGAGTAACTCATACATGTGAAGTATAGCTTGGTTTTATGGGAACTGGAGCCAAAAAACAGGGTGATGGATTGGGACTGAGATAGCTATTTTCTCCATTTCTTTTTCTCTCTCTGAGGCCAGCTGTTCTTTTTACCATGTCTTTTCTGTGAGCTTCTGCTTTTCTCTGAAGACCAAGTTTCTCTATTCATTGTACACATGGGAAAATGAGCCCCCTAATTCAGACTGTACAAAGACTTCCAAGTACTCACTCTCCCTGAATACAATTTCTGTGCTTCTTAGTTCAAACTACTTTTCAAAGGACATAGTAATTGGGCAGTTAAGGGCATTTCCATGAGGTTGGATATTTTGAGGGTAAGTGTTAAAGTATGGTTCCCACCACTGTAGTTGCCTGGAGTCCAGGGCAGAGAATACTGTATGGGATAGGAAGGTATCCAAAAATGACTAGCTACATCTTTGTTCAAAAGTCAGTAATGACTAAGCATTATTATGTAAGAGATATACCTCCTAGAAGCTATGAATGTATATATCTTTTCAAATCTTTCTCTTTTGTAGAAAAGGTCCCCCCCGCCAAAAGAAAATTTCTTGGCTCCTTCATCCTCAAAAATTTTATCTGGACACTGCTTTATCCTCATAATATCTCTTTTATTATCTTCTCATCACCATACTTCTTCCAAGAACAGCCTGGGTTTCTATCATGACGTCCTCCCTTTTCATTCTCTCTTCAACTTACTCTTTTCTGATTTCCACTTCTGCTTAAACTACTCTGACATAGGTAGTTTGCTTCCTCCTCCTACCCCTTAATAATAGTGTTTCTCATAGCTTTATTTTTAATTTTTAATCTTATCTCCCTGTGTAACCTCTTCTTGGGGGAGTGCCACCATTTTCATGCTTTACCCTGATAATTCTCAAGTGTCTATGCCTCAGTATACCTTACTTAGCAAATCCATGTTGTCAATTGCTTGTGAAGTATTTGTATTTCCTAGGAGATACACTTCAGAAGTCTAAAACTCAAATGTATCTAAAATTTATGGTATTTTCCATCCCAGTCTTGCCCCTCTGCCTCTTATTATCTGTCTGGAGAATAATTCATCAACACAGTTTACTTAGTTAGAAAACTTGGATGCACTTTCTGTCTCACATTCCACATTTAATGAATTCCCAAACCCTGTTCATTCTAATAAAGAACGGCTTCTCTTTCTGTTGTCTTCTTTCCTTTCTTGCAGTTCCTTAGTTCAGATTCTCATTACCTTTCTACTGATACTGTTCCCAAGGTTTATATTATCTCACATTTTAGTCTATCTTTTACATTTCTGTCTGTGTTATATTTTTAAAGTATATTTGGTCGACAATACAAATTAGCTAATAAGTGTGTCAGCTTGTAAGTGGGTGAAGCATGTCAAAAGAGAGAGGAAATACATTTGACTTATTACAAGAATTGTTAGAGATGATTGCTTTGAATTTCTGTTAGAAATTTACAACAAAAAGAGCCCTTCGTTATTTTAAAGTACCCAAGTACAGATTTTAGGTAAAAAGAACATATAACTCATTCCACCCAAAAGTAATTCATAAGGCATTTGGAAGATTGGCTAGAACCAATAAACAAGATAGGTCTATTTCTTGAGGATAGGATTCCTTAAGAGTGTGGTTGTCTACTTGCCAATTTTGCAAAGTGAAGTATAAACTGGAACCTTTTAGGAAAGATTGCTGAGCACACAGGCTCACGTGTGGAGTGAAGGCAGTTAGTTATCTTTTACAAAAGGGATTCAGTAGCAAGAGAGATTCCTTGAATTAGTAATAATAAAATCTTTTTAAAAATTCTCATTTCTGATAATTTTGAAAGAATTCCCTTTCAGGATGACTTTATTTGGTGTACAATACTGAAGGATTTTGGGTCAAATTCCTATTTTTTGATAGTAGTAGGGAAAAACAGAGATATAATATGAAACTCTACCTTAGATTTCTAACAATTCAAGTGTGAATACAAGGTGAGAGACATAAAGGATCAGAATTATTTTAATTGGTTTTATTGGTGGTAGAAAAGTTTCTAATGGAAAATTATTGTGCTCCAGGCAAATACTTATGGAATCCAGGGACATCTTCTTTTAGAAGATTTATCCCTTTTATGATTCTCTGAGGAAATATCTTTATAGAACTATTTTTTCCCATAAGTGTTAGGTCTTGTGAATAAAACATGGCATTTTGAATTCCAGGTTTGTTCCCAAAGGTGCTAGTGAATCTACTCATCTTAATGCCATTAGCAGAACTACCTCTAGCATGCTTTCATTTGCATAATTTAATTACATAAGCCAAATCATTAATGAAAAGATTAATGACAGGCTCATAATTAGTGTGCATAGGATTCTGCTTGGTGTACTGGACCAGCGGACATTGAAACTGTACTTTGTATACTAAATTTTTATACTCACAAGGCAATCCAAAATACATTTAATCACTTGGTTGATCTCAGAAGGCACAGCTTAAATTTTTGCTTTAGGCGTGTTAATGGCTTACTGGATTATTTTGGCCGCACATTAGCCTTTGATGAAGGTGTATATGTTTTTTTTAACATATTTTCTAAATATCATGCATATAAACATTTATCAGTTGTATTTTAAAGTTTCATTTGAATATTAATTGTTTGGACCATGAAATGCCTTTTCTCATAGAAACAGATTTATAAGTGGGGCAAGATTCTTTTATTAGAATATAAAGTTAATTTAACCTATATATAACTGAACTGCATTCTAGGGTATATATTCATGTAGTCAGGCAGGCAAAAAATATATGCCAGGCACCTGTTGTCATGCCAGGGCCTATGACAGTCAATAAGACAAACCAGATCTTTGTCCTAAAACAACTTACATTTTGGAGTCGGAGAGGTGAGGTGGGCAGATTTATTTAACGAACACAAATGTAATAAACGATTAAGATAATTTATTTTCTCTATGGCACTTATATTAATAAGACATTAGTACTGAGAGAGTGTGACTGGAGAAGCAACATTAGCTAGAAACTGAGATTCCCCTTAACCAAGCAGCATGGTTCTACACATTTTCTCAACCTGGACGTATTGATGTATAATACTTACCGAGGAGAAGGATGGAACTATTGAAAATCTAGGGGAATAGCATTCCAGGCAAAAGGAAGAGCAGTACAAAGGCCTTGAGTCAGGAAAATATTGGAAATGTTGGTGTGACAGAAAGATGGTCACTACATGTAGAACACTGAGAATGATGAGGAGAGTAGACTGAAATAGTTTAGGAAGGTACATGGGAATCAGGTGATGTAGAGGTTTGTAGGCCATGGTTTAAAAAGCATTTGGATTTTTTTGTTTTGATGGCTGTCACTGGAGGGTGATGTGATCTGATTTATGCATTTAAATGGTGACTGTGGCAGCTGAGATGGACAATGGAGTTGGAGAAGCAAGATTGGAATTAAGGAGATGAGTTATAAGGCAGTTGTAATTTGGCTAGGTGAGCAACCTTTGGTGGTTAAAGCCATTGAAGTGGTAAAAGTGGTTATGTTTGGAATATATTTTGGTGGTATGATTGCTGATTAATTGAATGTTAGGTGTAAAAATAAGAGAAGTTAGAATGGCTCCTAGGTTATTGGTGAGACCAGCTGGGTAAATGGTGATGTGGTTTATGCAATGAAGTATTAATACATCAGGGAGGAGATTGAGGCAGGGGCTGAGGTTCAAGACACCCATGGTAAGGCCAGGTTGATGTTAAATTTGAGACCCCAGTAAGCGTCCACATGGAGATATTGATTAGAGATCTAGATTTGGGAACCATCAGCTGATAGAGTTCAAACTCAAGAATTACCTAAACAAAGTACAAATGGAGAAGAGAATAGGATAGAATCTCGAGGGAAGAAGATTAGCCAGAATTATCATTTTTAAAGCCAGTCAGGACATGTCACTTTCCAGTTCAAATCTTCCAGTGACTTTTCTTCACACTAGGACAGAAATCAGTGTTTGATGTGGCCCCTGGTTTTTTTCTCTCCTACTACTCTCTTCCTTGCTCACGCTGCTCTAACCCACCAACTGTCTTGCTTTTTCTTGAGCACTCAAGTACATTCTTGTCTCAGGGACTTTGTTCTTACTTTTTTCCTACCTGGAATGCGTTTGCTCCAAATATGCACATAGTTCTCTCCCTCATCATATTCAGGTATCTACTTAATTGTCACCACTGAGAGGTTTTGTCCAAGCACTCTGTATAAAAGAGCTTTCTCCGTGTTATCCTTTGATGCCTTTTTAATAAAAGCTTTCTCCCTCACCATATTCAGGTGTCTACTTAATTGTCACCACTGAGAGATCTTGTCCAAGCACTCTGTATAAAAGAGCTCTCTCCGTGTTATCCTTTGATGCCTTTTTAATAAAAGCTTTCTTTTTCTATGTACCTTCCTTCTGGTCCTCACTAGATGATGAGATGTAGCCTTATACACATGTTCAAGCTAAAGTGTTTATGACTGATGCTCTATAAATGGATATGTTTCCATTTGCATTTCCAATAGGATTTTATAGAATCTGCCTTAGACTTTGAGACAGAGATAAAGATAATAATACTTGAGATGGGTTCAATGATACTAACTTCAACACTCATTAAGTTTTATTGGGTGGGGATTATTTGCATGTAAAACTGGCCCTTACTCAGGACTTAGTATTTAATAATGATATCATGTGATAGCATTATGTCATATATTTAATAATGCTATAGTATATATTTAGTGAGTTTTCTAGGTATTTGACATGTCAACTCTCTCACCATGTTTACTGGCAGTGAGAATATTTGCTTATTTTCTGTTAGCTTATTATATTTGAGCTTCTTTATTGATGAGAACTAGTGTTCTACAAAAAGTGATGTGCCCTGAGAAGGTAAATATTTTCCATAGATTTTTTTAATGCTTGTGAATAGGATAGCTTTATTTTTTAAATCCATGTATTATATATATTTGTGACAATTAAATATATATGTGTGTATAATTTTTAAAAAGTAATTATTTTTGATCAATGACCATTCACTTGTCATAAGCTTAATTTTCTTTCGGGGAGGTGGTGGCTTCTTTAACTGCCTTCATTTGGACTCTTAGCAAGCCAAAAATATCTGGAAAATCAACAGTTGTGCTGGGGGAAAAGAAATAAGTAAATTCAGGGTTAGGCTCTAATTTTTGAAATTATATTTATAATTTAACTAAGCTTAGAACATTTATTAATCTCTTGGAGGTAGGATGAGCATTTTTGGTTTGTAGATGGATATATCTATTGAAATGATAAATCTTTGCTTTGAAACAAAAGTTGTATTATTATAATGTTAAAATATGAACAAATTGTTTTTGCTAAAATACTGAATTGAATTGTTCCATGTTGAGTTTGCCTTATCCCCAAAAGAGCATGTGAATAAGATAACGACCGTTAAGAAGATAGGAGTCACTACAGGAGAAAAGAAGTACCATGTTCAGTTATTAAAAATGATTGCTATATTAACATAACCAAGTCACACCTCAGTTTTTATAGTTGATATGATTTGTGTGAATTAATTAAATTTGAAGGAAATCAGAAATATTAGCAAGGAGTATCAGCAATAAAATATTAGCAGATAATGCCAACCACAAAATTTTCACAGGCAATGAGTTTTTATTTCCTCACCAATTTTTTACCACAATGGTTAAAATATCACAAAAGCAAGAAATTCGTGTCACTTATTTTCTCTTGGTCTGATTGCCTTGGTACAAATGTGCTAAAAATCAGTTAAATGACAACAAAATGAGTAGAAGCAATAGATTGATGCAAATCGTGACTCTATCTTATGAAGAAATTAAATAATGAACAGTTGATTGGACACAATTACTGTGCTTTATTAAAACTGAACTATCAATAAATCTATTTAATCTCTTTTAATTTAAATTATCTGTTAATTAGGGAAATTATATTTTCAGATGCTTATTGATCACTTCATAAAACAGAAAAGTCATTTAAATATTATCTTCAATAGGACAATTGAATGCTTATGAAATTGTTTATGACGATGTTAGTGATAAACTACATGTGTTGATTCCTTTATAGTAGTATAGAAATCAGAAATTTCACTTATAGATAATGCCTCCTGGTTCATGATACCATTATTTTCAAAATGTTATCCATATATATATATGTATGTATATATGTATACTAGTCAACATGTAAGTTGAGTTGGTATATAAGAAATATTTGGATTTTATAATAGCATTTACAGTGAGCATTTTTTAAAAATAAACAAATATTGGCCATGACTGTAAAGTGGCTTTGGAAAAGAAAATGTATTATCTTATTTAGACAATTATATTATCTCCAGTATTGGAATCCAGTACCAAGTAATAAGTTTTGAAAATATAGTAATATTCTTTTAACCAAGGGGAATAGGAAGGATGAGGGAGTCATATTTTATTAGATGCTTATCACGCTCCAAGCATCTGAGTGTTTTGCATATATCTTCTCTGCATGTATTAACCTGTTTAGTCCACCCAACAACCTGTAAGGTAGGTATTATTTATTATGTCCATTTTATAGATTAGGAAACTGAGGCATAGAGACATGAGTAAATGATTCAGTCTTGATACGAACACAGGCAGATTAGCCCCTCATAATTCTCATTCTTAAGGAATATGTTATACTACTTTGCAAAATAAATATATGTGTAAGTTTTTTTAAAAAGCTATATGGGAACCATTAATAATTGTACCTAGCAAGCAAGATAGCAAGCAAACAAACCAACAAACAAAACCAGTTCTTTTGCTGCAAATTTCCCTTTCTGTGTGTAGAATTATTAAAGCCTATAATATTAATGTAATTTTCATGACTATAGACAAGTAACAAACTACAATATAAAATAAAATGTAGATGGAGGGAATTGATCACTAAATAACTGGTACACAAGAAATAATAAAGTAGTAAATTTTAAGGAATAAGAATATTATGCACAGGTATCACAAGAATAGAAGAATAAGCACCACATGTACTCGCCATCAAATTGAGACTAACTGATCAACACTAAGGTGCTCACACGGTAGTAATATTCTTTGGGGGTTGGGGGATTAAGGGTGGGTAAACTCACAACTAATGGCTGTGATGAGCATTGTAGTGGGGAAAGGGCACACCTCAAATCATGGTTTGGGTGTGGCAAAGTCATAACATGTAACCAAAATGTTTGTACTGCCATAATATCCTGAAATAAAAATAAAGTTTCACTTGAGATTTAAGAATGAAAAAAATAAATAAATAAAAATCCTTTCAACTTTATAAAAAAAAGAGTGTTATGCATATAGTTAAAGTAGACATTTCTCTGAATATTAGCATGAAAGAGAAGAGAAGCATAAATGTGTTTATATATTAATCAGCTGGAACTTGATGGTATAGCAAAACTTCCTTGAATTTTGAGCAAATTTCCCTTGAATTTTGAATATGTTAGTGATTAATCTAGGTTGTTCTGGGAATAATTCAAACACATTCTCTCTGATTATCTGGTTAGTTGTTTTTTTTTTAAACTACCTATGCAATGTAAAACTCATATTATTGCTGTAATGCTTTGTATTGCTGTACTCTCTGCTTTTCTCTTACTGTTAGGTCTTCTAGCTTTAATACCAGCATATTGAATTGAGGGTGATATTTGGTACTTTTTTTAAGAGTCTTGGAATGCATTCTGTATACTAACAATGTGGCTTATGTACATTTAAACAGATTCCAAAACTAAATTCTGTCAGTCTATTATTTAGATTGTAAAGTAATAATTCAGTCACTTCATAAATACTGATTGATCTCATGGCCAGTTTGAGGAGAGTCCAATAGCTAAAAAGATTGAATGAATTGAAGCATTTCTCAACTGCCAGAAACTCTAAGCTCGATTTGTTCTATATATGTGGGTTAGAGTTGTGGAAAGGTGGTTGGCTTTATTACTGGAAATACTATCATGACCTAATTATAATGACTCATCGACTAAAACACAACACCAGAGAAAGAAATGATAAAGCAGTTCGTAGTATAGCTAGTGTTTATTTCCATCTTTATGTAACTGAAATATCTAAAAATATCCATTAAAGACACTATATTATTAGTGGTGTGTAAAATCCGTAGGAGACATCACCCATTAAGATGCCTATAAAATGGATTTGGTAGAACTTTCCAACATAATAAGTAGGTGGTAAATATTATATGCTGATTTTTCCATTGTTAGTAGTGTGTTTTTTAGTAGGGCCTACACAAACACACAGAGGCATAAAACAACTACACAAATGCCATAAATACATGGAAGGAAAATGTGCAATAACTGTAGAGATAATGTACATAGATTCATAGCATAATGGTGCACATTTTGTTGATTTAATTATTTTTAATTTTCATTTTTGTTCAGCAGTGATGATGTCTATGTGTTCTCCTGTATTTGTTAGTATGTCTCTACCCTAATATTGCCCAATATTTCTCTTTTGTTCTCTTGGGTAATTTCAGCATAGACAGCTTTTACTGAGACTTGCTACTCCATTGGCCAAATCCGTTTAATATGTAGTATTTGCAGCTGCCCAGGAACATAAGTATTCTTAGAAAAGAGTTTGCCACTTGTCTATAGTCATGTATGCTTTTTGCTGCTGACTCAGAAGACTAATGATACATTCCAGATCTTCAGTATTCAGCTCTATTTAGCTATCAGAGAAATTCGGGTTTATTAAAATCCCATAACCATATTTGTAAAATCTGTTTTGACATTGATATCGGTATGCATTATTAAGGATATTTAGCTTAAATATGCTAAAGTTTTTGCCTTGACTACTTTTTACATACTTGAAAGCAAATTTAAAATATTTGCATTTTAATGAAAGTATAGCCAATTCTGGCAGTCACCAAGTACCAGATTCGGAGTGATTTTTCTTGTCTTTCTCTCATGTACAGGAACAGTTTTCACCACATCCTATCATTTTTCTGTGCACTGTTCCCTCCCCTTTGCTACAATCTCAGTTTGGGCCTTATCATTGTGCTTCTTATTAACTACTGCAGCCTTCTGATTAATCTGGCTTCTAGTTTTTTCCCTCACTCCTTGGTCTATTCTGCAAACAGGCACTCGAGTAATCTTCTAAATGCCTGTTCTAGTGACCCCGAATTGCTGAGAGACTTTTGCTTACTTCTGTCCCAAGACAACGTTTTTGTCTGGCCAAGAGGGCCCTCTGCAATCTCGGCTCTTCGTCTCCATGTCTGCCCTTTACTTGAGCTCCTCTCTTTTCTCATTATTCTCTTGCCTGTAAGTGATCAGTTCTCTAAGACTAGAATGTCCAATTATCTTTTCTCCACCATCTGCTCTGAGTCCTACCTGGCTTTCAAGGAAGTAATTGCTTTGGGAAAATACCCTCCTGACTATCCTAGTCTACACAGGTCTTTTTTCCCCTATTTTCACTGAGAGCAGCCCCACTCCCTTTTTTGTCCGCCACTGAATAGCATAGTTTTTACTTTTGTGACTTGATAGGCTTTTGTGTAGCTGGGTCACTTTCCTTTCATTAGACAAGAAGCAGAGAAGCAGCATGGCTTGGCATAGTGGTTAGGTGAGTAAGCCTTGGGTTTAGACTAATGGGTCTAGTCGTGGCGCTGAGCAAGTTACATACTTTGTCTATGCTTCAGTTCTCTTAGCTGTAAAATGGGACCAACACTAATTCCTAACCATGAGTTGGCCTTTTCTTTTTCATTTGAAAATAGTTATTTTTCTGTAATACCACTGAACTAAGTACACTGCCTTGCACACTTAATAAATAGATTTGTTTTTTTAGGAAGACTTAACACGTTTTGTTTGCTCTTAGTCCTCTATCTTTCCTTCTAAGAGCTTCTCCTGGGCTAGTTCACTGCACAAACAATTTAAACAGATCTTCCACCTTCTTGTTTAGGATAAGACAATAATTTGAATCCTATACAGGTTAAACTAGAGGGCATGTGTCTCTCCCTGAAACACCTCCCTGTTTTCTTCACCACGTATGTAGGTGGTGTTGGAGCTCTTATTTTATGGACATGCAAAGTTCGATTATATTTAAATTGTTAGGTGCGATATCTATCTAGAAGCAGAACGTGTGAGTTGGTGCTGGCTCTGCAATTTACTGACTTCTTAGAACATAGAAGACCAACCTCCTAGAGTCTTAGTTTCTTTATATGTGAAATGCAGTGTTAATATCAGACCTCTCATTTTGCAGGGTTATTCTGAGTTATAATGTATTTTACTTAACCCATTTTTAGGTGCTTACTATTTGCCAATATTAACTAATGCAATAACCAGTTGAACTCTCAAAACAACTCTATGAGGGGGTACTAATACATTTTAGAGAGGAGAAAACTGGAGAGCTTAATTAATTGCTCATAACCATAGGTAGTACACAATGGTACTTAAATTGACACCTGTCAGTGTGACCCTAGACCCCAGCTTGGCCATTACATCACACTACCTTTCTCTAAGTGTTAATGGGATCATTAACCACCTCTGCTGTGTGCTGTCTTGATTTGTCTCTTCAGTCAACAGTTTTTGTAGTTTCAGAGACATCCAAAGTCAAGGCAATTGTGTGTTGAAAACCTCAAACTTTTTTCCATTTTCATCTTAGCTTAAACTATAAAAAGAAAAAAGACCCAATATTTGAAAACTCAAAATAACAAAACTGCTTTGTGATTAAAAGCACAAAATGCTGTGCAAACTTACATGAAAGTCACGTGTTAAAATTAACGCCTATTGCACTTATGTATTATTGGAAGTTAGAAAATTCCATATTTCAGCAATGAAAATAATGCAAATACGTGACATACAAAACATATGCTGTAAAGATAGTTTGAGAACGTATGAGCTTTAATCCTTTTGTCTATTTTAGGACTTTCTGGGACAAGTGTTTTGCACGTTGGGGGAGATCGTTGGTTCACAGGGAAGTCGTCTGGAAAAACCAATAGTGTAAGTATTTTCTAATTTGGACAATGAAATGTTAACTGTTCAGTTTCCATTTAGGCAGTTTGGAATTGATGAATGCTGGGTTGTAGACCAAAAATGGGTTTTTAAATCATGTTTGAGCTTTTTCTTCCAACAAATAATTTTGACATACTTGACATAAAGAATAATTTCTATTTCATCTGTCATGCGCCATGCTAAAAAAATATTTACAAGATGAAGTGAGCAGATTTAAACAAGAAAATATGTTGTTTTCCTTTTGATTGTACTATTAGTTGTTAGATTTGGTCCTTTTTTGAAGACTTGACTCTTTTGAGTCAGGAACTATACGTAGTACCCCCTGTTATACTATGTGTTTAATAAATGAACTTTTGGTGACTAAGATTTTAATAATAATTTTCACCACAAAAGTGAAACTTAGACAACTTTATTGAAGATGTTCATGTTACATTTTTATTATTGCAAAAGCTACAGTTCATTTCATTTTCTAAATATATGTAATTAATCTTTTATTCAGCCTTTGACTTTATTGGACCATCTTCTCAGGCAAATATTAAGAAAAGGGTTTAGAGTTGGGCTTATTGTTTGAGCAGGGGGAGATTATTAGATTCTTCTAAGAAAGCTTAGGTAGGCAAGTTTTAATAGTAAGCAGGCAATGAAATGTAGAGTTATAATAGAGCGAAGACATTGGTTACCAAAAAAGAAGCAAAGAAACAAAAGTATAGGAATTGTAGCATGGTGACAATTAAATTCGTTAAACATGAGGGAATTAAATTAGACTTAAGATAAATAGAACAGAGGAAAGAAATGAAAGAGGCAAATCAAACAGGAGAGTTTATTTAAAAATAAGAGAGTAAAATTGAATGTGATTGCTAAAGGAATGATATTTTGGTTTTATTGATTAAAGCATACAGTGATACCCAAGCAGTTGGCTCAACCCAGGTGAACACTGGACTAGAAAAAACATTTTGTAGTCACTCATTCTCTTACTTGAGAAAAGACTGGCTTTTGTGAAAAACTCTAGATGTGAGAGAGGCATGTATCTAGAGTAAGAACGTGTGGATTGGAGAACAAGGCTGAATGTGATGTTCCAGTGCTTTGAGAGAAGCTGTAGTTTCTGTGTAAATAGCATTTTACTCCCTTACCTCAACCTCAAATGAAAAGCAACTGAACCCATTCATAATTTTTGTTTGAAAAAGCACAGTTGGGTAGAGGGTAAGAGTGAAGTGCTGTTTGCATGGAAGCTTGATCTGCCCACATGTCAAAGTAGCTCTTCAAGTCAGCTGGTTCACTCCATGGATTCTTTTAGATCCACACTCATCCCTGCTAATGCCTGCTCAGTAACATCCTCTTCCACGTACTTTACTTTTTTCCTGAATCAGTCCAATGGGCAAATGTTGGGGAGAGATGGGAAGGTTGGAAAATACGAGGTATTTCAGCGGACGAGGGAATGGCTTTGAAAGTAAGGATGGAGCCAGGGAGAATATTGGAGACGCTGCAAGGTCAGGAAGGGTTTTTCCAGGAAGCTTGGTGATAAATACAACTGCTAAGATGCCATGTTTTATCACATAATATATAAAAGTAGTGGACTTGATAAGGTATGACAGAAATGTTGAGATTCACATTGGAGAAACAATAGGTATTTAAGATGTAGCTCTTACATCCGTTCTTCGTGGCCTGGCCTGTTCAGCTTCCCCACCCAACGCACTGCGTGAACCTGCCCTGGCCAGGCCTTAGCTGTCTAGTTAAAGATAACATTGTAGGGCAGTCACTAAATATCCTACAGTTTTTCATGGTCTGTTTCTCATGGCTGGAGATAGAAATTGAACTTGCACACTCTCCTGTTTACAGACGTTACTTTTTGCCATCTTGTTAGAGAGTAATGTGATTTCCTCTATCTGGATGGGTATAGGCTTCTGAATTGCAGCACAGGACACCTCCTGAGGTGGATAATCCACCCACAATTAACACACGATCGACTTACGGTGAATTAAAAAAACTTCCTGTATCCCAAATGTTATTTATCTTAAATAGCATTATCCAAGTGATTTAGCTCTTATATACTAATTTGTTTCAGATTAAAGATTTATTTTCCAATTAGTTTCCCATTTACATTCTAAGTTATTCAAGATATTCCCTTGTTTTCTTTCCTTTAAATGGCCTAATTTAAATTATTTTCTGATATGATATTCTGAATAATTTCTTCTAGCTTTTTAATTGCAGTTGTGCTCTAATATGTCCTCAGTTGGTAGTCTTTTGAAATTGATGATAACTGTAAACTTTGGGGATTTAAAGGAAAGAAACCATAATTTTAAATTACTGATTATTCGTCAAGCCTTTGACAACTAAGTTAGGTTTATTACAAAGGAAAAATGGTGTCTTGTATATACCCTCATGCCCTATTAGATAATCAGACTTCAAATTTTAACCCATTCTTCTTTACTTTCTGTGCCTTGGTTATTGTTGTAATTTTTTTCAATTAGATTTTTCATTTTATTATGAAAACAAAAATTAGTTTTAAATGTTGTGTAGGAAGTAAGGCAAAATGATTTGAAATTGATGCTCAAGAATTTTCAATTTACTTTTTATTAGCAGCTCAAGATTTTTGCAGTTTCCAATAGTCTGTTCTGTTGGATTTAAGCTTTGAGCAAACACATTCTTCATATCTCAATTCCACCCCACACTTTTGGTCTTTTCTCTGAACCCTCCTAAAATGAGTCTTGTGCAACTTAATTTGACTGCAACATTTACTGTGCCTTCCTGTGACTCACTGGCTCCTCTCTTTAGATCGTCCCGTTATTATTTAGCATTATACCCACTCAGCAGTGTGTTTTATCATGCTGTGAGATTGTATCCAATTTTCTGTGTGATGCTGTCAGAGAGTCTTACATCTTCTATCTTTAGGGATCTCAGTGATGGATTCAGCAAAAGCCTTCCAAAATGCTAGAATCAGCACTAGTTTAAGAAAGATTGCCATTCTCTCCTCTGGGAGGAAAACATTTATTATGTTCATCAAGTAATAGACCTGTTTGTTCCTGTTATTCTCAGCCAGGCATGATTTTGTTCCACAGAAAAGGATGGGGCAAGAAGGCAAAGACTACTGTTTGTGATTAGAAAGTAGATTCTTACTCTAGGGAGGAGCAGGAACCCCAGGGGTAAGGGTGCCAGCAGCTGTTTTGGCTAAAGGAGGTTCAGGAGGGAAAAGGCTGTGTTGTTTGGAGGCTGGAGTAGCAGTTTGTGATCTAGGCAGTCGGTAGTAGGTGGAAGGTAAAGGGAGGGATCGTGGATGAGTGAGTGTCCTGACAGTGGCCAGGGGCATCTGCTGGCAGGATAGTAGACACAAGTGTTTATCTGTGCAGAGGACAGGGACAGGACTTACAAACAGGGGATAATTGTAAAACCAGCTTAAGCTTTCAAGGACAGAGCCAGACAGGTGCTGCAGTTCAACAAGAGAAATGTGGTGAAAGGAACAAAGCAGAAAGGAAGCTTCACAATAAGGAAGAAAACAAGCATAAGAGAATAGGGCTTGAGGCTGAGCCTTAATTCATTGTCTAAAAGATCCAGCTCAAACATGGACTTATCCTGAAAGCGATGTCCTGACTGTCAATGCATGTAGAGATCAGATGTCAGCGTGAGGAGGAAGAGGAGGTGAAGGAGGGCTAGGAAGATGGGTAGTCTTGCAGGTGAGAAACATGCAAACACAATAAAACAGGGCATGTCTTTGGTGTGCAACATTTTGTGTGTGAAAATGTAAACTTCGGGGGAAATTTTGGCCCTCAGAATCATCTTTACTTTATTAAAATCCCTGCAAATTACATTGATAGTGTATAATTTACTTTAGTGGAAAGAATATTGAGTTGGAATCAGAAGCTGGTGTGTTTAGTCCCATCTCTGTTTCTAACTTGTTACACAACAATAATTTTACATTTATGTTATCTTTTTACATCTGTGGGTCACATTTGTACCATGAAGAACAGTCTAGGGATAAAAAACAGCCACCGTAGTGGAGTTGATACAGTACATGGGCTCTGGGGTTTCACAGTTTATATGGTGTGTAATTTGAACAAATTGTTTTAAATTCCCAAGCTCCAGTTTCCTCATCTGAGACATATGAATAATATACTTTTAAGAGTGTTGCAAGAAATAGCAATACTTTATATAATATTTTTGTCATGGACAGCATTAGAATTTAATAAACACTCATACAGTGACTACTACTAATATTTTTATTAAAAATAGCCAATATCTTTTAATAAAGACCTCTAATCAATCACCCAATTCCTTCCTTCCTTCTCTCCTTCCTTCCTTGCATTTATTTTCCTTAGAGAAGTATTTAGCTAGGAATTTGGCAAACTTAAGGAATAGACAATGTTAAACCAAACTTAATTACATAAATATAAATTGTTAAGAATTATCCAGTTATAAATATTGAAACTCATTTGTCTATTCTTAGTATGTAGCTGAAGAATCAAACTGGGGAACTGACTTGGATTTATTCTTTTTATTAGTTTGGGTTTATGGGATAGTTTTATTATTTTATTGGAGATGTCTTGAATTTCTAGAGCATTGAAGCCATGTTCATATGTAATTGCAAAAAGTAATCTAGAGTCCAATGACAATTAAGAATTGTTTATATTCTTTCATTTGCAAAGATCACACAGGTGTCTACATGTCGTAACCTTCATATTCTTGAACACACTGAAAATTAAATCATTGATTGCATTTAAGAGAGATGTTAGGTGCTTTGTCAACCTGGAGTGAAGCGTTTTTTTTTTTTACCTCTGGGAGAGCCTATCTGAAAAATACCATATTTTCTAAAGGTCAAAGCTAAAGGAAATTTTAGTACATTTCCTTATATATCATGCGCACACTTGTGAAGTTCAGTACACGTTGAGCTGACCAGTTTCTTACATTCATTTTTTGAACCTGAGCATGTGGGTTCCACAGCATGCTAGAACAAAGCACCTGAACAGCCTTCTAAAATTCAATCAAGAGGCTGAATACCTTTCCCCCATCCCTTTCTTCATATAACGATTGGGAAAAGACTTGAAGAGAAACCATTATATCTCCTGTATTGTAGTGATGTATTGTGCCTTGTAAATAGTAAGAATTCGATAAAGGCATATTGAACTGTATTTTCCAGAACAATAGTTACATTTATGTTTCTTCTTTTTTGTTAAGTATTTTACATGTCTCTCTTGCACATTATAACTTTGTGCTTGTTTTCCAGGACTTGGAACATTTTTAGACTATAATAGCCTTGCTACATATGTAGCTTACTGTATTACAAATGCAGTGTAGTTTTAGTAATATTAGCAACGTAGTATTTCCATAGAGGGATACATTGATTTAGCTTATCAGAGCACAGTAAAGTAGTTTCTTGAAACATTTTTGACCTACGTGGTATTTAAGAGCTAGGATCATGCTACTCTACTCAATAATTGCTTTTTAAGAAAATCTCAATCTCCAGAGATTATGAGCAGTTTACTTTGTTTTTGTTACTGAAAAATTGTAAATCACATCACTGATTGTGCTTCTTCTGATTCTGTACTGTGATAATAACTATCTTGCTTTCCTTTTAATGTCAACATTTACATTCTAACTATAAAATGATATCCCATTTAATTTAATTACAATGTTAAAAATTACAGGGTAACAGATGGATTTCTTAATGAGCATAGTGTTTTAAATTTTAAACAAAAGTTGCAATTTCGGTTTTCTGGCATATGATATAACAATGAACATAGTGTGTTTCATTTGTGATAACTGATTTACTAAAATCTTAGAACTGACATTTTGTTAGTAATATTGATATAAGACATATTGCACAGAAAGATAAATGCATCAGTTAAATTAAATGAATCATTAGTTTCAAAAAACTGTACTTGCATAGATCTTTTATTTTTGCCTTTGGAAATGACACAATTTCCTTATGGAATTAGACCTCAAAAGAAAACTAACATACTAAAAGTCAATTTCTCTTCACTTGAATGTTAGTGTTAGAATTTTCAATTATTGGGCCATTTGTGTATCTTTTATTTTTCTTTGCTTAACAAAAGACTTTTGAGATCTTATGGCTAAATGTCAGTTTGGCAGGCCTACAACTTATGCTTTGAGGCAGTCTGGAATATTCTGTATATAGCTATTAACATGTAGCATTTCATATTCTGTATTGTGTTCTGAGCACCAGGATCACATTATATTATAACTGTCAGCAGCAAATAATATAATTTCTTATATTTTATTTAATATCCTCTTAGAATCTCTATGGATTCATCATTGACCCTATTGTAACAATTCTATTTTTCCAGTGAATATGTGGACAATTTTGAATTTACCTTTATTTTTCTCTTTAGCTACATGAGATGTACAATACCTACAATTCATTACTCCCCTGCTTTTTAAACTTCCTTCCAGTTTAGATGTCATGGTTGCGCGCTTCATTTAATTTTATTGTCACATCTTTGGCACTCTTCCAGCCCTGGCCCCACTTTCTGTAGTGTCATCAACTTCAGTTATTTATCTTCTCCGTGTCTGTACCCACATGGTGTGAGCACTGTAGGGTCCTAGTACAGAACCAAACAAGCTGGGGCCACCACTGATTCCTGGCTCTACCTGCCAGGTGCTGTGACCCTTGTGGGCACATTTCCCCCTTCTGCTCATAGCTTTTCCAACAGGTTATGAATAGCCTATATCACACACCCATTTTTCCCCTCACTCCTAGCCTTTTCTTTTTGTAGCCTTATCTTTTACTCTCCAAGATAATAATACTGTATTCAATATTAGTTGTCATATTTAACACTCTATCAGACTGTGCCAAGAGCTTTCTCTATATTGTATCATTCAATCTCTTCTCAACCTAGAAAAATACAGATTATTAGTCACATTTTCCAGATGAGGTGAGTGAGGCTGAGATAATTTAAAGGTCTCGCCCTACATCAAGAGAGGAAGGAAGTCAGGAGTGAGACTGGTTTTTAAAAATCAGGTCTGGCCCTTTAAACTTTCTTCAGTTTATTTTTTTGTTTTGTTTTGTTTTGTTTTGTTTTTGTATCACTGCAGATGAGAATTATTTCACCTTCCCCTCCTGGCTTGTTTGAACATACATTTCTCTTCGTCACCTGAGCAGCTGTGCCCACCTTTCTAGGGACCTTGCCTGTATCTTCAACTTCCTCCCTGCCGGCCCTGGACTCGCTACTCTGCTTCTATCTTATGCTATAGCTCTCCCTGCATCCTTCCCTTCATGGCACATGATCTTCAAACACTCTTTTTGTACTTCTCTTCAACTACTATTTCCAATTCAACTCAGTTTTTATATTTCCACTCAAATGGTTTATATGAGGCCAGGGGCCTCCTCTGTGTCATATCCACTGGGTGTTTGGAGTTCTCATCTTATTTGGCCTCTCTGTGGCTTTTGATACTCTTGATGACTTCTTCCTTGACTCTCCTCCCCCTTTGCTTTCCTGACACCATCTCCTACTTTTCCTCCTGGCTCCCTGGGTAGCATTCTCTCTCTTTTACAGGCCTAAGAATGACCTCAAATTTCACGCAAAATTCTGGGTGACATTTTTCTTCTGAAAATCTCTCTAGCTTTCATTGAATTTCAAATGTGTCTGTGAACCAACAAAATTTAAACCTATAGACTATGGTGTGTGTTAACCTGGGTGACCTCTTACATGTCCCTGTTCAACTGTGACTGTATGCCAGTTTATAAGTGCTCGCATCTTATATCAATCATATTTCTCTCCTTGGCATAACTGCGTACTGAACTTAGATGTCCCAAAGAAATCTCAAGCTGAACATGCCCCCAAAGTGAATCTATCATTTATACCATCAAAACTCCTTCTGCTCTTTTCTTTCTCTGTGATAGCATTGCTAGTCTGTTTCCTAAGTGAGACATCCAGGAGTCATGGTATGCTCCTTCTCCCTCTTTCCTTCTTCTCCAAATTAGTGACCAACTTTATCAGATTCTTCTGCCTGTCTCCTCCTCCACTACCCTTGTGCAGCAACCCTTCTTACTTAGATCATTATATGATGCTCCCAGCCAGCTTTGACGTCTACAGTCTGAGTCCTCATCAGTCCTATCTGTGTGCAGCAGCTTCTACCAGCACTGTCTTTAGAATCAGGACTAAAATTCAGCCCCTTTCCTTTGTTTGAAATCCTCTGAGTTTTCTCCGTAGGCTTTGAGGAAAAATAATCTCAGCTCTTTACGATAGCACTTGAGACCCAGCTGTGTACTCTCATATTCCCTAACACACATTATCCTCTCAACTACTTGTATTTCCTTGCATGGACCATGTTCCCACAACAATGTATCTGTTCCCTTTGTGTCTGGAAGATACTCGTCTTAGTCTGTTTTGTGCTGCTATAACAGAATACCTGAGACTGGGTAATTTATAAAGAAGAGAAATTTATTCTCTCACAGTTCTGGGGGCTGGAAAGTCCAAGATCAAGGCACCAGCATCTGGTGAGGGCCTTCTTGCTGCATCTGCAAATGGCAGAAGGCAGAAGGGCAAGAGAGGGGCAAACTCTGTGTCCTCACATGCAGAAGAGCAGAAGAGAGAGAACCCACTCCCACAAGCCCTTTCTTTTTATAGCAGCATTAATCCATTCCAGAGGTGTTGGGCCCTCATGACCTAAGCATCTCCCGAGAGGCTCCACCTCCCAATACTCTTACAATGGGGTTTAAGTATCCAACACATTGAATTTTGGAGGGTACACATTCAAGCCTTAGCAGTTCTTCTGCACCTTGTCCCACTTGCCCATTCGTACTCACCTTTTTACTAGACTCAGTTCCTGTCACCCTCTGTGCAAAATATCCCTTATCTCAGCCAAACTTGGACTATTGCCCCATTTTGGGTGTTGTCCTGGCACCTTTGTTTTACTTCAGTTATAGTACTCATCACCTTTTATTGTTACTGCACCAGTATTGCATCAGTTAAGGAGTCTTTACTGTGTGTTTATTTGTTTTTCTTCCAACTAAGCTCCTGTGTGCTAGGGACTACATTTCTTCAACTTTATCTGTGTCCTTACTAACTAGCATACTGCCCATAAAAGGGTTAAGCACTCAATACATCTTTTTTAAATGATTGTATTTTGCAACCTAGAGCGTGCTAGTTGTCATGCCTAACATACCAGTAGATAACTCAATAAGTATTTGTTAAACAAATAGGCAAATTATATTCCATTTGCATTACAATTCTGTAAAGCTAAGTGTTTTCTTTGTTTAGTTTGTTTTTTGCTATTTGGACCTATAAATAAATATCAAGAACGACGTTTTATTTTCACTAATATTTCACAGTCAAGAAACATTAATTTTATATATTAGTACCATAAGGTCCAAATATAAGATCACATGAATAATTCATTTTGGGATTAAAGAAGTATTCATACACTAACAAAGAAAAACTACAGTTTTATCTTAGGTTTACTTCCCAAATTAAAATCATTAACGTTGGTGCATAACAAATGAATTTTTACGTGTCTATTTCAGTATTACATGTTTTGCATTTCCCTGCAGGAGCCAGTTTCATTCAATTATTCGTATGATTTGTTTCCCCTCTAAGCTCTAGGTCCGTTCCCCTGTGCAATTCAAGTATAAACGGAACTCTCGTGCATTAATTATTTAGGTGTTACCAAATTATAGTGCGGTGTTACATAAATACTTCATTGTGCCTCTGGGTAACTTTGATAATTAAGTTAACATTTTCTTAATTTAATTTTTTAAAAAGAATAATCTAGAGAGTTTTGAGTTGTTCTTGCCTCAGTTGAAATAGATTGGTTTGGCATGGAAAAGGTATTGGTTTGTCTTTTACCCAGTTAAGAACTAGCCCTTATTACAGTCTATGTCTACTCCCTGATCCTTTCCAATTTGGGAATTTGTTACTGTAGTCAAGACTGATCCAAATTATATGTCAGGTTGGTAAATATTGTTTTGAAGCTTATCCCTGAATTTCATTTTCTTTACAGCTGAAACACTTAGGATTCTCATTCTGCCCCTTTGGCTGCCTAGTGTTCCTCTTCATGAACTGCCTCTTCATTTCTTTCTCCTCTCCCTCCCTCTCCTGCCTCCATTCAGTGAGTCCACCACATCCTGTTAGCTCCCTGGCCCCCTTACCAGAGAGCTAGTTTAGTCAGTACCAAGGTTATATGGAAGGCATACCGTGCTGGTTTAAGTTGTTAACTCTTCTTGTAAATCCATCTTGAGTTATATGATTTAGCTGGGGCCTTCTGACATTACTCTTAAATCACAAGCAATTCAGTTCAACAAATGTTCAGCCAACATCTAATAAGTGCCAGACATCTTTAGATGCAGGCATGCAGAGATAACCATGAATGTTCCCTTCCCTTCTGGAACTTGCTACCCTTGGGAAGGATACATGCAAACACATAATAGTAACTATAATTTATTGAATACTTTCTCTGTGCTGTTTAGTACACATGTGATATTTGTTGTTTTTTTTCTGATTTTTATATTATTTTTCTTTTGATTTGTTATTAACACTTTATTTCAAACATACACAGAAGTAGAGAGAATAACTTAATGAATTCCCATGTACCCAACACACAGTTTGAATGATTAATCAACATTTTGCCATTCTTGTTTCATCTACTCCTCACCCCCCCATTCTTATTTCCTGGGGTGTTTTAAAGCAAATCCCAGAGACCATGTTGTTTCATACAGAAGTACTTCATAAGGTATCTCTAAGTAAAGAGGACTCTTTAAAAAAAAAACCCAAAATCAGAACTACCATGTCATTACCACACATAACACAATTCAAAATCCCTTAATTTCACCTAACATCATCCATCCATATTCAAATTTCCTCAACACACATAAATGTCCTTTTACAGTTAGTAAAAAAAACTGCATTATCATCTTGATTTCTCAGATGAGGAGACTGAGTTTCAAAAAAGTTAAACAACTTGTTCAAAGTCACAGTCATTAATTGATGGACCTGGGATTTAAACTTAGGTGTGGAACTCTCAAACACAAACTCTATGTACTAAGTCTTTCTGTACCACAGTAGGAGTATCGACAAGGTAGAAAGAAAGAAGGAATTAACTACTTACAGGAGTCAGTGAGCTGGCATTGAATTGGGCTTTGAAAATGAAAACAGGTGAATAATGGGTTTACCAAGTGAATAGCCTAAAGATACATCTGAAAACCTGAAAATGTTCAGTATTAGGAAAGGCTGATGAAGGAGATATTTTGAGGCAGGAAACATTTTGGTTTCTGAAGATATACCCCATTAAGGATATGACTTGTTTTTCTAGCTCAGCATAAGCAGATTAATTTTATAGTAGCTCTTCATAATATTATTAAATGTGATGTTTCATTCTTCAGTTCTTTCGACTTACATAACTGAAATCATACTATTTATATTTTTCTGTGACTTGAGTTTTTTCCTTAAAATATTTTGTGAGAACCATCCACATAATGTGTGAAGCTGTCGTTTATTCATTTTTTTCATTGCTTTATAAATTTTATGAATTACAAAGAGATTTACCTAATATCTTGTATCTAGTAAATGGGCTTTTTTGTTTTTGCTGTTGTTTATTGTTTTATTTCATTGTTGGACAGTAGTCCATTTTATGAATTACAAACAGATTTACCTAGAATCAAGTTGGTGGACTTCTTTTCCTATAGTTTAAGGGTTTTTTCCTCTATAAGCAATGCTACAATAAAACTGACATGTCTCATATGCCTGGAATAAAATTCTGGGGTCACAGGGTATGTGCAGGGTAGAAGGGACAATTTTAGCTGCCATGATCTTTGCTGTGTGGTGTCACACCTATAGTTAAGCTACTTTACATGGCAAGAGGAAGTTTGCAGATATAATTAAGGTTACTAATCAGTTGAGCTCAAGATGGAGGGTTTGTCATGAATTATCTAGGTAGGCTCAATGTAATCATATGCGCCCTTCAAAACAGAAGAGGAAGTCAGAGAGATGCAGCAGGTGGGGAAATCCAAGAGACTGAAAGCATGAGAAGGACTTGACCTACCTCTGCTGGCTTGCAGATGTAGAGAGCCACATGGAAATCACGAGAAAGAAATGAATTCTACCAACAACCTGAATGAACTTGGGAGTTAATTCTTTCCCAGACCCACTTAGACAAGAACTCAGGCCAGCTGACACTTTGAATTCAGCCTTGTAAAACCCTAAGCAGAATGCTTAGCTGAGCCTGCTGAAATTTTGACCTACAAAACTGTTCAATAATGAATGGGTGCTGTTTAACCCATTAGGTTTATGGTAATTTGTTATGGCAATAGGAAAGCAATACATATTTTGGTAACTGGAAGTGGGGTGCTGCTATCGTAAACACCTAAAGTTTGGAAGTAGTTTTTGAATCAAGGAGTGGGTGGGGGATAGGAGAATTTTGAAGAACATGTTAGAGAAAACCTAGATTGCTTTGAACAGACTCGATAAGCTGGGAAACCCTCAGCCTACATAAATGGCAAAAGATTCTTAAATGAAGAGATTCAATTTTGGGAAAGTGTACTACAGAGAGAAAAATGAGGATGTGACTCTATGACTCCTGCTAAAATTTCAGGAGATCTAAAAATCAGAGTATTCAGTCACACAAAAGGCTCTTTGAAGAGAATAAATATGTGACCTATAGGCACCCTGAGTTATCTCAGCAGGAGCCAGAAATAGAGACTGTATTATCTAAGAATGATCTGTGGAGGAGCCTGTTGTCTACTAGAGTGAGACCCCAGGACATGTGAAGGAGACCCACAAAGGTCTTGAGAATTTTATTCCAGCAGAAACACTGCCAGTTTAGACTGAAAGAGGACAAAGAGCGAGAACGAATGAAAGTAGGTTGTCAGACCCTCCAAAATCTACTGGCAGGAAACAGGCTGATAAAACTACCCAGTGGCACTCTTTTGCTACCTTTCATGAAAAAGAAAGAATGACCTAGTCAGTGGGGCTCTGAACCACAAACAAACAAACAAACAACCCCAAAGCAAACTAACAGAGTTTGCTCAGCTGGATTTCAAAATTGATTTGGACTTGTGACTCCATTTTACCTTCTATTTTCTCCCTGTTTGAACTGGAATGTCTATGACTGTTATCCTGTGCCCGACCCATCACGTATTCGAAGCAGGTAATTGTTTCCTTGGAGACACAGTTCCCTCAACCGCATCTGATTTAGATGATTTAGATGATGAAATTTGAAACATTTTGGCTGATAAGATTTTTTGAACTGAGCTGATGTTATAATGGGATGGGATCTTCAGGGACCTGGAGGAGGGTGAATGTGTTTTTAGATGGGAGGACTGTGAGTCATGAGGGCCACAGGGCTGACTGTGGTAGGCAAGATTCTGCTTCCCTGATCCTCACCCTCTGATGTCACACCTCTCACTATGTTGCAATACATGGCAAAAGGAGCTTCCCGGATGTAATTAAAATTGTTAATCATACTAAATAGCTGACCTTAAGGTAGGATGATTATGCTAGATTATATAGGTAGACCCAGTGTAATCATGTGAGCCCTTAGAGGCAGAAGAGGTACAGTGCAAGAGAGCTAGACCTGAGAGTGAGAAGGACTCAACCTACTTGTCACCGACTTGAAGATATGGGGGCCACATGGAAACCATGAGAAGGAATTAACTTCTGCCTGTTAACAACCTGAATGATCCTGGGAGCAGATTCTCTCTCAGAACCTTCCAGATAAGCACCCAACATGGCTGATACCTTGAGTTCAGCCTTGTGAAACCTAAGCAGAATTCCTAGTTGAGCCCACTAGACTTGTGACTTTATAACTATGAAATAATGAATGATTATTGTGTTACCTGCTAAATTTGATTTATTTTATGATGGCAGTTATAGAAAACTAATATGAGCAGCTTGGATTCTATTAGAAATTACCAAATTGCTTTGCAAATGGTCACACCTAATTTACCTTTCACAGCAGTATGAAAGAATTCCACTTGTTTCTACTTCTTGTCAAAACTTGACATTTTTAGACTTTTTTTTGTCAGTATGGCATATATTTTAATTAGCATATCCCTGGTTACCAGTGTGGTTGAAAATCTTTTCTCGTATGTAGAGCCTGTTTATTTATCATCTTTTGTAAAATATCAGTTCATAATCTTGCCCATTTTATCCCATTAGGTGGTTTGTCATTTTCTTACTGATTTTGAAGAGTTCCTTATATAGTCTTTTGTTGTTTGACTATTTTGAAAACACCTTCTCCCAGTGTATGACTTTTTGCCTTCTCTTTTTTTCTATGAAATGCTTTGATGAATAAACATCCTTAATTTTAATGTCAATTTTTCAATCTTTTCCTTTATCATTTGTACTTTTATGACTTGTTAAAGAAATTCTTCATTGCCCTGAAGTCATATTATTTTATAAAAATTATATTTTTATTTTTTGCATTTAAGTTCAAGATTTTAAAATTTTGCATAATCTTGTATTCTTGAAATAACCTCAATTGGTCATGTTGTATTTTCTACCTATCATCTTTACTATTTTAAATGTACAGTTTAGTAGTGTTAAGTATATTCATACTGCTGTGAAACAGATCTCTAGAACTTTTTCATTTTGCAAAACTGAAACTCCATATTCATTAAACAGCCTCTCTTTTTCTCTTCCCCTAGCTGCTGATAATCACCATTCTACTTTCTCTTTTTGCACATTTGATTGCTTTAGGTATATATGTGGAATTATACAGTATTAGCCTTTTTGTGACTAGTTTATTTCACTTAGCATGTCTTCAAGATTCATTCATGTGGTAGCATGTGATAAGATTTCCTTTTTTAAGACTACATAATATTCCATCATATGTATATACCACATTTTGTTTATCCATTCATCTGTTGATGGATATTTGGGTTTTTTCTGCCTCTTAAATTTTATGAATAGTGCTGCTATGAACATGAGTGTACAAGTATTACTTCAAGACCCTGCTTTCAAGTATTTTGGATATACACAAGGAGTGGGATTTCTGGACCATATAGTAGACCTACTTTTAATTTTTTTAAGGAAACTACATACTTTATTCTACAGCAGTTGTACCAGTTTACAATCCTACCAACAGCGTACAGGGGTTACAATTTTTCCACATCCTCACCAACACTAATTTTCTGTTCTTTTTTTTTTTTTGATAGTAGTCATCCTAATGCTAATTGTGGATCTGATTTGAATTTCTCTAATGATTAGTTATGTTGAACATCTTTTTATGTATACTTGCTGGTCATTTGTATATGATCTTTGGAAAATTCAAATCCTATGCCCATTTTCAATCAGATTATTTAAAGAAATTCTTTGTATATTCTGGATACTAACCTCCTATCAGATATATAATTTGAAAATAGTTCCTCCAATTCTGTAGATTTCTTTTTTACTCTGTTGTTTGTGTCCTTTGATCCACAAAAGTTTTTAAATTTTATGCAGCCCTATTTGTCTATTTATGCTTTTGTTGCTTATGCTTTTGGTGTCATAGCCAAGAAATCACCGCCAACATTAATGTCATGAAGATTTCTCCATGTTTTCTTTTAGGAGTTTTACAGTTTTACATCCTTTTTAAGTCATTAATCCATTTTGAGTTACTTTATTGTGTGGTATAAAGGTCAAATTTAGTCTTTTGCATGTGGATATCTAGTTTTCCCACCAGCATGGGTTGAAGAGGCTATTCTTTCTTCATTGAGAAGTCTTGGCACCCTTGTTGAAGAACATTTGATTATGTATAATACATAAGGGTTCTTTTAGCTCTCTATTCTATTTCATTGGTCTGTTTGTCTGCCTTTATGCCAGTACCATACTGTTTTGATTCCTGTAGCTCATAATATGTTTTGACATCAGGAAGTGTGAATTTTCCAATTTTATTCTACTTTTCAAAATTATATTGGCTTAGGGTCCCTTGAGATTCCTTTAGGATTAATTTTTCTGTTTATTTCTGCAAAAATGACTTTGGCATTTTGGTAGGGATTGCTTTGATTCTGTAGCTTACTTTGGGTAATACAGATATTTTAACAATATTAAGTCTTTTAATCCATGAGCATAGGTTATCTTAACATTTATTTGTACCTTCTTTAATTGCTTTCAGCAATGTGTTGTAATTTTCAATGTAAAAGTCTTTCAGCTCTTGATTAGGTTTAGTCCTGAGTATTTTATTCTTTTTGATGCTATTGAAAATGATAATTGTTTTCTTAATTCCTTTCCAGATTAGTCATTGTTACTATATAAAAACACAACTGATATTTGTGTGTTGATTTTGTATCCTGCAACTTTGCTGAATTTTTTTTTATTATTTCTAGCAGTTTGTGTGTGTATGTATAGAATTTTTAGGGTTTTCTACATATGAGATATGGTCATTTGTGAATAGAGATAATTTGTTTCTTCGTTTCCAATTTTGGTGATTTTTTTTTCTTTTTATTGCCTAACCATTCTGGCCAGAACATCCTATACTTTGTGGAATAGAAGTGGGAAAGTGGGCATACTTGCCTTGTTCCTGCATCTCAGAGGAAAGTCTTTCAGTCTTTCATTTTTGAGTGTGATGTTCACTGTAGGCTTCACATATATCGCCTTCGTTATGTTATGACAGTTTCCTTCTATTCCTATTTTATTGCACTTTTTTTTTTTAATCATGAACAGGTATTAAATTTCATCAAATGCTTTTTCATCATCAATTGAGATGATCTTCATCAATTGAGATGTTTTTTGTTTTTTAGTCTGTTAATGTGGTATATTACACTGATTGGTTTTCATATGTTGAACTATCCTTGCATCCCAGGCATAAATCCCACTTGCTCATGATGTATAATTCTTTTAATGTGCTATTGAATTCAGTTTGCTATTCACAATATTTTGTTAAGGATTTTTGCATTAACATTCATCAGGAATATTTGTCTGTAGCTTTCTTTTTTGTAGCATCTTTGACTGGCTTTGGTATTGGGGTAATACTGGCCTCATAGAATGAGCTTTGAAGTATACTCTCTTTTTCAATTTTTTGCCAGAGTTTCAGGAAACTGATGTTAATTCTTTTTTAAATGTTTTTTATAATTCTCCAGTTAAGCCATCTCGACCTGCTGTTGAGAGGTTTCTTGATTTCTGATTAAATCGCTTTGGTAGTTATTGGCCTGTTTGGATTTTCTGTTTTTTATTGATTCAGTCTTGGTAGATTGTGTGTTTCTAGGAATGTATCTGCTTTAATCTTTATTATTTCTTCCTTTTGCCAGCTTTGAATTTAGTTTGTTCTTGTTTTTTCTAGTTCTTTGAGGTATAAAGTTAGGTTGTTGACTTGAGATCCTTCTTTTTTAATATATGCATTTATAGCTATAAAATTTCCTTTTAGTACTGTTTTCACTATATTGTATAAGTTTTGGTATGTTGTGTGTTTATTTTCATTTGTCTCAAAGTATTTTCTAGTATCTCCTGTAACCTCTTCTTTGATCTATTGGTAGTTTAAGAATGTGTTAATTTCTACATATTTGTGAATTTTCTAGTATCCCTTCTGCTGTTGATTTCAAATTTTATTCCATTGTGATTGGAAAATATACTTTGCATGATTTTAAGGTCTTGAACTTGTTAAGAGTTGTTTTATGGCCTAATATGTAGTCTATGCTGGAGTTAGTTCCATGTTCACTTGAGGAGAATATATATTCTCTTGGTATTGAGTAGAGTGTTCTGTACATGTTTTTTAGGCCTAATTGGTCTATTGTGTTGTCCATGTTCTCTATTTCCTTGTTCATCTTTTGTCTGATTGTTTTTTCTATTATTGAAAGTGTGTTATTGAAGTCTCCTCCTATTATTTTGTTGCTGTTGTATTATCTGTTATTGACACACTTCAGAATTTTTTGATACTGTTTTATTTAGATATTTGCATTCTTTAATTATTAAACTAGTAGAATCTTAAGGGTTTTATTTTCATTATCATGCAATTCTAATTACTCTGTTTTCTACCTTTATGCTTTCTTTCTTAGCCATCAATCTCTAACTCAATTTTTTTTGGTCAATAAACGTGATATATTTTAATAAATGTTCTATAACATAGTATATGGTCACTTTTAGTCAATGTTCTGTAAGTTAAAGCCAATTTTGGAGAAGAAGTAGAAACCACTGAGATGAAAATGAGTCATTGAGTAGTTAGTAGGGTCAGTATTCTAGGTGAAGCCAAGGAGAAATAAAGCATCTGTTATTAGTTCAGGTGGCTCTATTGAAAGGTGGTGGGAAAGATGCAAGTAGAGACTTAACAGTAGTGTATCTTATGAAGGATGTCATGTCTTAATAAGTTTAAAATTATTGTAGGATCTATATAGAGACACTGGATGATGGAAGGCTACATGGTTAGGATTTATTATCAGATCATTTGGGCACCAATGGAGAGTATAAATTAATGGGGTACTACCCTAAGACCAGTCAGGAAGAAAAAAACTGCAGTAATCCAAGCAAAAGTATAAAGGTATGAAATAAAGCAGTAGCAGATGAGATGGAAAAATAGTGAAAAATGGAGAAATTGAGGATGTTATAGAAACAAAACATCTGAAACAATCAACAAAAGGCAAAACAAGCAAAATAACACAAAAAACAAATTACTCAGTCTCTCAAAAGGCTGTTTATTATTCATGTGCTCAATTTTGAAAAGAATTACTCATCTCTAATAATTGTCTCGAGATGATTTTCAGCTGTCTTGGGGATAATTTTTATTATTTTTTCTATATGTCACAAGATGGAAGAATTACAAGTATGAGAAACTGTCTTCAAAATTGATCTATTTTGGTAACTTTCTCTTTTGATGTAATTTCAATTGTATGTAAAAATTGCAGGAGCAGTCCAGAACCTCCTGTTTACTTTCAACAGGAGCTAACTTTATCCTATTCACTTAATTATTCTCTCTCTGTTTCATATTCTAGTTTTTTTTTTTTTTTCCTGAACCATTTGAGAACAAGTTGGAGACACTGTTGGAGAAATTGTGCCTTCTTTCCTCTAAATACTTGACTGTGAATTTCTTATTAAAAGTGTTCTCTTACATAACTATAATATCATGATCAAAATCAAAATGAGGAAACTTCACAATTATACAATGATGTTATATAATTCACATTCTTCCATATTCATATTTTAATAATTATCCCAATAATGTCATTGTAGCTACTTTTCCCTAGTCTAAAATTTAATCAAGAATTACAATTTAATTATTTTATTCCTAGTCTCTTTTAGCATGGAATAGTTTCTTAGCTTGTCTTTGTCTTTTCTTGGCTTTGTATTGTTTCAATAAACTTTTTCTTTTAGAATAGTTTTAGATTTATAGGTACACTGATTTTCATTAGGGTTAGTTTTTTTCTAGTATATAATTCCATTGTTTTCTTTTGAATTTTCTGAATTCTTAAATTTTGATGTCTATTATATTAATAAATAGCTTATGGATGATTTTTTAATATAGAATAACAATCTTTGTATTTAATCTGGAGAATTTAGTTCATTTACATTTACTTGAGTAGCTATTCCTCTGGGTTCATTTCTATCACCTACTTAGTTCTCATCTGTCCCATGCTTTCTTCTTTCTTTCATTTCTTTTGAATTGATTGTATTTTAAAAGCATAATTCCAATCTTTTTCTAACTTTGATGTTATAAAGTACTTAAATAATTGTATTTTCTTAGAAATTTTTAACATACTTATCAAATTTATCAAATTTTATTTATTCAGCATCTTTACTGCCTTCCTAAACAAATAAAAGAACATCAGAAAACTTCAATTCTTACCCTGTTGATTAGTGCTATTATCATTTATATTTATTATTTTAGTTTTTAACATTAGTGTTATTTATTTATAGTCAATATTAAGATTTATTCATATTTACTATCCTTGACTTCTGTTATTATTTCTTCTTTCATCTCAGATCTTCTATCTATAATCGTTTACTTCAGTTTGAAGTCCATCCTTTGTAAATTTCTCAAGCAAAGATGCTTGACTATAAATTTACTTTGTTCTTATTTATATGAAAATATGTATAGTTTGTGCTTGTTCTTAAAAGATACATTCATTGTTTACAATCCTAGATTGACAATTATTTTCTTTCAATCCATTGAAGATATTTTTTCAATTGTCTTTCAGTTTCTAATGTTACTTCTGAGTAGCTGGCTCTTAGTTTAATATTCCTATCTTTGTGGCACATCTGTCTTTTCGTTCTGGCTCCTTTGGAGATATGCTCTTCATCTTTGGTGTTTTTCTATGCTCTATCATGTGTCTATGTTTAAATTTATATTTATTTATACTGCTTGGGATTCACTGGGCTTTCTGTATCTGGAAATCGAGGTGTTTCACCAGTTCTACAGGTTTCCCACTCATTGTCTCTTCCAATATTGTCACTCCTCTATTTATTTTTTCTCCTTGAGGAACTCTGATTAAACATATATTAGACCTTTTATATTTGCACTCTGTGTCTCTAAACCTCTTTATAATAGCTCTCATGTCTGCTTTTCTATGCTACACTATGGGTAATTTCTTTATATCCATCTTTCAATTAATTAGTTGTCTCTTCTCCTCTGTGTAATCCAAGCATATATAGTCAACTAATTTTTGACAGGGGCACCAAGAGGCCACAATGGGGAAAGGGTAGTCTCTTCAGTAAACAATGCTGAGAAAACTGGATTTTCACATGCAAAAGAATAAAATTGGACCCTTACCTTATACCATATACAAAAATCAACTTAAAATGGGTAAAAGACCTAAGTATAAGACCAGAGACTATAAAACTCCTGGAAGAAAAGATAGGGGAGAAGCACCTGGATGTTGGCCTTGGCAATGACCATTTGATTTATTTCTGAGCTCTGTGTTCTGTTCCAAATATTCTTAATTTTATAATCCTTTGCTAGTTACTCCTATTTCCCATTCTCCTCTTTAAATTTTAAATACATTGTGCATACTTATATTTTGTGTGCTGTGCATAATATTTCTAATATTCTAAATCTGTGTTTGAATCTGCAGCCTATTGTTTTAGAGATTCTAACTCATGGTGGGTGCATTTTTCCTTGAGTATTTTGTGTATTTTAAAATGAGCCTCATATATACTTTTTAAACTTTTAATGTGAGGTATTCTGAGATGTAATTTGAAGGCAAAATCTTCTGGAGAGGATTTGCATTTACAAGGTACCCATGGTCACTTAAATTAAACTGAATTCTTGGTTTAAAGTTTTGGTAAGTACCCAAATAATACCAATTAAAGCAGCAAGCCTGATTGAGGCCTGAGTTATTAAGATACATTTTTTTTTCTCTTTCATTTATCACCAAGTTTTGAGACAGGGATTTATTTTATAGGCCCCTAAAGTGAATGTTTCTTTGTAATTCATGCTACAATTAGGCAAGCTAGTCTTTGAGTTCTAAGCTTTAGGCTGTGGGTTGGCTATTTATCAAACTCCCCACCTTGTGAATTCCCCTCTTTCTCTCTCTTTAATCTTTATTCTCTAAGTAAACATAAAAGACAGGAGCCAAAGACAACATTCTCCAGCGTTCCATTCTGCTTATCTTTCTGACTTTCCATCTTCAGCTTCTGATTGGTCCTTGCTTTCTTGCCAAGTTATCTGAGCATTTATAAAGACCTCTGTTTTTTTATTCAGCATTTTAAAGTGTGTTCAGGTAGATCTCAGTCAGAATGTTTACTTTTCCATAATATTGAAAATATAAATCTCATGATTCACAAATGGAAAGAAGAGGGAAAAAAGATATAGCTGGATTAGAAAAAATAACTGATTAAGGATGTATATGATATTTTAAGAAAAAATGTGCAAAGTTAAATTAATTGAGCTCTTAATTATAAGGAACCAGAGAAAATGAAAGATCCTGACATGTACAATTACCCTGATTGAGAATAAAAAGATAGTAGAAATAAGCATTAAGCAATGCATGACACCATATTACATACTTGCTTATATACTGAACAACTGATACATATAAATATTTAACTCTGTGTTTATAAGAGGTATATGTCATGAATATTGTTCTTATAGAGCTTATAATCAACTTGAGAAAATAAAAAGTAAGAATATGTGATTTTAACAGTTTAGGAATAATTAAGTTCTACACCTTTTGGTACCGACTTTAAGTACAATAGGAATGCAGAAAAAGCTGAGCTGCATGTGAGGTTTTCAGGGTAAGGTTTTTTTTTTTTTTGAACAAACAGAACTTCATCTGGGGATATCGAGAGATGGAGGCAGAATAGGGAACAGTTAACAAACAATGGTATGTCAGGGTATGGAAATGAAGACAAAAAAGAAATAAGCACAAATAAGTGATCATCTTGATGAAACAAGAGGGAAATAGTAAAATCCAAGATTTTAGACGGGTTTTAATGACATAGTAAAAAACTTGGAAACCATGGGAGAAAGTTTTGTTTTACAGTCAGGCATCACATAACAACAGGGATAAGTTCTGAGAAATGCATCTTTAGGCGGTTTTGTCATTGTGTGAACATCATCATAGTGTGTACATACACAAACCTAGATGGTGTAGCCTACTGCATGCCTGTGCTGTCTGGTATGGCCTATTGCTCCTAGGCTGCAAACCTCTGCAGCATGTTACTGCACTGAATACTGTAGCCAACTATAACACATGGTAAGTATTTGTATATCTAAACAAGAAACAGTACAATTAAAATTACGGTATAAAAGATAAAAAGTGGTATACTTATGTAGGGCACTTAGCATGAGTGGAGCCTGCAGGACTGGAGGTTACTCTGGGTGAGTCAGTGAGTGAGTGGTGAGTGAATGTGAAAGCCTAGGACATTACTGTACACTACTGTAGACTTTAACTTTTTGACTCTTTTCAAACACAAACACATTGTACAGGTGTACAAAAAATATTCTTTTTCTTTATATCCTTATTCTGTAAGCTTTTTTCTATTTTTAATTTTTTTCCCACTTTTAAAACTTTTTGTTCAAAATTAAGACACAAACATGCAAATTAGCCTAAGGCTACCCAAGGTCAGGGTCATCAATATCACTGTCTTCCATTTCCCCATCTTGTCTCATTGGGAGGTCTTCAGGGACAGTAACACTTGTGAAGCTGTCATCTCCTATGGTAACAATGCCTTCTTCTGGAATACCTCCTGAAGGACCTGCCTGGGGCTGTTTTATAGTTAACTTTTATTTTTTTATGAGAAGGATTATACTCTAAAATAAAGATAAAAAGTAAAGACATAAACCAGTAACATAGTTGTTCATTATCATTATGAAGTATTATGTACTCTATGTCATCATACACGCTATACTTTCATATGACTAACAGCACACTAGGTTTGTTTACACCAGCGTCACCACAAACACATGAGTAATGCATTGTACTACAATGTTACGTCACCAGGCCATAGAAGTTTTTCATCTCTGTTATAATCTTATGGTACTATGATCGTATGTGCAATCCATTGTTTACTGAAATGTCATTATGTGGCACATGACTATTACATTATAATATATTTTATGTTTTATATGTTAGATGATATTGGGATATTGAAGATTCTTGAGCAGAGGATTGACATGGTTAAAGTGATATTAAAAGTTTAACTGCATTGGGAAGTGTAAATCTATGGGAAAAATTAAAGGCTATCTTTTGTTAGGGAAAAACCCACCTATTAGTATGCTGTCATTTGATTATATAAAAAACATAACATATAATATTAATGTATATTATGTAATATTAATATAAAATATTAATGTATATAAATATATATTTTTTGTTTTAGAGGAATTCCAGGGAGGAAGTGTGGTACCATCATACTTACAGCAGAGGAATTAAACTGTTGCAGGGTAAGTAAATACTTCTTTGACTTAAAAAAATATTTCTGATACTTCTTTGAAGTGCTATTTCTGAAACTATATTTAAATAATTAATTTTCAAGTAACTTTAGCAAAAGTGTTATACAGTTCTATAATCTGTAAAATATCCCTTTAGATAGTTAGCACTTTGACCAGAGACTGTATTTCATAGTCTGAAAAGGATGATGAATTATTTTAAAAATTTTTTTAAGGAATTGAAAGTATTAAGCTAAGAACTAATATCAACATTGTTTTTTAAGCAGTAGCATAATGAATTGCAGTTATACTAATCAGTTCAATTTCTGCAAAAATTTTTTAAGATTTATGTCTTAATTCCAAAGGAATATCTGTGGTCACTTGAGTTTAGCCATTTGTATAACGTACTTTCCCCTGTTTTTCCAATTGAATTACTCCAGAATTTATATTGATTTCATCTTTTGTTAGCTTGGGAAGCCCATATTTGAAGGAAGGATAAGCTGTCACTCCAACTAGGAATATGACTGCATAGAGTGCATACTCTGTATTTTTAGAAAATTGCTATTTTTGGTTGTGATTTACTGATAAACCCATTGACTCATGTTCGATGATTTCACTGTCAGTAAGAAATGAGGTGATAGCTGTGACACTCCACACTGGACATAATGATGGCTTGCTGAATCTGAAGTCAGTATCATCTGTTTAATGTGGTCCAGTGGATCTCTGGGAATTGTTATTTCCGGAGGAAAAAAGTTTGTCCTAGATTATACCTCTAGGGCTCTTTATTTTTAATTGCTTGATGATGTTAGGAACAGTAGCTTTCCCGAAATACCAAAACCTTAAAACTTTGACATTGGCCATACTTTTTATATAGAGAGCTATAGTTTATTTTATTATCTCAAGAGGTTTTCTTTTTTAATTTTAGATAAATACCATGCCTTTATTTACATCATATATTTTGGGCACAATATGGTCAGAAAACCATATGATATTATTTTGCCAGCAAATGATAGGAACTGAGTATACCAAATGATTACATACTTTTGGGATTCTGGGGCTGGGGAAACAGTGAGATAACAATAGGAAATTATAATAACAGGCTTGTGGAGAGAATTAAACACTAACATTAGAATATAAATAGCTAAAAATACATGCGAATTGAGGCCTTCCTCTTCTTCCTACCATTGTGTTTTTCCCCCTGGCTGGATCATGGCCATCTCAGTCTCAGTTTTTTCATCTGTAAAATACTCAGAACCTACCAACAGTATAATGTTGGTAAAGACCATCAAAATGAGGTTGAGTTTTGGTTTTGCTATTAACTTGTACTTTGTCTTACCAAGTCACTTGACTACTCTGAGTTTACTTTTCATATTTGAAGGGGAAAAAAAAACCCCAATATGAACCTGTCACTAGACCATTTTAAAAAAGCCTTCCAGCTCTGATAAACAACCACTGTAACATTAAATTTGACAATATAATGCATATGAAAGTATTTCGCATACACTTAAAATGCGTTACAAAAATTATATAATTATTTAAATGCAGAAATATTACCTTCCATCCTATTTTTTAGTTAAAATAGCACAATAATTTCTTTGAATTATATCATGTAATATTCTTTTATATCTTTGCCTCTGAATTTATATATGTGTATGATAATATGTGTTTTGTATAATAAGGGAGGAAAGAGAAAAGGAAGGTCATAGTCAATAAGATGCATGCTCTTTATAGTGATATTGACATGCTATTTTTTCAAAGCCTTGAGGTCATTGAGATGGTTTTATGTAAGTACACAATGAATATATTATTTTCACTTCTATTTAAAAATACAATCAAGATACTAAGTGCATAAGTTGAGTATTGACTGGTGGCATCTTAAATATCTTCCATTTTCAATTCTATTATCTTGCTTGGAAGTACATTAAAAAATTCTTTTTTAGCTTCCATGCAAATGAAGGGGAATCTATTACTTAGTGACCTGTCTTTCCTTTTACTACTAAGTCTTTAAGAATATCTGGAATTATCTTTCAATGAGTCAACATAGATTTTTCATACTCAGAAATTATAGATGTAATATTTTTATCAATATTGCTTAGAATCTTGTAACTTCATCTTTTTTTTGTAATTTCATCTTATGTTTTCTATGTTCTAATTCCGATTCTTAACAACAACCTTATTGATAATGAGCATCATTATGAATACTTATAAACCTTTAAATAGTATTTCCTTACTATACTATTATAGTAGAATGCAAAAGTATATTCAAAGCAATGTTCATAGTTACTTCAGAAGAAAATTTTAATTTGTATTTTGGGGATCTTTAAAAGTATCAGGCATTATCATTTAGAATTTTGAATGAAATAATTTTAAATGTCCTGTCACACCATACAAATCTACATATTCTTTTTTAAAAAAACAGCTTGCCAATTATTAACTTGTGCCATAAGCATAGGCTTTAGACTCAGGACACATCTCTTTCACTCTTCACCTGAGTGAGGTTATGTTCATGGAGCTTTAATTTATGCATTTGTAAAATACTACTGTCTTTTTCAATGCCAGTTGATTGAGTTATGATTGACATACAAAAGGCTGTACATATTTAACGCATACAACTTGATGAGCCTGGAGATAAGTATACATCCATAAAACCACCTATGCCATAGACATATCTTTCACCTCCAGTGGTTCCTCCCATACTCTTTATTTATTTTTTCTTATTACTATTTTTGTAATAACATTTAACATAAGATTTACCCTCTTAGCAAATTTTTAAGTATGCAGTGCAGTGTTGTTAACTATATGCACCATGCTGTATGGTAGCTCTCTAGGGCTTATTTATCTTGCATAATTCAAACTTTGTACCCTTTCACTAATACCTGCCAATTTCGTCCTCTCTTCAACCCCTGGAAGCCATCATTCTACTCTCTGCTTTCATGAATTTGACTATTTTAATTCCTCATATAAGTGCTATCATGTGTAATAGTATTTATCTTTCTGTGTCTGGCTTATTTCATTTACAGAATGTCCTGCAGGTTCATCCATGTTGTTGCAAATGGTGAGATGTTCTTTTTTGAGGCTGTATAGTTCATCGTTATTTGTGTGTGTGTGTGTGTGTGTGTGTGTGTGTACATTTTATAGTGATATATAACATTCTCTTTACCCATTCATCTGTTGATGGACACTTCGGTTGCTTTTATATCTTGGCTGTTGTGAATAATGCTACAATGAACATGGGAGTACAGATCTCTCTTCAAGATACTGATTTCAATTTCTTTGGATATATACCCATAAGTGGATCAAATGGTAGTGCTACTTTTAAATTTTTGAGGAACTTTCATACTGTTACCCTTTGTGGGTCTTTTTTGAAAACAGCCATTCTAACAGGTGTAGGCTAATGTCTTATTGAAGTTTTGACTTGCATTTCTCTGATGATTAGTGACGTTGAACAACTTTCATATATCTGTTGGCCATTTGTATGTCTTCTTTGGAGAAATATTTATTCAATTCCTTAGCACATTTTTTGAGTTGATTATTTATTTATTTATTTGCTGTTGAGTTGTGGAAGTTTCTTATATATTTTGGAACTTAACCCTTTATGTTATATAGTGTCTTAGTCCATTTTGTGTGGCTATAAAACAGTACCTGAGACTAATGTATAAAGAAAAGGAGTTAATTTAGCTCAGTAATTTATAAAGAAAACAAGGTTTATTTAGCTCAGCATTCTGCAGGCTGAGAAGTTCAAGGGCACGGACCTGGCTGCTGGTGAGGGCTTTTGTGCTGTGTCACACATGGCAGAGAAGGTCAAGGACAAGCAGACACGTGTGAAGAGAGGGAAGCCTGAGGGGCTTTGTAGCAATCCACTCTCAAGGGAAGGAATACATTCTGGGGAGAACTAATCCAGTCTCGTGAGAGTGAGAACCCACTACCCTGAGAACAGCACCAAGCCATTCATGAGGGATCCACCTCCATAGCCCAAACATGTCCCACCAGACCCCACCTCCTAACACAACCACACTGGGGATCAAATTTCAACATGAACCTTGGTGGGGACAAACAAACCAGATCCAATCCCAGCATACTTTCTCCCATTCTGCAGTTTGCATTTTCATTCTGTTGATTGTTTCCTTTGCTATGCAGAAGCTTTGTACTTTGGGATAATCCATATGTCTACTTTTGCTTTTGTGACCTGTGCTTTTAGTGTTATATCCAAGAAATAATAACTAAGATCATTGTCAAGAAACTTTTCTCCTATGTTTTCTTCTAAAAATGCTGGTAATATTCTTAAAACCTCCCCCAGGTGGATACTGTGCAGGAAAATATTTGAGAGATGTGTAAATCATAAATTTATGCAAATGTTTATTTTTAGTGTGATAATCTGAATTATGTCAGCTTACTATGACATAGTTGTATTCAAGTGCAACTTTTACATCTAGTGAAATGCCAGAGTAAAAACTAATGTAGTTGGGGAGTCATATTGTGAATGTATTTTCACTCAGTATTTTAAAAGTAGCTTGAAATTATCCACAAAATATATTTTTGTTTTCTTTGATTGATTGATTCAACGATATTTACAAAATGGCTATAATGTCCCTGGAATAGATGCTTGGAATAGAGTAGAAAGGCAAAACAAACAGGGAAAAAAGAAAAAATCCCCAAAACATAAAAACTGCCACAATAAACAGCCCTGGTCTTTGTTGTTAATGAACACATAGTTTGTGGGAAAGACATTAATCAGCTGATTATGCAGGTAAAATATGTCATATGTGCTGAGTGATTAAAATATATTATGAGAGAGCACAATGGACATCTAATTTTATTAGGGAGGGTTCACTGCAGACCTCTTTGAGAAAGTGACATTTAAGCTAAGACTTAAAGAAGGAGTAGTGGTTTGTCAGTCAAAGGTATGAATTCCAGCAGAGTGCACAGCTTATGTAAGGTCCTGCGGTGGGAAAGGGCTGAGTGTGTCTGCTGCGGGATGGCCAAGGGCTGGCAGTCGGGGATGACTGAAGTGAAATTTTGCAGATGAAGGTGGAAAAGGCCAGTCAGAGCTCATTTGAGGTTGGCCTTTATAGACCATGTTAAGGATTCTGCATTTATCCTACATGCAAGGGAAAACCTCGAAGCATTTTAAGTTGTGAACAACACAATTTCTTTCATGTTTTAAGAACCTTACTGCCTTAGTCCATTTTGCATTGCTATAAAGGAATACTGGAGGCCGGATGATTTATAGAGAAAAGAGTTGTATTTGACTCATGGTTCTGCAAGCTGTGCAAGGAGCATGGTGTCAACATCTGCTTCTGGTGAGGGTTCAGGGAGCTTCCAGTCGTGGTGGAAGGCGATGGGGAGCAGGCATCGCACGGCAGGAGGAAGGAAGCAAGAGAGAGAGGAGGAGGTGCAAAGCTCTTCTCTACAGAACAACACCAAGCCATTCATGAGGGATCCATCCCCATGACCTAAACACCTCCTGCCAGGCCTCACCTCCAACAATGAGGGTCAAATTTCAACATGAGATGTGGAAGGGACAGGGAGGAATGTCCGAACTATAACACATACGCTATCTGTTGAATGGAGAATGGGTTGGATAAAGTCCCAAAGTGAAAGTGGTAAAAAGGAATAAATGCCACTGAGTATGTCTAGGTAAGAGATAAGGTTGGCCTGGCCTGAGTTGGTGGCAGTAGAGCCAAAGATTTGAAAAAAATGTTAGAGGTAGAATGGTGCACCTTGGTGGTGGATTGGATAACAGCTGAGGAAAAGGGAAGAGTCAAAGATCACTTCCTTGATCACTTGGGTGGATAACAGTGCCAGTAATTGAGCTGGGAAAATTATAGGAGAAGCAAGTTTATGGCTAAGCATTAGGTGCTTAGATTTGAATGTATTAGAAGTGGCTGTGAAACATCCAAGTGGATTTCCTCATAGGAAGTTCTTTATACTGACATGGAGTACTGAAGAGAGGTCTTAAAAATTTATCAGGTGGGCCAGGCTCAGTGGCTCATGCCTGCTAATCCTAGCACTCTGGGAGGCCGAGGTGGGAGGATCCTTTGAGCTCAGGAGTTCGAGACCAGCCTGAGCAAGAGCAAGACCCCATCTCTACTAAAAAAATAGAAAGAAATTAGCTGGAAAAATAAATATATATATAGAAAAAATTAGCTGGGCATGGTGGCACATGCCTGTAGTCCCAGCTACTCGGGAGGCTGAGGCAGTAGGATTGCTTGAGCCCAGGGGTTTGAGGTTGCTGTGAGCTAGGCTGACGCCACGGCACTCTAGCCCGGGCAACAGAGTGAGACTCTGTTTCAAAAAAAAAAAAAAAAAATCTATCAGGTGGCATTAAGCACAAGAGATAAAAACAACAGCAAAACAACTTTGTAATGATGTATATAAACTCAATTAGATTTATATGCATCAATTAGATATAAATTAGATTTCTTCTGTGCTTGATACAGATGGAATCTCTGCTAAGTTATTAACCTGGGTAATTGCAAAAACATATTTTTCCCAAGGATATATAATTTACTGGATTGAAAGGAATTCTTATTTTGAATCTGTAATTCATTTTATGAGCCTTAACGAACATAATTTGAAAAACTAGAACTTAGTATTAAGTTTACCAATGGTCATATGAAAATTCATGCTTTAATAATAACTCTCTTTGAAGTTTTATTCACAGTCTATTTGAAATATACACATATTATTTATCTATTATGCATTTTAAGTATATCAGAATGTTTCTTGAAAGTTAGTGTTTTGGTCCAGGTGCCTTGGGAGAATGTGTTAAAAGCAGTGATTTTTTTCTGCATCAAGAACAACGTCCTTGGAATGTCCCCATATTCTTAGAAAGCCACTCTTTCCCAAGGGTGTTTTAATATATGTGGAATTGGAAGGGCATTCAAAACAAACAAAACAGCCCTTCCTTCTCAATCCTGTCCTTGATTCTACAGTTTTAACATCCAGGATTATTCTTTCACTGCTTCCTTAATGGGTAGTATAGAAACTTTTGATCATTATACCACAAGTCTGAAAAGAAACATGATTATGATTGAAGGTTTTGAGGTGATAGTGATGTCCATATTGTTCTTGCCTCTGTGCTGCTTTTAATTTTCTTTAAAATGTATATTGTCACTATGCCTGGCTAGAATGTATTTCCTGCTCTATTATGAATGTTCCTCTGACAGAAGTTATCACAGCTATATGCTAAAAAGCAAAGTAAAATAACACTATACCAATACTTTTGAAAATGAGATATCTGGAAATCTGAGCTTTCCAAGGGCAGGGACTATCTTGTTCATTGCCCTATTCCCAGATTCTAGCTGGAGAGATGTTTGCTAAGTAAGCAAATGAATGAATGAATGAAAAAGAGATAGCATCATGTTTTGTATAGTTTTCTGGAATTACTGAAAGGAAATAATGAAAATTTTAGGTGGATGCCTAAAAGTATTGCTGGATTCTGCAAAGTAAAGAAGTGGCGAATAAGAGAAAACTATTTGTAGATGTTGTTAATATTTTCACCACCCAGTATTTAAAATGTGACCTGTTGATATAATCTACATTACTTTGCCATACCATCTCCTTCCAAAATTTTTGGCATTTTCTTTCAGTTAAAAAAAAAAAATGCAAAACCCCAACCCTGGAGGTATTGGTTTTAATTTTTCAATAGCTATGCCTTTTTTACCTTTTAAAAAATGCTTGTCCTACCTACTTGAATAATGTGCAACTTCCTTATGCTGCCCCAGCTTGTTTACCTTTAAATCATGTGGATTGTGAGTGTTCCCGTGCATAAATTGATAGAAATGACTGGTTTGGCATAATAATTAACATACAAATATGTAATTTAAATTACAGATGAAAATGAAGGTGCTCTACCTTTCTTGAGGCCCAATATCATAGAAATTCTTTTTAAATGTGGTTATTGAGACATTGTGGCACATTTGTATGTAATTAAGAAGGAAACTCCCTGTCCCCCAATTGTAAACTATGTGGACAGAATTTTATCTCTCTTGTTCCTCAATGTAATCATCTAATATATCTCAGCATGCAATAAATAGTAGTTACGTACTAGATGCTTGGTAAATGTTTCCTGGGTGAACAAGAATTAAAAAAAAATATATTCTAAAAATGTGTATCTGAATAACTGAAGATTTGAATGTAGATCCTATTACATTATCTAGAGTTATCTAGCTTAGTATCATTTTTAAGGGGGAAATGTTAAAAGTTTTTGAAAATAGTTTTGTAACTAGAATGAAAATTTCCAGTGAAATTTTTGAAGTTGCACAATCCTTTAAAAATCAATTTTATGCTGTCTGGGACTCTCCCACCCTTGGCCATGTGCATTAAAGTGTCATATTTGTTTTCTTATCAAGTGTTGTTTGTGATCTGCAGTTTCTAGTTATTTATAGCTTGGGTTTTGACCTATTTTATTAATTTTGTTTTTAGGATGCTGTTTTGATGCAATTTTGTGCAAACAAATTGGACAAGAAGGACTTCTTTGGAAAATCAGATCCTTTTCTTGTATTTTATCGAAGTAATGAGGATGGCAGGTACATTTATGTTTTATGCATTTTAACTCTACGGTAAGGATGATATTTGAATTATCAGTTTTTTTTTCAGGAAGAAGATTGATAATTGGAGTAAAATATTTTGATATTTTAAAAATTGATGTGATCTTTGAATCTCAACACAATGTGTAAATTTATAAGCATTTTACATGTTTTGTTTGATACTTGAATGATTTCCATTTTCATAGAAATATTACATCTTTACTTTTTTACAAGATTATAGTGTTGCCATAATAGTATGGAAGAATTATATTTTGTGGAAACCTAAAATGCTGGAACAAATGTATTTTGTCGTAGAATTGAACTTGAACCATTTTCTTAGAAAAGGATATGGATTTTATGGGTTTTTTAAATGCTACATTTTTTCCCAATAATGTCCATGCCTAACTTTCAGTAAAATTTTTCATTATATTCTAGTAACTTGAATAATTTTGCCAGTCATGATTAATCTGGTTTCTGTGTGTTTTGAATAGTATTCATGGGTTATATGGTATAATTTAATGCATATGGCTTTACCATAAATATATTTGACTGTTGTTTTTTTGTGATTTATATTGTACTGTCAGTATTCATGAGAATGCTTAGTGTTTGAAAATATGGCTAATTTCTGTTGTCTAGATTTAAATCCTGACCCTTGCTACTTAATAGCTATGGGACCATGGGCAAATCTTTAACCTATGTGAGATTCCATTTCCTCATCTGTAAAATGGAGTAATAATCATGGCTACCTCACAGGGTTGTTGAGAAAATTAAGTGAGTTACTACACAAAAAACAGAAGTTGGCCTGATTCATAGGAACAACTTACACAGTAGCTATTATTATCTGATAGTATGATGTTTCCTTTTTTGTTTTCCTTAACTATGTGCAATAAAATATCAGCTGGAGAGAAAACATTGTTTGGAAATTAGAAATGAAAGAAGTAGAATGAAAAAAATCTGTCACTACTACTACACTTACAAATGAAGATATACAACATATAACATTATATAACAAGTGTATATAATGTTACATAAAAGTAAAAAGCTTTTTATTTAAAGCGAATACCCTCGGCAGTTTAAAATGATGATTTACTATTATGAGATTTTTGTGGATACAGCTACTTGGCAACTGTTGGATATTTTTGTTATGGTGTCATATTATTGGCTTTTGTGTTTTTCTCTTCAATTTTGGTGATAAAAATGTCAGAGTATCATTTGCATCTGAACATTAATTTTATTGTTATGAAAAATATTGGACAGTGAAAAAAATCATATTTGCCATTCATTTCAAAAGTAGAGGAAAACTAAAGAATGATTCAAAATTTCTTGAGTCATCATGTTCTTATGTCTCCTGTATGAACTACTTGCTTCCTGAATTTTCTATTTTTATTCTTTTCACTTTTCTTTATTTATAAAGATTAGTTGTACAATTATAGAATTTCAATTTATCACACATTTAATGCTACTAGTGATAACTTTTATTACAAAATTTATTATGCTTGTAAAAATGATACTCATTAAATAAAATTTAAATATTAAGATAAAAGTACAATTGAGAAATGTCAAATAATTTATCAACAACTATTTCTAAAATTTGGTGAATCTCATTTTAGGAAACTTTCAGTTTATCAGCTGGGTCCAAATATATACATTTATATATTTTGTTTTGATCAGTTTTGAATGTGTAAAAATGCTTTTTATTCCTTACTTTTTGTGACTCTATTTTTAACTGCAAAGATTTTAGCTTTATTTTTAGCATTTATTTTAATACATATATATTCTTATAAGAAAGAGAAGTACTTAATTTCTTAATTAGTAGAAATTCTTAATTTCTACTAGAAGCATTAATAAAAGCTTTAATAATATATGATTGTAAATTCTTTCTTTCACATTTACTAACTTGATATGTACTTATAAGTGGGTAATAATTTTCCTTTAGAATAGCTATTTTAGGTAAATGGCTTCATTTAAGGTATCTTCTTGCAGGTTATTTAATAAAATATATTTTCTTATATTACTATTTGTAATACATACACATTATATTTAGATAGGAATATTCCTGAATGTTAGAAAAAGCTACATCATACTCCTGTCAGAAGTTTTACTAGTTACTCCAGCCCTGGAATTCTCACTAGTGAGATTTTGCCACCTATATCTTATCTAATGCATTACAAATGAGAATGATTAATAGGTGACAAATGACTACCTGGCTCATAAATATCTCACTAAGTTGAGTCACTTTCTTAAGAGGAAAAGTTTCGAGTGTCAGAAATGTTTAATTACTGCAGCTGTTGATACTAAGAGTATAACACAAATTTTGATTTAACCATAAGCAAAGGTGCCAAAAAGTTAATAGATTTGTTGTTGAGCATGTGATTTGAAGATGGTCGGTTGGTCACGCACACGCTTTCTGTCTCTCTCACGTTGATCAAGCTATCATCTCTCTAGCTGTCTCTCTGTATCTAACACCATACCAAAGACTTGTTATATATTAGAATATGATACAGGAGAAGAGAAATACCCATTGTAGATCTTTAAGAATGTATTATATAATTATGAAGGGAGGCAGATGCGTCTTTCTAAAACAAACCAACGTACCACTATGTCTTCCTCCCATAATTTGTTCCCTATGAGTTTTTCTTAACTGTTTTTCTGTACTTTTCCCTTTTCTCATTTGTTTCCCTCTCTGTTCCCACCCATTCGCCACCCCCCACCCCCCGCCCCCCACCACCACACACTTCTCCCCATCTCCTTTTCTTTTCTTCCCTCTGTTTTGGACATCTTAATCCTCCGTTTCAGAGTTTTCTCTGCCTGCCCTCTGTATTTCTTTCAATGCCTTTTGCCCCAGTGGCTCCTAAATTGCTTCAGGTGAGAACATTTGGCCACAAATACATTCACCTGAGCCTTGCCAATTTAGTGACACAAGTTTCCTTAGATGGACAAGTATGTTACCAGGAAGTAGGAGGCACTAATGCCGTAAGTCTTGTAATGAAAACTTGATCCTGTTGTACAGTATTATATTTCTGTCTAATCTTTTATTAGAAACCAATCCCTCTTGCATGACGGGAGGAAAATGGATTCAAAGGAAGAATATTTTCTTGTAGAGCTTAGGTGCAGTATGGTAATTACTATAATTACTATGGTAATACTAATTACTATCATAATTATGTAGTAGTCTCCTGTTTTGTGATTGTTAGATTTTCACATTTGGAACCCTTCATGACTAGGGTCTTGGTGAAGGCTGGATCTAGGTATTGTTTTAACCAAAACCATTTTAAACATTTTCTAGCTCATAAACTGCTACATAAATTTACAATAAGCAAGAACATTTTCAGGAGTTGATTGATGTCTGGAGATTAAATGGTTTGGTGAAAACAACACTGGAATTTGAATCAGAAAACCAGGGTTAAGGCTGCTTGGATTCTACCCCTTATCATGTGTGTATTGTTATCTTCCTTCTGTCTGGGAATTCTTCAGATACATAGAGCCCACAGTTTAGATAAAGAAAGAACCACACCCTGAGTGGTCTCACTGTGCATTCACGATGTTAATCTTAAATGGGGCCTAGAGCACTTCTGCTCCTCCTCGTTCTTTGCTCATGAGCATACTTCCTATTTCATAAGAAAATGGAAGCAATGGGAGGTCTTCCTCTTGATCCCATCACAACATCTGCCAGCCTGCTCTGCCTTCCCAACCTTCCTGCAGAATGGCTGGCTGTACTCTCAAGGCCAATTCCTCTGCTGATGTCTGGATGCCAGCTACTGTCATCTACTTAAAAGACATTTCTCCAGCCTTTCTTCCCTTTTATGCATCATAAATGGTTACCTCTCTACAAGATTTTTTTCTTTCAGCATACAACCTTGCTGTTATTTCTTCCATCTTGAAAAAAATTCAAAGTAACAACAACAAATTTTCTTTGATTAATCTTTCCTTTTAAGCTACACCAATTTCTCTTTTTCTTTTCACAGCTAGACTCAAAAATGTTCACACGCTGTGCCTCAGTTTCTCTCCTCTTTCTTAAATCCAACCGTGTTTCTATCCCCAGCATTCCAACAAACTACTCTTCTCAGGGTTACCGATGACCTTCATATTCTTAATGACGGATGCATATTTTTTTACTTGTTCAGTGTATCTCCACAATGTTTAGAGAGATTGTTTACAAAACAAGTTTAGGATTTGTTAAATTTGTAAATTACTTTTGGTAAACTTATTGCAAAATATATTATAGTGAACTAATCTTTAAAGTTTTCGAAATCGCGCATCTCTTTTTCATTAAATGATGTAGCAGCAACAGAGGGATTGACATTCTGCATAAAAAGAAAGAGAGGAATGACTATTAAAACAATAGGTCAGTTAAAATAATTGAGTCATGAACATAACTGAAAACTTTTTTTCTTACAGTTTTACAATTTGTCATAAAACAGAAGTTGTCAAAAACACTCTAAATCCTGTATGGCAAGCATTCAAGATCTCAGTCAGAGCATTATGTAATGGAGATTATGACAGGTAAAACAAATGACCACTTTTCTGAGGATTTCGAATATTCACTATACATCTAATGCCCTAAATCGGATATTTAAAAAATTAAGTTGGGCTCTTTACCTATGTAAATGTGTATATATAAGACCATGGATGCTTTATTCAAAAATTTTTAAATAACTTTTTTATAAATCCACAATGATTTGGGGAAGAGGGATAATTTGACTAATTAAAATTTGTCTAAACTGACTGATTTTCCAAAAAAAAAAATTGCAGAGTGATAAAAATATATGGAACGTTACTTTCAGTTTTAACTCATTATTCAAAAGTTATTTCAGAATTTTCATTACCTCAAGGCTTTCATGTGATACTGTCCTTCTACTACAGAATAAGTAAATATATGAGGAATAAAACTATGACTAGATATATTACCAACCCTGACATACTCTTGAAAATGTTATTTGGCATAACTACTGTGATGACTGCTGATTTGTAAAAGTTCCATTGATGTATAACAGGGAGATTTTAGCATTCTACAAGTAGCTGGTTAAGGCCGTCCTGAAAATCTTCCTACGATATAACAGATGACTTCTTAATATCAATTTTTTTCTTTTGCTTATGAAACATTATTGTAAGGTTATAATATAAAAACCTTTACCCACTCCCCCAAAAAATCAAATAAAAAGGAAAAGCCTGATCTCTTTGTTATTTTACTTATCTTGTTACTTATATAGAAGAAAATAGAAATTTAATTAACCAATATCATAGAAGAAACTATTGATTACCAATGTTATTATGTTTATTTTGAAATTTATCATGCCACTTGACTCATTTTATTTATTGAATAAGATCATAGCTTTATTTAACTTGACTCATTTTTTTTTTTCCCTAAGAAAGTGGTTCTCACAATGTTTTCTGATTAGCAGCATGAATATCACCTGGTAACCTTGTAGAAATTTAAATTCTCAGACCCCCAACCCAGACCTGCTGACCCAGAAACTCTGGGAAAGAAATCCAATAACCTGTGTTTTAACAAGCCCTCTATGTGCCTCTGACCAGTGCTGAGTTTGAGAAATAACCACTTCAAGACAGTGGTTTTCATGAGTGGAGAAGTGGGTTCATACCTCTCCATTGGGGAGTTAGATCAAACTCCACATGCTTTCCCATGTACTTTCCCTACTCCCTTTAATGAATAATAAAGATTCTAGAAGCCTGCTTTAAGATGTAAATTGAATTATATTAATAAAATGAACAAAATCAGCTTCAAATTAATTTGTAAAATCTACAAGCATACGTTATTTTATCTAAGAAAATGAACTTATTTTTAAATTCTCAATCATATATTATTTTGATCTTTATACTAAGTCATTTTATGTGTATGTTTTTCCCATGGACAGAACAATCAAAGTAGAAGTATATGACTGGGATCGAGATGGAAGGTAAGACATTTTCTTTTCTTTTATTTGTATTCTTGAAACTTACTATACTTTAACACATACATACATTGAAGTGACTACATTTTTAAATTGTAATTTCCAGAATGCATATTTTGTCTTGCTTTTCTAAATGTTATTGAGGCGTTTACATGAAATTTTAAGAATGTGTGTATTTTCTTCAACCTGGTGATCAAAATAGAGGTTTTCCTTATTTCTAGTAACATAGTGAAGATTTTCAATCCAGACCCGATGATTTCTCATTGTCTCCCTCATAGATATCTATTTTGTGAGTTGTAGAGCTGTGGTTCTTGAATTTCTGCATCTCACCATCTCTCTGAAGATTCTATAACCTTTGTATCCCATATAGTTTAAGAGAGTACACCTGAGCGTCACACCCCTCTCAACTTCCACCAAAAAAAAAAAAAAGGAAAAAAAGAAAAAAATACACACATCAGACAGACAAACAATAAAACAAAACTCTAGAATTATGTTTGGTGATTACCAAGCTAACTAGTGCTTCAGGACTCCACAATCACGATCTCCTTCTTCATATCACACTAGATGTTGAAGACTAAAAGAGGGGGAACACACTACTTTTTCTTTTTTCTTGAAGCATTTTTTTCCAGAGTTTTTACTAAGTTAAGTAGACTTGATATTGAGATTTTTTAAAATGGTGATAAGCCAGGGGACCCAGAAATGTTCAAATCCCACTTTATCCTAGCCAACTGCTTGTCCAGGTAGGTCTGGAAAGGACTAAATTACAGGTACCAAAGGAGAAAGAAAAATGGGAAAGCAAAGGGTATTTTTAATTTTTCATTTGGCTAATGCCCGAAACTCTAACCTATAATTCACTGATAAATGGAGCTGAAAAGTGAGGTTAAAGCTCAAGATCTAAGCAAGGCCTTTCTCTCTGCCTCGTATACAAGCCAGCAACCAAACCCAAAGGGATGAAAGTGCCTGAATACCCGAGCACTCCTGTGAATACAGGAACAAGTTCAAAAAGGCTTACCTGTGCTAAGGTAAGACTCTCTTCCCTTCTGCATGGGCAGGAAAATGCCCAATTGGAGAGCCACATGCAAGCGTGTATATGACATTTACCCATATGCTCAGTTACACAGATGGTCCAATAAGTGTCCTGAATTTGACCCTGTTAGTATTTTTTTCCTTTTCAAGAAGTGATGGGTATATAAGACTTATATACCAAATAACTGTATCAGACCCAGGGATATCAGTCTTCCAGTTGTATCCCAAACATGATCATAGTAAGGAGTCATAATACTGGATGGAAGTGTACTCTTAGAGATAATCTATTTCTGCCAGGTTATCAATTTGATTAATTAATTATTTGGTTCTACATGCATTTTGAAGAAATCTTATCAGAAAACTTGATGTTTTCCCCAGGAACTTATCCTCCATTGCTTCATTAAATTTGACTCGCTGAGAAAATGAGTTTTACTGCTTAGAATAATGGAAAAAAAATAATACCAATCTGAGTAAAGGAAGACTTTATGCCCTATCTTATTTTAAATTTTTATTGGAATGAGCAAAAGCGGTGGCCTTCCCCTAGTAATTTTAAAGAATTGGGGAAATGGTTTTAATTTGACCATTTAGAAATGAGGGGCATAAGTTCAGTTTTCATATGCGTCCATGAACATTCAATCCTAAATTTGCAGAAATTATAGTTATTGCATTATCTTCCTCTGAATGGTGAGTTGCACTCATAACTAATGCACTTTCTTTCTTTCAATTATAATTAACATTATAATTATAAATTCTGGCACTTAAGTGCAAGTCTTCAACCTGGACATTGGTGTTACTCTATGATACTTTGATAATTGATAATGTGATAATTATGAAGAATGCAAAGGTGATTTAAGAAACCATTTAATGTAATTTAAGTATTTTGTTACCTGAAATTTTATATTACCTGAAAAAGTGGATAAAGCTTTCCTAGGTAGCAGTCTTACGCAGTAAGAAGTGAGGTAGAGAGTAGTGAGAATTATAGATTCTGAAGGAATCCTAACATTGAAAGGGCTAGTGAAACCTATAAAAGAGCTGGATTAGATTAAGAGAATGGGAGCTAGAGAGTAAGAAGAAAGATTTAAGCCATTAGAGTGGGAAAATATTTTTCAACAAAAAATAATAATTTACTTTTGAGACATCAGATTTAGAAGCAAACAAAATATTTGGATATTGAGATTTTATAAGCTTATTTTGTCATTGGATTATCAACTATTTGGGGAGAAGATTGGCAGTGGTGGGTGATATTTTGAGTTATTTTAAAATTTTCACTTTAATATACCATGAGTAACAGCATGTCCAAAAGAAGTCTGAGGAGTTAAAGATTGTGTGAAAATAAAGGGGATGAAGTTGGGAGGTGAAAGATTATTGGGGAGAAATTTAAATATTCCTTGGAAATGAATTATATCATTAGTAGAATAATTAGGGGAATGGACTATAATTTTAGAAGTGGTCTAATACCTTTTAAATGTTTGGGTAAATTACTCTTTTGTTAATCCAAACTATAGATCTATGTCTTAACATAATTCTTTCAGTGTAAAATTCTGTATGATCCATGTGCACCAAGGAGCCTTTGTAAATGTTAGCAAAATGATCATTTTGTGGATAATATATAAAATAAAAAATTAAAACAATTAAATAATTCTTGATAACCCTTTCAATCCAGTAATATATATTATATGTGAAATTTGAAAGACAACTAATCTCCAATTAAAAATAATGCATAAAAGCTTTATAAAATCGAGATATTAATTTTATAATTCAATAATAATAGTTACTACTATATGGACTATTATACAAGTTGATATTCAGCCTGTGGTTATGTGTAGTATAATAACATGATTATTAAACTTTTTACATGTATTTTTGTTTATCTGCCATAATTTCTCAATGTAGATGTTTCTTAAATCAGAGTAACTATGGTATGACACTCACTATATTTCATGACACAATGTAATGATCAGAGATTGTTTACTATTCTTTATGTTTATCTTTCTGTCATCTTTAACGTTCGTCCTAAATCCTGTACACGTATCATTTTTTGCTCTATGTGTTGATCCAGAACTTTTGACTCTTCTTATTAGAAAAGATTATTGACTCAGTGAATTTTTTTTGGACAGTCTAGACTAGCATTGTCCAATGGAAATATAATGCAAGTCACATATATAATTCTAAATTTTCAAGTGTTAACATTAGACAGTAAAAATAAACCAATGAAATTAATATATTTTATTTAATCCTATGTATCCAGAATATTATAATGTTAATATAGAACCAATATAAAATTATTAAGAAGAAATTTTATATTTTTTATACTAAGTCTTTGAAATTTAGGATATATTTTATGCTTATAGCAAACCTAAATTCACTAGCTACATTTCAAGTACCCTGTAGCAACATGTAGCAACATGTGGCTACCATATTGGGCAGCACCACATAAACTTTAATGCAGTCCATATAATATGCATCATAAGTAACTTTGAATCAAATGGAATGTTTTATCTCCATTTAATAAAAATTTACAATTGTCCCCTTATAAAATGGGGGAAAACTAGTCAGATACTTATATTATTTTATGTATAAATTTAATCATAGAAAACCAATAAAGTAATCTCTTTCAATCTAGACAGGTGAGTCAAAGATTAAAGTGGAAAATGCTTCACAGTATTACTTGCTTACAATCACATGTTTTACTGGCTAGGGTGCTTCAGATAATTGTGGTAATAATAATACTCATAGACTGGCAACTTCAGGGAATGGTGTGTTCTTCCATCAATATTCAGATAGTATTTTTGACTCAATTCATCAACTTGAAATTAATTCTGTAAGAAACATCTCGTGAATCTATGAAGCATATAAAAATGTGATAATGCTGTTGACTAAGTAACCAGTTGACATTAAATTAGGGATCTTGAGCTGATCTAGAATAGGGGAAATATAGTTAACTGTCTTTTTTGTTTAAACATATTGACAAAGGTCCGAGAATACAGAAGCATTGCTTGACCTTGGTATAAATAATCAGTTTAAATGTACTTAATTTGCAACAAGTTAAACCACTGCTTTACTAAAAACATTTCCTTAATTCTCACCATTTAAGGGATGGGAAGGAAGAATACTTAAAACTCATTTTAACAATTGAAAAGCTAAAGTGCTGAGAAACTGACTTTTCTGGGTTAAAAAGCAATCAGTGGAGGTATCCTTGAAAAGCTTCAATTGCTTGAGGTTGCTTCAGCTGAATTTGTAGCTTAATTTAAAATTCATAGAGCATTAAGGGAATAGCTCTCCATTAATATCATATGGCTCTAATGTGGGACTGATTGTAAATGGGCCACCAAGTAGCTTTCTGTCTGCCAGTAAAATGCTTTGATGAGAAGACTGAGCTAGTGAACTGCCAATCATAAAGTGCCAGCTTGTGAATTCTGTTGAACAGGGAGAATCAAAGTTTCATTTTTGCCACTCTGCATTTTATCAAAGGTTGTCATTTCAGAGAATGATACTTATTATAATTAAGTGCAAACTTCATTTATCTGTGAAATGCCTTACAAATGCTATCATTTTGAAAGGGTGTTTGTTACCTTTGGATGTATTTGATAAATGCATTTGATGTTTTCATTCTGGGATTATGCATCATATGACCAAGTGATTCTTGGCCCAGTGCTTAAGAATTTACTTGTGAGTTGTCTAAGCCATTAGAACTCATTTAGGGAAAGCATTTGTAAACCTTTTACATTTTTCTCACTTATTTTAAATTCCCTCACTTTATTTAATCTTCCCCGTAACAATCACCCACAATTTGCTTGCAATTAACCCTGAATATCCTAAACTTGTATTCAGCTTCTGTCACTTTGAGACTTTTAAAAGTGTAGATAAATGGAATTTCATAATCTACGTATTATTCACTGACATATCTATTTTTTCCTCCACCTGCTAGAAAGGTAGGTAATGATTTTTCCCAAATGTAGCTTGTGAGGTTTTTTGTCCTCTTTCTCTTCTATTTATAATTTTTGCTCTCAAGAAAGACTGCTTTAATTATGTATGGATTAGATACCTGAAGTGGTAATCAATTTTTAACTTCTGTACATCTTCATTTATTTATTCTATTGGGGCATATCATTTCTACTTCCCTTAAGAACTTTTATCTGTGACCTTTGGGAGCTTGATTATTAGATGCCTTGAGGTAGCGTTGTTTGATTAAATATGCTTGGCATCTTATGACTGTCCTGTACCTAAATATTGATATCTTTTTCTAAGTTTGGAAAGTTCTCTGTTTTATTTCCTTGAATAAACTTTCTGCTCTAATCTCTCTCTCTACCTCTCTTTAAGGCCAATAACTTGTAGATTTGCTGTTTTGAGGCTATTTTCCAGATCTTGTAGGAGTGCTTGATTCTTATTTATTCTTTTTTCTTTTCTTCTCTTCTGACTGTGTATTTTCAAATAGACTGTCTTCAAGCTCACTAATTCTTTCTTCTGCTTGGTCAGTTCTGCTGTTGAAAGACTGATGCATTTCTCAGTTTGTCAAGTAAATTCTTAAGTTCTAAATTTCTGCTTGATTTTTTTTTTTATTATTTCAATCTCTTTGTTAAATTTCTCTGAGAGGCCTCTGAATTCCTTCTCAGTGTTGTCTTGAATTTCACTCTACTCCTTCAGAACAACTATTTTGGATTCCTTGTCTGAAAGGTCACCTATCTTCATCACTCCAGGATTGGTCACTGGTACCATATTTAGTTCGTTTGGTGAGGTCATATCTTCCTGGATGTTCTTGATGCTTGTATAGGTTTGTCTATGTCTGAGCATTGAAGAGTTAGGTATTTATTTTGATCTTCACAGTCTGGGCTTGTTTGAACCTCTCTTTCTTGAGAAGGTTTTCCAGATATTCAATGGGAATTGATTCTTATGGTCTAAGTCTTTGGTCCCTGCTGCTGTATCAGCACTGGGGCTGCCCCAAACCCAGTAATGCTGTGACTCTTGCAGACTCCTGGTGTTACTGCCTTGGTGGACTAGGGTAAGATATGGGAGAATTCCCTGGATTACCAGGCAACGTCTCTCACTCTCTTCCTTCACTGTCTGTCCTGGTCTGCAGGAGTTGGGGGAGGAGTGACATGGGCACTCCCTCCTGGCCACCAGTGCCAGATCACACATGAAGCCTCCCAGTCTCACCCAAAGCCAGTGGTGACTGTTGCTTGGATACCTCTGATGTGTATTGAAAGCCCAAGGGCTCTTTAGTCAGCAGGTGGTGAATCCTGCCAGGACTGCGTCCTTCCCTTCAGGGCAGCATGTTTCCTTCTGGCCCAGGGTGGGTCCAGAAATGCCATTTAGGAGTTAAGGCCTGAATTCAGGAGCTTCAGGAGTCTGCTTGATACTTTATTTTACTGTGACTCAGCTGGTACCCAAGTTGCAAACAAAACCTCTGAACTCTTCCCTTTCCTTTCCCCATGTGGAAGAATACTCTCCCTGTGCCCTGCTGCCTGTAGTTGGGGGAGGAGTGACACAGGTACTGTCTTGGCAGCAACTGCTGGTGTCTCACTGGGTGTCGTGCACCCCAAGTCCACTGGCTTGGAGCCAGCACAGCCACAGGAATTGCCCAAGGACGGCAGCCTCTGTGGTCTGACTGCCTTATGAATTCAGTCCAGGCCTCAGGCTGCTCTTTGTCAGCTGGTGGTGAGGCTCGCTGAAATTCAGGTTTTGGGATGAAGGATTTCCCGCTGGCCAGGCTGATCAAAATGCTCCCTCAGTGGGCGCTGGCAGAATTCTGCCCTGTGCTGTGTTCCCCTGTGCAAGGGTGGCCCTTAGTTTCAAAGCAAAGACCCACAGTCACTTCGCTCTCCCTTCCCCAACACACAGATTCTCTCTCCACTCTGTGCGCTGGTGCAGCACAGCTAGGGGGTTGGGGAGGAGGTGGTGTAAGCAATGCAAGATTGTCTTTTCTGCTTCTGAAGGTGCTTGTGTGGATAGTTGTTGAATTTGGTGTTCGGAGGGGATGGTTGCTAGAGGTTTCTATTTGACTGTCTTGCTCTGCCCCCCTCTCCTGGAATACAAAATAATTTCTAATTCTGCTATAATGTAATATTAGAATCCTATGGCTGGAAGAGGCCTTTAGAGTTAACTGTCTATTTTACAAAGAGGAGATAGAGCATATTTCATTATTTCCAATCTTGAATGGATTATCAGTTTACCACTGTTTCCTCTCTCAGGTTTTATTCCATTGTGAGATTACTATCAAAATAGATGAGAGCTGTACAATGGGAACAGTGTCCTGAAACCCGTTTTCTTTGCCAGGGTCAACTTTTTATTTCTTGGGTTAGGGGGTGGACTAGAGAGCCCAGGGGAAGGTCCTCAGAAGCTGGAGTAGTAGGAAGGCCCTGAGAGACTCTGAACAGTGACTAAATATCAATGGGTGGTAGATAAATACCATTGTATTTTGATATTCACCTTGGCTGTACTGATTTACACCCCTTGAATGTAAGTAAGCCTTTGGCATTACTATAATCCTAAACTTGAAGACTTGAAAAATCATAGTCATATTGACTCTTCCCTTGTTCTGTTCTACCATATTCAGTCAATTGCCAACTCCTGCCTGTGTTGGAAATAATAAAATGATGTCATAATTGTCACTAGAATGAATGATTTTCTTGAAGTTAATTCTGTAATTATTTTTAGTTTTCATGAGGTGAAAATATGGAATAAATAAGAATGTTTATGAAAAGCATGTAAATATTTGTTACTAGGCTAAATTTATTTTGCAATAGTATCAGAATACAACAAAATACCAAGAATGATGTTTACAAAATACACAGATACTGAAAAAGCAGACCAGTAAGGAGAGCAGTATAGCAGTAGAAAATATTTTTTACATGCAACCTAAGGAATGAAAATAGAAATCAGAACTAAAGATAGCCTGACTCATAGAAATGGCAAAAGGAGAACTTATAGAGAAAGGACTGTTGACAACAGGACAAAATATTCCAGCAAGTTCTGGAAAGAGGGCAAATGGGTGGAACTGAGGCTTAATACATGTCTTTCAGAAAAATTTGGGTTATAAGTTCAGCTTTCTAAAATAAATCATTTTTTTAAATCTCCAGTGCCACTATTGCTGAGTTAGGGTTAACTCTGTCTCAGTAAAAGAATTCAAGTTATCTGAAAATGTTAGTTTTTTTTTCCCCTGCCAAAATGTTAGTTTTTAATTTGACCTGCAGACATGACTGCAGATTAAAATTTCTAGCTTTCTAATCCAACATTCTACAGCAACTCAGGTTGAGAACTCAATTTATAATCCAATTCATACTTCTTTATTTTTTATTTCAAAGTATTAAAGTGATACAAATGTTTATGGTTACATGGATCAGTTTTGTAATGCTTGAGTCACAGCTGTAAGTGTACCCATCACTCAGACAGTGTTCATTGTACCCATTAGCTGGGTTTTTTCCCCTTTCCTCCTCCAACCGCCACTTGATTTCCACTGAGTTTTACATTCCTCTGTGCACATGTATGCTCATTGGTTACTTCCAGTTCAATAGTGAGTACATGTGGTGTTTGTTTTTCCATTCTTGGGTTACTTCACCTAGGATAATGGTCTCCAGTTCCATCCAAATTGTTGCAAAAGGTATTAATTCTCATTTTTTGTGGCTGAGTAGTATTCCATGGTATACATATACCACATTTTGTTAATCCACTCATGAATTGATGGGCACTTGGGTTGATTCCACACCTATCTCTATTTTCCATAAATAGTGGTCTAGATCCATACTAAAATTGAGCAGTAACAAAGATGAAACTTCTAATTGTACTTCATTCTCTCTAAAAATTAAGATAATACCTGCTTTTAGTGCTGATGATTTTGATTCAATTTCCTGTTAGCATCTCCATGGGGTCTTTGTTTTTGTCCTTAC
>CM052440.1:59992544-60084774 GCA_028533085.1 Varecia variegata
CTTCCTTCCTTCCTTCCTTCCTTCCTTTTTTAGACAGAGCCTTTTTTGCCCAGGCTAGGGAATGCAGTGGCATCATCATAGCTCACTGCAACTTCAAACTCATGGGCTCATGTGATCCTCCCACCTCAGCCTCCTGAGTACTGGGACCACAGGCGTGCACTGCCACACCCGGCTAATTTTTAAAAATGTTTTGTAGAGATGGGGTCTCTTTAGTGCCCAGGCTCGTCTCAAACTGCTGGCCTCAAATGAGCCTTCCACCTCAGCCTTCCAAAGTGCTAGGATTACTGTGCCCGGCCAAGGATAATTTCTTTTGTAAAGATGCTTACAGCCAAAGAACAGTCTCCTTATGAAAAAAAGCAGAATTCTCAATACCACATCGAGAAACTGACCTTTGTGTCAAAAAGATATTCATTTAACTCTGAAGCACTTTAACATTGTTTGTTTTTGTCATTTTTGTTATCATCTTATAGTGTCCTTTGACTATCTTACAGTTCGTAACTTTGTAAAAAATTAGTCTTAAAAAATATAGCTTATTTATACTATAACATGCATGAGAAATGTATTAAGTTTTCCAAAGGAAAAAACCCAATGCCTGACCTATTTTCCCCATTCCTAGAAATCTTTTTTGACCAACAAGTTACTGGATAAAGTATTTCATTGATTAACCTATTTGTGACTTTAGGTAATCTTACCATCTGCATCTGAAAAGATTTTTGACACGCATATTCAAAAGGGTTTTTCCTTTGCTTATATTGAAGAATATTTTGTGTAGCTCTATAATGACCTTAAGTGACATCTCCATCCTATGAAATAGAAAACCTTGACCTTTTTCTGTAATCAAGAGCAAAATATATTGAAATTATCTTCCTGATTGCCAGAAATATTTATTGTGGGCCATTTACAGCAATGGTTTTGACTGGAGGTGTGCACGAGAATTACCTGGAGAGCCTTTCTCAAAATACCACCTCTCTAGATACTACTTCAGTATGCTCAGGATATGGTTGTAAGTGTTTGAAAAATCTTCCCAGGTCAGCCTGACTCAGATTCGGTTAAGAACCATTGTTAGAAGCTCACTCTGGAATAGGATAATAAAAAACCTCACTTGGTGAAACTTCTATTTCTTAGCAAATGTTTTCTGAACGTCTGTTAAGTGCAAGTCACTATACTAGTTACTGAAGGGGAATTAAAAAATGTTTGACACCCAGCCCATGGATTAAAGAAGGGTATGCTTCTGCAGAGTGTGCGATAGAATCCCAGGAACAAGATACTAGGTGAGCATGGATGTTGCATGAGAGAGTTATAATGTGATGTTGCATTTCAGAAAAGGGTAAGTTCACATCTGGGTGAAGTATCCCAGATGTGTTCGTGATAAATTATGATATGTGATTGATCTGAAAGGAGGGTAGGAATTTAAAAAGAAGGGATATTATGAACCAGTGGGTGAAGGGTTCTGTTTGGCCACATGGTTCTGAGTAGGTTATAATGTATTAGAGGGAATTAGTGAGAAATACAGACATAAAAAGTAGGTCAAGATCGTGTGGCGGATGGCCTCTAATAACAGACTGGGTATTATATATTGAATCTGATCTTTGGAATTTTTGAGAAATTTTGACCCTGAACTAGAGCATTTCAGCATGATCAAAAGTATGGAAAAATGTCTGTAGAATGAATTGGAATCAGAGAGAAACAGAAGCACAATGACTAGTTGGAAGTTTATGGAGGTCATTAGGATAGTAATGAAAACCTATATTAGGTTGGTAGTGAAAGCACTAAAAATAATAATAAAACCACTGCTATGAATGAGAACTAAATTACACTTTGAATATGCATAGAACTTTCTAGTTTACAAAGTACTTTTTTCACACACTTTTTATTTGATCCTTGCAAACATCCTGATGGGCATTCATAACTTACTGTCTTTCCAGTTTTGTTGATAAGTGAATTGAGGTTAAGTTTCCTGCCTAAGCTTACCTAGCTGATGGCCCCACGATATGGAGTCTTCAGATTTCACATTTCTCCACATCAAATGAAGCTGGATACCAGGGCTGGTGTTAAAAGAGACGGAATCTATGGGTTTGTAATAACAGCTGAATTGTTTTAGCTGAAGACTGAAGTAAAACACAATTCTAGGATTCTAAATGTAGTTGACAAAGAAAAATGTACATGTTGATGGAAATAGGGGGATAAGGAGTTGCTAGCTTGTCAGTGGATATGATGGACTTGGGTTTTGGATTGGTGAATTTAAAATTCTAATATTAGCTTTTGTTTAGTTTTGATGAGGAAACTCCCAAATGTAAATAAACCTAATGGATATTTGAAATCCAGACAATGCTGGAATTTGTGATGACCTCATGTGAGAGGAACAAAAACATTTCTAATTATGCCAGCATGATTCTATTGTGCCTTCTTATGTAAGAATCAGCTCACACTTCCTAACAGACAAAAGGCCTGCCTGTATTTTCTCTGTTCTCTTTATGTTTCCCAAGATTGCCTTGCCAGTCACTATACATCATTTTCTCTTTCACACTCCCAATTTCTCTTTTTAAAATTATATAGCACAGTGAGAATGTGTGTATCAGGCTATATGAGACTAGGGAACTGAAGAGAAGCTGGAGTATAAATTAAGGGTATAAACTGGGGAATCTTCTGCTTACGAGATCTGTTTGAAACAATAGAAGTGTATGGGGTTGCTCAATGAGAATTTGTGAGAAACTTCTGTACAGCTGACCATAAAGGTACTACCAGTTAAATGAAACTTCTGGATGTGAGTGGTGAAGAGTTCTGATGATGGTGATACTTGTCCTTTATACAATAGGATGATTATTGGTATGCAGTGATTACCCACGACTGTCTCTGTGATTCTAAAACACCATGACAATTTGAGATTTTGTGTTATCAACATGTTATGTAGCTCTGTAATGTTTGCTAATCACCTATCAGTGTTCCAAATACACATAAAACAGGCATAGCACAAATTGTCTTGGACAAAACAAAGTTCATTAAAATTTATTAAGTGAAAAGCTCAATGCAGACATGAATTTTCCAAATACCTTTGCTTTCTAATAATTTTAATATTGTATTGGAGAGAGAGAGAGAGAGAGACTATGAATGGCACTTACACTATTGTGGTATGGTCTTTTTGTTATATAGATTGATCTTACAAAATAGCTTATTAATCCAATTTTATGGCCATTCATTATAATAGTATTAAGTTTAATTTGATATTCTAAGCAATTTTACATTTTTCTTCTCAATTCTCAAAAAAAATCTCAATAGAGAATATTATTGTTCTTTTCCTTTTAGAGATAAGAAAATTAAGGCTCAGAATGTAGAATTGACTTATCCATTTTACATGGTTTAAAGTTATTGGCTTTCAAACCAAACTACTACTTATTCTACTATGTCATAATTGTCCTAAGCACCACATTTATCTCTCATCACACTTTGCCTTTTAATGAAGAAAAATGGAACCATGACATTCAGAAGTCCAGAGTCTTTTCTTTGAAATATGCGTTCTTAACCTTTAGCATTTGATGCTGACTGCAGTAGATACAACCTGAGAGAATTAAAACAAAACAAAAACATGTTTTAGCCCTTTGTTCATGTTGTGGTCAAATCATGCTTGGAAAGGAAAATTTTATAATTTTTCATCTGGAGACAAACTAAGACATATAGAATATTGTCACTACCAATGAAAGTTCATCTCTGATACATATTCAAATATATTTCAGTGCTGGCTTTATTTATTTATTTTTTTAATTTTTTGACTATATGACTGACACAGTCCTCTCTAGTATGAGTAAGAACTGAATTCCCTAAATAATATTTTATGTCCTGAAGTTTGATTTGCTGCTCTCCTCCATCAAGAATTTCTACTCTGTTTTTGAAATTTCAACTCTGGAGTTCAACTATGATGTTCTTAGTTCCAGCCTGCTTGTGTACATAGTTTTGGATACTCATAATTTTTAATTTATGTCAACATATGAAAGTTAAGAGGGAAAATAAAGCCTTCAAATAGTTTTATTTGAAATATACAAGTAATTGTATATTTGAGTGATCTGAGTAATTGCTTCAATTATCCACATCATTACAAATGGAAGCCATAACTTTTGGGGGACATAAGATATTTCAAAATATTTTGAATAATTTCTGCATTATAATTGAAACCTGATAATAGTCTACATTAAGATTTATCCTACCAAAAATTAGAGCATTTTAATATAAAGCTAACACCCCATAAAATCTACATCTTTGGCATTTCACTGAATTAGACATCATCAAAGAATATCTGATTGAATAAGCCATTCTCTTCCCTTTTTCTTATTTATTCCATGTATATATTTAAATAGATTGAATATAATATTTGGCATTAAAGTTCTGGTGGAGGAACTATTCAGTAACTGCTTTCTGACTAGTAAATTAGGTCTTAGTGGAACTTGAACGTTTTTTAGTATCATAATTATTCTGTGATTAATATTTATGATATAGTGTTCCTTAAGGTTATCAAAATAATGTATGGTTTTGGATTTTCAGGTAAATTATGTATTTAGTTAAATATAAATGGCATATAGTAGTTACCATTTTATATGCTGTGCTACATAGTACTGCAGAATTATTCAGACAACTTTTTCCTTCAGAAACCAAATATTTTAAATTTCTATATTGATGCATACTTGAAATAAATATTATAAACATGAAGAAATGAGTATTCATAGGTTGTGCTACCTTTGTTGCTGGTTTTGCTATTATTATGCTATGATTATAACTCCAGGATAGAGATATAAACTTATTAAGTTATAGTTTTGGGGTCACATTTGTGTTTATATAGACAGAACAAAATAAATATAACAAACAAGGGAAGAAACTTCTGATGTGCCATTTTTCCTATGGTTTATGGTTTTGAAAGTGAATTCACAAATGAAATTTTTATTTAGATCTATAGAAAAATGTCTTTATAGTTAAGTCTTCACACATCACAATGCCTTTTTAAAGTCATTATTATCTAAACATTTGCTTACTGTTATTTTTCCTAAAGGTATAGAATAAGATATTACATATGTAAAAAGAGTCTACCATATCTACTTTAGAGCACAGCTAACTCTGAATATATTAAGGCATAGTCTAAATGAATCAAGCCATTGGAATGCATATATTATAAATTTTAAGTTTAATCTCTAAAATTAATTTTAAGACATATTAAAATTAGGCTTTATTTATGAAAATACTTTTCCTCAAAGGACCCAAAGCAAATTTTTGATATTCCCTAATTAATCATCTTAACTTTTTAAAAAGTGAATAGGAAAATATATTTTATGGTTTTGAGTGGTTAAAAAATTTACTAGAAAACCTAATGACAGTAGAATCTAAAGGTAGAACCAATATCTGGACATTATTTTTATTGGGTTGCATGGATATTTCTTTCATTTTCACTAGAAAATTCAAAGATTTTTATGTGTCTTAAAGACATGTTTCCTACTATGCATATTATTTAACAGGAAGAGTTTCCACATATAGATATTATACCATCTAAGCAATCTCAACACTAGCTCACTCAGCATTTTTAATTCTTAGATTTAATGTTTCTGGGAAACTCAGTAATTCTGAAATTTTGCTTCATAGTTTCCTGGAGCTTCATTTAGTTAAAATATATCTACATAATTTATTAAAACTTCCAACAAAAATTCTTTTATGAGATGAGCTATACTATTTTCACATTTTAATACTTTGAGAATATTTATATTATTAAAACTATTTTCATAAAATTAACACTTCAAAAACCACATAAGGAATTATTTAAGCCTCTCAAAACATCTAAGAACTTTGTGTCCCCATAAACAGTTTAAGAAAGTAATTTTGATACATGAAAAGGAAATGATACAGGAATTCAAAGGAAAGTTAATAAATACTAACCGGTGATAAGTAGTTATTACTTTTATGTTAATATAAAAATATGTACACAATCCCTTTACTGGCTGAAAATTCTTTCAAATCTGAAAGGTCTGAGCTGCCAAATGAGATTTATGTCAAGGATTACTCTAAATTTGCTCTAAATTTGAAATTTCATTAAAGTGGGATGGTTATTTAAAAATTTATAACATACATTTTTGACTAATGATGCCTTGTTTACACAGTACAATATAAAATTAAAATTTGTGAATTGTTCGGTTCAATTTGGTGGGAGCTGGGATAAATGTTTTTGAGACTTGAATTATCTAAATTATCTCTTACATATTGATTTAAAACAATAACAGCAACAATTCACATAACTTTGTACTGGGTAGACATACCTTTTTTTTTGGCTTGCAAGTCTACTAAATCTAAAACTTTGACACTGATCAAAGGATGCTCTCCAAAATGCATTTTTCCCCCTAGGTTTGAAAGAATTTCAATAGCAAATTTACTTTAATCTCCTCCTCTTTGTGACTTACCCTTTGCAGTTGATCCCTGTTGTCCTTTTTGGAGTCCCTCAGTCTGTCAGGAAGATAATGGACAGTATGGAGACCGGTGGCCAGAGAGAGCATGGAAACTGGTAGCCGGCTCCACAAGCAAGGATGGCGAGGGAGCTAGAACACTTATGATGTCTGTTGGCAACTCTGGCACGGCAGTGGGAAGTGTTGTCCCGACATACAGAGTGGAGAGGATACACCAGAGGCAAAGAAGGGACTGTTCGCCATTGAAAAGACCCTACCCTTGGGTAGCAGTGGACTATAGCGTGCAACTTGCCAACTTTTGCTATTTCAGGCTGGGGGTTTTGTATGTGTGTGTGTTTGTGTGTGTGTGTGTGTGTGTGTGTGTGTTTGAGAGAGAGAGAGAGAGAGAGAGAGAGAGAGAATGTATATGTTTACTCCTGCCAGGTTTTTTTTTTTTTTTCTTTCTTGTGCTTTCTTATCAAAACATGAACCTTGGTTCAAGAATTTATGAATTCCCTGTGTTCCGGGCTTAATCACTGTGAAAAAGCAAGACAAATTGAGATGATATTATTATCTCTTTATGCCATACAATGGTAGCAAAAATGGCTGACAGAGGAAAAATAAAGTTAGCAATATAATATCAAATCCAAATAGATTGAACTTTACCTAACGAATTCAGGCAAATTTGAGTGTAAAACGTAAAAAATAAATAAGCACTAATCTGTGTGTAGCACTAGCCCAGAATCATTCCAGTATGTAAATGAGCACGCTACAAAAGCATATGATACAAAGCTAAAGTAAAATTTTTTAAGCTATGAATTTAATTTCTCTTCTTATGATTGAAATATATATATTTATTTATTCTTGAATAAAGGTATCTGTTATTAATATGTGGGAAACGATCACCTTAAATTACATATATTTAGCCATAGAACGATGGCATAGAAAGAAAAAGGTACAAGAATAGAATTTAGTAGTCCTTTGGTCGTCATTGAATTTGTTATTTTATACTAATGCTATTTTATACTAATACTAATATTTTATACTAAAATACTAATGTTATTTTATACTAATGTTATTTTGTTTTGCCTATTCTAATAGTAATTATAATTATGAATTCTTATTAGTCTGAAAAAATTCAACTCATTGGCTTATAGTTTAAACTTTTAAAACAGAATGCTGAATCACAGACTTTCATTTCTAGAGATTAATGTTCAAGCTAAAAACTAGAATTCAATCACATAAAGAGAAAAAGTATGTGACATGAATAACATAAATATTTAAAAATTCATGAAATTGGAAAAGGTTCTAACTTTATATATTATCCTGGTAAAGTTTCTAATTTATATAATCCTAGATAAGTATCCAGATATAGCTGGTTAAAGAAACCACATTATACCTTTTATTGGATTAAGTTACATTTGTGACACTATTGCTAGGTAAAAGGTATTTTATATTAAGACTTTTTTATCTTAAATATGATATGTTTTTTATTTGATTAGGCAAATTTTAATTTGAATGGAGAGCTTTTACTTGACAGTATTCTGGTGCAATAAGTTTATTGGAAGTGATCAAAAAAGAAATAAAGCTAATTTTATATTTATAAAGTTAGGCTTTATGTGGAGTTTAAATTATGTCTAATAGATACACAGGCAACTTAAATAATCTAACATTATAAGTACACATTAAAATGTCTGTATATTGTCTTTTTAAAAAAATTTGGAATATTTAAGTAGTCATACAATTTTGAATTTCATTTAAATGTGATGATTCATCATGTATAATATCTCCTTAACTATGGCATATATCATTGCTATACCAATGTAAATCACATTAAAAACATTATCTTCATCTTAGAAAATGTGATTTATCCAAGGCTTTGTATGAATATCATAAATAAGTGAAAATCAAATTAATAAACAACAAATTATTCAATAAGCATAATAGGTGAAATATAAACATACTAAAATTTATTATGTAGCTATTACATTTTATTATATATAATGATACATATATCTCTTAACCCAAAAGAACAATAGGACTTATTATATATATATATATGAAAAGATATTTATAGCTTTTGAAATTTCTATCTGTATTAGAAATGGATTAAGGACCAGGAGTGGATAAGTCTGATAAAATTAGCCCATTTCTCCTGCTGACCTCTTAAAATATGAGAGTGATTATATCTATTTCCCTCTTGGAGGCCAGAAGTACTATTGTAAATAAACTACATGGGATCAAAGAAAATGTAAACCTCTGGAAATTCTCTCAAATGTCAACAAAGGTGGAGATAAATTATCACTTCTACATTGAGTACAGTCATATATTTCTTATATATAATTTCCACTAGTAAAACATAAACCAAGACTTTATGAAGAAAAAATTTACTTTTGTCAGAATGTGCTTATAATCTGTGTTCTGAATCATGCTAGTCCTGCATATTCAGACACAGACCAGCAAAACATAGGAACACTGAAAGGTAATATTTCTGAACTTTTTAAGAAACTAGATTCTCCATCAGGATTTGAGGACGTTATACGAAAAAAAAAAAAGACTTGATTTTATTGACATTTTAGCTACCTTCTTTAAGAATCAGTGAAATTTGATGTTATCTTGTAAAAAAAAATCATTCTTAGATATTGCAAAATGTGTCAAAGTCAAATGCTTATGACCAGAAGAAAAGCAAAGAAAACTAGCAAAATCAGGGAAAGCTGATACATCGTTTTCTGGACCCATGAAAATGACTTTTTGTGGTGATGATGGGAAGCTACAAGTCCCACGGTGTGTTTTACTTGTAATCATGGAATTAGTGGCATAGTTCCAGTCACCTCTGGAAAAACCCACTGCTCTCCTCCCACTAATACAGGTTTAAGCAGTAAAAATGTCTGCAACCTATGTATTTAATTAGGGTCACCATAACTACACTTCAATTAAAAGGGTCTGTCTTTTCAAACTCTTCCATTTTCAAACTCTTGCTTTTCAGAAATCTTGCCATGCTTGCTAAGACTGGAACAGATTTGGCAAGACAGGGAAACATGAGAAATCACGACATTAAAGTACAAATGGAAGGCAATAAAAAATGAGGCCATTCTTCCCATAAGGAAGATCATGCCAATGTTTGTTTTAAAATCTTTTCAGCATCCAAATTAGAGGAAATTGTGTTTCATGCAAAATTTGTTTACAAATCATCATTTGAGCTATCCTTTAATACAGACCTGAAACATATCACACTCTGGTGTATTCCAGAGGAGAGTGAATTATACATTCTTATACCAGAAGGAACAAGTCACATGTGTGTGTAACTCCAAAATGTCACAATACCGCGTACATCAATTCATAAGCCTGTTACATCTTCACAAGCTATTTTGATTAAAGCTTCTTTATTGACTATATGTATAAGTGTCTGTAATCATATTCTTAATATTAATAATTAGATTATATCCTAATATCTTTTTAAAGACATTAAACATCTTTTGCAGAAAGAATCAAATGAATTTTCTGGGCTTATTTTTGAAATAGAAAGTAGGCATTACCTCTAATTTTTAGGTGAAAACATAAGGACCCTGAGGTTGACTGACAAACTCGAGACCACATGATGGTGGAGAAAGGGATGAGATGGATTCAGTATATATTTGCCATTTGTCCATATCATGTTCAAAACTGGTTAAATGACAGGAAAATAAGCATCATCTATTGTGCCCAAGGCAGGGTAGCCTTCGGGAAAATCATGAGAAGTGCCAACAAAAGGCAATATTCTGTTTCTCTTTTTTCTATGCCTTTGTTGTGATTATGTGGGTGCATTTCTATGGGGAGATAACAGTTGTCTGCATGACTCTCAGAGTTGTTTTAAGGAGATAGGGTTACTATGATTGGCACCGCTGCCATTCTTTTGGGCTGAATATAATTGATGTAAGGCAAAGTTGTTAATACTACTGGCAAGGTAAGATCACAGCATGATTGTGGTATTAACCTAAGTACGTTTGCAGCATTCAGCCATGCCCATTTGTACCAGGTACTGAGGTAGATGCTGGCAATACTGAGATGAATTTACCGTCTTCCTTGCCTTAAAGTATGATATGGGTGAAGAGAGGAAATATATAAATAGACAGGTTTAATACAATGTAGGAACTGTGATGATAGAGAGCTACTGTTTGATTTTTTTCTTGACAGCAAACAAGAAGGTCATGAAGCAGGAAAGGCTTCTTGGAGGAGGTAGTAGCCAAGCTGTAAAGAAATAGATGAGCGATACAGGGAAGGAATATGGCAAAAGTAGGGGAGGATGACAAGTTTGTATATAGGGACTGTCCTACATGTTTCAGGTATAAATGTGACTATGTGTGACAACATTTTTTCCACTATTAATGGAGCATAGAAATGATTGTAATATACAGATTTTATTCAAAATTTAATCACTTTACTCAAAGCTTTTTAGAGCCAAATTACTAACTTTACTAGTAATCAATTTGCTCTAAATATCTCTTTAATTTATTCCCTCAGACTTTAAATAACACATATACATTATAAAAAGTATGGAGAAAAATACAGATGTAAACAGACACAAAGAAGATAAATGGGACTGTAGTAAACTGCATTTTGTAGATGCAGTCAGAGAGCTTGGAATGTAGAACATAGACTAATTATTTTACTTGCAATTAAATTAACAGGAAATAGCAAAACTCTCAATAGTACTATTGAATCACAAGGAAATCGTTGGTTGTGATTTATTATCGAAGAATTTTCCATGATATTTCTCTATATAGTGAGAATCATTTTCACTATTACAGTATTGAACATCATGAACCGATAAAATATTAAAGCAAATTAAATTTTCTTTTAATCTTAGAATCTAGAATAGTTGATGATAGAGAAAAAGATAATTATAAGAATAAATCAGTGAAAGCTTCCTTTAATATTCACTTTAAAGTACTTATCTATGATTTAGTATACAGTATTTGAAGTTGGACAGGTTACAAAGGTTGGAAATTATAAAAATATCCATATACTCAAAGAAATCTTTAACAAAATTGACCTGAGAACCTGTTTACTTTCTACCCAGATTCTTCAGATTTATTCTTGAGACAAAGCATTTTCTTTCTAGGGTTGGCTATTTTATTGTTATCTCTACTGCCTTATGTTTATGACCTTTGGCGAATCCTCGTTTCTGGATCATCTGTTTCTCTGGATGCTGAATGAATACAATCTTGTAGTTTTCTTTGTCTCACAGAAATGTTGCCTTGAAGGCCAAAATGCAATTTGTGACTCAGTACCCTCTCTCCTCTACAGCACATGGATAGCATTCCATTTATATGACATGCAAATTCAGTGTTTTATTCAAAGTAATCATTTGAACAAGATTTAGAATGGGGGGGGCAAGTGTTTTATTCATCGTTTCATTTATTTATGCCCTATCTTATTCTGAAAGGGATCTAAGGCAGCTTGTAGGGATGCATGTAAGACAATAAATCAAACGGTGTGAGGAAATTGAAGCATAGGAATATAAGGGTGAGAAATCTGCCAAGGATAGCACACATGAAGACATATCTTTCCAGAGATGGGCCACACACATTTGGTTGTAAGATGTCTAACAACTAATGCAGAGGAGAAAGCTCTCTCCTTTTCATGATAAACAGAGTTGTTTCAGAACAGAAAGTCCAAGTCAGCAGCACGAAAACACATATTCCTAGTATTGAGACCAAAGAGAATATTCTAGACCTGTTCTTAATTACTCAATTCTGTAGAGAGTAACAAATTTAACAAGAACAAAGCAGAACCAAATATCAAAGAGCTGCTACTTAGAAAGTTACCCCATGACTTCAAGATGGGCACGTCAATGTGTAGTTTGGTAAACCCAACCATTTCAGCTGGGTCCAGATTTGCCACTCCTCAGACTGGCTTTTTCCGAATGGATGTAGAACATGTCCTTGAGATTTGACTGAGCAATTGAATTTACTTGAGACCGATAAATATCATTTCTCTTTACCAAGTTTTTGATAAGCGTTATGTGGTAGGAATTTAGTATTAACAATTAAGAGCTGAACATTAGATTTAGACAATTAACCAAGCAGAGATAAGATGAGCACAATCAGAAAACTACCATCAGAGCTCAAATGATCCCGGCATTTTTTAAGGCCACTCTGTTAGGTTCACACCACTGCTGTAGTGAGCTCTGGTTATAAAAACCTTGTCCACACCTTTCAACATCAAAGTGGTGTGTTTGAAGTACTCTCATAGAACCTTTTATCTCAGTGATTATTACTTAAGATGTGTGAAACTTGAATAGCAATGGAGGAGGGTGGATTCCAAACAGAATAGTGAGAGATATCATGGGTATGGACTTCCACTTCTGAAGGTCAAAGAGAATTATTTCATTTGTTCTGATTAAACCAATGTTACCAGATTTCATAAGAAACGTACTAACACTAAAGTACTGCTTTGTAACTTTCCCTGTGTAACTTGAAAGAGTGAGATCTAGAGCTTTGGGTTCATAAATATGAATATATCACAATCGACAATCTTCTTTGATTTTCCATACTCATGGGTGTAAATCTGCTTCTGAAAGTTAAATCTGTAAGTGGTCAAGGTGATACTGGTATAAAGAGTAATATCCCATATAAAATATGGTGATGTATGTATAAGATTTTTTAGTGAGGGAGAACTGGGAGACTGAATATCTAAATGAAATATACATCAAATAAGTTTTTAAACACATTCTTTATTGCAAAAACTCTACTAAAGTTAAAGGAAGCTAGCATTTTTTTCCTCTTCCAAATCTCATCTTTAGAAATCAGTATTTTGGCTAATTAAGTGCAATTTGTTTGTTGCTTATTATTGGTCATCAGGTCCATGGAAGGTTCATGGATTTTAAGTGATTCACAGCTAAACATTAAACTAGATGGGGGTTTGGAGAAATACCATTTTTATGGCAACGAACATCTTGCATTTGCAAAATGAATGGACCAAGCTTGAATTCTGTGATACAAATAGCTACTCTGACATCCTTTATGTTTATTATGCTACTTTAGCTCCTACAATCTGTATCTTCTTCCTCTGACAACATTACATTTCACCATTGCACTAAATACTAGCTTTTGTGCACTTACTTCTTAGCAGTGTGTGTTCAACTTAGTGTTTGCCATTAAATAACTCAGAGGAGTAAAATATAAGTCTGCTCTAAACTGCTGAATGTTTAACATGTTTTTTGTAGTTGTATAGGTCAACCTCAGTAATCATATTGATTAGTGAGAACTGATGCATAGTGATTGACTCAATCACTACCGTTTCTCACCTACACTGAGAAGGCACCTGAGAAGGCAGTGATGATTGCTTTAGAGTGATGAAATTAAGAATTACCATGTTGGTATTAGCAAAGTACTTAATAACTATTATTAAAAAAAAAGGCTTGGTGACTATTTTCCTTGTTAACATGTCATACCCCTTTAAAAATAGCATCTAATTATACTTTGGCTGTAGGAAAGTTTGAAGATTTCTGTATATTATATCTGTGATTATAGATATGGATAATAATAAATTTCAAGTGTCTCCCATTTTCATCCTAATACATAATTAATCATTTGGATAACATAGACAATGTAATGTTTTTGAGACATGAATTATTAAAACCATGCTTGTTTGAAATGTTAATATTGATGAGATAAATTAAATATTTGAATATTAATAATATGTAATTGTCGAGTATACATGATTTTGGATTAAAGAACAATACAATTAGGTATTAGTCCTTTAAAATATAAGTATGTTCATAATAAGATAAAGCATTTCTTTCATAATGATTAAGCTATACCTTTCTAAAAAGCTTTAAAATATAATCGACAAATGTACGTAAGCTAATACTATATATTTTTTCCTCTTAATTTTAGTCATGATTTTATTGGAGAATTTACAACAAGCTATAGGGAGCTGTCTAGAGGACAATCACAATTCAATGTATATGAGGTAAGTGGCATTTTATTTTACCATTATTTTCCTCTGGAATAAGTAAATTTATGCTTTAAAAATATGGATTTTGCAAAGGATAATTGCTAAAGATTAACTGAGTATCAATATGTGTAAGAACATTTAAAGTTATTGAGTAGACTTGTTTCTTAGATTAAATGATATTATTTTTCTTCAAGTCATATGCTCTTTTAAATCTGTTTTGAGAGATTTTTAAATTCTTGCTTATAAGACAATTTCTTATTCTTTAAAAAATTCAATATGGACACAAATTCATTGTTTCTTAAGCTTCAGCTTTTATGTTTTGCTTTCCTACCAACCTCCTCCCTGATCTCTCTTAATAAAAATAGGAAAATAGCCATTTTAGTTGTGTCAATGTAGTGTTAGGAAATGAGCTGTGGTCTGCATAGCATATCTGAGCAGCTTCACTGTTATTTAGGAGGGGACAAGGGAATGACAAGGTTATATGCAGTCATTAAAGAAATTGAAGTTATTAAAGCAAATGCATTGGACTTATTTCTAGCTTAAACCCCTTGCTACTTAAACAATAGATATGTGTTGAGCATATGGTATGTTTAACATTGTTAATCCTTGAGCTAAGTTATCCGTACATTCCCTATAATTTTAAAAGTTAATATATGTGGACAGCAAAGGAGAATATCTCAGTATTTAATTAATAATGGTAACTCTTCTCTGCCAGGTTGACACTAAAATTAACCTCTTTTAAGTTGAGAGTGGAAAAATCTCCTTGTACAACCTTTTTACTGGGCAAAAGTAGTTATATTTTGTTCATTAACTTTAGAAAAAGTTTATATTAAGTGGTTTCTATATTCTATGTTTTATGTTAGGCCCTGGGAATACTAAGATGAATAAAAATTTCAGTGTCTAGCAGGAAAGATGAACATAAAATATGTTTAGTGTACATTGATATGTACTCTATAGAGTAGTATACTTAGTAGACTATGAAATTATTACAAAGAGGCCAAACTTAGCCCCAAAATGTTGCTCAGTCAAATCCAAAGATGGAGTAATGGATCAATCTCTTCTATCTGAGTCTTTCAAGGGAAGAATATTAAGGATCTAAACAAGCAATGAAAGTAATGCAAATACAGGTTATAATTTGTAAATGCCTGTTTTAATTGCCTAGCCTCAAGGCTGAGAAGTAACAACACATGCATACTAGTTCTCCTTGTACTTAGGGGTCATCTAGTCACCACGTAACCCTCCAGAGATCAACCGCTTTGAGTTTCTTTAGCTTTTATAGTTTTCTGATCTTTGATGTCAGTCAGTCCCCACTCTCTCTTGTTGAGCAAAGCTTGCTTAATGAGAGGACTGGTGCCACATCCGATGAGATGACAAAGAAGCTTAAAAATGATTACTTACCATGGAAGGTCATAACTGCAAATGTAAATTGTTTTCTTATTACACATATTATCAGTAGAAGAGATCAGTCTGAAGAAAATCTGTGAGACCATTATGAATTATGTACAAGTAGTTTTAGGATTTCTATGGATAGCTGTTGGTCCAATACATTAGAAACTTCATTTTCTGCACTCATGTAAGAGATTAAGTTTTGCAAAGACAACCAAGGAAATTTTTTAGCCATTATATCCTCAAATAATTCTTTATGACCCCCTCCCCTTTTTGGTACTGTGTTGTTACGCTTGATGGTGTCCCATAGCTCTCTTAGGCTCTGTTCATTTTTTGTCATTCTTTTTTTTTGTTGTTGTTCCTCAAGCTGGAAAATCTCAACTGAGGTATCTTCAAGATTACCGATTATTTTTTCTGCCAGCTCAAATATGCTGTTGAACCCCTCTAGTGAATTTTTCATTTCAGTTGTACTTTTCACATTGAGAATTTCTATTTCTATTTTTTAAATAATTTTTATCTATTTGTTGATATTCTCTATTTGGTAAAACATTGTTTCAAACTTCAATTCTTTATACATGGATTCCTTCTTTTAACATATCTATAATAGCTGATTTAAAGAATTTACCTAATAAATCCTTTATCTACCAGTCCCTAGGGACAATTTCTATTGACTACATTTTGGGCCCTACTTTCCTGTTTCTTTGCATACCTTGTAATTTTTTGTTGTTGTTGTTGAATGCTGGAAATTTTAAATAATATAATGTAGCAACACTGGAAAGCAGATCCTGCACCTTCTCCGGAGTTTGCATTTGCTGCTGTTTATTTAGTGATTTTCATGGACTAATTCTATAAAATCTGTGCTCTTTGTTTTGTGGGTCACTAAAGTCTTTGCTTGGTTAGTTTAGTGATCAGCAGATGATTTGATAGAGATTTGTGTATGTTGGGGCACTCTTTATATGTGCCAACAGTATAAAACTTTGCCTTAGCTTTCACTGGCTATTGAAGCAAAAACTTTAGGTCAGCCAGAGGTGAAGGATTAAAGTTTCCTTAAGTCTTTCCTGGACATGTGTACAGCCCATCATAAGTGCATGACCTTCTAGATTCCCAGCAATATGCCAGAGTTTTTAAAAGCCCTCTATTAGACATCTTATTCTTCAGATTTTCTTTTTTTTGGGGTGGGAGGTTACCCTCTTAATGCCCCAAATTATATTATCACCTCGAGCACATATGCTGTTAAACAATTGCTGCTGATTGTTTTCAACAAATGCCCTGGAAATAGGGCTTTTCCCACTGAGCAAGTTTGGAGTCAGTGAAATAATGACAAGCCCAAGCCCCATCAAAGGGCTTTTCAAGGGAGCTTCCAAACAAGTCAATTAATGAAAATTCTCTGGAAGTGACACTTTTTAAAAGTTTTATTTTGTTTTTAATTGATACATATGAATATTAATTATTAATATTCATATTAATTATGCATATTAATGGAGCACAGTGTGGTGTTACCATACAGATGTATTAGTACATTATATAGTGATCAAATCAGGGTAATTAGCATATTAATCACCTCAAACACTTTTTGATGAACTCCAAACCCATTCTGTCCCCTGCAGTGGCTTTTAGACTGCTGGTTTTCACAGCTACTGTGGTTGCCAGGCTGCTGCTTTCATTGCTGCTACAGAGCTGGGAAAAGTGAAACCAGAATAAGGCAAGTTAAGATGCCACAGTGAGATTCACCCATTTTCTTGAATGAATGATCATCAAGATTGTTGTAAGCTTTTGATTGATTTCCAGATTCATGAGAAAAATTCAATTTGACAATTTTTGCTAGTGTTCTCATTGTATTTATAGAGAACCAAACTTTTAGAAATCCACACTCCATCGTTCTGAAAGTGCTTCCCTAGTCTGTTATTTAGCTTTATAAGTGATAAATGCTATAGTATTTACATATTATATCATTTTATTATTATTTTTCTATCAGATGCATTATTAGTGATTAAAACAGTCCTATGTGATTAAATGACAAATCTTTATGTAATTTAATTAAAAATCAAATAATCTGATAAAATTCCTATGTTACAATAAAGCTTTTATGTGCTGAAAGCCAAAGAGATTAATATGAACTGAAAAATGATCATGAAATTCTACTACAAATTCACTCCTAAAATTCAGGGAAAACCTTTTCTTCATGTAATACTAGATGGATGATTTTTAGATAGAAAAATGCTGAAATACAATTTTTCAGGAAAAATATATCACTGAACTTATTATTTAACTTTTGATTGAATTTATTTTATTCCCTGATTTCCTATAAGTACAGTGTTTCTCCAATAATTTTGAGGAACTGAGGAATTCCTCAAATCTCAAGATCAAGCCTTACCTTTCTCCCCCAAACCACCTTCTCCATATTTAATGGCATAACCACGGAACAATTTACTTAGTCTGAAAAGTGTGCCACCCTGCTGATGATGCCTGATGTGCTGAGTGCTGCGTGTTTTCCTGCAGAATGTGTGCAGAGTTTTCTGAAATAAATAATAAAATTAATATGTTGAATAAATGAACAGATGAGTCAATTTCACTTTTATGTTTTCTTCTTAAACCTGCCAAATTCAGTTTGCTCTATTTTCTGAACTTCTTTTGTGAGCCATTTTCAATGATACTGCCTTATTTAATGCTTTATTACTCCACTCATGGATGATTTAAAATAGGACCCTAACTGTTGCCTCCAGTTTCTCTCCTTACAACTCTATCCTGTAGACTGATTTTGTCATTCTCTCATTTAAACCTCAGTTGACTAACACCCAGACTCCCTAGCCTAGTATTAAGGATCTCCTTAGCAGCTCAGCTCACTTTCTCAGATTCACTTTTAATCTCTTTGTGTGTGTTCTCTGCTCCAACCCACCTGGGTCAGTTCCTTTTTCCTCTTTCTAGAATCTTGTATTTGTTGATTTCTTTTTATTGGAGCCCCAGTTTAAATTAATAAATTCTAGTTCAGATAAATTCTTCCATCTTTCTTTCCCTGTCAGATGTTTTCTCTATATTTTGAATTGAGATGATCTGAAGGATTTTCTCTTAAGGCACCTATGTGTATATTTATCCTCTTAGATTAACAGGTCTTACTCATCTTAATAGTCCCTATGTCCCCCAATGTCTTGTGCAATACAGAAATGCAGTTATATTTCCTCAAGGAACAAATAGTAAAAAATTCAGTCTTATGTCCACAAACCAGACCTTTGCCAATTATTAAGTAGCATGAGTATCTCTTGGAAATTACTACAATTATAAAGCAACAGCTAGGTCAATAGATCCCTTCAATATTCACACATTGGGTGATTTACTGTATTAGTTTAATCTAATAAAAATGCCACTTGAATATACTTTTCTTTAGCAACCCCTAATTTTTCTATAAAGCAATTATTATTATTTAGAACCTTGGATATTAAAGGTCTCTATCATGTCAAGATGATGCAGATGGTTAAAATTAATCAATGCATAAAGTTGAGAAGAATATTACTTTCAAAAGATTTTTTTTTTTTTTTTTTTGAGATAGAGTCTCGCTCTGTCACCCGGGCTAGAGTGCCATGGCATCAGCCTAGCTCACAGCAACCTCACACTCCTGGGCTCAAGCAGTCCTACTGCCTCAGCCTCCCGAGTAGCTGGGACTACAGGCATGCGCCACCATGCCCGGCTGATTTTTTCTATATGTATATTTTTAGTTGGCCAGATAATTTCTTTTTATTTTTTTAGTAGAGACGGGGTCTCACTCTTGCTCAGGCTGGTCTCGAACTCCTGACCTTGAGCGATCCACCCGCCTCAGTCTCCCAGAGTGCTGGGATTACAGGCGTGAGCCACCGGGCCCGGCCCAAAAGATTTTTTTAAAAGATGGTTACTATTAACTTTTGCAGAGAACTTTTGTCCAGATGACTGTCCAAGTGTCAACTGAAGGCATTTCTAAATGAATACGTGCATAAGGAGTGAAGGCAGCAGGCTGAACTGCACAATTAAAAAAAAATTCACCTAACCCATTTTACTTGTTTTATCTGCTTTTTAAGGTGGTGAATCCCAAAAAGAAAGGAAAAAAGAAAAAATATACTAATTCTGGAACAGTAAGTCAAATTTCCTGCTATTCATTAAAGATTTAAATTAATGAAAAACGGTATATTTTTATATATATTAAATAGACTAGAAGCAACTTAAAACTGAGCGAAGTCTCACTTAAGATTTTACTATGAAGGAATATAATAGAAAAATTAACTTCCTAGGAGAGTGATTGTAGTGGAGAATACCTTATAGGAAGAAGTGGCATGGCTTCCTGCAGGTTATCCTAGGGCTTGTAAGGCTTCCGGGGGAAGCTGAAGTTTTGTAACGATTTCTTCATTCAGTGGAATCAGAGTGCAAAGAAACGGGCAGACATGAAAAATTTAAGTGATAGTAAGAAATACTAAACTCTTTATAGGCTACATTTAACTGTTAAGATTCATTTTATGGGATGTGAAAGTGCTCATTTATAGTGCATTAAAATTGACAACTCTGTGGGAATGATGGACTAAATCAGTACAGGAGGATACAAATATGAAAGTGTCTAAAAATTATAAAAAAATCAATATCATCCTCTTTTGAGAAAAAATATGGTGAAAACAGTTTTCCTAAGATTAACTGTTCTTGGGAAAAGCAAAATCTAAGTTTTCTCCAAGTTTTTTTTTTTTTTTTTTTAAAGATTTCTGTAAAGCAAGACACTTAAAATATTAGATGTCCTCATTACAGGACCAAGACAAAAACACACATCTCCTCTTCTACGGCTTAGCTCACTGATTTTGGTTTTTTAGCTTTAACCATTTTCCAACTCCCTTTCATCTTGCCTTTTATCTAAAATGGGAAGTAACACAGTGTCCTTGAACATAATTTTCATGCTATTCTTCAAAGGAAGTAAACTGATCGTAGAAAGGAGTTAATTTTTTTTTTTTTTGGTACCTTTTCTTCAGATAATTTGAAATGTAAGAACAATCAGTCCTAGCAGATTTTAATAAAGGATAATATCTTTAGAGAATTTCAGAATGCTAGGAAATATGATTTTCTCTGTAATAGTTAGGAGTCCATTTGGGGTTACAATTAGTACTAGCAGGTAAATCTGTTTTTTTGCTTTTTTTTTCTTCAGGTGACTTTACTCTCTTTCTTGGTAGAGACAGAAGTTTCATTCCTTGACTATATTAAAGGAGGGTAAGTCATTCTTTGAAGTTGTTTCATTGCTTAAACATTTCTTTGAATGTATATAGCAGGGTGTACCTGGACACTGAAATGATCACCTTATTGATGCCTGGCCTATTGTACTTTTGTTTCAGACATAAATTAAAAAACTTATATACCTAGAACTATTAATTTGGGGGTAAATTGTAACTTTTTTTTAACCCAGAGAAAAAACTTTGTTGTATTATTACTAGTAGTGGATAAAGCTATTATGTACACTTTCATAGGATGTTTCATTTGCCATAGGACTTTTTATATGCACTGTTTATTATTTTTAAAATAAGAGAAAAGCTGGAGGGCTTGATTTAAATGTGTATGTATCCAGAGTATTAAAAAATCCCACCCCCGCCCATACTCTTTCTTTGATAGAATATCATCAAGCCTGGCCGGGCGCAGTGGCTCACGCCTGTAATCCTAGCACTCTGGGAGGCCAAGGGGGGTGGATCGCTCGAGGTCAGGAGTTCAAGACCAGCCTTAGCAAGAGCGAGACCCTGTCTCTACTAAAAATAGAAAGAAATTATCTGGCCAACTAAAATATATATAGAAAAAATTAGCCGGGCATGGTGGCGCATGCCTGTAGTCCCAGCTACTCGGGAGGCTGAGGCAGTAGGATCGCTTGAGCCCAGGAGTTTGAGGTTACTGTGAGCTAGGCTGATGCCATGGCACTCTAGCCTGGGCAACAGAGTGAGACTCTGACTCAAAAAAAAAAAAGAGTATCATCAGGCCAAAGAAAGGGTTGAGGGAATGAAGGGGCCAAGGGCACAAAGACATTTTCAGATTTGATTTTGACAATTTTTGTTGATGTTCTCATTGTCAATAAATCATAGTGCAGAAATGGGTGGTGAATAGTCATTTAGTTGCCCTCATGGCTTCCAGGCAAGAACACATTTCAGAAAAAAAAAAAAAATTGGTGGTTGTAACCATTCTTGAAATTTTTCAAAGTCCAGACAGATCCTGTGTTGGTAATGTATTATAAATTTTTATACCCTAGTTTTTAGGGAAGTCTTTTCAATTTTGTTCCTCTCTTTAACCTAGTTGTTGCTCTCTTTAACCTAGTTGTTTCTGTTTTTAACCTGACCAAGCACCCCTAGAAATTTAAAACAAGCATTCATTCTCACAGTATAAAATATCCACATCGTTTATTTGCCTTTACCTTGCAATTATGAAATACAATAACAATCAGATACCACTCATGTAAACCTCTTCCTAATTATGAAAATAACAAATCATATCAGCTTGAAATGGAGAACAGCAATATTAAAATCACTGTAGAAATAAGTAGCTACAAACATCTAAATATCTCAGCAAATTATTTTTACTTTTCTTGATAGATTTCCCTTAGATATTCTCTTTTTTACCTGTTCTAGACGTTGTAATCCTTTTGGATTTTCTGCCTTTGTTATTAAGAAACCTCAACCTCCAAGTAGATAAATGCACTGCAATGATTGAAAAGCTTATTAAAAGCAGACACTTAATTACATAAAAATTTCTGAATAATAGCAATATAAAATATAGCATTGCATTCCTTTCAAATTAGAATCATAATAGTTGGCAATTTATTATGTATAATTCAGTAGTGGCTATTGACTGTCTTGTGAACGACATCAGTTAGAATATCTGGACTCTTCCAATGAAAAAAATATTCTGAAAACTTTTGAACACCTCAATGACAGTTAGTATGCTTCATAATAATTTTTTTCTAAAACCACAGAATGTTTTTATTTTATTTTATTTTATTAGTGTTTATTTTCAGATACTGGGAAAATAAGTATTATGTCTCCCAAATTTTAAAATAGCTAGATTTTGTGTTTTACATTATAAAGATAAAATGTAAGATGGTAAAAAGAAAAGTTATGTAAGATGGAAATCATTTAGTCTGAAGTTAGAATCTCCTATTACCACACACTCTAGGTATAATCACCATTAGATATTTGACATATATTCTTCCCTGTTAATTCCCTATAACACATCATTATTTTTTTAAAACAGTAGGATCGCACTGTGTAAAGTATTCTGCATAGTATGTTTTGTTCATTAAATATATTGTGTATATATATTACCATGTCCCTACCACCTTGTTTTAAATTTTCCATTATATGTATGCATATAATTTAATTTAAATTTCCTGGTAATACATGCTTTAGTTACATCCATTTTTTTTTATCATAAACAAAGCTACAATGTAAAAACATGGCGTCTAGCTTTCTGTGCACTTCATTAGTGCATTTCCATATAGACTTGAAAATATATCTGTAGGCTTCCTAAAAATAATGTTGGATTAAATGATATGCATATTATACAATTTGTTAAATATTTCTAAATTGTATTGCTAAAAGGCTATAATAATTTATACTCCTAAAATCTGTGTATGAATGTTGGTGTCCCTCCTTTTTCATTTTTGCTAATTTAATAGATAAATAGTTATAAGTCATTGTCAGTTTTTATCTGTCAAACCTCTATTTATTAGCCATTTTTATGTTCTCTGTAAAAGCTCATGTTAAACCAACTGTGTGTTTGGAAAAACACCTTTCAGAACACTTTCTCCTCTGTCCCTTCTTCCCCTAGTCCCATCATAAAACATTGAATATTTTCAACTGAAGAGAGAACACAAAAAGGTAACTTGCAGTGACATTCCTTACAGTGATCAATACTTCAGTTAAACTTCCTGAGTATTCGCATCTTGGTCTTTGATACAATCGTCTTCAGCATACCTCCAGAAAGACTGTTCTTAACTTAGCCCATCTGGCCTTGTCTTTTGCCCTCTGATGTCATTGAAGAAGAACAATAAAACAAACAAACACTCTGTGCTGCAATCAACCAAGCAACCCAAAGTAGTATGTAGGAGAACAACCCAAGATGTTGGAGGTCGTATTTATTAGTACATTTCAAGATTTGTGGAATTAATCAAGGTTACTTTTTTGACGAGTTGCCCCACCATAATTAAAAATAAGTAGGATATTTCAAAGGCAATTGGAAAAAATTACGGGTGTCTGTTTTTATGTGACTCCTCACTTTTAACTTGAAATACCAAGATACCAGCATTGATTATTGGCATTTGTGGATGGTTTTGTTGCTGTCTCTGGTTGGCATCAATTCACCATAAGCTTTCCATTGTTGGGTTATGCTCATGTTGAATTTTAATTGACAAATAAAGCTTGAGGTCTTCAAGAAGGGTGAAACGTTATTATACAGGTAACCACAGTTAAATTGGTACTCTAGCCAGCCCTGGTTCATATAAAGTTAGTTGAGGTTTTTCTGAATTCATTTTGTCCTCTATATCAATTTTATAAACCATTTCTCTTAGACTGTATGCATGAGAACATAGCTATAGAGAAAGGGAGTGAAACAGGCAACTAGTGTAGACTATGTAGCAATTTTGCTAACAGTCAAAAATTTCTATTAAACTCGTAGAAAGAAATTCTTGAATTGCACTTTAAAATGTTATATCTCTTCTTGTTTAGTCTCACAAAAAATAATTGAATAGAAAATTATAAAAATGTTATTTGTTTTCTCATGAACCCATGTAATTCTCATGAAATTACACAGTTAAGAATGAACACATTTAAATACTAAGCAAAAGTGTTTTCATAACCCTTTAATATCTTCACCTTCAAAGGAACTTCTTTTTAGGCCTAATTCTTAGTATGGGATATTCTAGACTTCCCTTACTTTAGTCATTATTGATGTAGATATTTACATGAAAATACAACCTTGATTGTTTGTGGAACCATGTTGTTAGCTTGTTACTTTTCATTCATTGTCTCAATCCCTAAAATATTGTGTTTAGCTGCAGTAGACAGGTTTATGGATTCAGGTACCCTGTGAGCAGATGAGACAGACGCATTCTAAATCAGCCAAGATCCAATTTTTATGCAAATATTCTTTGAAATAAAAATCTAATTTTTAAACTTTTATTTTTTTGGATAAGCAGTACCATGTTTTTCTTGGAATATGAGATACATTTTATGACTTGAGATAGTGAAAAATTTTATTTCCTAAATATTATAGAAGAATAATATCTATAAAGGAGCTTTATTATAGAGTAATAAAAACTTTCACTTGTGGATTATTGACCTTGGGGCCATTATTTTTAGTCATACTCTGTACATTTATCCCTGTAGCTATTTTGTTTCTCTTTACTTATTAAAGGCGAAAGATTTATATGATCTGAAGAGAAACCAGAGTATGTCTCTTTACTTATTAAAAATAATTTTAGATATTAAAAGTCTGCTATAGCTCTCTACAAAGAATTTTATTTAGTAATATCTAACCTATGGCATTGACTATTTCAGTTATCATGAATAAGGACAATGTCAGATTCATTTCAAATCACATACTGTTCTGAAATCTAAGATACTTCCTTAGGTAGTATCATCATTATTTTAATTATTATTATTTTTGAATTGAATTTATATGTATTTCCATATTCCCAGCAGCTTGTGCTGTGAGTATCTGAGAGCAGAATCCTAAATTTCAATTCAGTTTGTCTGCCCTTCAGCCCTCTGTGTCTCTCCAGTCTTATGAAACTCCACTTGACCACTCACATGAGTAAGGAACAAATATCTATAAAGTTTTCCACATCTCTTTGACTGGCAGATGACGGGAGAAAGATCACAAATTCTGTTGCACACTGAGTCCCTGCTGATCTAGTAGAATTTCATGTCAACAGGAAACCCTGGTCTTTGCTTTTATCAGAAAGTTGAGTGTAGTAGAAACTTAGAGGTCTACGGACTGTCATTTTCTTCCTCTGAAGAAAGCCCAAACTGTCAACCAGCCAGTCCAGATGAGCTGGACAAGACCTTATCAGTTATACCCAGTGGTTGCTAGTTTCCCTGGTGTCATTTTAGTTGTTCCTTTGTATGATTTGTTTTTGGAAAGAGACACAATTTTTAAATATTTTTATAGGGCTGAACACAAAATAGCCATTGAATAAATATGGATTAATTAGACAGCCATTTTAAGCATGACTTTCCACCCTTTTTCCTCCCAAATCTCTTAGCACAATTAAAACATGATGAACAAATAGAACTTTAAACACAGGATGAACTGGATTACAAACCCCTGTATCTGTCTCTGTCAGACTTCATCTTTGTGACCTTCCTCTCTCCATACCTCATACCACAATCACCAAACAAAACAGATTTACCAGGCTTTCTGGGATAAGAAAAAATGCATTTTTGTTGCCCTCTATCAGAAATTATCTCAACTGAACGCTATATCTTGGTTGGCAGTTACTTGGAGGAAAGGCGAAATCAAGATTAGAAGCATGAACTGCTTGTGTTTTCTCCATATCTTAACAGAAAGGGAGCATGAGAGAAGGTAATTGGACACACTGAGTGGGCAAGTTCTGGGAAAGAATCTCAATAAGGAATAAATATTTGGTGAAAAGTCAGAGCAGTTGCAAAGAAGTGGTTGCTGATAATTGAGGCAATGTGTAGTATTAATAGTGACCAAGAATTTGGGTTCTGGCATTAATTGCACAGTTCAAGTCCTAGATCTGCCTCTTGCTAGCATAACCTGTTTCTACTTCTATGAAATAGGAATAAAAATAGTAATGTCTAACTTATAGAGTAGTTATGAGGATTAATGACATGCAGTTAACTGTCAGTAAATGCTAGCTATTATTTTTCTGAAAAATCTCAATGTGTTTAAAGTTCTAATACATCTTCTCTCATTTGGTGATGATAATATTGTTGATGGTAATTGCCCCAGTTATCAGAGACATGGAGAGAAAAAGATATATTCAAATTTATAAAATCAGTGAATGTCACTTTCTTGTAGTTCAATTCTGCTTGAGAATGACTCCAGGATGCTCCTTTCATTCCAGACAATCCTGTTCATTCTATTCAAACTCAACCCTAAATCTAAAACTTGTCTGAATTTTTTTTTAAAAAAGAGCTACCTACCTACCATAAGCTAATCTTAAAGGCTAAAGTGGGCTTATGATGCTGCTTATTTTAAAGGCTGGTTTAGTATCAGTAAGTCCCTTTATCAACAATCCCATAAGGATTTTTTTTTCCTTAAAAATACTTGAAGCAGTTGCAATGATGCTGTAAAATGTTTGCCTTAGTTTTATAAAATTTGTGGCATTGCATTGGATATGTTGCCTCAGGGAGCAGATCTTGCCAGACCATGCAACACTATAAGGTTTTTTTCCTAATTCAATTTCTTATTTGAAAACAGAATATGCATATCTAGGATTTTTTTATAGTACTGCTTGTTGTGGCACCCAAGTGCTTTGCATTCATCAAATCAGTGGAGAGCTAAACCCTGCAGCACTAAACATGGATAAATCTAATAAAAGTAAAGCCATTCTGCCTTCTATAAATATACTCACATGGAACATTATCATATCTAAACTTAAATCATCTATTTAGAAAAGAAACTTTTACAGATATTAAGAAGAATCTCATAAACATTGTTGTGGTTAATGCTTGATTCTCATTTTTGTACATTTAAAATGCAAGCTTGGGAAGAGATGTCCAGTTATATACATTAAGATTATGATTTCATTGCCAGTTGATGTTGTTCTGAGGATAATTTTTTCAGTGCCATCCATTTCAAAGTCAAAGGAAACTCTTCATCATCAGAAGCAATGCTAATTTAGGCAAAATATTGAAAAACTATTTGGTATTGGGCAGTTTCTTAGCTATGTCGCATGGTTAAAGTCTGCACTGTTAGTGCAAGTGAAGACTAAAAGGGCTGAGGGATGCAACAGCAATGGATTTTGGAAAGACTATTCCTAACACTAGAAGAACAACTTTAAATCTTTTTCTACTCCTGGGGGGCTAATAATTTCCTCTGTAAACATAGAACTTTTCTTTGAAATATAGGAACTTTTGTAGAAACAAGAACTTTATCATCTATTTCTGTTAAATTCTGTTGTGGACAACACACTTTGCTGTCTCTAAAGTGGTTTCACTCTGGTGGGCCATTAAAAGGTTAGGGGCTAGGAGGAGGAGAAACAGAAATAAATAAACAACAGTGGCTTATTAAGGGCAAATGGGAGCACAATGTGACAGAATTCATCTTTTACGTTGCTTAGAATTGCTAGTGTGTGGTGATATTAAAAGGTAGGCTGCATATTCATAGATTGCATTATTGTTTCTAAGTTCTGCACAATGAAGCCCCTACCGCTTGTACTGATTGCAGCTTTATTACCCAAGCCTTGATACACCACTGACCAACACTATGAGAAGGAATTATTAATGAAAAATAAATTGATGTTAATATAAAGAGAGAATTGTCTCTTCTGACCCGATAGAGGAAAGGATTAGTATGAACCAGGAGATGATAGGTTGCTCAAGGTATTTGCCCTCTAGCATGTAGAGTATTTGTTGTGTGCAGGTACTTTAGAGTTTTATTTCTAATATTCAGAAGACTCGTTCAAAATAGTGGTTACCTATATATCATATGAGAAAATATGGGGCCCAGAGAGTTGGTAGTTTTGCAAGGAATCACAACCAGCTACCTAGTTACGATTCTGGGATTCAAACTCTAGTCTATATGACTCAAAAGTTCACTGGCTTTCTACGAGGCATCATTGCCTTTCCAGCATCTATTGCATTTTAAATGGGACTGATGGGCAGTGCTTGCTTTTTGGTTTGCGGTTGATTTTTTTGTTTGCTTATTTTGATTGTCACTGACAAGCTGTTTTCCAACGATTGGTTAGAAGAACGGTTGGCAACCTTGTATACCTTTTTTTGACAAGGAATTCTTGAACTGTAGGAAGATGAGCTAGTTCCTTGTGAACATTGTACTTTGGAGCACTTTTATTGAGTTAAAAAATACAGAAATTAATCTACAAAGTCTGGAGAAAGCAGAAAGTTTTGCTAATTTATGAAAACTGGATTCAGTAAGGACCAAGAGTATTAGCACGAACAGTTGAGGAATCATATCACTTGTCTCCAGTTTCTTTTTATACTAACTTTTGACATTTCACTGATCCCTCGGAAATTCAGAGTGCTTGAAAGGATAGAAAGGAGAAAAAGGCAGAAGTCAAATCTTACAATTACTTCATGTCATGGAATTTTCTTAGAGGAAGTATCCAGATAACACCTAACAAGGTTAGATCATTCTTGGTGCGATTTTGGATTGGGCAGGTTGGGATCTTACTAGTGGGTTTAAAGGAAAAGAAATCTGACATGGGAGGGTCAGATCCTAAGCAATTACCTGAAAAAACTGTGATAGAAATTTGATAAGCTTTGCACAATTCAGTATTCCAAGCAGTAAGCTCAACTCAGGTCCTAAAAAACTACCACCAATAATGGTGATGATAATGAATCAACTACTTAATGAATGCCTTCTAAAGAACAAGTACTTTTCTTGTCCTCACAGCAACAATCTGAGGAAGGTTTTATTATTACAGATGAGTGCAGAAGGTTAACTAGCTTTCCAAAGATGACATTACTGGTAGAAGAAAGTATTTATATCTGAATTTGCACTTAGACATCTCAAAATCTGTCCTCATTCTAGTTTATCTCACTTTGCCAGGACAATTAATCCAGTGAGTAGTTTATGGGCATGGGAAGCAGGAATTTTGAAGATGCAGCAATGTTTGAAATCAAGGAGCTGTCTGTATTGTCATTCAGGTAGTTAAATTACTTTTAAGAAAGAGGGAAAAAGTAAGTCAGAAAGGGTTCAAGGTTTATCCCATGATGAGGTAGAATCAAAAAGGACTAGTCTGGATGACAGTGCCTAAGGCAAGTGAACCAGGGATTCAGGGCAGGTTCCAGAGCCATAGTATGAACCAGAATGCATATCAGTAAATCAAGGCAGAAGCATAGTGCTGGTACCAGCATGGCAAGAATAAGAGGAATATTGTAGTTGAGTGAATCCCAGCTGCATTTATGTGTTCTAGATTCCAGCTGCCAGTGCATCTGAACTTGTATTTCTCAAGATTAATTCAAAGAGGAGTGGGAGAAGTCCATAGTTAGGTTTCAATGTTCAGTTTGTACCACTGAACAGGATTTAAAATTGGGAAGACAGGAAAATAATCCTTCTGCACACCCCCATCACAATTGTTAGTTCTAGATAATTAACTCATAATAATAGCTGTAGAAAAAATATGTAAGATGATATTGCTGTGTGTGTATATGTGTGTAGTTTTCTTTGACATGTGCATATATACTTGTTTTCTGTGGATCTTTGCTGCACTAGTAAATTCTTCTCATCTTGACATCTGATTTCTCTGTCATTCACAGCTTTAGGAAAGGTGGCAGAGTAAAATAGGGACATGATCCAAATGTGTATTTTAGCAGTACTAGGACATACGCATTGGGAAGTCTCATGAGTTGTTAGCACTAACTCATGCAATTTGGCAGGCATAACTTTTTTATAATCTAAGATGTGGTAATGCTATCTCAGTTTCATGAAATCTTACCCTGTCTTGTCTCCTTCTAAAACATAAAATGACAGCTAAGGTAACACTTCCTAAGCAAAATGTTTTGAGGATTTATATATGATTGTTTCATGAATATTCTGTCAGGAGTCATCTTGTGTGAATTCAGATTTTTTACTCTGACACACGATTGATTTCTTTTTTTTCTAACACTAGGCTTCAGGTAATATTAGAGAATGAAATAGGGTAACAGAATTATTGATGAAGGTGTTGTTTGGTTTACTTTTATGTCACAAATCATTTATCAAAGTCTTCAAGAAATGTGTTTTATAGCCTAAAGTTATAGTATTGCTGGCAACTTTCTTTAACATTTTGAGTAGTCAGTATTTTCTAAATACATAGAATGTGACACTTGGTTTCGTAAGTATGTATTATAATGAAAACTCTTTGGAATCATGGGAATGAACTAGCTGTTATCCACAGTAAATGTGCAGTTAAGTTTTAGATTATGCTATTGATTATGAATTCAATGATAAAATACTATGCTGTTTTTGTTATTACTTTTAATAATAGAAAGCTGGAATTGTAAGCTCTATGAGTTCAAGAAGAGTGTTTCATTTGCTCCTATTTCTCTTCATTATATAGCACAGTGCTTGGCAATTGGAAGATGCTCAATAAATAATTGTTAAACTGTAGCTTTATAAATAGGAAAATCTCAATAGTATGATAGTACCCTAAGGGACCATCATGACTATGAGATGCTTTATGTAGTGAGCCATAACATTTTCCTTCTCATCTGAATGCTGCTGATGATTCAAAGCAATAAAGGAGAAAGATTCTTTCTGATATGTGGAAGGAGACAAAGAATTAATCAAATCTTATAATCAGTCAGCCATCCAATGTGCATCAAGGATTCTGCTTTACTTCTTGAGTGTGTCTGTTGCACTATGATTACAAAATGGTTTTATTTATCATCTAGTGCTAAATGAATGCATCAGTCTTTTATATACTTAGAGTGTCTGGGTTTCAACAGTGCTCTTTGGTCCTGCCTGCCTGCCTGCCTGCCTGCCTTCCTTCCTACCTTCCTTCCTTCCTTTTTCTTTCTTGTCTTCTCTCTATCTCCTCCCTCCTTTTTTAAAACTCATTAATTTTTTGTACATAGTCTACTTGGTTTTGTAATTTAGTGTAGCTGTTTAGAGTTTTAGTAAGTTAGTTTAATTCTAAATATCTGCTCTCTCTTTTTTCATTCTTGTGGTACAATATAGTGTTTTAGTTAATAGCCATAACTTTTCTTTGTAGCTTTGCTAGACAGAACTTTGGCTTTGAGAGGACCTTTGTATCTATCACTACTGAAGTTTTTTATCTGAAACTAATACTTCTGAGAAGTTGGTGGTTATGCCACATATCTTGTGCTACCCTGGAGAACAAGTTAGAAACAATCATAAAATGAATGCATTTATTCACCCAGTCAATACAGTGAGGTTCCAGTATGTGCAAAGCATTGTGCAGACACTGTTATAAGAGAGAGTTGAATCAAGACAAGGTGTCTACCCCTATAACCTAAGCGAGATTGAACCAAAGACTAGACTTCTAAATTGATCTTTATAATATGCAAAAACATATGTTCTTAAAGCTCAGACCTATTTTTCATTCCTTATGAGGTATCATTTGAATAAAATAACATAAAAGTAACATGCAGATGATTTCATGATTTATGAATTTGATAACATACTTGATAGAAGGAAAAATTTGCCCAAGCATGAGATTATATCCAACATCTTTATCATTAAGAATATCTGTGTAGTTTCTTTTCTAGCTTTGCAACATAATATCCTTTATGGTGTTCCTGTGATAGCCAGGTGGTGTGCAAATATTTAATTGGAGAAACAGAGTAATATAGAGGCTATAAATATGGTCTTTGAAGTTGGATGTGAATTCAAATTTCAATGCTGGCATCAGCATTTAACTGGTGTGAAAAGTTATTAAGTTTGGTCAGCATAGGTTTTCTTATCTATAAAAGGAGAATAATAGTGTCTTCTTTCTAAAATTATGGTGAGTTGAGTTAATATAAGCTATGTAATCACACATACATATATATGATATATGCAGATATAATGTGCACATATACATATAAGTACATATATACATATATATTGTTCATATATTTTGATATATAATATGTATATTGTGTGTATAAAATATAATACATATATAATATTTTATGTAGTTTTCTTTCAGTTATTTTATTACTATATGCCAGTCATCTGCCCTCCAAGAGTTCTGAAATTTGGCTAAGGTCGCCAACTGGGTTGCTGGGACTCAAACCCAGTTCTTTCAGACTCAAAAGCCATACCCTTCCTCATATACCATACTAGCATGTATTATCGTTCCTTCTCTTCCTGGCACAGAGTGACAAAGCAATGTGCTGATGGTGACTGTTCTTTTCAGTCCCACAAAGGGATTTATTATCTGAAAATGTTCTCCCAAATGTCTTGCTACATTCCTTTTCTAAAAGTTTGTGCTCATTTTTGTTCATGCTGGTTAATGTTATGCTTCAAATTAGCCTATATTCCTAACCTATAAACCTGATTTCTACTCTGAGAAAAAAAATATCATATAGCCATAAAGGGAATCTATACTAGTTGTTGTTAAATGAAAGCACAAAAGATTGTTCATTCCTTAGAAAAAATGTGTGAATTTGATTCAATTCCTGAATTGTATTTAGGTCTTTTCAGGCTGAATTTTTGGAGAAAGAAGAAAATACTACTATACTTTTTACTAAGAGAATCACAAGGGACCTTATGCTGTAGTACCCAGAGTCAGATTGCTTTGTTTAAATCTCATCATTATCATCGACATTTATGCCACATTTCCAAACTGGGGAGTGTTAAATCAATTTTTCAATGTGTCAAAAGTAATTTATTGCTGAAACATAGTCAAAGTACTCACATTTTCAAATGATTAACTTTTTAATTAAAAATTAGTTTTTAGATTAGATGTGATTCCAGGTTAATGCAGTAATCATATAGTTGCCACTTATTTGTGTTTTTATGTCCTCTTTGGTAAGAAAGACGTGGAGTTACATATAGAAGGAGTCATAGGTATACCCCAAAAAGTGAATTTCTTATGTGAATGCTACCTCTTTAGTTTCCATCAGAAAAAAGAAAAACAAAAAATAAACCCAGTAAAATAATTTTGGGTAACTACCATGTGCTGAAAATTTAAAGTGTGTATACAGCCCTGACTTACTGTGGTTCCACTTATGATTTTTTTACTTTATGATGGTGCAAAAGCAATAGGTATTTAGCAGAAAGTGGTACCATACTCTCTCCTGACACTGGGCAGTGGCAGTTCCCAGCAGCTCTCAGTCAGCTGTGCAATCACAGGGTACTGTGTTGTCAGATAACTTTGCCCAACTGTAGGCTAATATAGGTGTTCTGAGCACGTTTAAGGTAGGCGAGGCTAAGCTATGGTGTTAGGTAGGTTAGGTGTATTAAATGAAATTTTAACTTACAATATTTTCAACTTACAATGAGTTTACCAGGACATAACCTGATTGCTAGTTGAGGAACATCTTGTAACATATTTCATCAATCTTTATATATTTATATTTATCTATATCTATAAATGTACACACACAGAGAAATGCTGTGAGCAATGAATAGAGCTTTATCTGAAATACTTCATCTCTGAAGAAAACAGAAGAAAATCTTGTGTTTTCAGGATTGTGCAAAGAATTAGTTTAAGGAATGACATTATTAGAGATGATGTTAGCTATGCCACACTTTTAAGGGCATAATAATTTTGTGATAAATACAGAACGATTTTGGAAACAGACAAAGTAATAATAAATTCTGGCATTTGAAGCTGGCAAATAATTTTTTGCAGTTTGACTTCTTCATTATGAGCCACTCAGTTTCTGTACTCCAAAATAGGTAACTTTATTCCCAGGACTTTAGTTTTTGTTTTATCATTGTATGACTATAAATATATTTTTTCCAAGTTATTACCTTGTAAAACTGCATATCTGATGCTATTTAATGTGAATGATAACATATTTGCTCATAATTACCATTTAAGAATATCAGTAATATTGAAAATGCAGTGCAAATAGAAAACAAACTTTTTAATGAGGTTATTATTTAATTATTGATTCTTGTTTACTTATATTGTAGAACACAAATCAACTTCACAGTGGCTATTGATTTTACAGCATCAAATGGTAAGTAGGAGTATCCCCTGATGAAAATTATCAGCAATTAAGTGAAGAATAAATTTTTATTTTCATAAGGGTTATTTTATTCCTACATTTATATACTTTTTATATACAATTCACATAATTTTTCTTTTTATATTATGAAATAGTTCAGATATACAAAAGACTATAAGAAATATAACAAAAATGCATAACAGTCCCATTCAGATTTATTAAATGTTGAAATATTGTCATTTTGTTTCATGTCTTCCAAAAGAATAGAAATTTTAAATATAGTTAAGCCCATTATATGACTCTGCCCTTCTTTTATACTCTGTTCTTTTCCATATATAATTATAATTCTGAAGTGTGTCTAATTGTAATACTTGTTTTTATAGTACTCTTGTGTGTCCTCTTTTGTATAAATTTAATTCAATAATACATGTACCTTACACAAATTGTTTCATTTCTATTCAATTATTTATTTTTGAGAATTACTCATGTTAATGCATATATATCTAAGTCATTCAGAAGGACTGATATATGATAGTCCATGTATGAAAATTCATAATTTATATATTAAACATTTTAAGAAAGAAAAAACTGTGAACTTTTCATTTTATTTTGAAGCAACTTTATTTTAAACAGAAAACCATTTGAAATCAGTTATTGTGTATCATAAGAACATGAACCTCATTATTTAATTTTTACCAGAAGTTGGCACTGGTTTGTATTTGTCTAGATTTTTTTTTTCAAATTGCTTGTTGTGCCTATGGCTCTTACATTATAATCCCTTTAAACCACATTTATCTCACATTCACTCACATTTCACAAAATAATAGAAATTTTAGGGAAAAGAGTACCTCAGAGATCATTTAATGAAATGCTTCTTTTATACAAATGAGAAAACTCAAATTGGGGAAATATTTTTATTTATAAATACATATTGGTTTATTAGTTCTAGAGTTAGAACTGCAGATGAGAAGACCAAACTCTAATTCAGCTCACCTTTTACTACGTGTTAAGTTTATTCTCCAACATTATGGCTTCAAGTTAATGATTTTTACTTGCATTTTATTCAATAAAATATATAACACAGAAATAATACCACCTATAATCCTAGCACTCTGGGAGGCTGAGGTGGGAGGATTGTTTGAGCTCAGGATTTCAAGACCAGCCTTAGCAAGAGTGAGACTCCATCTCTACTAAAAAAAAAAAAAATTAGCCAGACAACTAAAAATAGAAAAAATTAGCCGGGCATCTGGGCACAGGCACAAAGGAAGAAGTAAAACTATCTCTATTTGCAGATGACATCATCTTGTCATAGAAAATCCTAAGGAATGTACTGGAAATTTATTACAACTAACAAATGAGTTCAACAAGATTGTAGGATAGAAGATCAATATATGAAGATCAATCCTTTTTCTATATACTTACAAGGAACAATCTGAAAATGAATCTAAGAAAACAATTCTATTTGCAATAATATCAAAAGAAATAATAGACTTAAGAATAAATTTAATAAAATAAGTGTAAAACTATACTTTGAAAAAAATCATTGAAAGAAATTAAATATCTAAATACATAGAAAAACAAGCCATGTTCATGTATTAGAAGACTGAAACTATTAAGATGGCAGTATTCCCCCAAATGATCAACAGAATTAAAGCAATCTTTATCAAAATCTGAATGCCCTTTTTTTTAAGAAATGGAAAAATTCATGTGGTATTTCATATCGAATTGCAAGGGATCCAGGAGAGCCAAAGCAATCTTGAAAAAGAACAGCAAAGGAGGATGATTCACATTTCTCACTTTTCAAACTTGCTATAAAGCAACAGTAATTAAGACAGTGTGGTACTGGCATAAAGATGTATATATAAGTCAATGAAATGCAATCAAGCATGTGTCTGAGGTCTGAGGTTAAGTGATTTCCAGAAGGGTACCAAAACAATTAAATGGGGAGAAGACATCTTCTCCGTAAGTGGTGCTGGGACAACTGGGTAACCACATGCAAAATAATAAAATTGGATTCTTATCTCACATCATATACAAAAATTAACTCAAAATGGATCAAATACCTAAGTCTAAGAGTTAAAACTGTAAAATGCTTAGAAGAAAACTTATGGATGCATCTTAATGACCTTAAGTTTGGCGGTTGATTCTTAAATATGACACCAAAAGCATGGGCAACAAAAGGAAAAATAGATAAATTGAACTTCATCAAAATTAAAACCTTTTATGTTTCCATGGACACTATCAAGAAAATGAAAAGACATCCCCCAGAATTGGGGAAATATTTACAAATCCTACATCTTATGAGGGACTTGTATCTAGAATATATAAAGAACTCTTATAATTCAATAAAAAAGACAAATAATCCAATTTTTAAAATGGGGGAAGAATCTAAATAGACATTTCTCCAAAGAAGGTATACAAATGGCTAGTAAGCACAAGAAAAGATTCTTGCCATATTTAGGGATCATGAAATGCAAATCAAATCTATAATGAGATACCATTTCATACCCAGTAGGATAGCTATAATCAAATGGTCAGATAACAAGTGTTGGTGAGGATGTAAAGAAATCAGAACCTTCATAACACTGTGGGTGGGAATGTAAAATGGTAAAGCCACTTTGGAGAACACTATGCAGTTCCTAGAATTGTTAAACATAGAGTTACCATGTGACCCAACAATTCCACTCCTAGATATATACCCAGGAGAAATGAAAACGTATGTCAACACAAAAATTTGTAATGAATGTTCGTAACAGCACGATAGTCCAAATATGGAAACAACTCAAATGTCTATCAAATGATAAATAGGTAAACAAAGTGTGGTATACCTACACAATGAAATACTACTCTGCATAAACAGGAGTGAGGTACTGATACATGCTACAACATGGATGAACCTCGAAATCATTATGCTAAGTGAAAGAAGCTAGTCACAAAAGACCACGTATTATGTGATTCTATTTATATGAAATGTCCAGAATAGGCAAATCAATAGAAAGTAGATTAGTCATTGTTTAGGGCTGCAGAGATAGCTAATGAGTAGAGTTTCTTTTTAAGCTACTGATGAAAATGTTCTAAAATTGACTATAGTGATGATTGCACATATCTGTGAATATTCTATAAGTCATTGAATTATATATTTTAAATGGTTTATTTGTAAGCATGTGAATTATGACTCAATAAGCTGTTAAAATAATCTACTCAAGTGTGATTTTCTTACAAAGGCATAGTGCAACTCTGAACCAAAATCAGATATAAATTTGATGATATTCTGGGTTTAAAACATTATAAAATCTTTAAAGAGTTATAGCTAAGAGTAACGGCTATGGAATCAGATGGCCTAGATTCATATTCTAATTTTACCAATTATTACTGTGTGAATTTGAGCAAGTTATTTAATCTGAAAAATGGTTATAATAAAAGTAGTCATGTCATAACTTTTTTGAAAGGATTGAGGTATAAAGTAATATATTCAATACATGTTAGATTCCATGTAATTATAATTATGATTGTGATTAATTGAGCCCTGATGTTATCAACCTACTACAGGTTCATTCTTCGTAAGCATTGTTGTAGATACAGAGGAAATACAAACATGGTCCCAGATTCAAAGAGTTGACAGTCAATTTGGCAGTTTCTTAAACTGCCAAATTTTGTGACACAGAACACAAGAGCCATAAGGGTATGAGAGAAAAGACCATGAAGGCTGGAATAAATAAGGAAGGTTGTCTAATGTATTTGAGACATAAGCTGGAGGAAAAGAATTTCAGGACAGGATGGCAACTTGACAAGTAGAGATGAGAGGGAAAGTGTCATTAGTAGTACAGTGACAAGACTGGTGCGGATGAAGATGCTGGAAAGAGATCGGCAACGTCTTTGGAGGGGAACAGTAGGGCCCTGCTCTGTGTGATAGGTTAAGACAGTTAGACATGTGAGGGGATCAATGATCTTTTAAAGTTATGGTTTCTGGATAAAATAGAATTATTTGCCATATTGGTACTATTGGGTAACAACTCTTTTTATAGTTGGGAGTTGAGTCAAATAAGCATTTAGTCCATAAAATACCAAATTTAATGGTATTTCTTATCACTCACTGGCTTTTGATTAAGTAGCCAAGTTTCTAGTTTAGAAGGAAGTGTCAAAGAAAAATTGCACTGAATCAATTAGGCCAGGAAGGACTATTGCAATAGGTGTTAAGGCTATATTGATAGAGTACAAAAATTGAACTTGCTGCTTCAAAACCAAAGGCTGAATGGTCTGTAAGTGCTGCAGTGAGCTAGGGAAAAGTACTGGAGGATATTAGCAAGGAGGTTTGTCTGTGTGATTAGGCCATCTGTTTGCTAATTGGCACTTACTGAAGTTAGGACCCTACATTCTCACAGAGATTGGGAGATAGGGCTGGTGACTTTCTTTTTTTTTTTTTTTTCTTTTTCCTTTTTCTTTTTTCCTCAGTTAGCATAAATCAATTTTATTTACGCAGTAACACTTGAATACTAACTACCCAGTGCCATCTGTCAGGGCCAAATTGATGACATTACCTTTAGGTTAATATTACTTGAACATTTCTTTTTTATTATTATTTCAAAATATTACAGGGGTACAAATTTTTTTGGTTACATGGATCACTTTTGCGATGCTTGAGTCAGGACTATAAGTGTGTCCATCACTCAGATAGTGTTCACGGTAGCCATTAAATAAGTTTTCACCCATCCCCTCCCCCTGCTCCTCCCTGCTTGATTTCCACTGAGTTTTACTTCCCTCTGTACACGTGTGTGCTCATTGGATAGTTCCAATTTAATAGGGAGTACATGTGGTGTATGTTTTTCCATTCTTTAGATACTTCAGTTAGGATAATTGTCTCCAGTTCCATCCAAATTGTTGAAAAAGGCATTAAGTCATCCTTTTTTATGGCAGAGTCGTATTCCATGATATACATATACCACATTTTGTTAAATCACTCATGAATTGATGTGCACTTGGGTTGATTCCACATCTTTACAATTGTGAATTGTGCTGCAATAAACATGTGAGTGCAGGTGCCTTTTTGATAAAATGGCTTGTTTCCCCTTGGGTTAAATACCCAGTAGTGGGAGTACTGGATGGAATGGTAGGTCATCTTTTAGTTCTTTGAGGAATCTCTGTACTGTTTTCCATAGAGGTTGTACTAATGTGCATTCCTGCCAAAAGTGGATAAGCGTTCCTTTCTGTCTGCATTCATGCCAGCATCTATTGTTTTTGGACTTTTTAATAAAAGCCATTCTGACTGGGGTAAGGTGATATCTCATTGTGGTTTTAATTTGCATTTCCCTGATGATTAGTGACACTGAGCATTTTTTCATATGTTTATTGGCCATTTGTCTTCTTTTGAAAAGCTTCTGTTCATGTTTTTTGCCTACTTTTTAATGGGGTTGTTTATTTTTTTCTTACCAATTTTCTTGAGTTCTTTGTAGATTCTGGGTATTAGCCCTTTGTCTGATGTATAGTATGCAAATATTTTCTCGCATTCTGTAGGGTGTCTATTTGCTCTGTTGATTGTTTCCTTAGCTGTGCAGAAGCTTTTCGACTTAATCAAGTCCAATTTATTTTTGTTGTTGCTGTGATTGTCATTGGGGTCTTTTTTCATAAATTCTTTGCCTAGGCTGGTATCTAGAAGAGTTTTTCCAACATTTTCTTCTAGATTTCTTATGGTTTTATGCTTACATTTAAGTCTTTTATCCATCTTGAATTAATTTTTATGAGTGGTGAGAGAAATGAATACTGGTTTATTCTTCTGCATGTGGCTATCCAATTTTCTCAGCACCATTTATTGAATAGGGCTTCTTTTCCCCATCAATAAATGCTGTCTTTCTTAATGATTATATTTCAAAGGGATGGCTCCCAGGTCCTTGAGAAGGGTATTGCTTAGTTGTAAAAGATTTCCATCTCAAAGAGGCAGAGAAAGAATTTCCAGGTGCCAGTTTTCTAAAATAAATGCTCTAAGAAAAGAGTAGCCCATGGTTTATGGTCAGGAAAAAAAAAATCTTTCTAAAATTTAGCCAACTTGACAGGAGCATTAAGGCCATTTTGGTCAGAAGACACTTTTTTAGAGATTTTGTCATGTGAAATCAGCCCTTGAATGCTGCTAACCCTTTGGAAATATAAAAGCTTTTGTGCAATGAATTATTTTTAGGACAAAAATATTCTATGTATAATTATATGTATAATAAACCGAAGGGAGATTTCCTTTATTTTCTTTCTCCCTGGATCCCAAGTGTTTATTATTATTTTTTTCCTTATCAGAAAAACTATGCCCTGAGGCTTTCCTTTTTCAGGGAATGCTTTAGTGTAGAATTGAGCTTTATGTGCTATTACAAGTCTCATTTAACTTTCCATTTTCACTTAAGAAACTAAATGAACTTTCAGGCTGCCTTTGTGCTGGTAATTAGGGCAACTGAATGTGAATCTCAATGTGTTTGAGTGGTAGCACATATATTACATTTTCTCTCAATTTCATCTTTTTTCAAATGCAACATCCTATCAGCATGAGCATTTTGGAAATTCAGAACCTTGTGCGTGACCCAGACAATAATAACTGCACTGGTTAAACTTATAATTCTATGATGCTTTATTATTTTTAATCACTTTCAAATACCAAATCTCATTTTGTCCTTCCAGTAAACACTGTGGAAGGATTTATTTTACATATGTTATTCTGCAAATGGCAAGACTTGACTCTGGGACTGAGGCTCCTAGCTTAATGTCTAGTGAGAAAGTTCTGAATAATTTGTCAGATCTAGTTATTTAATCAGTTTGAGCTTGAAAATCACTATGCTGCCCTTTTTTAAAGTGATAAAAGGGAATATTTTTCAAATATTCAATTTATATTTGTGATACAACTTTAGGAAGGACTTATAATTATTGAAGTCCATTAAATCAGTTCGGTCATCTCACCAGAGGCATAAGGATTCAAGCTAAAGGCACATGATTTTTTAAAAAATAAAGATTATAAAGAAAATAAGATTAACAAAAGTACTTCTATACTTCTAGAACTGAATCTCAAAAATAACCTGTGGCGTCAACAATAAACAATCATTTCTGAAAAATTCTTCATATGCATTGGCATGTCTTAGGGAAACTTTCTATATGTCTGATATAATATGATAAATATTTATATGTTAATATCCATCCAAAAAGTATTTGACACACTATGGGTATAGGCAGAAAAACATAATTTTGAATATTTTATTCTGAAATAGACATCAAGAAAAATGTTGTTAAAAAAATATCTTTAGCCCAGTCTCTGTATGTGTGAATATATTTTCTGTCATCAGGCAACCCTGCTCAGCCCACTTCTCTCCACTACATGAATCCTTACCAGCTGAATGCCTATGGCATGGCACTGAAAGCAGTGGGGGAAATCGTTCAAGATTATGACAGCGATAAGATGTTCCCGGCTCTAGGTTTTGGTGCAAAACTGCCTCCAGATGGAAGGATATCTCATGAATTTGCTTTGGTAAGAATATATCAAACTAATTTGATATTTTGAAAAAAATTAATGTATTAGGCCTTTTAATATCGGTTTGGTGCTTATTCTTTAGTCATTCTTGTAGCAAGCTTTTGTGATTGTAGCTCAATTTTGGTAAGTAAGTGACTTAGGAGTGTGATTTTAATGGAAAAAAAGGACAGCTAAATAGCTTAGCCATAAAACTACTTAAAGTGCATCTGATTTATAAATGGGGACGTGGGGGTTATTCTGGTTATCTGCTGCTGCACAACAAACCTCCCTAAAAATTAGAGATACAAAACAACACTGTTCCATTATGCTTATGATTTGTGGGTCAGGAATTCAAGCAGAATATAATGGGGGCTAGTGCATTTTTTCTTTGCAGCATCTGGAGCTTCAGCTGAGATGGTTTGAATGGCTGGGGATGCCTGGAATTGGTGACTAGCACCATATTTGGGGGCTTCAATTCTGGCTATTGCTTGGATTCCTCAGATCTTCTCCATGCCATGTCTTCTGGGACTAATATGACCCCTCATATGGCTTCTTGGCTCACGTTCATGTGTGGGGCCTGAGCTGGGATGGCTGAAGTAGCTGGGGTTGCCTGGGCATCCTCCCCTCTTTATAGAGATGGCCTGTCTCTGTGGTTATTGTGGGCTTCATCATAGTATGGTGGTCTCATGGTACTCAGATTTCTTACATAGTAGTCAGCTTTCCCAAGGTAAGTATTCCAAAAGTCTGGGGCAGAAACTCCAAGGCTCTATATCATAGCTTTAGAAGTCCCAGAATGTTATTTCTGCCCCATCCTATTGGATGTGGCAAGTTACTAAGGCAGCCCAGGCTCAAGGTAGAGGAATTAACCTTCACCTCTTAATGGCAGGAGTATCAAAGAATGTGTGGCTATCCTTAATCTGTTATCTGTTTTAAAGCCTATGAAAGGGAATAATTGTGTTAAATTAAATGAAGTTTATTTTTTGTTTCATATGTTTTTTCTCACAGTGTGTATGATTTTTTTTCCTTTCTCCCTCTAATTCTCTCATTTTCTGCTTTTCCTGCCTCCACATTCATTCCTTGTAATCAAACTTATACAAGTATATACGGGTTGAGCATCCCGAATCAGAAAATTCAAAGTGCTCCAAAATCCAAAACTTTTTGAGTGTGGACAGGATGCTCAAAGGAAATGCTCATTGGAGCGTTTTGAATTTTGGATTTTCAGATTTGGGATGCTTAACTGATAATAATATAAATATTCCAAAATCCAAACAAAATTGAAATCCAAAACACTTCTGGTCTTAAGCTTTTCAGATAAGGAATACTTAGCCTGTACTGCTAAGGAAGGATTTTTCATTATTTGCACCTTAATCTGTTCTTTGAGCCCAATTAAAACACTTATAGGATAGAAGTTACTGTGGGTTTGAATGTGTCCTCTCCAAAATTCAGGTGCTGCCAATGGAATAGTATTACGAGGTGGGGCCTTTAAGAGGTATTTAGTCCGTGAGGGCTCCTCCCTCATGAATGGGATTAAGGCCCTTATAAAACAGGCTTCACGTAGCTTGTCCTCTGCCTTCTGCCATGTGAGGACACAGCATTCTCCCCTCCAGAGGACACAGCCCTCATCAGACGACAGAACCTGCTGGCACCTTGATCTTGGACTTCCCGGCCTCTAAAACTGTGAGAAATAAAATTATATTGTTTATAAATTACCCAGTCTCAGGTATTCTGTTATACCAGTGCAAAACAGACTAAGACAGAGACCATGCCTCTTTAAATCTATGAAAAATAGTCTCCCGAGTTCATTATGAAAATAACAATGATTATGTTGATGATGATGATAATGCTTCAACTTTAGTATTACCTAATGATTATATTCCTTTAATCTTTTTCAAAGCAGTTTTGTTTTCTTGCATAAGTAAGAGACAGGGATTAAGTAGGTTTTCAGTGAAATAGTATTTGATTTGATATTCAGTAATTATTGAGTATTGAGTTACATACTGTATGCTCATTACCTTATATAATCTTCATAAAAGTCTGATGTGGTAGATATTAATATATCACACTGACATATTGCACCACTCTAGGAACTGCTGCTCACGTTGACTACAGTGAGAAGAATGCCCCCAGGAGTTGCATAACTCAACTCAGAGGCTCCCACGTTGACCAGGACAGGATTTGAACCCCAGTCAGTCTTGTTTTAGAAAGCATGCTCTTAACCACAACTATCCGCATCTTATAAAAGCACTCATAATCTCACCTCTCAGACACAGGCTTTATAAACACCATGATATGTGTACTTGCAGAAGCTTTTATATGATTAGATTTCATCTTTCTCAAATATATTTTAAGAGCAGTAGCTTTATATTTTTATTTCTATACTTATTCTTACTTTTCTATTCCACTGCCCACACAATTTCAGGAAAGGTCGCCGGAGGGTTTAATTCTTTCTTCAACGAAATAGCCCACATGCCACACTCCCAGTGTCATAGAAAAATGAGTATCTGTTGGGATTTTGTTGTGTCTCAGAGAATTAAAATCTCCCAGAAACTTGTAAGACCATGAAAATCACTCATGTGATCCTAAGGCTTAAGTGCCTCAGGAAAAAGGTCATGAGCTATTTTAAGGCCTAAGAAAAAGAATAATTGTGTTAAACTAAATGAGGTTTATTAATTTTCCTTCCGTCCATTTCTTCTCACGCTTGTGTGTAATTTTTTTCTTTTCTCTCCCCTTCTACTTTTCTCCTTTTCTGCTTTTCCTACTCCGTATTCATTCAGTGTAACCAAACCTATATCTACTGGTAAAGAAGGATTTTTTGTTATTTTCACCTTAATCTGTCCTTCGAACCCAATTCAAACATTTATAGGATAGAGATTATACCCTTTTAACTCTATGTAAAATAGTCTGTCTCACAAATTGTTTAGTTTTTTTCCAAAGCATTTTTATTTTCTTGGATAAATAAGACAGATAAGGGTTAAGTAGGTCTTCAATGAAATAGTATTTGATTTGATTTCTACTTAAGTATTCTATGTTAAGCTCATCTTAAATTGCTGCAGTATATTAATATAATCTATAGGTGCTGAAAATGGCAAATACGAAAACTTCAGTCCCATATCAATCTGGCCTTTCCTGAACTACCTAGTGTTAACGTTATTTCCATAGTACAAATTTGTGATATATGTATTCACTGCCATTAACCCATTTATTTCACCAAATTCAAATAAATTTTTTGAATAGCAAGGGAGGCCTTTAACAAAATTAAACAATTCCTAGTGGATGAGTTTTGGCTAGCACAGATTTTGAAATTGACATTTGCTCAGTTGAAGGGTTTCAGATAGACCCCAGCCTTTCATGCGCACTGTGTATAAGATACCATGGGAAAGGAAAAGGGAATGGGAAAGGAAAGGAAGAATTTCCTAGTATTGCCATTTTAGGACTTTCGGTTGTGAAGAGAATAAGAGTCATTGCTCTCCTTTGGTTATAGTTCTTGATGACTCTTTTCATGGTTATAACTGAAAATGCAATTGTGTGAAGCTTTAGAAGAAGTATTTCTAATAAGCCTGTGGCCAGTGGCCCTTAAAAGAATGTCGTCTGCATTGATGAATAGAGAGATGCTGCACCTATCCAAGTGATTTCTCTTACTGAATACCTAAAAGCACTTCCTTTTCACTTGTTTTGGCATTTATACACATCTATGCAATTGAACATGTATGTGTCTATCTATCCTTCCAAATAGACACTAACAATTTAATAACCAAGAGTCTTTAACACAGTACTATATATAAAATAGAAGCTCAATAGATGTTTGTGTATTGCATTAAAAGGAAGAATTCTCTCAGCTTTTCCCCACCATAAGCAGAGTCTAGAAACAGCCCCTAAGAGCTTCTCTTCAGCATTTTGTCAGCTTGTTAGCCCTGCTGAAAAGTGTTACAGACTGTAGGCAGCAACAGAGGCTATAGCCTTCTTGAATGGAGCTGACTCCAAATCACCAATACAACCCCTGAGGGAGCTAAACGAGAGGAAAAATGAGTGAGAGCTGGACACCCCTTCCCACTTCAGTCTGCGTGGTGGGATTACTGCTCATTTTGAATGCAATTCTGTATACTTTTCTACGTGTTCTACAAGTTAACATTTATTATTATATAAATGGAAAAGGTTGTTAATTAAAAGGGAAATGCAAAATAGGGTATCCATTGCCCTCTAAATAAACAACAAAATTAAATGCACTTATTTTTAAAAACATCCTGTGTTTTACTTTTGTGCCAGAGTCACACCTACACTCATTCTAATTTGTTTTAACAAGCAAAAACTGATTCCTTGTATAATTATTTCAAGAAAAGAGTTTTTTAAACAGACTTAAAAAATCTTTTTATAATTCATTACAACTTTGTCATTAAGGGGAAAATCTCATTTTAGTAGCTGTAAAATATTTAAAATAATCCTGACATAATGCAGAGCATATATTAAAAAGAAGACATACTTTAATGTACTATTCTTATCATCCAAGGCATATGTGGAAACCTTGGAGCAAACTATTATGGTATTAGGACTAATTCAGAAATCGGTGCTTTAAACATTCCATAAGGATGAATAGAACAGCCAACGATTATCTTTCCACTACCAAAGGAGAGAACAATGGCGACCTTGAAATGTCAATTCCAGATGAATAGAGGCAATATATAGTTTCATAGAAATATAAACCTTCAGTCAAAATGTTAAAAAAAAAAAAAGAAAAGTAGCTCAGGACTATCCTAGTTTGTAATTGTTCCCTTAAGGCAGGTATATAATACATTTTTATATGCCCAAAATCAGTAATGAGTTTTAATTTTAATTAGCTTCATACCTTATCAAGGGAAAAGAGCACCATAAAATCTTATTTAAAGGAAGGTTAAATAGGTCAGCTCAGATTAACATCAAAACCTACCATTAGCTGCTTTGCACTAAATATTAAACTTTTATTTTACATTTTAATTTGTCAATTCATATAAGCAATTTTATAATGTAAAGAGATCTTTGATTATTTTTATGTTTTCAAAAATTGACATGAGAGTTAATTAATAAAAATGAAGAAAAGACAAAATTAAAGGGGAAAAATGAGTATAAATCCCTCTCTCACAAATGACAAAATTGAAGTCATTGGTAACATCTGGCCTGATTTCCTAAGATCCCTAGCCTTGCTAAATGCTTAGCACACTTTATAATATGGTGGCATAGTGGTGGTTCACAGATTGGGCTCTGGAGTTAAACTGAAAATCTTGGCTCTCTTACTTGTGTTCTGTGACCTTGGGAACAGTATCTAAGCTCTCAGTGCCTCAGTTTCTTTATCTGTGAAGGGGGAACAATGACAGTACTTTACCTTCATTTTTAGCATTGTTATAAAAATTGTATATGTAAATATTTAAGTATGAAACTTGGTATATAGAATTCAATAAATTTTAATTATAAATTACCTGTTACTTGTGATTGTTCAGGTAAAAACATACTTGCTAAAATTATTGCTATGTTTAAATTTAGTTACTGTCACTAGTGTTTTAAAATATACCTACAAAGTTTTTGCTACTCCCCCTTCCAGGAGGTGGAGCCTAATTCCCCTTTTCTCAAGTGTGGGCTAGACTTAGTGACTGATTTCTAGCAAGTACATTGAAGTAGGAGTAATGGTATGTAACTTCTGAGACCAGCTCATAAAAGGTTTGGGGGATTTGTCCTTGCTTTCTCTCTGGGATCACTCATTCTGGAAGAAGTTAGCTGCCGTGTTGTTGAGAACACTCAAGCAGCCCTATGGTGAGTGCATTTAGCCTCCTGCCCACAGCCACATAAGTGAGCTTTGTTACTTACAGATCCTCTAGTCACTGTCAGGTTTTCACATGACTGCAGCCCAGGTCGGCATCTTGGCTGCAACCTCATGAGAGATCCTGCTCAGGAAACACCTGGCTAAGCTGCTTCTGGATTCTTGACATCCCCAAAATGTGTGAGATAGTAAATATTCATTGTTTTAAACCACTATACAAAAGGGTAAGAAGTGTTGGGGTCATTTGTTACATAGCAATAGATAATGAACACACTGTCTTATTTGTGTTATTTATTAGGGGAATCTGGACTAGGAGAATTAAACTCAATAATGACAGAGCATTTAATGTATGAAAAAGCTAGACTAGGTGCCCAGGTTAAAGATGCCTTTCCTTGTGCTGTCCCCAGAATAAGAGCTTCTTAATACCAAGCTCCATTTCCCTTGAACAATATGGATATGTTTCGTTGATGCTTTTCCTTTTACCTTGTCTTAGTTTTTCCCACACCAAATTCTATTCCCTCTGACCCCTTCTCTACTTGGGGTTATCAACGGTGACCTGAAAATATGCATGTGGCAGATATTTTACATTTTTTCTTCCATCAGGTAACACTGTTTGAATTGAAAGCAGCAGCATTTATTTTTTCTGATTTTAATTTATGCTCACTGGAGAAAGATTGGAAAAATACAGAATAGGTTTAAAGAATGAAAGGAATATCACTAGTTCTCTGGCTACCTAGAAGTAGCCACTATTATTATTTTGGTATTTTTCTTTTCAGGATTTTTATATGTTTATCTCTACATGTGCACAAACCTGTGTAAAATTAAGACACTATTAATTTCAGAATGTTGTAGTGTTCAGCTTCTCTTAAGATTATTTAGAATTTTCTCCTGCCCTTTTTTTGAAGAGTATGCATTTTTAATGATTGCACATTATATCATATATCATTGTTTTATAACTTGCATATATTATAATCTGTTGTTCACTTAATATATAATTATTGTGTTATTATAAATCTATAAATGCATGTTCTTCTAAAAAATGTGTCCACATGTATTATTTTCTTTTTTTTCAATTGATCTTCACAGAGACTATTAATATTTTACTGTTTTGTTTGCCTGTAACTTTCTACAGAATGGAAACCCTCAAAACCCCTACTGTGATGGCATTGAGGGGGTCATGGAAGCTTACTATAGGAGTCTGAAATCTGTACAACTGTATGGCCCAACCAACTTTGCTCCTGTAATTAATCATGTAGCACGGTAAGTAGAGAGTACACAGGGTATGTGTTCTAGCACACTGAACCATGGTAAAATCATAATATTTTTGTTAGTGTGACTCCAGATGAAAATTGTTTTCTTCTAATTTACCTCCAAGAAAGTGAGAAGAAAGATGTACAGTAGAAACAGTCTCCATCAAGCTATCATGATGCTGTGCTGAGAACTTTACATCAAAATCTCAAGTTAAGAAACATACACTGGGACCTGTCTTTGTTTGACCAAGGAAAATGTTGTTTTCTTTGAAAAGGCATCCATGATTTTTTCTTGTAGATATTTTTAAGTTCTAGATAGATTCTTGTTCTCAGCCCTTTATTGGATGTGTAGAGAGCAAATATTTTCTCCCATTCTGTAGGCTGTCTATTCGCTCTAATGATAGTTCCCTTGGCTGTGCAAAAGCTTTTTAATTTGATCAGGTCCCATTTATTTATTTTTGTTGCTGCTGTGATTGCTTTGGGGGTCTTCTTCAAAAATCCTTTGCCTAGGCTGATGTCTGAAAGGGTCTTCTATTACTCCATTATAAGAAATGACGATGATCTAGTACCTCTTATATTTTCCTGGCTAGAACTTGAGCCCATCCTCTGAAGTGAGGTATCACAAGAATGGAAGAATAAGCTCCACATGTACTTGCCATCAAATTGGCACTAACTGATCAACACTATGGTGCTCACATGGTAGTAATATTCTTCAGGGGTTGGGTGGTTGGAGGTGGGTAAACTCACAACTAATGGATGTGGTGAGCATTGTAGGGGGGAAAAAGCCCACCCCAAATCATGATTTGGGTGTGGCAAAGTCATAACATGTAACCAAAATGTTTGTACCCCCATAATATCCTGAAATAAATAAATAAGTAAGAAAAGGCATCCATGAGAACAATGACAAGATCAATGGTGATCAACTGTGTAAATCATTCATATGAAATACCACATTCCAAAGTAGCACAGAAGTAAGAAGAGAGTGAATTCTATTAGATGAGTATTTGAAGCTTTCAGTGATATATAGGGCATATTATTTTGACCTCTCTGAAATTAAGATAGTAGCTAATTTTATAAATTCCCAGAGCTCTACCTGTATATAGTACATAGTACTGAGATCAGAATATAATTGCTTATGACTCCAGCTACATGTTCTGGAGAAAATGTTAAAATGCAAAAATCTGTATATGCTTACTTATCATTTTTTTCATAAGTGCATAAATGAATTAGACACCACTTTTCAGGTTTTCTAAAAAGTTTGGCTTGAACCAGTTACAAATTCCGTGAAACCCTGCCTTATTTTGAGAGAATCCAAAAGGTACAGTTCTCATAGTCTTGTAAGTATGTAGCCAGAACTTGAAAAAAATACTGCATTTGATCAGTTTATCAATGTACAAGGCAATGTACAGTAGAATTCAAATAGTTCTATTTGAAGGTTCTGTTATTTTACCACTTTTCCTTTTGGACATTATCAGCAACTTAAATGTGCTCTACTTTCCGTTATCTGGGACATGGACAAAATGTTAAAATACCTCTGCACCTGAGGCTGACCCCAGTGCGACTTCCCTGTGGAACCACACCTCAGGTTGACAGTGACACATTGATGATCATTCTCTGCATGTGACCCTTTGGCTGGAGTGTTTTAGACATTTTCATCTGCTATCTATACTGAGACATGAATTTTATATCTCAACCCTGTTACACACATAACCAAAGAAAAGATTATTCTTAAAATTAGATTTTTTACCTCATATTTTCTCTTTATTTCTATGGTATCCTATTCTTTCCTGTTCCTTTTTTTTTAATGCAGATCTTGAACCACAAAATTGATTTCACAGTCCACTAATGGGTCATTAGCTGTAATTCGAAAAACATTTCCTAGCTTATTATACTCACCTGTACAAGTAATGTTATGTATACGTGTTTTCCTAGTTTATTGATGGCTGTCAAATTAAAGCAAAATAAAAATCATGTTAATGCAAGATAAATTACAGTTGACTCTTCCACACTACCATACAGATCACTTTTTAATAAAAAGATAGGAGAAAAATAACAAGACTTATTTTGTGTAAACTCACACTAGTTATAAATGTGCTCATCAGTGTTTACCAATTAATTTTTAATTTTTCTCATATATCTCTACTGTAAAAGTTAAAGTTATAGATATAAAATTTCTAGATGCATTTCTATATACCATTTAAAACTGCAGCTCCACAGTATTGGAGCCTGTGTTAGTGCACTGGACCATGGTGAAATCTATTCCATTTTTTTATGTTTTACCCAGAATTTTATAAATTCTCAAATATAGGGATGGCTGCTAGTTAAAGCTTTCAGCCTCTTTGAAAATAAGCCATGATCTAATAATTCTTTATTGTTACTTTTTTAAATGAGAGAAAATAAGAAAAATAGTAAGAGATGGCTTTTTGAGAGTCATCTTTTCCTTCCATACAATGGGAATTTCCATGTATCCATCTCTTATTATGGATCTATAAAAGAACACCTTTATCTTTTCTTTTATCTTTGAATGTCATGTTTAATTTTGTTTTTAAGCTTTTATTAAGACAATTTCTGTATGATCCAGATTTATCATCCAAAAGCTTTATCAACTAAATAGATGAGGTACTATTTGTTTATATATTAAGAAGATTGCCATAGTTATAGTGTTTGACCTCTATTTATATAAAAACTTCTTGTTTTATTTAACTCTTAAAGTCTTTTAAAAGTACTTACTTAGCACCATGCCTATCATGAGGAGGTAAATACTCAACAGATGTCTAATAAAGGAATTCTGTAAATATTAAAAGATCATCACCAAAATTCATTTTGGCAACGTCAAAGCAAATATGTATTCATACTTTTTCTATTTGCTTGATTTTTTCCCTCTAAAAAGTGTGTTTTCTATATGGGTAAAAGCTTAGTTGTTATCATTTTCTATGAGCATTATGAAGAATGCTTATTCTTTTAACAATAATAATTTTAAGGACGTTTATTTTTAGAACTGATCTTCTATATAATGAGTATTGACTTTCTAGGTAATATTAATGGGATGACAATATTGTGAAATAGACAAGACCAAAGGCATCAAATTTGCATCATTTGAAGGTTTTATATACTTTTCTTGGGGATTTCCAACCCCTTGCTTCTGATTTCTTGCTTTCCCAGGTCTCCTTTCCCGGAGCTGTCTGGGGAATAGCATTTCAAATGATACAGAAATCCTACTCAACATCTGCTGGTGCCTTGTCATAAATTTAAGTGCAATTTAGCTTGGCATTCAAGAACGTCCAATATCCAACCACCTCCCACCTATCCAACCTCATTTCCCACCGCATTCTCCCAAATGCACTGCATTCTGTCACACAGAATCACTGCTTTTTCTGGCCTATGCTATCATTCCATGTATATGTCTATCACTAATTCTATGCTACTCTGTGGTTGCATGTGGTTGCAAGATCTCTTTTCCACATTGAAGGGAGGAACCATTCATTGTGACTTAATTATTCTTGTACATACATACATATATATACATAAAACAATATAAAGCACAAGATTTTGCATATACTGAGAAATCCATACCTGTTTGTTTAAATTACCTGAATGCCATATATTATAAGTGCATTTTAATTAGCAAGGATTAATAGGAAACTGAAGAATTTTTTAAATGATAATGCTTAGCCAATCTTAATGACCTGTGGAAAATGTGATTGTGATTGATACCTACTGTACCAGTTAGGGTTCTCCAGAGAAACAGAACCAATCAGAGATATATAGACATAGCTATAGACATGGATATAGACATAGATAAAGACATAGAGACATATTTCAAGGAATTGGCTCATACAGTTGTAGGGGCTGACAAGGGTGAAATTTGTAGGGAAGGCTGGTAGTTTGGAAACTTAGGTGGGATTTCATACTGCCACCTTGAGTCAGAATTCCTTTTTTTATGGAAAACTAGCTTTTGCTCTTAAGGCCTTCAACTAATTGAATGAATCTGCTTTATTTAAAATCATTTGATGGTAAGTGTTAACCACATCTATAAAATACCTTCATGGCAACACCTAGATTAGTGTTTGATTAAATAACTGTGTTGTATAGTCTAGCCAAATTGATATGCCTGGTCATTCCACCTACCAAAAGAAAGAAATGTATTATTAATACCATTATGTTATAAATTGGAAATAAATTTAAAATTAGAGAAATAATTTCAGGGCCTTCCAGATAAGAATTTGATAATATATCTAATAACACTGTGTTTAAATATAACAGTACAATGTTATATTTAAATGTAAAAATAATAGTACAAAGAAAAATATTTAAGAAAATCATGTTTTTACAGATATATAGTTTGAATAAAATGGAACTTTAATCATCCCATGGTTAATCTTAGTTTCCTCTAAGATATTGCATTACCCTTTCTACATTCTTGTTTTTATCATTTTTTTCAAAAGTTACTATTCATCTAGAATTTTATATCAATAATATCGAATTATTTGAAATAAATTTTATTTGTTGGTATTTTTTACCAACTTGATATTTCAAAAATAAACTAATACAACAATGAAAATATCAAATATCTTTTTAAGCCATCATGAAAATTTATTTACTTGACTTACATAATACTCATTTTTTCCCAATTATTAGTCACTTGTTTCCTGTGCCTAATAAGTTACTTGTTTTGAGGCTATCAAATTTTAAGATGGATCTATCAATTTCTATCTATTGGTTATTGATATTTTATATCAAAACAACAATCATTACTGAGCCCATGATCTATGTCCAGCAATATGCTCATTGCTGTAATGTGGATTATCTCTTTTAATTTTCACAACCCTAGAAGGTGACAGTAGTGTTATTTCTATTTTGCTCATGACAAAGTAGATATGTAGAGTGGCCATTTGTAGTGGAGCTAAAATTCCAGCCAGAATAATTTGAGTCCAGATCACTAGGCTGTGGTGCCTTGAATCTATAAACCTTTTATCTTTGCTAGGAAGGTAAAGACAAATAAAAGAAAATGAAACAAATCTACCTATCTTTGTGGATACAGTGGTCACTTCATTACACAATCAAAAGTAGTTTGGAGTGATAACTTAGTAACATAAAATTTGCTGTGTTACTTTGTCTTAAAATACTTAAATGTATTCCTTTATTCAGTGTTAAAAAGTTTTAAATTCATTATATATCATAGTTGACCTACTTAAATAAGACATCCCTGAATCAGTTTCTTATCTTGTCTTTTTGCCCTTTCTATTCTTATGAACTAATAATAAGCTCAAAGAATATTCCACAAATCTGAGGCAACCATTTATGAACTTTTATAAAAACAATGCCAGACATTTCTTTCACAGATACTCAAAAAAAAGTGTTTGAATTTCACAACCCTGACAAAGTTATCATTCTCTCAGGTTTATCATAGTAATATTAAGATATATATAGGTTATATTTGAAAAAAGATAGCTGGCTTGTCATATTAAAGTTTTAATTATGCAATTTACAAAGGATTCTTTATCAGGTTCCTTTAAAAAGCAAGCTTCTCTAATACCTTTAAAATATCATTTGAATCTGCTAGTCTATGTATAAGTGTCACCTCAAAGAGGGACTCGGGTGTGGCCAGCTTATACTTTTTACTTCATACATTTCTGTTGTATTTTAATTATTTTATCATAAGCATATAATACTCTTAAAAGGCTAAATTGGAAGAAATTGATTTTATTTGAAATTTAGATTTGCTTGCAAAATACAATATAACTATATGATGAGTGCGATGCTCACTCTCTGGGGAATGGACACGCTTGAAGCTCTGACTCAGGGGGATGGAGGGGCATGGGCAATATATATAACCTGAACTTTTGTACCCCCATGATAAGCTGAAATAAACAAAAATAAATAAAATTAAATTAAAAAATGGATATCAGAAAAACAAAACAAAAAACCAATATGCCAATGTGTAGAACAAGTGCCATAAAAACAATGAATAGTTTTAAAACATTAATTTGTGGTGCTGATGGTGATTAAAACTATAATGGGTTAGACAGCTCTTATAAGTAAAATGTAATTTATTTTCAAATGAAGTGTGTCTAGCAGTAGCAAGAGACAGACAATAAACTCATCCATCTTTCTGCAGCCTTAGGTTTCCTTGAAGTTAAGAAATATAAAGCATTACTATAAATATATATTTATTATAAAATATAAAAATCATATGAATTTTTAAGATAAAACAACAAATCAGAGAAATTCCAAGTTTACATGATCTATTTGATGCTCTGTCCCCAACCCCCCTCATAATATGAATACATTCTCCCCTTTCTCTTAGGTATACAGTCTGGTGAATCAAAGACAATCTGTTGAGCCACTGGAAGTGGTATTTTATATGACTACATAACACTCAACTTTCTGTGTTTTTTTAAATCTGATAGAAATTTGACATTTTAAGAGCATCATTTGGTAAGAAAAGCATAAGAGACATACTGTTGTAATTATAGAAGTTTTTTCGTTATTATTTATAGCCTTCCATTAGTCACATGAAATATTAATAGAAAACCCTATGTTTCTGAATCACAGTAAGAAATGAATTTTAAAAAAGTAATCAGTATTTTAAAATTAAGAATTGAATTCCTTCTTCAAAAGATTAAGCATAAAATAAAGTAGGTTTATAGCTGCTTTGGATTGTTTTCCATTGGTTGTATTACCATCAAATTAATACAAATTATTTAAGGTCCAGGATCAGCTGTTCAGTACTGTGGGGATATTTTTGACTCTACAGTACATCGTGGAACCCGTTCAACACATTCTTTACCGCATGTGAATATGCCACTTACTGTATTCTCTTTATCAATCTACAAAATTACCAGTATTTTATTAGTAGCTTGAACAAATCTTAGTTTCTGTAGTCCATGGGAAAGTTGATAAGTATTTTCTTCTTCATATGGTTGTTAATTCTACTGTCCAAGAAATAAGTTGTGTCCTGACATATTATGCTATTTCTCTGTTTCTAACCTGTTCAGATGGGATCCCTTGGGGTCCTTCAGGATGTAAAGGAATTTCACTGGCCAATCAATGAAAATATTTTGGAACCCAATTGTTCTGTAATCTACTTGATAATTTTTTAGAAACATAGATCAAGGTCTTGTTTTCTCTCCTCTGTCCTAAGAGAACCATAATGCTTACTCATCACTGGACATGAACTGCACACCTGTCATGTACAAAAATTATAAAAGGTATCTTTATTGAAAATAAAATCTAGGTACCTACAATGTAGAACACTACAGAAAAGGAGAAATATAATAAAATATAACATATTCATAAAATTCTCTTCCAAGTTACTAAGTATTATTTGGCAAGGATTCTGATAAACTTATTCAAGTACTAGAATATGTTTTTATTATATACATAATTCTTCTCTCATTGATTTAACATATATTAAGAACTTAACTGTGGATGTATCAAAAAACATTTCTTCTACTTCATTTTTTTAATTGAGGTGAAATTCCCGTAATAAAATTAACCATTTAAAAGTATATAATTCACTGACACTTATAGTACATTCATAATATTGTGCAACCATCACCTCCATGTAGTTCCAAAACAAAAGGGATTTTTGATTATTGCTACCATTTACAGAATCCTTTTATATATTGAGTACCATACTTGCAATTTCTTTATTAATTTATGCAACAATACAAAGGTGTAAGTGTTATATTATCTCAATTTTAAAGGTAAGATAATAAAGTTCAGATAGCTTAGGTGATTTACTGGAAATCATTCACATAATGTGTTGCTTAGCCAGGATATGTCTATTTCAAAAAGCTGTGTCCTTTCCTTTGTGCTAAATAACACTTCATCTCCTTCTCACCTTTTATGAGTTAATGAACTCCTAAGAGAGATATTTCTGTGTACTGGCATGGACTAATGTTGCAGTTACTCTAGTGTACTATTTAGAAAAATGTGTATTTGAGAGTTTACATAAGATAGACTTCTAACATATGTTTAAATATTTTCTTAAGATTAAAAGGTTTGTTGACTATTCCAAATTGTATTTAGCAGCCAGCACATAGAGAGGAACTGTTTTATTTTCTGTAATATTCCTTACCTTTGCATTGCCTTTCAGGTATGCTGCTTCTGTAAAGGATGGGTCCCAGTATTTTGTGCTCCTGATTGTGACAGACGGCGTTATCTCAGATATGGCTCAAACTAAGGAGTCCATAGTTAACGTGAGTAGTGGTCACTCAGTATTGGGCTGGTTAAGAGACAGCATGGTAGTACTTAGAGTTAGACCAGAGACTCTTTTAGTTGATTTAACATTAAAATAGAACACTCATGCCTCTGCAGCAGATCACATCCTTAACCTCATCCAGACAACTCATACACACCATACCATTCATCCATAGGGATCAATCAGGGGTATGAATAGTTGGGTTAAAAAAAAAAAATTCTTGCTTCAAAAAGAAAGATAGTAGCATCACCTTCATATGCATGAGTTTGTTTACCTCTATCTGATCTACCTGATCTACCTGTATACAATCTTATAATTTGTACAGGTTATTTCTTAACCTTTACTGTCTAGTTATAGGAGAACTATGCTAGCTAAATCTCCATTTCTATAGAACTGGATAGGGACTGGATTGATTCAGAAATTATACTGCTTGTTATAATTTCTAATTGTATGTTTGTATGCTTTTTTTTTTTTTTTAATTTCAGCTTATCATGGGGGTACAAAAGTTCTGGTTAGATATATTGCCCATGTCCCTCCCATTCCCCCGAGTCTGAGCCTCAAGTGTGTCCATTCCCCAGACAGTGCACATCGCACTCTTCTTGTAGGTATACACCCATCCCCTCCCCCAGCCCCATCCCCCCAAGTCAGAACTTCAAGCATGCCCATCTCATGTATGCTTTTTTAAAGATTATTTAATTGATTGTCTTCTTTTCTAGATTACACGATTTGTGTTTACTAGATGGAAATCTACAAAACCATAACTGTTTTTACTCACCTATCTATGTCTAGGTTTAGCAATGTTTGGCACAAAGTAGACATTTAATAAACATAGATTGCATAAATGAATTATTTATCAAGCCTCATAATTAGTAGCATAGAAAAATATAATGAGCTGATTGAAGTATGAAAAAATAGTTACATGTGGGCAAAAATTAAATGCTTTGTAGATATTCTTAGAAAAACCAACATAAAAATAAGGGGAGATAAAATTTACAAGTTTGTTTATTTGTATGTTTGTTGTTTTCTTAAGTAAACACATACTTGGGTTGAATTTATCTTGATTTCCTTTATGCTCTGGTCAGTGGCATTAATATGCATTTTAAAATACGGACTTAATAATTTAGGTTTAACTAACAGGACGTGATGCACTGAGGAATAATTATGCATAATTCAGAGACCTTCAAAGCTGAAGATGTGGTTGCTATAGTGTGTCATCCATCTGTTGCTATATCTCACATTCTTACTATTAAATTACTTAAAGTGATGATGTAATAGAAGTGATACATATGATGAAAAAACATGTTACAATAACTTTCTGTAACGATCATTTCTGTTCACTCATTTACTATGAAAATTTCTTTTCTAACCTTGGGTATATAAATGAGATAGAGTATGGTACTACTACTATTTCACAAATCTGGTACCATTTTTCCCAATTAGTAACTGAAAGATTTTTGGAGGAGAAAGAACATGAAAAAGAGGCCAAAGATACTCAAAGTCAGCTTAGAAAGGTTTTGGCTGAGAGCAGCAAGTGAAAATAAATGCTCCTTACCTTTGTTTGCTCTTATCCAGGGCTAGTTATTCCTGAAGAATGTCTCACTGGATTAACATATGTAGATAGTTTAGAAAGGATAAGAGTATAATCCAGTATATTATTCTGTGTTAACAATTATGTTCAAAACTATTTTAAAGAACATCTGTGAAAAAAATGTCAAATAAAACTCACGATATTATTTCTTAATTCTTTTCTTAAGAGCTTGATTTCTTAATTGAAACCTAATTGTGTATTCTCTTTGAAGGCCTCAAAACTTCCAATGTCAATAATTATAGTAGGTGTTGGACCAGCAGAATTTGATGGTGAGTAGTAAAATTTCAATAGTATTCCTTGGGAGTTTATTGAATCCGATGTGTCATGTTCTTAGGTTTCTATTATTCTTTTCTGTATAGAAGGATGTGACTTGCATTTGGGTTTGTATATAATGTCCATGTACCTGTAGATAGATAGCTCTTGATATCTATTAACATGAGCAAATGAAAAGACCCTGTGTTTTGAGTGGGACATCCTCTCTCGAGTTTATAGATTCTTTCAACATGCAGCTTTCTATTTCAGTAGAGATAGTTTGTACCTCAAAATAACATTTCTTAAGACTGACAGAGTGATAAATTGAATTTTTGTTCCCAAGGCAAAACACCCTCTGGGTTCACTAAAAACCTTTAAGGATGAGTGCTAAATTAATAAATCATTAGGTTGTGCAAAGAAATGTTAGCATAAGCAGAATATGCTAATTTAATGGGTTTTCAGACCCTGGCTAGTTGACAGACATTAGCCTTATAAATAAAGAAGTTCTGTCATATGAGAGAGCAAAGTAAAATGCAAATGGAACTGACCAGCTGAAATTTAATGAGACTTTATATAATTATGCTAATTTGCCTTACTGGGTAGTTTTCCGTTTGGGCTCAGGCCTTGTTCAAATGCCAATTAAGTGACTGGGTAAACAGTTTAAAGGATAGTCTGTTCCTAGTCATCTGGTAAATTCCTTTAAGAAAACTCTGTGCTAGACAGCAAGTGCAGGGCCATGTAACATTCACCTGGTTCAGGTGTTTTTAGATTAACAATGGCAGGTTATTTAGTTTGGGACTTTGGAAATGAGAATTGTTTTAGAATGTTTGAAATAACATTAGGTCAGGTACTAGTTAATTTAGACCCACAGGTGGCTAACTAGACTGTGGTTATCACTGGGGTGATTCTTATTTAACCAGCAGGCCCTCCTGCGTAAAGGTAATACGAGTCTCAGGCAAAGTACTCAAGGCAAAGTTAGAGTGCTGAGCCTGCACTCCCTAAGACTCTATGCTTGGCTAGTCGTCCTTCTCATCATATGTTCTTACAGTTTCTAAAGCAGAAGTCATTTAGCTCTGACTGCCACTGCTTCTGCTAATATTTTCTCTATCTCTGAGTATTCACATCTGTTTGCATTGTGCTTCAGGCAGGAATTTGAGACACCTCTCAGGAGTCAGGAATGCTAAGACATCTTTCTTGTCAATGCTTTGTGCACTTGATGATCTGCATTAATCAGTGATAGACTGGGAGTCACAGACTCCCGATTGCTAGGCTGAAATAACTCATGCTTTCTTCTTTGGCTTCTGTTTGCTTTTGACTCTGAAGGATGCACCTCTCATGGGTACATCTCAGGTCTCCCAGACGCCTGTGGAAGTCCACCATTAAATATAGGACCTTAGAGATGGGTACACCTCAGTCAGCTCTTGTTCTTCAAGAGCCCCCACACATGATGCTTGAATACAAAGCCACTGACCCTTCCTGGTGTATGTTTCTGGTTGTATATTTCTATGCAGAGCTGCAGGCACAGCTATTTGGGTACTATCCTCATCCAATAGCCACAGCTATTTATTTTCTTCCTTTCTGTTGTTCCCGATGAACTCATTAGGGTTTTGAGTATAACAATTTATCATTTCCCTCGCTGAGGTCCTGAACTAACTGGAAAAAAATATATGCAGGAATCACTCAGACAAGCATATCAGCTTTATTGCTAGCAGTGCAGAATTTGAGAATTTGGGTTAACCTGTGGACAGAGTCACACTTCTCATTACTTTTTCCCCCCTAGATTAAATGACCTCACTCTTATCTCCAGGCCTCCTCCCTGCAGAGGCAGAGCTTTGCCTGTTAAGCATGCCACAGAGAGAAACTGCATCCAGCCTTAGGATTGACTGCTCCAAAAGGGAGAGATCCGTTCTTTCTAAGAATCTTAGTAATCCTATGATTGTTCTTTCCATGCAAAAAAGTGAGTGAAAATTGTAGGTAAAAAGCAAAGGTGCCTTGCCAAGAGAATTTCCTCTCAAAAATTAGGGCGAAATTTTCCTCTAGAAACATGTGAACAGGGAATCAGGGTCCTAGAACACCTGGTTTCTGTTTTCAACATGATGGAAGTTTTAATAGGATGGAAAAGAATTCCAGGCCTAATACTAGAAAAGTAGACTGTTCTGCTAGGAAACAATAGATGCTTCTCTATTTTTCTTTTTTTTCCTCTCAAAACATGTCTCTTCTCTCCATGGCTAAGATGGAAAGGACAGAATATGCACATTTAATATAGAAAAATCGTTGACTTATAGTCAAATTGCTGCTCTCCTATCAGAAGAGTCTCACATGGCAAGTCTACCATAGAGTAAGTTTATATATCACACTTGTGAACTCGCATAGGTAAAGACAGAAATCCAACATCTACACATTTTTAACCCAAAAGACATTATTTTTATGGGCAAAAAATGCAATATTTTGCCATCTGTTCTTTGAAGATACAGGAAATAAGAATACACTATTAATGAGTATTTCTATTTAATTCTGCATTTTAATAAGAACTTTTAAAAACTCTCTGCATAATTTTCCCCAGTGACTTTTTACACCTAAATAAAGCACCTTCATTAAGGAGAAATATTTCTCCAAGCAGGATTTCCTTATCCGGAAAATACAGTCAAGAAGTCAAATTAAAGCAGCATTTGACTCTCTGCTTTGATCTGAGTTAAGAGAAGGAGGTAAATAGAAGGAATTCTAACTTCCTCGTGTCTCCCATGGCTAGAAAGAAATGCAGCTCTGTTGATCATACACTTTCCAGGCATAGGTACCCCATGGGAAATGGCCTCATAATCTTTGCCTCATTGAGGACCAGATGGTCTGAAAACCCAGAGTGGATGTGACCCCTCTACCAGTTACACACCATCTCTCTTCTCCTTGCTCTCAAAAGTGTAGCCTCCCATCCTTGCTGCCTGCAGTCTTTTAACCCAAATAGCACGCTGAAAAGTGGGACATATCTTATAGGATCTCATTCTAATCCAGTATTGCCTGAACAACTGTCCTTTTCTTCATTAATTGGACTGAAACACTCACAAAAATCAGTAGAGATTGTAGTGGATGGTGGAAGGTGAGACCTAAACTGTCATCTAATTCTTGTTTCCTCTTTTAGACTGAGTATAGGGTAATTGTTACAAGGTATTACCATATTAGGGAATATTGGAAAAGTTTCTGTGATTGTTGGCATATCACTATGAATGTACATTTATGTCTCAAAGTGATATGAAAATTGTGAAAGCAAGTTTAGATTAAATAGAAATTAATTTTTGAAAATATTTGAGCATAATGAATTCTCCTATTTATAGCTCCAAGAAGTAGGGGAGGAAAAAAGTCTTTTGTATTTTGAATAATTAATTCCCTTATTGTTGGTAATGAACACCTTTTACATAGTTATGATATATATTGCATATCTAAGCAAACTATCAAATAGTGGCTCTCTGTCAATTACGTATACTAGCAATGTTTCAGCTCAAACATTGACTCATGAACATGTGTAGAAAGGTAAAATTGGAAACAATTTTACCCAAATACCAAATACCTTAAGGTTTTTATCCCAAATACCTTATTTAAGTACTGAAGCAAATAGTGAGTAGGTGAGGACTGTGTTCTGAATGAGCAATATTGGGGTTGGGGTGGGGGGTGAAGAGGCAAACATTATAATTGCAAGTAGCTCTCTGGAGTCTGGTGAATGTCATGTGTATACAAAATGAATTATCAGTAATAGAATTATACTTTAAGCACAAATTAGCATTCCTCATGTAATTAATTATTTAGTGAATTCTCACTGAAAACTTAATAAACTCTGAAAAATGTTCTTAATTGCAGCATAGCATTACAGTATTACCAGCTGTCTCATTATATCACAGCATTTCCAAATACCAGCTGATCTAGGGAGTGGTGAAATTATTTCTTAACCAATAAAAAAAATCATACTTCAGAAAAATTGTATTTTCTCCAGTCATGAGAGCGGCAAAGAAAATGTCTCTTTGTTTCTTAAATCTATTAAAGTAAAATTTGGGCAATGTGGATATATAAAAATATAAATATCGCTTTGTTGTAGCTTCAGTGAAAATGAAGATCAAGTTGTTATTGAAAATTTTATGATGAATGGTGCCAAGTTTCTTAAATTAGAAAGAAAAATTAAAATTTGATGGATTAACATCACTTGCCCCATCAGTCACATAAGCATATAACTAACAGCTTAGAACTAGTAGGGTGGGGAGATGGACCTACAGACTGTTCCTTAATGTATTGACTCTCCCCACCTTTCAAAGGGTCACACAAGGTCTTGGCTCACTTTCTTCATCTGTAAAACATGTACTCAGTCAAGTTTTGTGAGAGAAGTGAATGAGGAGATAAGGAATCAAACAGTTTTTTGTCTTTACATAGGGCACATTGCTATTTCGTACATACTGATTTTTTATTGCCTGCATTGTTTTAGTATTTGGCTAAAATGTACTAGATAAACGATCATATTTTCTTTTCAAGCAATGGTTGAATTGGATGGAGATGATGTAAGAGTCTCCTCCAGAGGAAAATATGCTGAAAGGGACATTGTGCAGGTAAGAAATTAAACCTTTTTCTATTTTACTATTACCAGAAAATATCACTGGGATCTTTAACAAAATGAGAAGCTAGAAATATAATAGATTTTTTAATGATGCTTATCTATTTATTATTTAGTCTTCAACAAAGACTAAATATATTTCAAGCTAATAGGTATTCAGGGTAAATGAACTTAGTAAAAACACACCAAAACTATTGTAAATATTTTTGTATTTCTCCCATAGATTATGGTTAGAAAGGTAGAAAACTAGATCCTAAAATTATATATGTAGTATATACAAAAATCATATACATATTTATGTATGTTTTATATATAAATTTTATATGTGGAAAATGATAGAATCAAGAAAAAAACTAAAGCCTGTTACTCTGGGAGTGAATATATAGAAAACACTAATAATTAATAAATATAGTTAAAATTTATAATTGAAAGCAAAGTGTTAATTGAACTAAATAGTTGCATAGAGTCTCCATATGTTGTAGGATATTAGAAGGGAAAAAAGCTGTGAAGTATACTTTTCTAAATAGGAAAAGAAAGAAAGGCTCCTCATTTAAGCACATGATATCAAAGTTTTGGAGGAGCACATAATGAACTTCATTAAGAGAATATAATTTGGAATCGTATGGAATTTGGTTCAAATCCTGACTTCTGACTTTTCCACTATGATAACTAGGGTAAGCTTTCTAAATTTCAGTGTTCTGGGGGGTAAATAGCATTGTTGTGAAGACTAAATGATACAATGCATATAAAATACATTCCTGAAATAGAATTTAGTAACAAAAACCAAAACAAAAAATGGTTAAAATAATTTGAGAAAGATATAAAATAATCTGTAAATATGAGAACATAAAGAGTAATGTTGATAAAAATCATAAAACATTATTCTTCATTAGTCAGCAAAATTAAATTTTAAAATAAAAACACCTATATACTAGTTTTTTTAAAAAGATAATTGAATATGATTTAAACATTTCAACCTAACACACTTGGTAGAATAAAAAGCACGCATATACATAAATGATTAGGTTAAAAGCAACTGAGACAAAGAGCATGGCCATGTGGTCATTTGTTTCAGAATCTCATGGTGGTTTTTTTTTTTTTTTCATAATTGGATACATGATAATTCACCTTGACATCATCAGTATAATTATCGATCTAAGTAATTACACTTTATCTAAAAGCTTTCTATAATATTTGCTCACAGTTTCCAAAAACTCAAATTACTGCATGGAAGTAGAATGTGCTATGTTGCTGTTATAAAGCATTTTCACAAAGTTTGCAGAGGTATCCCCATATCTCATAGTTTCATCTAAATGCTTCTTAGGAGAAACTTGGTATTAACTTTGTCCCTTAGGAAGTAGCTGAGATTGCTCACATCGTGAAGATTTTCTTTTAAAAGGACCAATATGTTATTTTAGTAACAACCAACAGTCATACCTATTTGTATTTATAAAATAAAAAATGTCCTTGATCAATGAAACTAATCTCTTAATGAACATACTACATCGCACAGAATATTGAGATAGGACCCAGATGATAACATGAAATTTTAATTTTGTCACTCTGATATTGAACAAGTCAATAAATCTCTCTCAACCTTTGTTTCATTATCTGTAGACTCCAAATTCTTTCATCTTTGCTCTTCTCAGGATTTTATGAGTCTCAGAGGAAGGAACAGACATTAAAATACTTTGTTACCTGTCAATAGCATAGATATATAGTAGTATTAATATGATTATATAAGTGTCCTTTTCTTGAAAGTCAGAATTCTTGAGACCAGTGTATCACCATAAAGTAACTCTGGGATCCCCAAAGATTTTGAACACATATAGCAAACACTCAACAGATTCTGCCACATAAAGTTGAACTGAAAGAGTGATGGGGTCTTACATACACTGAACAGGAAATTAAAATATCTCCAGGAAATTAGTAGCCACCTGAATGACAGTGACATCTTGACTTACAGTCCTACATTTAGTTAAAGAGATTTAATGCACTCTTTTCTAATTTCATGGAGAAGTTTCTAAACGGTGATTGTTTCCTTTCTAAATAGTAGGCAAATCAATTATTTGCATATCACATTGTGTCACAGAATTGGCACCTTCTCTCTTACCTTAAATAAGGTTAAACATTCCACCATCAAGGTTCTCCACATTATACCTGTCACTAAAACATTTTTGAAGTGAGATATTTTCAAGAACAGAATACATTGTTGTTGAATATTTAGAATATTGGGTTTGTAAGGGCACATCAAGAATATTGTCAATCTTACCATGGTCAGAAAATATCTGTAAACGAAGTGGCTAAAACATTATCAGAGAATAGAATCTTTTTAGGTTCTTTTACCTTTTCTCTACTTTCCATTTCTTACATTTTGAAGCTAATACACCACAAATGAAATTCCACATTTCTCAAGTGGACAAACAAAAGCTTAAGGTTGCAAATAATATTAGGTAGCTGAGGTTCAGCAGAAAATTGGGGGTAATAGATGGGGTTTTTATTATATCAAATCTTAAGCAGTTTCCAGTTTTTTTATATAATAATAATATTGAACTCTTTATTAAGTGTTTCATGTGCTAGGCAGGCTAAGAGCTGTAGCATTACATCACTCAGTCCTTAATTTGTTGACAGTTACATTGATTACTGCATTTTACAAAAGAGGAAGAATGAAGCTCAGTTTCTCTGCGTCCATAGTCACATAGCTAATGAGAAGTGGAACCAGTATTTAATCTGACTTTAAAATTCTTAACATATATTCTGTATAACTTTGATTATAAAACCTAAGCATAGCATTTAAGACTCTCTATGATCTGAACTTAGTTGTCATCTTTAGCTAAATATTAATACACACACAGAGACACTACACTTTATCTAGACCGATTAACTTTACATCACACGTTTCCATAGTTCTTGCTTTTATTTTCTCTTTTCATTTTACCTGGAATACTCCTCTTCCTCATCTGTGCTGACTGAAATCCTACATTTTGAAATCTCCCACTGTGCAGCCTTTCACAAAGCCCTCTTCAAAATCCTCACTCCCCATACCTGAACAAATTTCTTCTTTCTTTCACCTTCTTCCCATATCACTTTATATCTTCCTAAAAATACTGGCCATTTTTTGTCTTGTAGTTATTTACAGACAAGGAAACTGAGGCCAAAGATGGGAAGTTAAACAACTTATACAAAGTTATGTAGGTCAAAAGCTGGTAGATGCAGATTTCCAACTGAGTTCTGATTCCAAAACCTGTGTTTTTCCTATTACAACACAACCTACTATCATAAAATGCAAAATTAGAATGAAAATTATTAGAATCTATTCTCCTTTTTGTATTATGGTAGTGGCTAATGCATTCGAGTCAGATTAATTAACTTGGGTTCAAAGAATGACTCTGACACTTATTAAGATCTGATCTTGGGTAAGTTAATTAAACATTCTTAAGTTTCAGTTTCCTCTTATGTAAATTCAAAATATGAATTATACTTATGAATATTAAAAGATATGCTAAATCTCTTGGCAAAAGGCCATCCAACTGCCAGTTGCTCAATAAATGCATTAATATCAGTACAGTATGTTGGCACAATCCAATGGGACAGTGTTTTTTATGTCACTATGTCACAGTAGCTGTGCCTTCACATAAGACACTGTAATCAGTCTTATGTGTGATAATGTTTCATTGTACTAAGCTTTAATCTTATATGACTATAGTATACATAGTAAGCAGGAAGAGTTCCTATGGTTGCTATTCTAAAATTAAGAGCATTATTTTCTTAAGTCAATGTATGTAAAGGCTTTCTATTTGTTTGTTTGTGCTATGGATTGGCCATTGTGTGTAATGTAATGCCATTCCACCTGGCTGCATGTAGCTGCTGGCCAGCCTATCATTTCCTTAAAAATTATATTTAAATCATATTTTCCATTAAAAGGAGAATAATAACCTTAAAGGCTTAGACTTGAAAATCACTAATGGAGCTCTGCACAGTAGGAACAATCAAGCAAAATTGAGCAGAACAGCAACTAAAAGCCCATTTGCCCAAACTGATTCAAATTTGTTTTCACAAATAGGCAAAGTGAACTGTTAGGGCAGCCATTTGGAACATTTTCATTATACTGGTGGATGATGAAAAAAAGATGTAGAGTAATAAGATACCATATTTTCTATAGAAAATAATGCATCTATTGGTATTCTTCATATGAATGTGATAAATTACTGCAAAGTGACAATTGATTTATTCTTCTAAACTGAACATTATAAAGGTCAAAGTTAACTTCTGGTCAATATACATTCACAAGTGTGTAGGAATTATTTTGAACAAGAGATTCACAGGTACAGGGATCAAAAATGTGTGATTAAATGAGACAATAAATAGAGCAATCTGAGAAGCTGAGTGGAAATCTGTAATGGTAGGATATGAGCAATCTTGCAAGAAAGAGGGAATATTATGTCATGAAACTGTAAGATTTGACACTAATAATAGGTAAAGGAAATGAAGTCACTTGTCTTTTTCATTTCTCACTTATGAAGTACTTTGTGACATGGTGGATGTTCCATTGGAAAATGTTTAGATCATCTAAGTTAGTGAGTAGAAAGTTCTTTTTTTTTTCTACTCCAAATATACATGAGCGGGTTGAAGTGTACTCAACCCACTGTTGGTAACAGTGACTTACTATGACAGTGATTACCAACCTGGGGGCAAGACCCCCTTATGTTCAAGTGGCATATCAGATTCTGTGCCCCACCTAACAAACCTAAGTTAAATGTGCTATATACTCCCATCCTAGGTTGAAAACTGGTATTTCTTTCTTACCCATTATCTATAAACATGTTTTTAAGGTGAGTAGAACTGTATGTATTATGAGAACAGTGATTGTGAGCCTTAGTTTTGACATTCCAGAGTATCATAAAATTCTTAAAAGTGAATTTCAATTTACCTCAATAAAAAAAAATCAGCACATCATGTAGGACTTACTGGAAAGGTAAAATAAGTGTTTTAAAATAACAAAAGTCCAGGAATTACTGTTTTACATTAACTGGTATTGTCCTTAAATTTGAAAGAGATAATATTGATAATCATATTCATTGTATTTAATGTTTGATGTGAATGTAAATAGAAAACTATTATGAAAATCGCTTTATATTGACTATATAAATGTATAAATTGCTGAATAGAAGTAGTAATGATGATGATAGCTATTGTATATAGTACATATTATGAGTTGAATACTGTTTTAAGCCCTTTATATGTTAATTTACTTAATATAAGACAATGAAGTGGCTATAATTATTATCCTCATTTTAATTTATTTTATTTATTATTTTTTATTTGGCTCATAATAATTGCACATATGTAGAGAGTACAGTGTGATATTTTGATGCCTGTACACAATGTATAATGATCAAATCAGCATACCATTACCTCAAACATTAATTATTTTTTTTTGTGTTGGGAACATTCAAAATCCTCTCTTCTTGCTATTTGAAAACAAAAAATAGGCCGGGCGTGGTGGCTCACGCCTGAAATCCCAGCACTCTGGGAGGCCAAGGCGGGAGGATCATTTGAGCTCAGGAGTTCAAGACCAGCCTGAGCAAGAGTGAGACCCCCGTCTCTACTAAAAATAGAAAGAAATTAGCTGGACAACTAAAAATATATAGGAAAAATTAGCCAGGTATAGTGGCACATGCCTATAGTCCCAGCTACTCGGGAGGCTGAGTCAGGAGGATCGCTTGAGCCCAGGAGTTCGAGATTGCTGTTAGCTAGGCTGACGCCACAGCACTCTAGCCCGGGCAACAGAGCAAGACTCTGTCTCAAAACAAAAAAAAAGAAAACAAAAAATAAATTATAATTAACTGTAGTCATTGTACGGACTATAAAACACAAGAACTTACTCCTCCTATCTAGATGTAATTTTGTATCTATTAACCAAACTCTCCCAATCCCTACCCCCCAACACTTCCCAGCCTCTAATAACCACTAATCTACTCTATACTTCTAAGAGATAAATGTTTTTAGCTTGCACAGATGAATGAGAACATGCAGTATTTATCTTTCTGTGCCTGGCTTATTTCACTTAACATAATGTCCTCCAGGCTCATTCATGTTGCTATGACAGGAGTTCATTTTTTTTTTATGGCTGAATAGCATTTCATTGTGTACATATACTACATTTTCTTTATCCATTCATCTGTTGATGGACACTTAGGTTGATTCTGTATCTTGGCTATTGTGAATAGTGCTACAGCAAACGTGAGAGTGCAGATATCTCTCTTTGACATACTGATTTCCTTTCCTTTGGCGATATATCCAGTAGTAAGATTGCTGGTTCATGCAGTAGTCCTATTTTTAGTTTTTTGAGGTATCTCCATACTGTTTTCTATGATGGCTATAATAATTTACATTCCCACCAACAGTTCCCTTTTCTCTGCATCCTCACCAACATTTGGTTTTTTTTGTCTATTTGATAATAGCCATACTGGGGTGAGATGATATCTCATTGTGGTTTTGACTTGTGTTTCCCTGAGATGATTAGTGATGTTCAGCATTTTTTTGTATACTTCTTGGCCATTCATATGTTTGTTTTCTTTTGAGAAATATCTATTCAGATCATTTGCCCAGAACCAGGCTTTGAAACTGGGAAGTCTCATGCCTTCATGAGTTTTTGAGAATAGGGGGTAAAACATTTAATGATTTTAATGCCCACAATGTAGAAGAAAGGTAAAGAATCAAATAAAATGTAAGACCAAAGTTGAGGTAAAGGTAAAACAAAAGCAGATGAGATCTCCCCTTTCCATGGAGAAGAAAGAACAGTTTGCCATAGGTATTGTCATTTCCCTGAAATGTGTGTGTTAGCTACACACATTTTCAAAAAAGTGAACTCTTTAAAAATATAGTTTAAAGGGAGCTACATGTTTACTAACTTTACCAACATCACTAAATGTTAACTTTTAAAGTGTTATGCCTTTTAAAATAAGAATGAAGTAAACTATGCTACAATTAGATACCTTTTTCACATTAGTCCTTAACTATTTTGATTTTTATTTTCTCACTTTTCTAAAGAGAGAAAATAAACCTCAACTTGCTTTTTTATACCTCTTTGATTTTTTTGTTAAAAATGTCAAGTCTTATCCATAGCAAGATTGTATGACTTCACAAACAAGTCCACATTCTGTTCTCTTCTCAGCTGAAGATTATATTTGCTGTTAGTGGTTTGTTTTTTTTTTTTTTTGGTTTTGGTTGTCTTTTTTTTTTTTTTTTTTTTTTTGCCCTTAGCTACCTTCCAGGGTAAGAGAAAGATATGTCACCATTTTAACACATATTTCTAAAAGCTTCTCTGAGTTTTTCTCCTGGTACCAAGACAGGGAAAAGTTTAGTCATATAGATATTCTTCTGCCTATAGTGTGCCTTATTTTAAAATGAAAGTAATAATTTTCTACTCTTCCTTTAAAAGAGACTGCAATCATTGCATATAAGGTATTTTACCTCCTACTTGATTTCTTAAGATTTTAACTTGGTTTACCTGTAGCAACCTGACCACTTAAAATGCTGTTTTCTAATAACAATTGTTTTCTCAAAGCACATCTTGAATAACTTTAAATCAAAAGCAAGTTTTCCAAAATAAATTTAAAATGGCTGTTTTATGAGATGGGATTTTTCTTTCTCTGGGAGGAAAAAAATGGTTTAATTCAACCTTTTAAATATTATACTCAGAAATTGTTCAACATCCTAATGTCTTCACTGTGCCCTTTCTCGGAAGCCCTCAAATTACTGTGCTCCCAAATTATCACAACATTAACAGTTCCAATCACTTCCAAGTTGCTTCAAGAATCATCATGTCCCTAAGGGGAAATTGAACGAATGCCCTCAAATAGCACAGCATTTATTAACTTAAGTAACCATTATAAATGAGAATGGAATCAGGCAATCTATTGCAAGAGCATTTGGTGTTGAGCTGATAAGGGCTCTCACATAATTTCTTATATAAAGATAGAACAATCATTTTTATATGATGTAAAAATAAGAATGATGATGTTTCAATAAGAAATATACCAAAATCTTATACTGAGATTTTTTTTTTTTTTTTTTTTTTTTTTTTGCTTTTCTAAATAATAGATTTAAAAAGTCAACATCTGGGGCAAGACTCAATGTACCAAATATTTCAGGTTCCTCTTAATATGAATTGTGTGAATTTTATATTCATACTCCATGTGATTTGATGTCCCAGTAATAATTAAAAATAATGTGTTTAGGACTCTTTAATAATACACACTGTATTTTTACCTTGAATTGGGTAATATTTGTTTCTTACCCAGCATTGGGTAATATTTTTGTATCAAAGCTGAATTAGGCATGTATCAACTCCATTTGACAAGAAACCAAGCCCCGAAGAGGTTAAGTGCTTCATCCTATTAAGAGTTAAGTAAGTATAGAACCCAAAACTGCAAAACACATCTAGCAACATAATGGGCATATCAGGATCAGGTGACATGACACATTAGAAAACATAGAAAAGAATCGCATTTCTTTTTAGATAAAACATAAATTATAAAAGTTTGGTCACTCTTATAGCTATTTGTAGTGTATCAAATATTCGTTAAAATGTATAATAATTGTTATCCATCTCACCATTACTCTGGGCTTCTCTGATTCTTCTACAACCAAACGTTTACATGTGCTGATGTTTGTGTTTATTACCTAGGTTGCTGAAGTCTATAAAATAACTTTCTTTAACCTCTGTTTTAGTTTGTGCCATTCAGGGATTACATTGACAGAAGCGGAAACCACATATTGAGCATGGCTAGATTGGCTAAAGATGTCCTGGCTGAGATCCCTGAGCAGTTTCTCTCCTATATGAGGGCCCGAGGAATCAAGCCATCACCTGCACCTCCCCCATACACTCCACCTACACATGTGTTACAGACTCAAATATGACTGTGCTCCCAAATGCTAAGGTTAGCTACACATCAGTTAGAGCTGCTGAGTTAATGCCTTGTGCCTGGTGCTCTGTGATGAACCAGGGAATAAGACACTTTTCTCAGTTTGGTTTCAGCAGTACTGGTTAATGTGCTTTCTTGGATCCAAAATTAACTCTCTTCCTAAACCAAAACTGTAAATATGGTTGTTGCATGAGCAACAGAAAAATTGTTTAAATGCTTGAAGAAAAGTATGGATGTCTTCTCTGAATCTTTTAATTTTTCTTTTGACAGAAACAGCTAATTTCCAATGTACTGTTGGGAAAAAGCACAAGCTATGTTTTTAACTCAAATATTGTCTTTGACTGCTATGTGTATAGGAAAGCAGTCTCTCTGTATCAATGTTTACATGTTACTACTTTTTAAATTTCAATACTTTTATAACTGTTCTTAAGAATAAGAGTTTTGAATATTGAATCCTTTGTCTTCTAAATTGCAATAGCTATAATCACAAGAGCAATATCTCTTTGAATGACTGTCTGGACAAATAACAATTGCAAATAAGGGAAGGGAAAAATGCTTTCATATTTCTCAGTAACTGGATTGTCTTAAGAAGCCACATCTGCTTCGTAATCAGTTTCTCTGCAGTGTTTGCCGAGTCTGGGAGTTTAAGGTTGGCAGATGTGTATCCTGTAAGAACATGCATTTTTCATAGAGTTTGGATTCTAAATTTAGACTGCAGCCAGTTTGTGTTTTGTAAAGCTAAGTGGAAATTTTAAAAAGTCAAACATCGTGAACTCTAAATGCACAGAAAATACTTTGTAAAAAGTAGCATCCTTACATATAATGTTATTTAGAAAGACTGAAACCAAGAATATTTAACTGTGAACCATGTAGCAGATGTTTTAAACTTTTTACTCCATTCTATCTTGTCTAGGTATTTTAATTCAAAGGGATACTGGCTCTCTTGATTGGGATTCCATGTTATCACTGTTCCACGTTGCCATGCAGGGTGCACAGGCTGGAAGTCTTTTGTGAAATTCCCAGTTAAACATATACGATCATGTGACTTAGTGCACAGCACATTTGTGAAATAACCTACTCCTATATACTGACCTGCCTGTTCACAATTAATTGTAAAGAGTTTTTGCATGTACAGTTTTTACAAGAATACAGTTTTGTGAAGTTGTGTCTAAATTAAAGCATTTCTTTAGAACAAATGGCCTTAAATTCTCACAGAATTCCTGGAAATGATTGTGAATTGCCTTCAAATAATAGAAAAGTGTATTTATTTGTGTGTGTGTATGTCAACAATGTAACTGCTTTATAATATTTTTTCCTTACCAATACCCTATTTACTACTTGGTTTATTTCTACTGTATGTTGTTCTCTTTGTTCCAAGTTGACCTAGGGTGACTTTTATAAGCATGAAACTATTTTACTGGAAATAAAAATATATACATCCACATATCTAACAGCATCAATGTTACAAAACTATGTAATACTAAATTGTCCATTTTTAAGTATGTATTAAAATCTTTAAAAGGACAACTATTCACTTTGTACATTTCATGTATGAATGACATGGAGTCTGATCTTTCCTATGCTGAACTCACATATTTATGTCAGTATAGTTTATTTACCTACAGATTTTTTAAACTTATCTCTATTCATCAGCCCAAAAAACAAAAATAAATAATATCAGTATTCTTTCCTGCTTGTCAAACATCAGTTATTTTTCTTTTAATTTACCAGAGAAAGTGAAAGATGTACAATTTTTTTCTAAAGATGAGTGTGCCCAAATCTAGTGGGGATAAATGGCCAGGGACAAAGCAATCTCAGTTACAAATCTTGTCCTTTGCGTGGCTGAGAATAATAATCACAAATTTATGTGATGTTAATTTTATATGTAAGTTTAGAAAATTCTTAGTCTTGTCTCTTCATTGCATAAATGTAGAAACCAAGAACAAAGGGATTAAGTGATTTATCCAAGACTGTATAACTAGAGAAGAGCTCGTTACCATCATGAAAATATTTGTTGTAACCACTCCAATTGTGTGAGTCGCTGTTAGGTACTGTGCAATAAAAAATCCCAGAGGCATATTCCTTAAACTCCAACACATGCCAATAGCTGCCCATACAAACTAAATATCAGGATGTTTAGACTTAGGTAATGAGCAAGAAGAAAGGTACTTATTGAGAGAGAGTGACAGATCTGATTTGTCACTTCTGCTGTAGAAAGCAGACTTCTAATGGGTGCTCTCAAGAATCCCATGAAGACTTTGGGTGCTGGCCTATCTTTCTAATCCCATTCCTTCCTCTAGGATGAAAGCCTCTAATTACTTACCATTTTAACATCAGGATGAATGCTCAGCTTTCTGTTCAAGTATCTCCATCATCTGGTCTTGCCCAGTTAGTAATATCAATTCCCATTGCTTTTCAAATGTATATGAAGGTTATGCAGGCCTGCCTCATTCCTTTTCCCCAAGCACTCTGAGTTAATTTGCAGTCTGGCCATACAGTGTTCATGCTCTTGCCCCTCAGCAGGCCCTCTCCTCTGGTCTCCACCTGAGGATAGACTTTGTGTGTTCTACCACAAGCTCCAACTCCTCTTAACCATGTTCTTTTAAAACTTCAGCTAACAATAATCAGTACCTTTTATGAGCTTATCTTTGCACTGCATTTTAGCATACTTATTACCTCATATTATTTATAAACTGTTTTACTTTATCTGGGGCATCGTGTGTCTCCATCCTTAGAGAATAGGATTTAATGGCGCCTGGATATAGGTAAATTTTAAAAGCTTCCCAGTTTATTTTAATGTGCAACTAGAGTGTGTAATTGCTGCAATTAAAGATGATCAGATGACTGAATTGCTACTTTTAAAATTATCTCATCCAACATGCAATACCAGGAGTTAAGAGGGATATGACTCTAAATGGTGGTGGTGTGTGTGGGAGGGGAGGGCACTTGGGATTAGGTTGGACTGTAGGCTATTTTGTTCTTGAGAGTTAGTGAAGGTAATTAGGTGGACTCATGCACTTTTATTACTGTGACCTACCATCAGCTTAGGACATAAAGAGATATCTCTCACAAGGACAAAGTTGATGTGATTATTTCTTAGAGGACTTGCAGCTGCCAAAGATTTTACTGAAGAGCATGCCTTTTCCTTTCTTGGCTTGTATGAATTTTAATTATATTTGGAATTGACCCAAATGGCAAGATAATAACTCACTTACAGTAAAGAATAATTTTTGTCATTAGCACAAATCAGATACATTTCCTGATAAAACAGCTGAGCTGAGGATCAAATAAGTTTCCTTTGAGTGCATATGGTATTACCTAATTAAGATTGAAAGGGATGGAAATCTACTTGTAAGAAGTCACGCTTGTGCAGAGCTTTCCCATCAGTGTGTTACAAATGATTTACAGAGGCACACCTGGCAGATGGGGTACAGGTATGCACCTTGGGATGGTGCAGAGTGGCTGGGGTAATTGGGCTCCCAGTCTCCAGCATCTTCATTGGCTAACTTCGGGATAAATTACAAATACTCCCATTTTTTATGTATTGCAAGATAAGGAAGCTCTGCATTACAGAGAGTATTTCTGAAATAATCTCTACTGACAACAGGTTCCACCTTCAATTGTTTTCTACTTATTTTTCTTAGTATATTTATACTAAAATTAATTTGAAATAGTATTCCACATACAATTCCATGACAGATGTATTATGGAAAGTGAGGTCCAGAAGAATAAGGCATGAGTGTCAAGAGAATTTTGCTTACATTAACTGTGTACATATTTTTACATTGCATTATAGAATTTCTGAGAAATTTTCTTTCCTTTTCCATCACCATCTTCATAAACATCCTACCACTCACAGAAATCTGTGCATCACCAGATGACCCAGAGGGCATCAAAGCATAGAGTCAAACGGATTCAAAGTGGTTTTTTTCTTTAGAATAAACACAATTCTAGAAGACTTCCCCTTCTCCTCATCGTGGACATGGCCCTCGCTCCACTCTCCCACCAAACATTCTTTCATTTGCTCTACTGATATCTGAACATCATCTAACAATAGGTAAAGCCAAAATACAAGGATGTGCTGAGATAAAAGACATGGCATCTTTTAAGACTTAACAAGCACATTTTAGAAACATACTGATACAATTCTTTGCACCAAGAATTTTTTTCTAAAAAATTCTTCTTCATCAGATCTTTTCCTAAGATACAGTTTTAACAAAGGAAGACTTGGTACATCATGAGCATACAAATGCTTGAAAGGGCTTCCTTTGGAGATGGGAAGGGGAAATAGAGAACCAACAGTGTAAGTTCTTCCTCCATGAGTTATTGCCTAAATTATGTTTAGAACCCTTTTAATGGATCATTAGCCTAGCAATGTCCACATCCCAGAATTCAAGTTTTACAACATGGAGTAAGAAGGCTCCAAATAGAAGTATGTGTCCAATATAGAGTAAGGGTAAATTCCCAAAACAAAATTATTTTTCTTTAAATTGATATGACCCCCCCCCCAGCAATCATTTTACTGGGTGGAATAATGTATTTGTATTTAAACAAAATATACTAACATAATACACATAAGTCTCTAAACATAATGTGCTAAGATTATCTCAAAGACATAATAGTGCTAATTCATACCACTATGAGACTACTGAACAGTTTTTGAAGCAACATCTTCAAGCCTCATCAGGCAGCGTTGTTGCTTACCTCATACGCCATCAGTCCACCTCCCAACCCCAAGCATTAACCTTGCTCTTGTTTCCTGAGCCCTGGAGATGCTCTGAATATCAAAATGTAAGAGAAAGATGACCCCTGAGCTCTTATCACAGAAAGAGCAAAAGCAAACTGATCTAAAGATTTGCTCTGTTTTAAAGTTTTTAAGCAACAGTGGCCATGACCTCATGATTTTCTCATCACAAAGTTATTCACTGATTTAATTTCCATGAAACAGGCCTGCTGGGCATTCCTAATGTATTTAGATTAGCTGATTTCATACAGATAGGATTTGCTATCAGTCAAAGGGGTGGATATCATTGACCTTACAAATTAGGAAGAAGGAGGAAGGAATATGCTTAGGGTTGGCTTAAAAATAGCTACCCCCTCAGAGATCTCCCTCACCTTACAACATAAGTGACGATGCAGTAATTTTGACAGAGAACAACCAATTTGTTAACTCTTACTAATACAATTTCCATAGGATAGTACTGACAAGAAACACTAAATAAAGCCCCTTTCAAATGTTTAAAAAATATTTAAATGAAAATCTACTTAAAATTAACAAAATTATTTCCTTATCCTTTTCAACAATATCAAAAGGCATGTTCTACAATTTAGATATTGGCAAATTTGGCATGCATTTTAGATAATACTTCTGCAGAAGATGTCAAAGAAAGTAGGTGAGCCTTGAGAAAACAATGTGAATGTGACAATCATGAGAAACCGTTTTGGATTAATCAAAAATCAACTTTTAAGTCCCAGACATAATATATGGACCTAACCAAAAACGAACAAAGACCTATGATATCAGTTTGCAAGCCCTGAATTAGGCCATCAAATGTCAGCCTTGTAAGATGAAAGTACCTTTTATATTTCATTTATTTTCTGAAAATATTTAGTAGTTTTAAATCAATGATTTGACGTAAACCCAAAGTTATAGATGTGCTTGGTGTCCTCTACAGGCTAGTTACAAAATTGCCAGAAGCTTCACCAGAAGGAGTGTGACTCATCAACATGCCAAACATTGGTAGTCAAAAGACCTGAGCTTCCATCTTGGCAGTCTGATTTGGGGAAAATATCATGTAAATATCCAAACTTGATTTTTATCATCCATATAATATGATGATATTTCCAAGGGTTCTTAAAGCCCTACCCTACTGTAATTCTCTCAAGGATAGAAGTTACTTTAATTGGAGCACAGCCGGAAGGTTGGCCCTTTAAGAGCCAGATGGGAGGAGGTTATTAAATGAACTTGAGGTACAAGGCTTTCAGAAGTACCTTCTGAAAGATTATGGAGCAAGTGAAAAATCTCAGCTGTTTATTTAAAACAGGCAGGTTACTGGCTTAGCAGTTCCTCCAAGGCAGCCACATGTTCTCACCATTCGTCTCTGCACCTGAGAACGCAGAGGATATGGGAAAATTGGGAGAAAACATCAAGGGCCCATTGCTCTGGGAAGGTCTTTGAGCCTATCTGTATATGCCCCCATGCCTGTGTCCTTCAAAAAGAGGACCCCTGGACAAACATTTTCTAGTAATCTTCTGGATGTTCAGCAGGTGTTTTCTCAAAGCTTCTTAAGGTCTTGCCTTAGAGAACATCAAGTTGCCTCAAAACAAGTATTTCTTCTTAGGTAATTTAACCTACTTGATTGCATGATAGCTGCCCTGAATGCTCATCCAACCCTCTGTACTTGGCTAAGCTGCTGCTTATTCTTCAAGCCTCCCCTTTCTGCCATTCCCTCATAAAGGCCTTCCCTAAAATCACAGATGATTGAATCTCCTTGCTCTGCATTCCCACAACACCCTGCTCTTAGCCGCCTGTCATTCAGCACACCTGCAGTTACTTGTTTGTTGTCTATTTCAGTTTCCTCCATGGACTGCAGGAGAGCAGGAAGCAGGCAGGTCTTGTTCACTCATCTGTCTCTAACACACAGCACAGGGCCTGGCTCTAGAAAGGTCATCAATTGAATTGTGAAAGTGAATTGAATCAAAATGTTGATCAATGAGAATGTTACATGAGTAACTTGGTATTTTAAGACTTTCATCCTGAATTTCAGTGTATCCAGACTGAGAGAGAAAATCTGTGACATCTTAAAGCAGCACCAAACCTCCCTTTTTCCCTATTTATCTTTCCTTCCAAACCAGACTGTGAAGTGAAATGAATAGAGATCAACAGCTTCTCTCTCCCCACCTGCTCTCAGGGCTAATTAGCAGTAAAATGGTCAAAAGACAGGCAGGCAGCAGGAGAGAAGAGATTAATGAAGCTTTGACACTGAGAGCCAGTTAGCTCCAACTCAGGATAGACTGAGAAAAAAGTATGCAAATCATGCCAGGATCTTATACTATGTCAGCTCTGAAATTTCCCTTGATCAAGCAAAATAAGAGGAAAGACTATTTTAGGCATATATTCACCCATATTTTCCCTTAAAAATGAAAGTGCCCAAAACTTATATTTTAGGTACTGGAAAGGTATACTGAATCCTTACTTTTGCATTTTAGCTGTGCCTGTGTGTATTTCCGAGTGGCTTATGCAGGTGTGTATGTGTGGGGCAGTGAACACATGCCTTCACTCATGCATGTGCCATCATTTATATGTAGACAACACTACATGTGGGAACAGTAAACAAGAAATGGGATAGAGAAGAAATGACAATGCTCTACAAGCAGTGACTGCCTTTCCTGATGCTGATTATCCCTCTTGGAGGAAGTGTTACTGGCCTGTACAGAATGTGGACAAGATTTCAGAAGGTTATAACTTTGCAACTGCATTCCTAATAGGATAGGTTGACTTGAAAATCCTGCTGTGCTAATATTTATGATTTTTAATGTATTCTTGCATCCTCTACTTAGCAACAAGGGAGAAGGATTTAATGAATATGAATCTGACTGTGGGGAAGAAATGTGGAGCATGGTAGTTATTACATATTGACATTTTAGCTCAGAATTTCACCCACCCCGTTAAGACTGATTTCTATTTAACTTTCTTCTTTTTTTATTTTTTTGGTTTATTTGTCTTTTGTCCACTTCTTAATGGGATTGTTTGTTTTTTTCTTGCTGATTTGCTTGAGTTCGTTGTAGATTCTGGTTAGTAGCCCTTTATCGGATGTATAGCTTGCAAATATTTTCTCTCATTCTGTAGGTTGTCTATTTGCTCTGTTGAGCTCTATTTCCTTAGCTGTGCAGAAGCCTTTTAATTTAATTTTTTCATCCATTCAACCAGCCTGTCTCTTGGGTAGGACATTCAGTTAATTCACATTAATTGAGAGAATTGATATGTGGGATGTTGTTCTGTTTATCATGTTGAGTAGTACTTTGTTTTACCTCTTGTGCTATTGTTTTATATGAGCTCTGAGCTTTAGCTTTTGGGTGGTTGTACACTGGGTGGTTGTACACTGGGTGGTTGTACACTGGTGGGTGTCTATTGTGCTGATCTGTGTATAATGCAGTTCTGAGTATTTCCTGGCAAACAGGTCTGGTCTTGACAAATTCACTCAGTGTTTGCTTGTCTGGAAAAGTTTTTATTTCTCCTTCATATATGAAACTTAGTTTTGCTGGATGCAAAATTCCAGGCTGGCAGTTGTTCTGTTTATGAAAACTGAAGATGGGGCCCCAATCCCTTCTGGCTTGTAAGGTCTCAGTTGAGAGGTCTGCAGTTAGTCTAATGGGTGTTCCTTTGCAAGTTACTTGATGTTGTCACCTCGTCTCTTACAGGAGTTCCTCCTTCTTATTGACTTTGGCCTGTCTGATGACTATGTGTCATGGTGATTGCTTCTTTGCAATAAATCTCCCAGGTATTCATTGAACTTCTTGTATCCTGGTCTTGCTGGAGATATCTAAAGCTCTAGCAAGACCAGGAAAGTTCTCCACAATTATTCCCTCAATTAGGTTTTCTAGCCCTTGTGCATTTTCTTCTTCACCCTCAGGGATCCCTATGATTCTTATATTTGGCCTTTTTACATAATCCCATATTTCTTGTAGACTTTGTTCAGAATTCCTCTTAATTCTGTTCTAAATTTTTACTGACTGAGTTCATTTGAAAGAGTTGTCTTCAAGCTCTGAGATACTTTCTTTTGTCTGGTTTAATCAATTCTTAAAACTTTACACTGTTTCATATTTCATTGAAATTTTTCATTTCCAGAAGTTCTGTTTTTTTTTAATATGTTGATCTCTTTAGTGAATTTTTCACTGATTTCCTGAATTATTTTTCTGGTTTCTTTTAGTTGGTTTTCTATTTTCTCTTGGATTTCATTGAGCTTCCTTACAATCCTTACAATCCATATTGCAATTCTTTATCTGTCATTTCAATATTTTCATTTTGGTTTGTATCCATTGCTAGAGAGTTGGTGTTCCCTTTAGGGGTGTCCTGATTATTCACATTTCCAGAGTTCTTTTGCTGATTCCTTTTCATCTCAAGCAGCTGTTGCTCCTTATTTTTGGATTTTCTTTTGTTTAAATGGGGCTTTTTTTTCTGCACTCATTCATAAGAGTATATCTGTAACATATGTTAGATAAGAATCTTTGGCTTTGCCTCTGGGTGGTTTGATGGCAATCTAGGTTTTGAATGGATGCCTTGGTTATAGATATCCTTAGTGTGATGGTTTTCTCAGTTGCTAACTGTTTATAGCCTGTAGCAGTGGTGAGCTATGTGTGCAGGTGGATTCCCTATCTCTCTTTGATGAGGGAGGATGGAGGTCTTTGAAATCCTTTCGTTCCCTAATCCTGTGGTCTTCGTAACAATGTGAATTGTATTGGCATGCCCAGTTCAATAATCTCTGAATTCTATTTAACTTTTTGAGAGGGAAAGAATAAATACTCAAAATCCTACTTAGATCCTCCATTAGAATAATCAATTTTCTATAACTGTCAGTATAGTAATGACTATGGTTTAGCATTTAATCATTCAGAAAGCACTAGTTCACATGTAACCTCCTATCTATACCTGTCAAAACTCTGCTCACTCACCAAGGCGCAGCTCTATTATTGCTCTTCAACAAAGCTTTCCTGCCTTCTCTTTCTTACTGGAGTCAATTTCTCTTTTTTCTCTGCCCTGTAAGTAGGTGTTCCAGTCTGCCCCTCTAGGGGAAGGCTTGGTGCTTGCAGTGGGGAAGTCTTACTGCCCTAAAACTGTCAGGAGTAAATCTGTCTGATTGACTGAAGTTCATTAACGGGAAGCCCATCTGCCTGAAAATGTGAGTCACATTCTCTAATATGACCTTTATCAGAAATAAAGGCAATGCCTTATCTCCCATCTGTGTTACTCCTTTGTCTTATATTTCATTGCTTCAGAGAGGAAAGGGTGAATTATCTGGCCTCTAAAGACCCCAACAGTCTGCCAAGGAGTCCCCTGCCTGTAGTGTTACTCATTCTCCTGCCAGGCTTTGTGCAGCCATCCTTGACTAAGGTTTCCCCTACCTTGCAGGATAGAATCCACAATTCTTAGTTTGTGCTTTCCCCTAGTGTAGAGGCCAAGGCAAATACTTGAGTGCATGTAGTTTAATAGTGATGCAATCTACTAGTTTGGGAGTAAGGGATTTGGAGAAGGAGGAAATAGTGAAATCCATCATAAGAGTAGGTCATCAAGGTCACCACTGAAGGTAACAAGATTCTTCCTTGTCCCCCAAACTTCTGAGCATCATATGGAATGCTTCTCATAATTGTCCGCTGAGGACTGACCATAAGTATTCATCTGTAAACTCCCATCTCCTATTGGTTAGGGTTGCCTGTACTCTGGGCTGCTAATGTGTGCTTGAGGAATGGGCTCCTCTGGTGTCTGTGGCATTGGAAGCTTTCCAGGGTGAAAAGTTAAATACATGAAGTGCATGCTGGAGGTAAGACACCATCTCCATAAGGGCAGTTGAAGCCTGCATGGAAGCCAGCCGTGGCTGTACTCTGAAGTGAGGCTAAGAGAAGGAGCTTGGTCTTCAGGGGCATATGAAGCACTTGGCCTTCAAGCCCCACATTGAGCTGGTGCTACCCATACTTCCAGCCTTATATCCTGCCACTTCTCCTTACCCCATGAAAGGCTACTTGCATAAGGGAAGGTATAGAGCAGGATGGCCAAGTAGAAACCTCCAGCAATGGTCCTTCTACACCAACACCAAATTCAACAACTCTCCACAGGAGCAAGCGTCTTAAGAAGAACCAAATATCAGGTGAGTAATCATACCACCTGGTTTTGACATTATATCAAGGAAAGAGGCACTGAAGAGAGCAGAAAAGACAATTTTGCATTATCTACACCACCCCTCCCCAATCTGCCTGCAGTGCCACACCAGCACACCTAGTGGAAAGAGAATCTATGTGCCCAAGGAAGGAAGAGTAAACTTACTGTGGTACTGTGCATTGAAACTCAGGGCCACTCTGGCGAAGGCAAACACAGTACAAAGCCCAATTCTGCCAATGCCCACAGAGGGAGCATTCAGACAAACCCAGCCAGAGGGAAATCCTCCACCCCAAAACTTGATTTCTGGCTAGCACCATCACTGGCTGACAAAAAGCAGCCTGGGGCCTGGACTAAATTCAGAAGTTAGTCCACCCAGAAAAACAAAAAAAACAAAAAAAACAAACTAGAGTCCTTGGGCAATTCTTGCAGCTGGGCTGGCTCAGAGCCAGTGGGCTTAGGGTGCACGTGACCCAATGAGACACCAGCCACCCCAGTGAGACATCAGCTGTGGCAGCCAAGCCAGGGCCTGTGTCACCCCTGCCCCAGACTCTAGGCAGTACAGTTCAGGGAGAGTCTTCTTCCACTTGGGGAAAGGAAAGGGAAGAATTTAAAGGATTTAGTTTTGCCAGTTGGGTCCTAGGGTCCCAGCTCAGCCACAGTAAAATAAAGTACCAAGCAGACTCCTAAAGCCCCTGAATCCAGGCCTTAATTCCTGGAAAGCATTTCTGGACCCACCCTGGGCCAGAAGGAAACATGCTGCCCTGAAGGGAAAGACCCAGTCCTGGCAGGATTCACCACCTGCTGACTAAAGAGCCCTTGGGCTTTCAATACACATCAGAGGTATCCAAGCAACAGTCACCATGGGCTTTGGGTGAGACTGGGCTGGCTTCAGGTGTGTCCTGGTGCTGGTGGCCTTGAGGGAGTGCTCACGTCACTCCTCCCCCAACTGCAACAGCCCAGCACCAAGAGTGAGGGAAGAGATGAGAGACTTTGCCTGGTAATCCAGGGAATTCTCGCATATTTTACCCAAGTCCACCAAGGCAGTAATAACAGGAGTCTGCAAGAGTCATAGCATTACTGGGTTGCCCACGCCCTCCCGCCTAGTGCTGATACAGCTGCAGGGACCAAAGACTTAGACCACAAGAATCAATTCCCTTTGAATATCTGGAAAACCTTCTCAAACAGAATAGGTTCAAATAAGCCCAGACCATGAAGATTAAAATAAAAACCGAACTCTTCAATGCCCAGAATTAATGAACATACATAACCATCAAGAACATCCGGGAAAACATGACCTCACCAAATGAACTAAGTAAGGTACCAATCCTAGTGTAATGGACATATGTGACATTTCAGACAAAGCATTCAAAATAGCCATCCTAAAGAAGCTCAATGAACTTCAAGACAACCCGGAGAAAGAATTCAAAAGCCTCTCAGAGAAATTTAACAAAGAGATTGAAATGATTAAAAAAAAAAAAAAAAAATCAAGCAGAAATTCTGGAGCTTAAGAATTCAATTGCTAAACTGAGAAATGCATCAAAGTCTCTCAACAGCAGAATTGACCAAGCAGAAGAAAGAATTAGTAAGATTGAAGACAGCCTATTTGAAAATATGCAGTCAGAAGACAAAAAAAAAATCTTTTTAATAAAAACTTGGAATCCTTCAACTAGAGTGGTTTGGTCTGGGGGACAGTAAGTCTTCTCTTACTAAACCTGCTAACTGCAAAGCTGGATGACCTCTGAGGAATGTTATAGAAAGTTTTTAACAATGTGTTTTTATGAGATAACCTCAAAGTTTTAATCCATATAAAGTTGCTCTGTTATTATTTCCCTCAAATTATGCTTTTTCTAACATAATGCTTATAAAAATCTACAAGATATTTTTGTAATATTGGACTTACGTTACTTACACTGATAAATCCAGTGAAGAACAGTGTATGAGAGAAAGTGTTTTACTTTCGATTGGGCAGTGACGAGGTCAGCTGAAATCCGAAGACAAGAAATATAGCCTTTCAAGATCAAGGAGAAGAACATTCCTTGAAGAGGGAGCAGCTAGCAAAAAGGCCCTAAGGACGGAAAAATTTGTCACAGCGGCAGATCAAAAAGGGCCACTGTGGCAGATACCTAAGGAGCAAGGACAGGCGTGGTTCAGAGGAGGTGGGAGAGGAAAGCAGGGTCTTTTATTACCCACAGGTTTTTGAAATTCATCAAACATGTTGATATATTCGAGAAGATGCTATGTCACACTCTTCACGTTTCCTCTTGTAATCCTTCTCCAAATCATCTCTCTGGGGCTTGACTTGTCCACAGTGCTGCTATTACTGCTACCTTTCTGCAGGTACTTTCATTTCATACTGCACTGTCAGATGCCATGGCCACTCAATAGTGTCCCGTTGCAGAATGGATGAAAATTCCCCCTTCCTTTATTGTGGTATATTCTGTTAAATTGTGTTACATTTTTTTTACTGTCTCAGGCCTGCTTTTGATCTCTTTATATAAATCAAATTATTCTTCAGTACATATTTTAGTCAACAAATATCTATTTAGTGACTAATGATATATGTCAGGCAACATGCTTCTGGACATGAATTCAATATGAGAGTGGAACAAGCAGTAAATCTCTAGGAACATACATCATGTTGGAGGCAGAATCATGGCTCTCTCTACTGACCAACATATTATAATTTGGTAAAATTAGTTATTTCTAGATTCTTCTTCCTTCAGAATGATTTTTCTCAAGGAGATGCCACATTTTCTCTTATAACTAACCTCTAGTGGTTCAATCCACCCATTAACCAGATAACCTCATATTAGTTGAAGCTAGGGGTAGACTTGGCCTGGGCTATTAATGCTCTTGAACATGTTGAGTTTGTCAAATAATAAATTTAACAAAATGTGACAATGTTCTAAAACTGGATTGTGGTGAGCTATATAACTCTTTACTAACATCAATGAATGTTACATTTATAATGGATGAATTTTATAGAATAGAAATTACACTTCAATAATACTGTTTTTCTTAAAATCCAGGGGAAAAAAATACCAAAAAAAATATAATCCATGGGAGCCAATGTTTTAGGAAAGATTAATCTAAAAGAATTACCTCCTTTTTTTACTTGGAGTCTCAATTGCCATAGATAATATAAAACATCACTTGCTCCATAAATCATGCTTTGCTTGTTTTACTGCGTATCTTCCTTACCACTTCCATTGCACTTGCTACAACAAACTTTTGGCCAATGAATTTCTGAAAGGGATAGCAACTCATCAAAATCACTCTTTAGCCCACTACTTTTATAATTGAGTAATTATGGGATGAATTCTTTAGAAGTCTGCAAAAAGAAGCACTGGCCAGGGTTTTTAGACAGGGCCCTGGCAAAGAAAGCCAAATGCTAGCCCACTTTCAGGGGCAGAAGGAATTAGGGAACAAAATGTAATTCATAAGCAGATTAACAAACATTAAGTTCAACTATATGACATAAAACAAAACCGGTGTGTTCAGATCACAAGTTGGCCAGATTGTTGCTTCGTCCACAGCAAGCATCTCTAATGACAGTTTTTCCTGTATTGGTAAGTTAGCTATTTCATGGAATTTCACAGTTCTCTGTAATTGTTACTTTTCACTGGTTTCCTAAACAATGTAGGAGTATCATTTATTTTTAACTGAAAAGCACTGATATAAAGAAAAAATAATAAAGGAAAAATGAAAGATACGAGATTTACAATTTTTTCAGAGATTTCCCTATTTGTTTGAATTCATTTTCAGCCATTTTTGCCTGCTGTGTTTTTTCAGGAATGTTTTCATAAAATTTTAAATAGTGTAACTTGCTTGAATAAGTGCATGGAATTATTAGAGAGCATTTTTTGGATAATCGTATAGCCTATATTAAATGCAATTAGCCTCATTTTGATATATAAGTGCTTCTGTGATTATTAAAAGGAGTCTCATTATCTCTCAGCTAGATATTATGTGAAACTAAAGCCTCACTGCTTTGGGTGTTTGTGTTGCAAGACAGCTATAGTAGAAAATCGTGTCTGGAAGTGTTCCGCACCAGCAATTAAATTTGAATGACCCACAAAAACCCCAATGCACCTTTAGTTATTTCTTTCCTCAGTGTCTGAGATTAACAACAAAGACCACAGGGCATTTGCGGGAATTCAGGCCTAATAACAGTTTCTGGACAAATCAGCTTCAAACCATTTACTGTAGCCATTTATTATACCCCAGGATGTAGCCCAAAGACTGTTTTCCATTTCCATTTTGTTTTCCCATGGCTAAGAATTTTTTTTTTTTTTTTTGACCATAGATCTGCTCCACAATCGGAATAATTCCTATTGGCACTTTGCATACTCCACTTTAGTTAAGATTTTCTCTTCATGAAATGTGACCTACACGTGTTATTATATTTGATGGATCTTTGCAAGCACAATTCTTCATCTTGCAAAACTGGTTGCTTGCCAGTTCGGGTCTGAATTGCCAGCCTTCCATCATATAATGCCAATTGGGATTATGTTACTTCTCTGCTTAAAATCCTTCAATAATTCCCTCTAGGGCTCAGGATAAAATCCGACCCCTTTGCTTACATACCAGGCTCTTAACACATGCCCAGTTCCTGCCTGTTACTTCAGGCTCATTTACCACCATCATCCCCACACAGCCTTTGTTCTCATCATTTGGAACTTTCTGTAGTTCCCTTGGACATTCTGCTTGTGAGCCCGTAGTTTTCTCACTTTAGAATTTGTATCTTTCTCGCTACCCTCTTCTCCATCTAATTGACTCTTATTACCAAAACATGGCCTTTTTTTTCCCACCAGTCTCCTTTTTTTGTTCTGCCATTCTTGTACTGTCACTGTTGAGTCAGTGGCTGATCTCCTTTAATAAAACATATTCTTCTTAAGAGAAAATACCAGGTATTCTTTGCCTTTAACCCTCCAATCTGAGTAAGCATGTGTTCATATTGGGTATTAATGGACATTTGTCAAGTAAATGAATGAATGAATAAGAAATATTTGTTGTGCTTGGCTCATTTAATAGAAAAATACAATTTGTCAGCCACTTTATGGGCTGCAAATCCTAACGGTCATCCCAAAGTCTTAGAAAATAATTCTAATGGCATCTACTAAATCTGCATTTTCAATGTATCTTAGAACTATAGCCATTCTAGTTTATCATAATAAAACATAACTCAAATCTCCTTCTCACCTTCTTCTCACCTCTCTCCCTTGCTCATAAGGCTTAGAAAACTTTTGTCTTAGTTTTAAACCCAACATCCAAATCATAAAACTCTTGCATGAAGAAATTAAGTAGTCATCTGTTAAACCAACACCTCTTATTATTTATTGAAATGCTAATAGTATGTTGAAGCATCAACATACACAAAGTAAGGTCAGTTTTGTCTGTGCTTCAATACCTGATTGATAAAAATTTCTTAAGGGATTCCCTAGAAACATGTTTGAAATACATCATTAAATGAGAAACTATCCATAAAAAAAAAAATCTCCCCAAAACTTGCCTTGTTCTTGTCTTTCAATTTTGCCTTAGTCACCTCTACTTTCTCATATACCTCATACCTCAGGCTGATTTCTTCAAACTCCGGCTTACATTTTTTGCCATACTCTAGCACTATTCCAAAGTGCCCTCTATCCAGGAAAGGTGACTTGCAAGAGAGACAAGAGCATATTCTGAAGCTGCTCGGTGCATGTCTGTTCTTTCCTGATGAGGCCTAGTTAGGACTTTAGAGTTAGGACAAGGTCAGTTCTTCCCATTGCCAAATTTAAGGAAATAATTACTAGCTCTGTAAACAGCAGCACACGTGTTCAATTCAGAAACTCAGAAATCACTTTTAAACCTTCCTCTTCCCGCACATCCTGTCGTTCAATCTCTCCTGTCTATTCTGTATCTTAAATACGTCCCCAATCCACCAGCCCTCTCCTTTTCCTCTACCGCCATCCCACACGAACCCACCATTATCTCTGACTTTAGTGACTGCAACAGTCACCTAATTTGCTTCCCTTCCTTCTGTCTCCGTGGGTGCAATCCTTTCTCCACCCTACAGTCAGGGGTGTTCGCCAGTCTGATAACATTGTTCTCCCTCATTAAACCTATCCAGTATTTCTCACTGCTCTCATGAAAACATCTCATTTTTTAATCACAGCCAGTGGGTTCCAATTTACATCTCCAGCTTTAAGTCTTATCCACCCTTACCCTCTTCCCTAATTCCTTTTCAAACACACACACACACACACACACACACTCGAGTGCGCGCGTGCATGTAACCCACTCTTAATGCTATGATCCATTCGATCTTTCAGTTTCTTGAATGTGACATAACTTTGTCTCCTCTCCCTTTGTATGATTAGTCTCTTTCAGATATCATTTGCTCTCGGGCCTCCTCCCTGGCCCTACCCACCGTGTTAGGCGCTCCCAGAGTACCGTATTAAGTGCTTCTGAAGTACCCTGTCACATTGTACAGTAGTAATACCCTCTTTCTTTTTTTACCACTGAGTCACAGAGCCCAGTCGGGGCCTGATACTGGCTAGGTACTCAAGCCCTTATGAAATTAAAAAAATGAACGATTCTGCTCAAGGTTCAGAATCCATATTGGTTGGATGGCTTATTATGCTTTATATAGTGCCCTGACTTTAATAGAACAATGAAATTCATCTCCTCTATAGCCACGTGGCACTGACTCTTCAGCTGCACATCCAGAGGATGTACTCACAAATAACTATGGAGGGAGTGATCAGCAAGAGTGTCCATTGACATTTGACATCCATCAACAATGAAGAGAAAAGTCTGCTTTAAACCTTTTCAGTTTAAAATTCAATTTGCTATGATATTTTTCACAGGTATTGTGTGGTCTCTGCTTTGGAAGTGTTCCAAATATAATTACCTGTCTAAATAATGTCCTGATCACAGAAGTCAGCAATGTATTCATATAAAATTCTGTGATGACTCCAGGAAGTGCTGCATCATCTCAATATGCCAAAGTTAATTTTTTTTTCTTTTTTGTGTGTGTGTTTTTTTTTTAAATTTATTTCAGCTTATAATGGGGGTACAAAAGTTCAGGTTATATATATTGCCCATGTCTCGTCCATCCCCCCCGAGTCGGAGCTTCAAGCGTGTCCATTCCCCAGACAGTGCACATCGCACTCATCATGTAGGTATACACCCATCCCCTCCCCCACCCCCATCCCCCCGAGTCAGAACTTCAAGCGTGTCCATTCCCCAGACAGTGTGCAACGCACTCATCATGTAGATATACACCCATCCCCTCCCCTAAGTCCAAAGTTACTTTTTTTTTAAAAAAAGGAAATTAATTAACATTTTCAATGTAAGAGAAGAAAGGTGAGCTAACAAAGGGGAACAAAAACCTCCCTGGAATGGACTGGTAGAGGATGACTTTTATTCTCTCTCTGCACCACCCAGGACTCTTTTCATGTGCAGTAGTTACTCTGCAAAGACTGACTCAGTTGAAGACCACAGTACATATCAAAAGTGAATACTTTTTAATCAGGAATTATTGTTATAAAATATTCCTTGCTTCCTGGTTATTCATTAAATATATATTTCCAGATAATTCTCCTTAATACTCCTTAAAACATCCTGATGAAATTCTCCTCTTTTAACCTGGCCCTGTCTGAGACTGCCTAATCCCTTCCAAAAAGAGAGACAAATAATCTAAAGTCATATCTGTGCAGATATTAGTGTCAATAGCCTTATGTACCTTCTGTTTACTCTATTACCTACTTAACCTTTTGGGTGGGTTAAATAGGTAAACGAGCATTCCCCATTTAATCCTATAGGATGGGTTGACTCTTACTCTCCTAACTTCCATATCTTTTATCCCAAAAGATGCCATTTATTTGTTCACCAAATGCTTAATGAGAACCTACTACCTGTATATTCATGAAGCTGCACAAGGCAATAGGGATTCAGCAATAAACAGACAAAATAAAAGCATTTTCCTGCTCTCATGGAACTTACTTTTTAGTGGGAATGACAGAGAATAATAATTAAGTCATAAAACTGTCCCCTGACCTGATCCACTTCAAGATATCAGGGATACATAGTCATTATTTGGATAATTAAATTATCAAAAATAAAGGGATTAACTAGATAATTTGTGGGAAGAAAAGAGCAAGTTTTGACTAACGTACCCAGACCTGCCCTTAACAGCTTTTATTTGGGAGCTATAGATTCTTCACATAAAGGAGGCCTACCACTTTTTTGTCAGCGTTACACAACATTATATCTGTATTAATGTTTCAACAAAAATTCTGCATTTTTTCCCCTTTAAGTGAATAAAGTCCATCAATACTGTTTATAGTGCATCCATTTTTTTTTTGAGTACAAGAGGGCTTATGTACATAAAAAGAAACATTCTATTTTAACTAGTACTAATATCACACAAAATCTATGATGGAATATTCCGTCATAAGCTATTTCTTCCCCTTTATGTAGAAGTCTATCTGTGCCACAGCAAGGCTTAGGTAATTGCTGTAGAAGCACTCTTATCTCACTAAGCCTCTTGGGTAAATAAAAATAGGGCACATTTAACTCTGGTGAGTGAGAAATATCTTTAAACTTCTAGCTTTTGATATTTTTATGTGTAGGAGAGGGTAGGCATAAAAACGAGGAACAGCAGAGCCTTAACAAAACAGTGTTTTGTTGCTAAACAAATACTCGTTTTCTTTATTGCCGCAAAGGAAGAGAGTGTCTATTTTTCATTCACAATCACCTGTGAGAGATATTGAAAA
>CM052440.1:60085274-60142898 GCA_028533085.1 Varecia variegata
CAATCCTTCCATCTCAGCCTCCCAAAATGCTGGGATTACAGGAATGAGCCACTGCACCAGGCCACCATTGGGATTTTGATAGAGATTGTATTGAATCTGTAGATCATTTTGGGTAGTGTAGACATTTTAACAATTTTAGGTTTTCCAATCCACGTACAGGGCACATCTTTCCATTTGTGTCTTCTTTAATTTCTTGCATCAACAATTTGTAGTTTTTGGTATACAAGTCTTTTACCTTCTTACTTAAGTTTCTTTCCAAGAATTTTGTTCAAAAGAATAAAATGGTGATTTGTAATAGAATCACTTTCCTAATTTCCATTTTGGATTGTTACTGTGCAGAAATACAACTGAGTTTTGTATATTGATTTTTTATCTTGCAATTTTACTGAATTTATTTATTAGTTCTATTAGTTTTTTATGGAGTCTTCAGTGTTTTCCATATATAAGATCATATCATTTGCAAATGGGCAATTTTACTTTTTCTTCTTTATTTGAATGGTTTTTATTTCTTTTTCTTGCCTAGTTGCTTGATCTCTCTCACAATTACACCTTAAAATCCTATAATCTTTGTATTAAATTAAAAATTCTACCATTACTGAATTGCTTTTTCATAGATCAGTAAGGAAAAGGGAGAAAAAGGAAATAATATTGGTGATTATGTACATAAAATAAGAAAGAAATTATTAGTATCTCTTATAATCTTCAATTCTGTAACTGGGAACTAAAGAAAATCAAACCACTAATAATGAAGTACCCAGTGTGGTTTAGACATGGAGTCACATCAGGCTTCTTACTGATGACAGTTCTATATCTTGGGGACGCTGAGGATAGCTGTCTTATACCTATGTGGGCCCGTGAAAAGGAAGATAGATATCCCCAGATCTATTTACAGCAGACAGTCCTGATACCATTATACTTACCACACAGCATCAGGAATTGAGCCAAATGTACCTTCCATTCAGGCTGGCAGGTCCAAAACAAAAAGATGAATGGCAGAAGTCTATATGCTCAGTTCTCCAATTACAAAGGCTCTCTTTCTTTAGGGAGAAGTGAATTGGAAAAGATGATGGAAACTCTCTTCCCATTTAATTCAAACAGTAGAAGCTCCTACTCTGGAATGCTAAATGAGGAATTATAGCAGAATGAAGAGAGAATGATTCTCATATATAGATCATAAAAACAAAATTTCTCACATGCAAAGTTTTAAGAAAAATTAATAATCATCAGAGGGAGACCAGGAAGACTCTATAAATTGGTAATAAAGACAATTAAAATAGTTACTTAGCTGATGTTAAGACCACAGAATGAATTGTTTTATTAATTAGCAAGACAAAATGGATAATTGTATTCCATAGGAAATAACATTGAGCTTTGAGAGTTCAGATCTCTCTAAGAACTTTTTTTTACAAATAAATTGGTAAAATGTGGTTATGGTATTAAAAAATACAGTAGGGATAGGTCTCTTTTTCTTAGCATTTCTTTGAGATTTAGATTCTTTGTATCTTTGAATTAATGTTTTCAAAATGATTCTCAGACTTCAGTTTAAGTTAAAGTTTCTAAATAGTTAGAATCCTGCCTTGCACAATACTTGAGTAAATAAATCCTTAAAATATTGAAAACCTTGAAAAAACTCTTCTCCTTTGCTTCACCATGAGTGCAGACTGTCACACTCTGGAATACTCTTTTTCACTTAGCACTTAGGACTTCCTGTCCCCATTCTGTTTGACATATATCCAATGAACCAGTCCAACTTCTTGCCATCAGCTTTGGTACCTTTAGCACCTCCATTGACAATACCTGTAACACCTGGACTCAGACTAATTTCACTCATCTTCTTCATTCTTTAGATGCTTTATGATCTGGAATTATGGCATCTGGCTGTACCAATGCATTTATTATTTACTTTAAATGAACCAGAAATTAGCAGAGGAATGGTGGGGAAAGATGCTTTCAGTTCTTACTTGCTAATTTTAAGAAATATAGTCATTCCCTGAAGCCATGATCTCTACCTCCAATTACTCACATTTTGTTGCAAATAAAAAGAGATATGAAATTTACAAATAATAATGGAGATCAATTGATTTCTTTACCCAGCTCAGAATAGGAAATACTGTAAATTGATGCCTCTCATCATGGAATTGTTTTGGTACTGATGAGATATTCTTGTATTTCCCCATCGGATTCACATGCACTGCTTGGGCTTTATCAAAAGCCTTTATATGACTAGTACTAAGCACATTATGCAGCAACAAGAGTCTATGGCTTTTGCCACACAATTTCAAAGCTTTGTTGATTAAGCAACAACAATACCCCTTACACTTCCAATGTTTATACAGCTCTTATATTCATTATAATCAACTTTGCCACCTGATGATAATTTTTTTAAAAAAATCTTAGAAGCAGATTGGCTGAAAGAAAGCAGGAAGCAGTGATGCAGTGATAAAAATGATAAATAGATAGTTAGCTAACTTGATAGTTAGATGAATGTGTCGGTGAGCAGATAGATTTTACAGAGATAAATAGACTGCAGAAAATTTCACTCACTAGACTTCCTGTGCAGTAAATTATTAATTTTTGAGTAAAAGATCAATAAGTCATTCTGAGTGGATGGTGACATGGTCTGAGAGTAAGCTAATTATCTCCAAATATCCATTTTCCCTTTCTTGCTAATAGAACTTCAGGTTTTAACTGGATTTATGGGTGCTCAGAATAATTTTCAAGCTTCCCTTGAAGGTATTGTGTGGCTAAATGAGCGATATTGGCAAATGGAATTAAGCAGATGTGGTATGTGTAATTTCTTGGAAGCATTCTTAAAGAGAGGAGAAGAGGTCATGCCTTTATCTGGGTATTTTCTGCATTTTGATGATTGGAACACACATGTTTGTAGTTGGAGTGACCATCTTGAAACATGGAATTGGAGCTGGGTACTCAGGGGAGTATGGCAGAGCAATAAGATTTGGGAGTTTGTTTACTGTCATTGTGCATGGCATACCAGCTGGGACTGAAATAAGAAATTTCTCTTATGAGCAAATGAAATAAGCTTATATCTTGTTTAACATCCTGTTATTGTGCACCCTCTTGTTACATGCAGCATATTGAAAGCCTAACTAATACTGTGAATCACTAAAAACATGTGTAAATAGCAAAGTATGATTGGTAAACTATCTTCTAAGAGTATGGATTTCTGATACTTTTTAATTTTTTTTATAAGTGTACAGTGATAGGGTATGGGTATGTAAGCTTTGGGGGCAAAATCCAAGAGGATTTGAATTTTTGCATAATAGAGAAGAGAGAAAATTTAGGTTTGGGAGGAAATCAAAGAAAGAAGAGGAAGCAACAGGGTTGAGTGAAGAGAGTGAGAGAAAGAGAAAAAAAACATGCAAATAAACCCAAAGAAATAAAAACAAATGACAACAACAAAAACACAAAGCCCATGTAGCTGGACAAATGAAAGAGATTTTGGGAAACTGAACTGTATAACAAAAACTTTCAATAAGTTTTTTGGGTTTTGCTATACATCTACCTCTTCATGTTTTCCCTGTAAAATGATTTGGGAAATCTAGATAGCTCACTAAGATGCACATATGTATATATACATGTAAGTTTTTTCTTTGGGGTCTAAACCATGATGATTCAGGGAAAAAATAGAATCTATATGTAAAGATATAGACAAGGATTTATTTGGGTCATTAATACCTGATATATTCTTCATTTTTTCCTTCTTATGCCACTCAACTATGAAGTCCTTGGAGAGAGGAACTAGATTTTCTTTCATCCCTGTACACAGCACATGCAAAACAAAGTACAGATAAGAGACCCACGGGGATGCAAGCACTTGATGCAGGAGAGATGAGGAGAATCAGCAAAATAGACAGAGAACAAACGTATGAAGAACCAAGAAAAGTTTGTGGGCCAGAGACAAAGTGAAGAAAATGTTTTAGAAGAAAAGTGGTCAATTTGGGGAAATATTGCTGATAAGGCAAGTGACACAAAAACCAGAATTGACCTTATAACTTGGCAAGTTGGAGGTCATTGGTGACCCTGACAAGCACAGTTTCATTGAAATGGTAAATAGCTCAGTGGACAGCAAGAAAGGGTGGGAAAAGAGAAATGAGAACCAGTGAATACACACAATCCTTTGGAGAAGTTTTGTTATAAATGGGAGCATAGAAGTTGGGCTGTATCTGGAAGGGAATGTGAGATTCAGAGAAGATTTATTTTTTTAAGATGGAAGAGCATCTTTTAATACTGATGAGAATAATCAAACTGAGAGGGAGAGAGTTTTCAAGTCCATCCTCTGTAGTTTGAGCAGCACTGTTTGTACTAGATGGGATCAGGTATTGTCTTGTAAGAGGATTGGCCTGTCTCTATTGACCAATCTCGGCTGCTTAATCACAAGCATCCTCATCATTTCATCCAATTGGTTGCAGTAGACATCCATTGTAATCAGTTGACCAGGTTTCATGAAGCTATAGTGGACTTCCAAACAGACACTGGACTACCAAACAGACACCATTAGCTTTTTTTGATGAATATTCAGTTTTGGACTGTTTTGGCACTTCATCTTTATCCAACCATTGTGCCAAACACTTGGGATTGTCAAAAAGAATCCATTTTTCATCACATGTAACAATACAATGTAGAAATGGTTTGCCTTTATGTCATGGCAGCAAAGAAAGGCAAGTTTTGAGACTGTTTCTTTTCTTATGCTCACTTAATTCATGTAGTACCCATCTACCCAGCTTCTTTACCTTGACGATTTGTTTCAAATTGTTCAATATTGTCGGAATAGTAACAACAAACCTTGCTGCTAATTCGTGCATAGGTTGAGATGGATTCGCTTCCACTACAGCTTTAGCTCATCATTATCCACCTTGGTCTCAAGTCACCCACCTGGCTCATTTTCAAGATTAAAATAATCAGAGCAGAACTTCTGGAACCATCGACATACTATTTATGCATTAGCCACATCCTTCCCAAACACTTGGCTGATATTTAGAGCTGTCTGCACAGCATTGGTTCCACAATGGAACTCATATTAAAAAATAACAGAGGCAAAAGCCAAGATACAAATAGAGAAGGCACTAAAAAGAAGCCATTTGGAAGATAGCAGCATAGGATAAAATAGAGGATACAGAAGCAGAGAAAGAGAGCACTTGAGTCAGCATCATGGTGGTGGTACTTGGGTAAGGAACACGAGAGATCTTTCTGGGAGCTTGCTGGGTTTAGAGGGTTGCTAAGGTCACTACATTAATCTGAGTGAAGTTTCAATGTTTTATGACAGCTTGATATGCAGCTTTGCAGGCTGTTCCTTGTTCTTCCTTCCTGCAATAATGCTCCTTGATAAGTTAGTAAGAGCATGACTCTGTATAGTCTGAAACGTGTTAGTACATATTTATTATCTATACTGAATTGTGTTCTTGGTGGTACATTATCTCTGGTGACATTATTAAGCTTCGTGTTTTTCTTATGACATTTCCATGCTAATGTCAAATCATTCAAACTATAAGCTTTGTGATAATAGGGCCAATGTCTAGTTAACTTGAAATGTGGAGTATAATGTTATAATTGTATCTTTATAGAATTGTTAAATACTGTGAATATTTTTATTGTTTAGAATAATTGTTTTTCTTCTTAGGTAGCTTTTACTAAATGGACAGACTGGTATGAATAAATGCATTTCAATTCAAGGTAGCTATTATTTCAATTATCTGTCAAGTAATTTTTTAAAATTTTATTTACATATGAAATTATATTTCCAGCTCTTGCCTATTTATCAGAGCACAGAGACTAATGGTCCTAGCCCCTAACATCTTATTTTCTTCTTTGGGACTTCTTTCTCTATCTCTATCCAATTTTATCCAGCCAAGATCAAACATGGCCTGCTGTTTTGAGCTCTCAGCCCCTAGATTAACTACATCACAATTCTCCCAAAGAACTCCCTTTATGCCTGCATTAGGACTTGCTTTTAATAGTCTTTCTCAAATATTGGATTTTATTTAATGAAGGTCCTGTTAATTCTCTGTGGTTTCTTTCCAAAGACCAGGCTTCTCTTTTTTCTTCTTTAATCTTTTCAAGTGCAATTTAATATAGTAGAGTAGATTTGTAAACAAAATTAATAATGGCTTCAATAAAAATAATTTTTTATATTGATGATCTTAATATCACTTCTCTGTCAAGAAGATGGAAAATACAATCATGATTGCTTGTGCCCTACTTAGCACTAGAACCAGTTTATAGGTTCATTTCTAGATCATTTAAGGTAACAGTGAAAATCTTTCTACAATATTTTGTTGGGCTTATTTACAAATATACTCTGTTGGCTGTGGGTTTGTCATATATGGCTTTTATAATATTGAGGTAAGTCTGGTCTATGCCTATTTTGTTAAGTGTTTTTATTATAAAATGGTGCTGAATTTTGTCAAATGCTTTTTCTGTGTCTATTGAGAGGATCATGTGGTCTTTGTTTTTACTTGTATTTATATGGTGAATTGCATTTATGGAATTTTCATATGTTGAATCATCCCTGCATCTCTGGGATGAAGCCCACTTGATTGTGATAGATTATTTTTTGATGAGCAGCAGAATTCGATTTGCTAAGATTTTATTGAGAATTTTTGCATCTATATTCATAAGGGATATTACCACGCAGCCACAAAAAACAATGATGAACTAACACCTCTTATATTACCCTGGGTGGTACTGGAGCCCATTCTTCTCCCATCCAAGCACTAACCAGGCCCCACCCAGCTTAATTTCTGAGATCAGACGAGATTGGGCATGTTCAGGGTGGTATGGCCGTAGAATAGAGCTCATTTTTCTAAGTACCACAAGAATGCAGAAACAAGCACCGCATGTACTCACTATCAAATCGGTACTAACTGATCAGCACTTATGTATACATATGGAAGTAACATTCATCAGGTGTTGGGCAGGTGGGAGGGAGAAGGAAAGGATGGGCAAATGCACACCTAACGGGTTCAGTGCTCACAGTCTGGGATAGGCACATTTGTAGCTCTGACTCAGTTGGTGCAAAGGCAATGTAGATAACCTAAATGCTTGCACCTCCATAAATTTTTGAAATAAAAAAAATTTAAAAAAGAAGAAATACTCTATGATTTCATTTATATAAAATTCCAGAAAATGCAACCTAATCTATAGTGACGTTTAGTGATCAATGGCTGTCTGATGAAGGGGGCTAAGGAAAGACTATAAAAGACCACAAGAAACCTTCTGGGGATAATAAATATGTTCATTATCCCAATTGTGATAATGGGTTCATAAGTGTGTGTGTGTGTGTGTGTGTGTGTGTGAGTGTGTGTGTATGTACATATAGTTTTGATAGTATGTATAGTCAAAACTTAATTGTATACTTATTCCAAATATATGCATTGAACTCTATGTCAGTTATATCTTAATAAGATTGTTTTTAAAATAAATAAATAAATAAATAAACAATATACTATGAAGATCCTGAAAAATGTTCTTTGGAAACATATATTTTCAAAAGATCTAGCCAGGGTAAGGTAAAAATTATGCAATGCAATAGGAACATTTTCCTTTTGTGCCAAATACAGGAGAGGTATGGTAACTATTTAATGTACACTTGAAGCTGCAGACCCTGGCCAGAATGAAATCTTCCTAACATTATTGGCTATCTCAACTCTTGATTTCCTGCAAGCCATATGTTGTTTACGGGTGGGGCTAACCAAGCTTCCATTACCATGTGTGAAGGAGAGAATGGCTGCCTAAAGATGTCTACGTCCTAAACCCCAGAACGTTTGAACATGTCTGGTTACATGGCAAAACAGAATTAAAGTTGCAGAGGAATTAAGGTTGCTAGTCATCTGACCTTAAAATAAAGACATTATCCCGGTTTATCCAGGGTGGACCCCACATAATCACAAGAGTCTTGAAAGTAGAAGGAGGCAGAAGAGAGAATAAGAGAAAGAGACGTGACGATGGAAGCAGGGTCAAAAAGTTGCCATGTTGCTGGCTTTGAAGGTGGAAGAAAGGGACAGGCAGCAAGGAATGCAGGTATCCTCTAGAAGCTAGAAAAAAGCTTCCAGAAGGAGTAACATTTTGATTTTAATCCAGTGAGGTCTATGTCAAAATCCTAAACCATAGAACTGTAAGATAATAAATTTGTATTGTTTTAAGCCACTAAATTTGTGGAAATTTATGGCAGTAAATAAGAAATGAATGCATCACGTACAGGAGCAAGGTAGTAATGCTTTGTTATTAAAGTATTTCTGTGGTGTGTTGACTTGCTATCTTCCTCTGAGTGGGGCTGAATTTTGAGTTCTGGGTCACTCAAATATTTTTTAAAAAGTTAAGATTAGCACTAACGGAGGATGGTTTTAACTGGACATATAAAGCATAAGAAATATGACAAATTAAATACGTCACTGCAGTTTGATAAGAATGTATTCCATGTACGTTATTACATGATGTGTTTATTAAGAATGAGCTCTTCCTCCAAATCAGGAAGTGGGGCTTGATGTTCTTTAAGATCTTTTAAAACTGTGAGGCTGGATAATTTTTTACAGAATTTAAAAAATAGAGCCAGTTTTCTCCAAAAAGGTGATAACTCCCAAGTGCTATGAAAATCCTGAGATTAAAATTTAAGTTGATATTCAAGATTTTTGAGTAGCTTGCCATCATTTGCTGACTATGTAATATGTGCCATGAACTGTTTTGTGGTTTTCTATATATATATTTTTATGTATGTATTATAATTATATATGCATCATATATCATATACTAAAGCTCACTACCACTGAATCAAATTGGTATTATTATTCCAGTTTGAGATTAATATATCTAGACAAGATCAATATCTTGTTAGAGATAGAATCAACGCATGCTTTTGTATGATTTCAAATTCTTTCTATATTACACTATAGTGACTTATTTTGTTTGTTTAGGCTTACAAATTGTTGTCTTTATCAACAAATATTAATATAGCAAGTAAAGATGACTGCCATCAGTGTTATACATAAGAACTCTTTAGTTATCCAAGAAAATGAAAGGAGCACTAGAAATAAATAATGTTATTGTTGCAATGAGTTTGTGCCAAAATACATCCCATCATTTTATAGCATTAATTCTACAATTCTTTCTCTAAATATGCAATCTAGGTTTCTAAAAGATATTAATTGACAAATTGACAATGACCTTATTAGATGCTAACATGAATGGGTCTCAGAAGGCAGGTACTGTCAAACTAACAGATAAATGAGCAAGTAATTTTGAAGATGCTACTACATATGTTCAGCACTATTTCCTATGGGCAATGAATCTAAAAACTAAAAGATGTATATTCCATAGTTAATAAAGTAGACATGATTATGGCTTGAGTTTTAGATAAGATAAAGTATACCTGGCAAGAACAGAGAATACGTGTTGAAAATAAAGAAATGTGAGGCTGAATAAATTGAAATTAGATTATGAAGATTTTAAAAAACAGCCATGATAGTCCGTTGAGATATAGTAATACAAAATAAGTGATTTATCAAGACAATGACAGGATGCTCTGTTAGTAACATTTAGGATAATCCATAGCAGGGAAATACTTGAATTTGAAACTACAGCTAAGAGACTGTCACGATCTCTAGGTCCTAATCTTCTCTGCTCTAGACAGTTTCATTACACATACATAAAGCTGGGAATCTTTGGTCTTAGAACTCCCCATAAAAAATTTTTCTCATTCTTAAAATGTGGATTAAAATACCCAATTTATTCCCTTAAAAAATAATTTGACTTTGTATTTTTCCAACATCTTGGGAAAGTATATTATAAAAGTTACATATGCATACATATTTAAATAGCAATTCAACAGTTTACAATGTATTTCATGTCCATTTTCTAATCTGAGGTCCCAAACAATCCCATGAGGTAGACAAGAAAGTAGCCTTGTGCTCATTTTAAACCTGCGGTAAATGGAGACTTCAATTGTTAAGGGGTGAATTCAGGATAACAATCAGTCTTCTGCCCTTTCATCTCTCACTGACAGCATCTTCATGATAACAATCACTTTGGAAATGAAAATTAATCAGTTACATCTCCTCTTGTCTGTAATGTGAGCTCCCTGCTCTCTGTAAACTATCTGCTATTGTACATGACATCTCAAATGCATTTTTATCAAGGTTTACAACAAATTTCTGTTGGTGCTGAAACATCTACTTGTACTTCTATTACTTGAATTCCAGAACTGGAGCAGTTTATAATTTTTTTTTTTTTTAATTAGAGTGTATCTATTGTTTGTGATGCATCCTTTGGAAATCTGAGTTCCTTCTATTTTCTTCATACGGAATTGAAGACACAAAATAAAAGCCAACCTGACTGTGAGCTAACACATAGATGGTTTCCTTGGTAACACATATGTGAAAGACTGCAAAATCTTCCCAATTTCCATTCGTGCTTTCACAGCGGCCGTTCAAAGTGCTAATATGGGTGTGCCTGGGTGACACCAAGCCATTTCGTGTGTGCGTAAGTGCCCACAAGAGACAGGGTGCGGGTGAGGGCAAAACAGTGTTTAGCCAAAAGCAAGTACGTGGGAGAAATGAACCCTTGACAATGAGTATGGGGGCGGGGGCATGAAGCCACGACATCCTTTTCGAGTCCTACAAATGCAATGAAAGGAACACTTAACTGATATAGCAATACATAAAAGAAAATTATTTTATTTCTAAAATGAAGGTCACAATCCGAATCTATGTATTTGTGTTTTATTATTTGCAACATTCAGGAGTGGCTGTGTTCTGGGGCTTACCCAGCAGTGAAAGAACTCTTTAGAAGTTTGTGAAACTTTTTGTCCTCAACTGTGGGTTTAAACCAACCAGGCTCATACTCTGTTAATAATAACTAATATTTCTGCACCCTCACTGTTTCAGGTATGTTTCCAGGGTTTCGTGTGCATTATTTTAATTAATATTGCAGTTTAGATGTCACAATAGTCTTAAGAGGAAGACTTTTTTTTTTAGAAAGAATAACTGAGGTTTAGAGAGGACAAGGAATTAGTCCAAGGTGACCCAGACAGGATATAGTGGGTCCAGGATTTGAACCCAAGTGTCTCACTCCATAGCCACACTTTTTACAAGGAAGCAACGTTGCTGCCCCAAAGCTATGATGATGATGATGATGACACTAACCGAATGGGAATACAGTGTCCTTGAAGTCTGTATGTGAGATCTTTGGTTGATTTTTTTTTTTCTGGGTATTCTCTAAGGTCTTACCAAATATTTGAACTACTAAAACAAAACTTGTAACATGATTTTGGAGTCTTAACATCATAATAAAGCATCCTTTTGGTAAGCTAGAGAAGGTGGCAGACAAATGCAATTCAACAGGACGAGAATCAAATAAATTATTTGTCAATAATTTTAAAAATTATTTTTAAAAACAAGTACAAAGCAGAATAGAACTTACACTTCTGTAAAAGAAAAAAGAATAGGGAAGTCAGGTGGAACACAAGCTGGAATGACTGTAGATCTGAGCTGGTAACATGCTACTTCTTTCTGGTTTCAGGACATGAGTATAGATAGCCACCAACCTAATTAGTTCCCCTTCTCTAATTGTATGTATAGGCACCTCTTAAATATGTAAAGTAAGTGTTCCTGGGGGAAAAAAACTGACGAAATGTGTGTATTCTATAAAATCACATATGAAAAACAACAGAGCTTGTGAGAAAAAATACTACTCAAACTTGGGCTAAACTACTCAAACTTAGGCAAATGTAACCAGTAAACTAACCCAAACAAATAACTATCCCAATGGATGCATTATAAGTTAAAAGGACACTTATTAATCACAACACATAGATTTCTAATAAATACAAAACTACTATGGGAAAAATATAACTTTATCAGAATGAAATAAGTGAAGATAACTTGACGGAAAGTTGTATAAAATAGGATTGCTGCAGCTGAGTAATAGAAATAAGAATAAAAGCACAAAGATTGGTATTTGTTGTGTATTTTTAATTCAGTTTTCCCTAGGTTTGGAATATTTCATAAAATTTTAAAAATAGATCTAACTTAAAAAGTAAATATCAATAAAAGCAATAGTTTAGTTTTCCTAGAAAAATATATTGAAATAAATAAATACCCATCACCGCAGATTTAATCAAGGCACTTTTGCCAGCATCTTTTTAGACATGTTGCAAACTTATTCAAACTACAACCTCATATTTTTTAAAAAATGGCTCCTTTGTTTCTCTGAAATTTCTCTGACCTTTTTCATGAGTGGCTCCTACCTACAGGGCAGAAGTAAACACGCAATCATATACACACATACATATACGCACACCAAAAATTAGTCAAATCACATTCAAAATTTAGCCCAGTTTAATGATTTCACTATGCAATCTGGTTCAGCATAGGAGCTGAGAAATGGTTGGTTAGCCTGACAGAGAGCTCTCCTTTCCCCCCAGCTCCTTTTCAAAATGGGATTGGGCTGTGGGAGAGAGGAAAGGTGATTTCAAGGATTTCAAGGCATTGGAGGATGCTTCAGTCTTATGCTGAGCTCCTGCTGGCAGCCTCTTAACTACACTTGGCTAGATTGAAAACCTGGGGATTCTCTTTGCATGGCTACTGGAGTCTGTGGTTGCAGAAACTAGGGTGCATTCTTTGACTCAGCCCAGGCGCAGGAGCCTCACCCTGCTGACTCTTCCGCTCCTCTCTTCTTGTCTTCCAGATGTTTCTGAGTGTCCACCACATACTTCGTCCAGCCCCTGGCCTGGGGCATTAATGCTAAGTCCTCTGTGGTGTAGCCCTGTGCCTCCCACTACTGTGAACCCCTGGCAGGCCTGCTGGCTCTTAATTAAACATGTAGATGTGCTGAGAACTGGGGAAGGCTCAATCATACAAGAGAGACACTCCCTCTGCCTAAACTGTCTGAAGCTGCCTTATGTTGACTGAGAACTGTTGGGTACAGAGCTTTCCTTGCATAATCCTACACCTGAATCTAAGGGAAATCACCCTGCCCTGGACATCTCCCCAACTTATTGACCATGCCTCTACCTCTCCAAGCTGAAGTCTGCAGGGGCAATGGGACTCAGGTATCCCTTCCTGTCATTTCTCTGTCTCTGTCATCCTATCACAAGATCACTTGGCCAGAAGGGATAGGCCTTTGCTTTTTTCTTCCAGTCTCATCAAAACTTTCCTCTACACTAGATTTCTCTCCTTGTTGAGGTAGTAACCATCTTCTCTCCCGTTTTTTAAAACCATGATGAAAGAAAAGGTTCAAATTTGCTCATGGGTAAGGAATATAATTCAGAATATATATTCAAAATACAGCTGTTTCACATTTTTGCTTCCATCTAAACCTTTGAAGAAAGGGTTGATTTTGCAGTTTAAAAATTTGATATAGAGAAAAGTGAATAAAATTAGGGAGTTTTTTGAGGTAGAGAAAAAGAAAGTGAAAATGATGATTTCTAGCAACAGAAGTGAAGCAACATTAAGTTAAGCAACATAATAGCCTTGTAAAGATATAAATGAGTGATTCAAACATGGGTAGTCTGGTGTTCCAATTTATATAGTAGAGAGAAATAGAAACATGATTAACACCAGGAAATACAGTTTTAGGGAGGATCTTAAGGCACTGATGTCTGGAAAGAATCCAAGTGTGAGGCTGGATGACAGTGAGAGGTGTAGTAAAGAGAATGAATGATAAAGATTGTGCAATTCAAGTTCTAGGATAAGAATGCTGAGATAAAGGTAGAAATGCATTCAACTGTATAAAATATTAAGTCACCATACTCATTCTAGCATTTATTAAAAATGGATAAACACTTAGGGAGGACAGCTGATTCCAAGCTGTATATTTCATTTTATGAGTACCTAGAAAACAATGCAAAAATGTTAAAAAAAAAAAAAAAAAAAAAAAGCTACGTCCCTTTTTAAAATCAGTGTTTCTGGCCAGGCGTGGTGGCTCATGCCTGTAATCCTAGCACTCTGAAAGGCCAAGGCGGGTGGATGGCTCGAGGTCAGGAGTTCGAGACCAGCCTGAGCAAGAGCGAGACCCCTGTCTCTACTAAAAATAGACAGAAATTATCTGGACAGCTAAAAATATATATATAGAAAAATTAGCCGGGCATGGTGGCGCATGCCTGTAGTCCCAGCTACTCGGGAGGCTGAGGCAGAAGGATCGCTTAAGCCCAGGAGTTTGAGGTTGCTGTGAGCTAGGCTGACGCCACGGCACTCTCGCCAGCGCAAAAGAGCGAGACTCTGTCTCAAAAAAAATAAAAAATAAAATAAAATAAAATAAAATCAGTGTTTCTTCTCCTCTTCACAGACAGGGATAATATCCTGTAAGGGGAAGATAACAGTGTTAATAGATGACAGAAAGCAGGACCTCTCTGTTCTTGTTTTGCTTCTGCTTTTATTTCTAGCAAAGAGATTTCTAGCAAAGAATGGAGTAGAAAAGATAGAATAGAATTTAAAGAATAAAACAAATATTGTAGAGCAAATTGAAATCTGAGTTAGCCAAGGAATCGAGAGGAAACCTGCTTTCAATGAATTCAGATATCTAATTCCAGTAGAAATGTACAGGGCCGAGGGAATTTGCAAAACAGTGCTCAAAGTCATGACAAGAAGTTAGGAAATGATAAAGAATGAAAAGGGCACCAGAAAAGTGGAGATAAAGAGGCAAACTCATTGTCAAAGCCAATGAAATGATTGATATCATTGTAACAAAACAGCTGTTGGATAGATTGTAAAAGTAGTGGTTTGGACCTTTGTTTGAATATAGTGACAAAACTCAGCATTTCTTTCTTCTCTTCCTGGAAATTCTTCATAAGCACAAGGGTTAGCTACCACAAGGCCACCCAGCTGAGAAACTACATTTCCCAGTTTCCTTTTCAGATATACATGGCCCCTTGACTAAGTTTGGTCAAAGAGATGTAAGCAGAAGTGTTAGGTGGAACTTTTGAAAAGTTACTTGAAGGAAAAGTGGTACCTCCTTCTCCCCTCAAACTCATGGTTGAATTTCTAGCTGGAAGGAGGTGCAGTGAGTCATAAGGACCCCAGGTAACTGACAATTTTGTGGACCCTCACCAGCTCCAGGCTGCTTACCACCTGTCTTCTTTTACATGAGTAAGGGATAAATTTTATTTGAACTACAGTCTTTTGGGGTTTTACTGTTACATGCAGCTGGAAACAAACTCATAACAGAAAAATGTTCTCATGGAACAGACAAAAATTTTTATCTAGCGGGACTTTATTTATTTTTAACATACATAAATTAAACTAAGCGATCACTCTCTAAAACAAGCGTTTAAAACAAAAGTGTAAGTACTTGAGGAAAAAATAATATGATAACAGCAGGAGATGAAAAGGAGTTGGTGTAACTCAGGAAAGAAATAAAAGGAAAAAAAAAATGAAGCCATCACAAAAAGTAGAACAAGTTTAGAGTAGCACAATGAGAATAAACATTTCAGAAAACAAAAACATTGATGAAAAACTAAAATGAAAGCAATAAAAGAGTTAAAAAGATTAGAAAAAAAATAATAGCTATGGGAATCAGCAAAGGAGATTAATTGGTCTTTGGTCATAATTGGTCTTCGATGAAGTTAACTGAAATGATTGAACAGAACAAATATTTGAAGATATAATTTCTAAAACAAAAGAGGATGTGGATCACATATTGAAAGGACATACTGTGCCCCATGAAAATTGACCAGAAAATTAGCAAAGGCATATCCTGGTAAATATTCTGCACTTGATAGATAGTGATAGTATTCTCTAGGCAACTTGATAGACAAGGTCACTTACAAAAAGTGAAAGAGCCAGGCTAGTCTTGGTCTTCTCCACGGCATCATAAGACATGAGGTAGAGTAATACCTCTGAAATCTGCAAGGAAAAAAAGGTATGAGCCAAAGATTTTATACCAAGTGTACATGTATTTTGAGAAAAAAATGTTATAGATGAACCATTGTGATCACGTAAGAACCAGGTAATAAAATGTTCCAATGAGCCTTTCTTAAGAGGATGAGCTCACCTCACCTAGAGATAATTGGGTAACTTTGTCTATCAGTAAAACGTAAATATATGTGTATTTTGAGGTAATGGGGTATAATATTGCTAATGATAGGAAACAGATTTAATGCATTATATAAGCTTTTAGTTATAAAGGTAAAATTAGAACAAAAATTAAGACCTTCTTAATATAGAAATACACTCATACAAGCAAGGGGAACACAGTAAAGGATTTTGTCAAATCTATAAAACGTATTTTAAAATAAGCTACAACGGAAATTTAAAAGTACAGTGAAATTGTACAACATTGTAAATGTACTAAATGCCACTATGTTTTTAACTTTAAAGTGGTTAATTTTATATTATGTGAATATCATCTTAATTTTTAAAAAGTACAATAGAATTGACCAAATATTTTTATCATATTGTTTAACCTAATGTGCTATGCTCACCTATTAAAAGAAAAAAATCTGAATGGAATATATAATGAAACTCAACTGTAATAAACAAAAACACATTCCAAGGAAAGTTAAAAATAATTGACAAATGTGCCCTGGAAAGCAAAAACAAAAACAAAGCAGAAATCATGTTCTTCACATCAGGCAAAGTCTAATTCAGAGCAAAATACATTGCATGAGACAAAATAGAATGCTTTAAAAGGTGTAAAGATACAAAAGTTATTAATATGTCTTCACCAAACAGTATGTCCTCAACATTTATAAAGGAAAAACCTCCTAGATACAATGGAAAGTAGATAAAAGTTTACTAATAATGAAAATTTTTGGTTCATTCGTCTTAGTTTATCACAGTCCAGGTGATACAGACATTTAAATGAGTATAGACATTTAAATTACATAAATAAAAGGGTAAATATAATTGATTTATATTAAACTCTGAGCCCTGAAAAGAGAGAATAGACCCTCTTTTCAAGTGAATATGGAACATTTGCAATAATTGCCTATATATTAAGAAGAAAAACTCAGCAAATATCAAAAAGTAGTAGTATAGATTGTATCTTCTCTTCACTGTGCAAGAATACAAAATTAATTAAAAAACTAGAAAACTAAAGTGTTAAAGCCTGAGAGTTTTAAAAAAACTTTCCCTTAGACAATTACTTACTCAAAAAGGAATCTAAATCAAAATTTTGAATATTCAGAAAAATATAACAGTGAAAATATCACTTATCTAATGCATAGAATTTATTAAGGCTGTGTGTGGAGGAAAATTTGCAGCTTTAAATATTTTATTTAAAGTATAGCATTAACCAAATCCAAGGAAGAAAAAGAATAAATGAATTATGTATCCAACTTAAGAAATTTAGAGGAAAATTATTAATGAAAACAAAAGAAAAGCAATAACAGAAAAAAATGAATGAATAAATTACAAAAGGGAAAAACAATCAAACCAATACATCTAAAAGTTGTTTCTTAAAAGAACAGTAACAACATAAAGCAATAATAAACTAATTCATTTGTTAAAAGGAGAAATGGTAAACAACCATATCGAATCAGTCTTAAGAGACCGATATACTCACTCTATGCAAATATATTTTATTTACAAAGAAAATGGCAAAATTTAAATGAAAAACAAAGACCAGAATGGTTATGCTTACAATACAATGAGAATTTGTAAAAATGCCCTATCCCACAATTTTCCAAAAAGCAACAGGCTCACAGTGTTTCATATTGATTTATAACAAGCTTTTGAAGAACAAATAATTTCAAAATTATTTAAAATCTCCTCAAACATAGAAAAAAAACTTCTGAATTCTTTTTACAAAGCCAAAATAACTTTGATATCAAATCATGAAAGAATTGACTGAAAAGAAAACTAACAACAATTTTACTTGTAAATCCAAGTGCTAAAGTCCTAAAAAATCATTAGTGAACTAAAACCATGTTCCATAGTTGCTGACAAGGTACTCCAAAATCCAACATGTATTTTTAAAATTTAATAAAATACAGTAGATGAACTCACTTAACATGATAAAATATATCCAATTCTTACATGAGGAAAATTTCAAATGGGCCTCTGATTTAAATGTACAAAAAATATAACCATTAAAGTACTAAAAAAAACTGTGGAAGAATTCTTTTATAGTCTCAAAGGGGAAAATATTTTCTATGACATAAAACTTTGAAGTCATAAAAGAAAAGGTTAATAAATTTGAATACATACATATGAAAAATTGTACATGAAATCTGGGAAAATATTCATAGATCATATGACTGATAAAAGTCTAATTGTCTTAAAATATGAAAAAAATTGCTACAGCCTTATTTAAAAAAGAACATTGTCACCATGGGCAAAGACTGTGGACATAGAGAGCTCCAAGAAAGATACACAAAAGGCTCATGAATACACATAAAGCTCTTAAATAATACTTTTAGGAAGAAAAATGCAAATTAAAAATACAATGACATATATTTTATTTATCAAAATGGGAAAGTTTCAAAAGTTTTATAAGTCCTCATGAAGGTATGAGGAAACAAAACTCTTACATTGGTGGCAGTAGTGTAAACTGGCATAACTGCTATGGAGGAATATTTGGCAATGTCAATCAAAATTATAAATATACAACTTAGGACAAAACAATTCTATTTTAAATTCCTATGGTTATACTCTGCATATGAAAAATAATGTTTATGTAATGGTTTTTCTTTAAGAATCACTTATAATTGTGAAATAGTGAATAAAACATAAATGTTATCAACCTAAAACACATTAAATAAACTATGGCACGTTTAAGCAATAGAAGACCATTTGGTAGTAAAAATGAGTATGAAACATCTTCAAATATTGATATGAAAATTTCTCAAGGATACAGAATTAAATAAAAGAACAAGGCATGAATGTGTGTGTGTAAGAATAGGAAGAATATACAAATATTAATAACATTGTTTTATCATGAAAAGGGAAATAATTGACTCTGAACAGATAGATATAGGAGAGATTTTCCACCTTTTATTCTTTCAGAATTTTGAGACTTTCTCAATTTGAGCATACATAGGCTAATACTACCTCCCCACCACTAAAAAAAAAAAACAAAAACATTGTAAAACAATCCATGATTTATAAGATGTAGAAAAGAATACGATGATAAATAGGACTTTTCACTAGTGGGCTAAGGAAAAATTCATGCAAAACTAATCACATTTCTTTTAATAAATTCATTGACATTTTAATGGCCTATTATAGATAAGTTGTATGTTCATTCCAGATTTTTTTTTTAACAAATTACTCATGACATTTTTAGACATACATTAAAAAAATGCAGTATATGGCACTTGACTGGATTTACAACTGGCTGAAAACCAACAGCAACAACAAGAAATTTCACCCCTGTGGTGATATAAATTGCAAGAGAGTTGCTAAGAGCCATTCTCAATAACTTGCATTGATACAGAGATTGCTAAAGTGGAAGATGAGAGTCATCATTCAAAATAATCATAGCTAATTGAAATAATGCATTGGATAGGTTTGGGTCCTCAAAATATGGACACTAAGAAGAGCCTTGATATGTCAGATAATTTATAGGAGAAAGGCCTATGAAGGATAAAGAGGAGAAAGCAGCAATAAGCAGGAGGCACCTTCAGAACTCAACGTAGGTCTGACAGCGGCCAGCATTAGTATCTCTCACCTTGTCCAGCCTTTGGCTGGGAACAGCTTGGGAGAAGTATAGCCTTTGTGAGAATGTGTTAATTACTTCCAGAGGGGTGGCAGTTACCTCCCACTATAAAAGATCTGAAGAGTTCATTTGCCACCACAATCCACCCCTTGCACAGATCTACTTCTCTGTGTACATGAAGGGGCAACTCCTCCGTGGTTTCTGGGGGCCTTTCTTCTTTGTAAGAGGAGACTTACAAGTAGGAAGTTAGTAAGATGACTCATAGCCCTTGTCAATGCAGTTGCTTCCTCACCCTCAGCTCTGACCATAGCTGGTCTTGATGGCTTATCCAGTGGAGTGACCCACAGCTCTATTCCTGAGGGATCTAAGGCATTGATAATTATACCCTTTTCAGGATGTGATTTCTTCATGTGTCTTTTCACAGTTAAAAGTGCACCAGGGATCACCTGAGTTCCATATGCATTCCCTCCTGCCCCCATTGCGAAAAAGTGGCCTTGCCTCTGCCTGATGACCAGGCTCAAATATTCCTGTCAAGATGGTGATATTTCTTCTCAACTGATGCTCTTTGGAAAGAATTTTAAAGTGCTCTGGCAGCAGCAATAGATTGTGGTTCAATAGAACACTTTCTGTGTCAACTGGCAAGTGTGTGTCCCTTTTGGGGGCCAAGGCTTCCACCCTTGCAGAGCCCAGAGTTGTAGAAACAGGAAACACCAAGCTCCAGTGGCTCATTATGAATGGTGGCGTGTGAGCCACTCTTAGTGCCTGGATCCATGTATTCTCCCTACCTGGGGGAGAGGGAGGTGGAGACACAGAGTAATATAAAACTTTCTGGTTTAATGCATATAATTCATCCTGAAGGAGAGAAGACCATCCTTTCACAGTATTTCTCTAAAACGGACTCTATCTTTGCCTTTAGAAGGCCATTCCACAGCTCCACAAGGCTGGCTGCTTTTGGTTTAATGTGATACAGTCAGAGGATTCCATGATCATGGGCCCATCCCTGCACCTCCTCTGCTGTGAAATGGGCCTGCTGTTCTGATGCCATGTTAGGTGAGATTTCCCACTTATAGGTTAGGTATTCCTTAATCCCTTTTATAAGTGGTGCTGGATCATGTTTTTTGGGCAGGAAAGGCACTTCCACACCTTGAATAAATATCAATCCCTGTGAAGATGAACTTCTGGCCCTTCCAGGTCCATTGCAGCCAACTTGCTACCAAGTGGCTGGTTAATCTTTGGGCTCAGCATTAGCCTCTGTTGTTGACAGGCTGGAAATTTAGAGGCAGCGATAGTTAGACCAGTCCAAATTGTTGGGCCAGTATGAGGTTTCTTTCTCTATCACTGTGGCCATTCCACTTTAGTACCCATCATGCCAGTAGTGGGGTGACCAGTCATAAAGGTTGGTGTCTTAGTTCAAACTACTGTAACAAAATACCATACACTGGCTTATAGACAATAGAAATTTCTTTCTCAGTTCTGGAGGCTGGAAGTCTGAGATCAGGATGTAGCATGGTTGGGTTCTGGTAAGGGCCCTCTTCCGGTTTGTAGACTGTTCTCATCTTGTTGTATCCCCACAAGGTGAAGAGGACAAGAGAGATCTCTGGGGTCCTTTTATAAGGGCATTAATCCATTCGTGAGAATGCTACCCTCATGACTGAATTATTATAACTTCCAAAGGCCTCACTTCCTAATACCATCACATCGAAGGTTAATATTTCAGTATGAATTTTGGGGGAGGGGGAGGACAAATGTTCAGTCCATTGCAGCTGGTTAATGTTAGTTGCCTGATTAATTTTGCCCACTTGGTTGTTCAGTGCCACGTCAATGGCAGATGCTTTCTGTGGGGCATTAACATGTACACAAAAATCCCCACAATTTATTCTCACTCCCATATGTCCATCCATACTCCCCTAACCAGACCTCCTTTCTCTCCTTGTCTCAGATTTTCCAGTCTTTTCCCTATCAGGCCCTCGATCAGCGGGTCAGATCATTGGCTGCTGCATAGGATTCTACACATAATCTCATTTTGAGTTGCTTCTCCTTCCATACAAAGTGGATGACCAGAAAAACTGCTCATAGCTCTGCTACTTGGCTAGATTTTCTCTTCCCACTGTTTTTCAATGGCATACCTAAATATGATAATTATGCAGTTGCAATTAATTTTTCATTTGTACTCATATGCCAAGATTAATCCTTTTGTCTTCTCTTTCAGCTCAGCATATAAGGAATATCATACAGCCATAGGAGTAAATTCAGGGATGAGTGCTGGTGAAAATGTGTAGTTCATGAAGGGGTCTCACTCTGCTTATGCATCTTACTTTTCCCCTTTGGTCTGGTGTGGGTTGAATCCTAGATGTACAATTTCTATCGTATAAAGGATTGTGACTGGGACCATCTGAATTTTTGACTTAGCAGGTCCAAAGGAAACACTAATAATGGGCAGTTCTGAATGGGCATGGTCACTTGGTGCACCATTGTCAAGTGTTTCATCTCTACCATGTTTGAAAACGTGCCAGAAGCTATTTCTCAAAAGGTGCGTAATTCTCTACTATGGATGGCATGTCCTTGCTGCAGGATTCTAGGAACTGGAATTGTGATTCTCGCACTGGGGCTTGACATCAAGTGAATACCACATTTTTTCTCACTGCCGATAACTCCACCATAGGCTCTTCCAGACTGTATGATGCAGGTGGCAGGGCTCTTTACACCATAGCATAGACTTGCTAAAGAGCCCTTTTATGCCTTTGAGCCCCTCTCAAACCTGGCATCTTTTGATATCACCTGGCATACGGGCTACAGCAATATTTCTTGGTGTGGATATGTTGCTCCTAGAACCCAAAGAGGCCTGCCAAGAGCTGTTTCTATTTTGATGGTGGAATATGCAAGATATAGCATTTTTTTTTCACCTGCAAGGGGATAACCTGGTATGGATATGTTTCTGACTACTGGATCCCTAAAATCTTTACCGAACTGGTAATTCCCTGAATCTTTGTAGCGTTTATTTACACCTGTTGGAGTGCAGGTGTCTTACCAAGGCCTCAATCAGACTAGCCACCTCTTGCTCATTCTGTCTGATCACCATGATACTGTCAGTGGTGTTTGGTGAGACACCCACATAGTTCAGATACCTTTGGACTATATAACAAAGAGGACAGGATAGTTAATATACCCTGAGATAAAACTTTAAAGAAATATTTTTGTTTATTCCATTTTTCTAATCACAATAGAAAATAAACACATTCACCAAATGAATGACCACCTAACATGTACTGGGGGCCTTATTAATCCGCTCCTGCAATGATTACCACATTTGACAATGTAAGTGTGATCAGTTCTCCTACTTGATTGAGTTTATAGTAGTCTACAGTTAATTCTCTGAGATCCATCTGGTTTCTGCAGGGGCCAGACTGGTGAATTAAACAGAACTATAATAGGTAGAGCTATCTCTGTATTTTTATGTTTTCATGGTAGGACTAACATCTGTCATCCCAAATGGGATACAAAATTGTTTTTAATTTATTATTAATATTTAGGCTAGAGGGATGAGAATTTTAAAAGTTTCTACTTGGCCTTTATCACTATAATAGCTCTAATCCCACAGGCTAAGGACCCAGCGTGTTGCTCCAACTTCCTAATGTATCAATTTCATTATACTCTCAGACACTGGAAAAATGACCACTGTGTGGATCTACAGACACAAATGGACTCAATATTAATTGGTTAAAAATGATCACAATGAATGTTTTGAAATACAGATACCAATGGCAACTCAAGATTTATATCTACTTGTCCTCTAAATGTCTGTGTATTTCCATTTCTCCAGTATGCAGTTACCCAGGTAAATGGCTGTAGGTCATATGGGATAAAAACCAGGGAAAATCATCACCATATATACTTGCCACAGGATTTCAGGGTCTTTCTTCCTAAGGACTGAGCTACCTTTTCAGGGTCTAGATCTGAAAATCAGTTGAGGTCCTGGAACTGTGCCTTTTTATTGCAACAAACACACTCAGCCTCCTATTCCTCCATTTTTGCCTTTTTCTGGCTATAGATGTTAAATCAGCATGCTTGTCCACATGTGCTCTATTAACCAACTCCATGATCCCTTAATGGTCAAGCCTTCTTGGCTGTGGTCCTACCTTGATGGTCATTATAGTAATTGCGGTGTATGGGCTTCTGGCAGTGAAGCATTGCCACCTGGCCTCTATTACTTTGGAGTCCCATCATCCACACAGATACAAATGAGCTCTGTGGTTGCCTCTCAGCCCTGGCTTGCAGAGGACAGCCACCACTCAACTTCTGAGTGATTCTGGTGCCCCTCTCACCAGTGCATTCTTGATGGCCTTGGTAAGTGTGTGTCCTCTGGGCCCTCTCCTAGAACATAATCCTCTGGAAAAGTCTTCTGGCTTCACACAATGTATTCATCCCAAAATGCTCTCTGCCATCAGTTTCATTATTCCTTCTGCTACTGTCCATAAGAACAACTCAGGCACTTCCACTTCACTCAGCTTGAGCTATTATTTTCTCTCTGTGCATCTACTATCTACCTAACAGTGACTTTGCCCTCTGGGATCATCTGGGGTCCTGGCCAGTGTGTTAGTTCACATGTCCCAAGTAAGTGACACCGACTCAATGAATTTTTATTTATACAGACTTGTATTCTTATCTCTTTGATCAAGCACCCTCAAAATCCAAACCTAGGGAACTCTCCTGGATCCTGTGGGTACATTCTATCTAAATCCTGCAGTTCCTTGGGTGTATAATCTCTTTCCTCCCAATCAGGCTCAGCACATACTCGGGCTATTCTGAGATTTTTCTCTTAGTTATAGGCCTGGAAGCCACAAGAGAAGGTGGAAAATGTAAGGAGATTGGCAACTTGTAGGGGTGGAAGGAGTCTCTGCAGAATCTTCCAGCTTGGAGAAATGCTAGCTCTTACCAGGGAGGGGTACTAGAGCTCTTACTAGAGGCCTTAGGATCTCTGCAAGCTGTGTAGAGCCAACATCCCCAGAGGCAATCATCAAAAGATCCCAATGCCATATTTCAGGACCCCAGATCAGGGCCTTGACCTTAGCATAACAGACCTTCTTGGCTGAGTAGTCTCTGGAGCTCTGTGTCTATCAAATCTCAGGCATGCTTTTTGGCTATATTCCCTCTTTCACTCTTCCTGGTTGGTGTTCCCCTCTCCTGTGATATTTTCCAAGGTCACCATCCATGAGATCCTTCAGCATTCAAGCTACTGTCCTGAGCCAGGTACTAGCCATGTCCCTGTTACTGCTCAGAATGGTTTCCTCTCTGCCCACTGAGTGGTGAATGAGCCAGTCCCAAATCTCATCTGACTCCTTACTTCCTTAGACCACTCTTAGTACTGCTTGTGTAATTCAGGTACTCTGAGGAGCAGATGCCAAATGGAATTGGTTGCAAGAGGTTAAAGGGGGAAGAAGCAGAGAGAGGCTTTATATTGCAATGCAGCAAATCTGATGCATACTAAAGGAAGGGGGAAGGAAGACTGGGTAGGGAGTGTCTCAGACTATATAGCATATTTCTAAGAAAGTTTTGACCAGAGAAAGGGGGAACCATTGAGCCAGAGTTGCTTGCACTAGTACCCCCACCCCCAACTTTGGGTTCTGTCATTAACTGGGAGCAGCCCAGGAGTAACAAGACCATTATGCAAATGAATGCCGCTATGCAAATGAATTGGTGGATTCAGACAGGCAGGGGACTGAAGCTGTCAGTTAACTATTCTTCCGATAGCTGAGTATTCACCTGGCATGTTTTCATAGCTACCACATACACTAAGTGTGACCAAATGATATTCAACTGGGGTAAACACAATCTTAAAATTTGGATTAAAAGAACTCAATTCTATTATTACTAGGTTGACAGACATAGCTGTAATAGAAGTTTATTTAATAAAAGTCTGAGGATTCTAACTCTTCACGTTTTCAATAGTGAGTAGCTCCCTTAGAGGTGATTGGCATCTTACACTACACTTGTTGAAATATTACATCCAATTCCCAAAGAGTAATAGCCCTATTGTTACTCATACTCATGAGATCTCATCACCAGTTTGTGACAAGTCCTGTGTGACAAACTGGACTATATACAGAAGAGAGCAACATGAAAATTTTGTCAAAGGATCAGTTAAAGGAAATGGAATATTTAGTAGGTAAAAAATATAACACCTTCAAATATTTGAAGGTTGTCTTGTGGAAGAGAGAAAAGACTTGTTTTGTTTTGCTCCAGGGAGCAGAATTAATAACAATGAGAGATAATTACAGGAGGCAGATTACAGCTCAGTAAAAGAAAAATCTCTGAAACAATTAGAGTTATCCAGGATTTGAATAGGCACATCAATTACACACTCAGTTCCCAGTCACTGGCTGGGTGACCACTTCTCAGGGATGCTCTAGAATTGATTCTTGCATTTGGAAGACACTAGGTCTGATCTTTAAGTTCTCTTCCCACCCAAATATTTCATGATTCACCAGTTTAAATGTATAGGAAATCATGAAGCATTACTTGAATTTTCTTTTTTGGTTGACTGTAATGTCAGGGAATTTTGCTAATAGAAAAGGAGCTTGAAACATCTAATGCAGTAAGAACTATAGAATTAAAACATTACTTGGTGTGTGAATAGATCACATATACTCACTACTATTGAAATATTAGCATTTTGTAGCTTTAGCATTTTTCTGGAATAAACTTTAAAAATCACTGAGTTCATTTTATAGATGAGAACACAGGCTCTGACTTGATCATGCTTACATATCACTTTAGTGGTGGAGCTGGAACTATATCGTGGACATCGGATTTCAAATCTAGATGACTATGTTCCCATAAAACTGTACTATTACTTTGACTTTTCTAAAGATCAAAGTTTTTATTTAGATAAACTATAATGAATCCAAAAATAAACAGTTCATTCATTTGAACATGATGAATAATTAATTCCTTATTAATTTAACTTAATTCAATATGTATTAAATCAGCACCAACTTTGTGACCTAACATTCTCAGTACTGTGGGGCAGTGGTCCCAACCTCTTTGGCATCAGGGACCAGTTTCATGAAAGACAATTTTTCCAAGGACTGGGAGGACGGGCGTGGAGCTCTGTGTCTGGTCCCTAACAGGCCACAGACTGGTATCAGTCCACGGCCAAGGGGTTGGAGACCTCAACTGTGGGGATATATTAATTTTTTTTTCCTTAACCTTCAAGTGCTTATAGTTTCTTGTTAGAGAGATGGAACTTACATAAAGAAATATTTAGAAAGAAATTACTACATGTTTTAATTTTATAAAACCTATTAAATTAGTCCAATTTTAAGTACTTCAAAAGATTTTTAAAAATTAATTTTTTGTGCAGCTTAAAAGCAAATGTACTGATGTACTTGTGCCTTTTTTTTTGCCCAAACCCTTATTTTTCTGGGAACTGCCGTCCGTCCTCCCCTGTTCCTCTCATCTGCTAGTTTCACGAGGGCAGCCATTTTTAAAGGAGGTGTTTTCTCTAGCCAAATTGATTCCTCTAGTGATTGCCATTTAATCCACACTTACCAAGTAGATTTCTTTTCTGGAAATGTTGGTCTTGGGAATGAGACAATTAAATTAGACCAGTTTCTCCCATGTTGGGTGAAGTTGGAATTTGGAAATCCAAAGCTAGTCCAGGCTGTTTTCCACTATGTGGAAGGAATAGCAAAAAGAAAAAAAATGAAACAGAAAGTCAAAGACAACAGATAGAGAATAGCCCTCAGCACTCAGACCCTAGGTTTCAGCTGTCCCAGAAGTCCAGTTGCAGCAGTTCATTCCCCTCTTAGTTGGATTATTTGATTATTCCTTGGATTCTGTGAAATACCTGTTATCCCATGAATTCTACCAATAAATTCTCTTTTTTTTTGCTAAAGCTGGTTCAAGTGAGGTTTCTGAAATTTGCAATAGAAAGAGTCCTAAGAAATATAAACTGTATACAAAAAACAATACTGACCCAATAAACGTCTCATACCCAAATAGAGAGAATGTATTGTAGGAAAGATTGCTGACTGCAAGTGAGATGGTCTCCATATGGTTCCAGCTCTTCATTGACTAGACAAGCTTTGATCCATCCTTAACCTCCCTAAGTGCCTTATCTGTAAAGTCAGAGGATTTGGTGAGGCTTTTTAAACTTTCTAAGTGGAAAACTCTCTTCAAATAAAAGCATACAGATAAACCAATATATTAAACAGCTGGAGGGTACTATAGTTTGAATGTTTGTCCCCTACAAAACTCATATTGACATTTGTTCCCCAATGTGGCGGTATTGAGAGATGGAGCCTTTAAGATGTGATTGGCTCATGAGGGCTCTGCTCTCATAAATGGATTAATCCATTCGTGGATTAATGGGCTAATGGATTAATGGGTTATCATGGGAGTGGGACTGGTGGCTTTATAAGAAGAGGTAGAGAGACCTGAACTAGGATGTATAGTTCCCCTCACTATGTGATGTCCTGCATCACCCGGAGACTCTGCGGAGAGTCCTTACCAGCAAGAAGGCCATCACTAGATATAGTCCCTCAACCTTGGACTTCCCAGCCTCCATAACTGTAAAAAATAAATTCCTTTTCTTTAGAAATCACCCAGTTTCAAGCATTGTTATAAACAATAGACTGAAACAGAGGAGAAGGGAATGGGGACAAGGAGTCAAGATCCTCTCTCTTACTCCCCACAAAAGGCCTCATGGAACAAATAGAACAAAGCACTAGACAATGTATAAGCCCTAAGTCATCTCTAACATCCTATGGTTGAAAAAAATAAAACAATGAAGAGTTTTAGCTACAGAAGGTAAATTTTTGGTTAAAATCAAATGAGGAAGAACAGAAAAAAAAAAATTCTGGGGTGGAACTACTAGCTAATTATATTCAAAATCTGGTTTTTGAGAAGCTAAAGTTTCCAGGCAGATTCTCTTGAAACATCCACTGGAAGCATGACTCCAGTTGTTCACTGATGGCCAATTACTCTTCCCTTTATGGGTAGCTGAAGATTTTCCCCATCTACTACCTACTGAAGAAAAAGCTGCTGACAAGGTGAAAATGAGATCATCTCCAAGAAAATAGAATGATTATTATTATGTGAATTCCTAGATCAAAACTGGAAAGAAATTCTGAGGATGAAACACAATTAAAGGGATAAAGAATATAATCAAAATTAAAAATTAACCTTCGAGTCACTGAAAAAAAAAACCAATTGGTATTCTCCTGCTGATAATTGCTAATTGAATTTTTTTTTACCATAAGTACACATTGATTTTCTCCTACTTGTGTGAAGAGCACCACATATGTTATTTTGAAAATTATACGCTGAAAAGTGGTTTTAGTTCTCAGTTTGTAAAAGCAAACATTTTTCATAGTAAATAGCTTTGCAGTGCTCCCCCATTCTGACAGATTCATTATCCTTCATAAGAGATGTGGTATCTAATTTTATTCTGTGTGAAAGGCAGTCTAATCCTTACATTTCACTCAATCCTACAAGTCCTGAGCATGTTTGGTTCTATTCAGGGAGCCTGGAAACCTCTACAGTCTCTTTCATGAGCCTTCAAGTCCTCTGTATCTCATTGTTGAACTGGGATAGTAATATCTTGTGTTTTCAATTTTTCCAACATCTTTTCTGACATTACCAGTTGTAGGTTTTTTGTCAAGTCTCCTGGAGATAGAGGAAAGTTTTAACAATCTTTTATAAGCAATACCATAAGGCAGCAATATCGCTTTCATAACAGATGGTAAAAACTGCTGCAAAAGAGAGATTGAGAACAATGCCTGAGGTTAAACAGCAAAATCTGGGCCGGGTTTAAGTTTTGAATTTTTCCTTTGAATTTCCACTTGGTCATATAAACGAGCTTCTGTTAATTCTCAGAAAGAGATGGAAAGATCCAAGAAAAGTAAAACTGTGTTAGAATTTTGATACTCAAGACTTATTTTTTCCATATTCTATACCATGCTCTATGTTGTGATAAGAATGTATCAGTCAGTGTTTTTGATACTGTTGAAAATCTCTGAGCATAAAAATGATCATAAAAATGAGCACGAAGGCACAAAAACAAATTTACTTTGTAAACACCATATAAATGTAATGTTCTCATATTATATACATGTAATATACACAAAGGCATTTCTTTGATATTAAGATGCACAATTTTTTTGTTTCAAACATTTCCAAAATCGAGCGGGGTACTTAAAGTTGATGTCATCATGACATTGCTGTTAGCCAGGCAGCAGTTATGACGTATCAATGACTGATACTACTATGCAGAGAGCATATGTAGTTGTCCATTTTACTCTTCTTTGAACTTCTCTGTATCTTTAAAGTTTTTCATAATAAATGCCTTTGGGAAATCTATTTAATGAAATAATTTAATTAAATAAGTCTAATTAAAATTTTTGTGGCATAGGGCATGATGTCTTGTTGAAAATGTAGACATCAATAGCTCTCAGTCTAAAAGTATTTCAGAAGATTTGGATTCTGAATATGTAGAAATTTTAGGAATACCTTAACCATGTCTTTTTTTGCCTATATGATATATACAGCAGACATATAATTTTATAAGTCTAAAAGAGTTCTTTTAAAAAACATAAAATAATTCTCAGTGACAAGAAAGCATTATTATGTATGTCAAAGGCTAACAGGCAATAATTCTTTTTCTTTCTAGTGGTACTGAAAATAATGGTGAATTGCACAACATAAAATACTCTTAGTAATATTTCCAAAGCTACATGTCATAAAAAATTTATAGCCTTCCTTAAGTTTTGTATCTGAATGCTAGATAAATATACTAACTACTATTTAATAAACATCCATAATGTGCTAAGAAGGTTACATGTATCATTTTATTTAATCCTAAAAACAACAACAAAAAAATGATTTCCTTCATTGTACAGACAAGGCAACTGAGACTCAGAGAGACTGGCAGAACAATTCCTTGCCAATTGTTCTATGGCTAATGAAGTAGTAGAGCCATTATTCAAACTCAGGTCTATTTGGCCTGAAGCACTAAAAAAAAGAGAATTTCCTACAGCGAGTAAAACAGGAAAAATTAAACTAAAAGAATAAAAACAATAACAATGTTTTACAACTCTAAAACAAAGCAATTTATACTATGGATTTTAGGCTGAACCATCTTCAAAAAAACTCTGTGGGTAAATAAAACTTTCAACTTTAAGAATCACCTCTGGAGCAATAAGTAATTGACAAAACTGGCCACACATTATGTTAGGTAGATAGTTAGGATCTCTGGTTCTTCTAGGGACAAGGGTTTCCTGCTTTGGTACTACTGTCTCAAGCAGTTGCTGCACCTGGGAAGAAGGATAAGGGCGTGCACTCCATTTTAGTGTTGCCCCACCCTTAATCCTATCCCAAACAACTGCTACCCCTGGGGAAGGAGGGAATGCTTTATCTATGTAGGAATTCCCCAGCCCAGGCATAATAAGATTTAGAAAGTGACCTAGAGTAACCGAACAGTAATTATTATGCCATTAGCTTGAATCTGCACTGTGGTTCACCGTGGGTTTTAATTTGTCATAAGGCACAATGGGAAGCATGTGGTGATGAGGAAGTGACTAGGGGCAAGGAGACAGGTGGAACCTCTTTAAGGGTTCACAGATAAAGTAAAGAGAGATTGGATCGCTGTGGAGGTAAAGGCACGACAGGGGACATGGTTAAGAGAAATATGTACTTATTACATTGGAAAGTGTAGGAGAGCAATAAAGCTGAATTTCTGAAATAGAAATAGTATGGTTTGAGGAATGAATAGAATTGGCAAGTACAGAGGAGAAAATGAAAGATGACTGAGGTTTCTAGCTTAAAACATTGGAAATGCATTTTTAGAAGGAGATTTGAGTAGGAAGAGAACAATTAAAGATGCCAAGTTTATTTTGGAGGATGTTAAATTTGAGATGGTGTGGATTTTCCAGCAGAGATTTTTTTTCTTCATATCTTCAGTATATTTTGATTAACAAGTTATTACTAAAATGAGGGAGGCTTTTCTTCAAAATAAGAGTGAATGGGTGTAAATGAGACAGAAATGAGTGATGTCTCATTATTCTGAAGTCTCATGCACTTTATCACTTACGGTTAAGACTGCGTCCGTATTGCAGTTACATATTGAGGATTACACGATGTCAGCTCGTAGTTTTGAAAATTCAAAGTTCCTTTTTCAGCAAATAACCATTTAAATATGATCTTATGTCTCCTTTAGTACTTTGCCACAGTAGGCATTCTACTTATGCAAGGAAGCTGAGGTCCCAAAAATTCAAGTGATTTTCTCAAGGTTAACCATTTTGTCAGAGAGAGAAACAAACCTCAACACAGATTGTTTTATTTTGTTTTGTTTACTCTCGTAGACTAGTGGATTTTCCTACTGTGCTACTCTGCCTCCTTCAAAATGCAAAATACACTGGATAAAGAGTCATGGCTGAGATGGTACAAAATGTGTATTTAATGCTTAGGTCTAGTAATATGTGACTCTTGGCAACTGCCTCAAACACTCTGAGCATCAGTTTTCTTCCAATAAAATGAGAATGTTTACCAAATCAATATTGACAAGGAACTCTGAGATTCTTCTTAATTAGCTTTCTAATTAGAGATGTCTTTTTTTTTCCCTAGTGGATGACTAGCAAAACAACAAGAACCAAATAAAATGAGGCAATATAAAAATTATCAACTGACATTATGCACACATTTGCCAGATATTTTTTCTGATAGATCACCATTCTTATACAAAAGCATATAGGTATATATATGTATATTTTGGACACAATCAAATCTCATCCCTTCCTCTCATTTCCCACCATCTTTATTATGTGATTCTCTTTTTTTATATTCATATTAAAATTTTTCATCTTAATCATGCTGGCATCTTTTTCTTGAAGACAAATTTCCTAAATGATAAGCAAAAATTGGAGCATTTGGGCATATTTTTCACATTTATTGGTCCAGATAGTTAATAATTCTCCATAGTAAAGCTTTTTTGTATTTAAAAGGATTGCTATATTTCTTAATATATAGTCAAGAAGATATTCTGAAACCATATGGTTGATCCGTTTGCCAGCTGTGGAATGATATGTAAGCACTTTGGTGCTTTCTTTAATAGCAACATTGACATCAATAACTGGAAAATTATTTTTAGCTGGATCCTCTTCTTCAATATTTAGAACACTATGACAACACAAGAGGCAGAACTAGTATTAGGTTATTAAGTACAAAACGTCCAGTTTCCTTAAATGCTAAGTTTGACAGTTGATATCTCTGACATTTCATTCTGACACTTCTTTTTTTATTTTTATTGTGAAGGTACATCCTCATTCTTTCAAATGCACAGTTTGGCTTGCGATTATCTTTCAATATTTTTTTTAGAGCAATTATTGTGAAACCATGCATAAGTCAAAAATTCGTGTTATTTTCGAATATGAGTTCCACCGTGGAACCAATGCTGCTCAGACAGCTCAAAATATCAAGAAAGTATTTGGGAAGGATATGGCTAACGAACGCATGTTGATGGTTTTAGAAGTCCCATTCTGGTGATTTTAATCTTGAAAGTGAGCCACATGGGCAACCTGAGACGAAGGTGGATAATGATGAGCTGAAAGCTGTAATGGAAGCGAATCCATCTCAACCTATGCATGAATAAGCAGCAAGGTTTGACGTTCCTATTCCAACGATATTGGACCATTTGAAACAAATCGGCATGGTGAAGAAGATGGATAGATGGATATTGCATGGATTAAATGAGAGTCAGAAGGGAACTGATCTTGCAGCTTGCCTTTCTTTGCTGTTATGACATAAAGGCGAACCATTTCTACACCATATTTTTACATGTGATGGAAAATGGATTCTTTTTGACAATCACAAGTGTTTGACACAATGGTTGGATAAAGATGAAGTGTCAAAACACAGTCCAAAACAAAATATTCATCAAAAAAAGTTAATGGTGTTTGTTTGGTGGTCCAGTGCTGGTATTCTCCACTACAGCTTCATGAAACCTGGTCAATTGATTACAGATGTTTACTGCAACCAATTGGACAAAATGATGATGGTGCTTGTCATTAAGCAGCCAAGAATGGTCAATAAAGAGAGGCAATCCTCTTGCAAGACAACACTGGATCACATGTGGCACAAACAATGCTCCTTAAACTACAGAGGCTGGACTTGGAAACTCTCTGCCATACACCATATTCACCAGACCTTGCACCAACTGACTACCACTTCTTCCAGGCTTTGGATGACTTCTTGCAAGGAAAAATATTCAATTCTCAACAAGCAGTGGAAAATGCCTTTCATGATTTCATTGCCACCCACTCTCCAGGCTTCTTCACTGTTGGCATAAACAAGCTACTGTTAAGATGGCAAAAACTCTGTCGATAGTTTAGGTGCATACTTTGATTAATTGTATTGCTTCTTGTTTAAGATATAATAAACTAAACTTTTGTTTCAAAATCAGCTATTTCATATTTAATGACCTAATATTATGATTTCTCAGTTCTAAGATTTAGCGTTTTCTTAGTACACAGGGCAAGTGAAACATGAAATGGAAGTAGAACCCATATACAGATTGAAATGGAGAAATTGCCTGCAACCAAAGCAGAAACAGATGGGATGGCCCCAGAGGAGCTTTATTCTAAATGGAAAGGTACAACCTGCCATTCCCACTTACTGTTGCAAAATTGAATGCTAATTAGGATAGACTATTTTTTGCAAAAGCTTTGAAACAGAAATACTCATTTGAAGAAAATTGTTTTCATGTCCATTTTAGAGCATTTTATTTTTAAAATGACTAAATTTACTTATGACCAAGTAAAAAATATGCAGTACCTCCAGATGTATAAAGGGTTATCATTCTGATTCCTATACATTTTTTATTTGACACCTTGGGAGATTAGACAGACATATAAAAAGAACATTATTTCAACTGATGCCTTTTGACATCTTTTGGGATCAAGTTAAATTCATAATTTATTCCCTGCATATTCTGACCTGGTCTCCCCATTAATTTTATGCCCACTTCCTTTCAAATATCTTTTCTTTTTACTAGAGTGATCTCTTAAAAACCAAAAGCTTGTCATGGACTTTTTTGTCTTACTCTTAGAACCATCATAAATTCATTGAATCAACTAATATTTATAAAATACCTCCAACTATTAAGATCCAGCTAGGCAGTAGAGAAGATATCAATATCAGTAGAATATAATATTTTCTTCCAAAAAAATACAATCTAATAATAAAGATAAAACAGATACTGATGTCAACATCAACTTTTATATTCCATAGTACTAAATTTTAGCAAATGTCTCCTTGTATTATTCAATGTGATGGTTATAATCTCTGAGGTAGGCAGAGCAAACAGAAGCATTCATGGATTTAGTCTCTCCACAGATATTAGTGAGAATCCACTAATTCCTGTGTCAGGAATTGAGATAACGTTCTTGATATAGAGAAAAGACAGAGTCCACATTCTTTATGAGCTTAGAAATTAGCTGAGAGAAAGAGAAGGAAAGTGATGACGACATCACTTTGTGGCAAGGGCTGCACAGGTTTTGCAGCATCTTGTCCGTGGAGGAGACAAAAGGCATTGCAGACTTGCTCAGGTTTGAAACCAGGCTCTGCTCCTCAGGAATCATGTGACATAGAACAGGATATGTCGCTTCCTCGAGTCTCAGTTTCTTATCTGCAAAATGTGTCTATTTCATGTAGCTACCATGAGGACTAAGTAAGGTAGTCTAGGTGCAGTGCCTGACACATGAATTAGTAGTGAGCTTGTCACATCTCAAGGAACATGTCAATCTGCTTGAACTATTTTTCTCTTTCCCCAGCTCCAACTCTCTTTAGGTGTTTTGTCTCAGCTCTAAATGTCAGCCATTTTTCAAGATGAACAGCAGCATGCAACGGGCTGGAGAAAGAAACAGCAGAAAGCAGAGTGGAAAGAGCCCAGGGAAGCATCCATCACAAAGCCATCCTGCCTTAAAGTGAAAAGTGCAATTCCCTAAGACTCTGGTAACATCCATGACTGAACATCCCGCTAATTTTAGCAAAATAATAAATATGAATAAGCCTTGTTTATTCAATTGACTGCAGCCAAATGTGAGTGGGAAACCTATGCTTGGGAAGAAATAAAAAACCAGGAGCTCTACCCTTTCATTTGAAACCATGATTAATAAACACTCATGAAGACCCAGTTGCTGCCAACAGATCAGAACTGGTACAATTCAGTGTTGGCAGCTTGCTAAAAAGATTGCCTTTTATGCTTGCAAAACCAGCAATCAATGAAGGTAAGAGAGTTGAAGGAGGCAGAGAAGATGAGTGGAGTCAATTTGTTCAGGTTGATATGGGTTAAAAACCTGATGGTGCTAAAATTACCAAAAAAATAAAAATTGTCACCAAGAAAGAACAAAAGAATATTAAAGCAAAGCAGTTTCTTTGATGTTACTGCCTGCTCAGCTTCTTGCTGAAAAAATAATTTTTTAGATTAGATTTACAGAAATGAGTAATAGGAGAAAGGATAAAGGTCTCTTTTTTAAAATGATTGTATCTTGTTTCTTCAACTGTGCTGTAATTTCCTAGAGAACAGGGATCACAAATTTCCTTGTCTGTTCTTCTGTCGTGCCTGGAATAGGCCTGACATAGAGTAGGGGTTCAATAATAAGTCCTGCTTGACTGATAGCTATAAATAGAAGACAAGCAAAGTACAGGACGCTGAATGTTATTCCAGTATGAATTACATTGGTGGTCCTTCTTCCACTGAAAAGGAATGAGGATAACAAATGGAAAAGAAACTATATCTTTTTACTTTATTTCACTTAGCATGGAGATTGGCCCACAGGGAATGTTTAATAAATGTTTATTGAAGTAGTTAATAAGAAAAGCAACAGCACGCAAGTACACGGACAAGAGATATTGCATTTCTGTTGCCTGTGAAAAAAACATCCTCTTCTCACTCCCGCAGGTGTCCTGGCGGCTGCAGCAGCAGCAGGGACAGAGGTAAATGCAGCTGCATTTTCTTAAAATAGAGCAGTGATCTACAGGTTAGAAACTGTGACCTCCTGAAGAGTGTGAGTCACCTGTTCTACCTCAGCGGCTAGCACCCAGCTGGGCCCTTGACAGCACTGGCGGAGTCGATTGAGTCATTTATTATAGTCTTCCTTTTCTTTTCTCATTTTTTTATCTGCTCAGGTTTTCCATGTGTACCTGAAAACTCCTCCATTTACCCCAATCAAGGCAATCCAACAAAAATTCCAACTTTATTGAGATTATATCTTTGTAGGATTGTTGTCTGCCCTTCCTGGTTGTTAATATGATCTTTTGGGAAGGAAATCTTTTGTGAGCTATGGACCGTGGATCTCCCGTATAATTATAAAACCTCACATAGCAAAAGTCTTGAATTTATGAAGTGTTCACCCTGGATTTCAGTCACGTCAGGGAATGTCAGAGGATTTTTGGAGAGATGTTATAATAAAAACAAGGATCTAGTTACCTGCGAAATCAAGTCTCTCTGATCACAGAGTTCATTTGTTCAACAAGAATTTTTTGAACACCAGCCAATCAGCAACGTGCTAGGCTTTGTGCTAGGCACAGAAAGCCATGGCCTCTGCCCTCAGGGAAGATATACAGTGAGCAATGAGGTGAGCAATGAGGTTAGCAATTCAAAGAATTCTGGAATACCAGGGAAGCACACTAGGAGAGGATCTTACCTAGTTTAGGGAAGGAGGTCAGAGAATACTTTCCTAGGGAAATGATATTTATGCTGAAACCTGAAGAATGAGTTGAGTTGCCTAAGTGTGGGTCAAAGAAAGGGCAATGGGCTGTGGTTAAGAGAAGAAGTGTGGTTTTGAGAGCAACATGATTTCTGTCACATGGGTCATCTCCTGGATTAGTTTATTTGTACTGACACCTGAGATTTAAAGTGCAATGACAAAATAAAGGGCAGGGACAGGGGAACTGGAGGCTGAGACTGAACCCGCAATAGCTGGAGCCTCTGCTCTGGAAGAACCAACGCCCATGGCTTCCATACTGAAAAAAAAAAATTATTGCAATGGCTTTTGTAGCTAAGGGACGCTGCTATTTAGTATCCATGGACCCTGTGCAGCTAGTAGTGGGCAGAAGGTCTCACCTTTCGGAGGCGCACACAAGTGTACAGTTACCATGCCAGCAAGTCAAACGAGTACAGACTAACAGACAAGAAAGTAGTGTGATGATCACATACTTCCTGGTGATCCTTCTCTTACATGCTCCATGTTGCAGCCACTGACAATTTAAAAGCACAGATGTGATAACACAGATGTGTTGTCATTTATCTGCTTAACACATTTTATCAGCCCTCTTTCTCTTTGCTCAAAGAATTAATTCCAAACATGGCTTACAATACCCTTCCTAATTTGGTCCCTATAAGTCTTACTATACTGGAATATATTAAATATATTAAATATATTTAAATATGTTAATATCAAGACTCATCTATTATAATTATCCTTTACCTTTCCACCTGACACACACACACACACACACACACACACACTTACACACACCCCATGGTTCCTTATTCATCCATTCTTAACTGCGTTTACTTCTCTGAAATCATCAAACCCTCTGGACTACAAACCTTAGTATTTGTTGCCTTCTCTGCTTGGTAATTCTCTCTCCCTCCTCCTTTCCGGCTTGACAACAACTATTTGTTCTTTAAAATCTTCTCCAAAAATCCTTTTCTTCCATCTCCAAGACTAGATATGGTGCCCCCCACCTTCCAGCTTTCATGGCTGAAACACTTGTGTTTCCCCTAATATGTCTCCTACTTCAGCATAATGGCCTGGTTGCTTGTCCCTCTCTCTCATAAGAGTATTAGCTCCCAGAGGACAAATACTGTGTCTTATTATTCACAGCATGGTTCTTGGCACACAGTTAGTGCTCCCTATGTATTTATTGGATAAATATCTGACTTCCACTACCTTCCTGACAGCTTACCGTCAAGCTCCACGTCTGGCTTGATCACATCTGAATCCTTACTTGCTGTGTGCCTGGCCATGCTGGAGAGGAAGCCCAGAGCTCTGTTGGCCTAACATGCAGATGGTTGTAGTTTCAGTTGTTTTTCTAAAAATGGCATCTAGTTCTGCCAAGTTATGCCCCAAATCCTGTCAGTGCTTCAGAGAACTTTGTCAGAAATTTGACTTCATCGCGAACATATATGTTTAGCTCTGAAATATATTAGATGTCAGTTTTGAATGACTGTTGAGTGAAGGTAGCTGAAATCTCTCCTTCAGGTGTGCCTCTCTTGAAAAGACCTACTACATAACTCTGTTGGGGGTGGAGCCTCTTCCACTTGTCTGAAGTTCGCTTCCCGTGGGATACTTCTTGCCTCTCTTTGTGCCTCCACTCACACCACCCCCGAGGGGCTGGGGTGGATTACCTGATTGGCAAATTCGGGAAGAATAACCAGGATGCTTGATGGGCTCTGGCTGCTTTCCTCTTGGGTGTAAGCTGCTCACGAGGAACAAAATGCTCACGGGAAACAGAAGCTCTGCTTTTCATGGGGTGAGGCTCTGTCTCTGAGGTCGTAGTTGGGGAGTTGGTGTGGGTGGGAAGTCAGTCAAACTCTGAGAGTCACTTTTAGGAAGCCCGATATTGCATGGCACGGTCAGCTCTGTCCTCCAACTTGGCCTTTACCAAGGTTATGCTTCCATTTCTTATCTGCCATTTGTCTTATTTCTCAATTTGCTCAAAGTATAAATGAAAAAGAGACTTTCTCAGAGCCCCCCAGTAAAGTCCAGTTTTTAGAAAGCACTTGGGGACCTTGCTGATTCTGCTCCTAAGCTGCACTCTAGCTCCACTGATGTCTCTTCTACATAGACGAACAGATCCCGGACTTCCTATATCCTGGCATTGATTCCAGCTTCCGCAGAAGGCAAACATTTGGCTTATGGTGCAGACAAAGGAAGATTTAATTTCATCGACTCCAGCTTCCACTGGCTTGGTTGGTATCAGCCTCTTTGCTTTAGCTTGAACTTCAATGTTCCTGTGTACCCAGCACATGAGCACTTGGCTGGGTTCTAACTCACTGCCCTGCCTTTACTGTGAATCTCCTGGCATGTCCCGGGTCTGGACCACTTCCATGTTTGCTCCAAACATTTGTTCTGAGTATTTTCCTGGTCCTCCTGAGACTGACTTTCCACATATCTGTATCCCATCACTCCCACACACCTGGCAGAGTATAATTAGAGACATCAGCTGTTATGTTGCTTTTTATAAAAGGCAGCATGGCGTAGAGAGAAATACCAGGGACATCACCACCAGAAAAGTCTAGTTTGAATTATATTCCAATGTTTACTAGTTCCATGATCTTAAACAATAGTAATGACAGCAACCAATTACTGAGTGCCTGCTCTGCCCTGGGCATTTGCTGAGATATGTTAGGTCTAGTGTCTGTCAACCAGGTAATCCAGCCTTGCAAGGTACGTATAGCATTACCATTTAAAAATGAGAAGGTCAAACTATGGATTACACGCTTAAAATACTTTAGTATAGTGCCTGGCACACAATAGGCATTCAAAAGAAAAAAGATTGCTTGTCTTTCCTCCTTGTTTTAATTTCATTTTTATAATAATTTCACATTTATAAGATTCAAAAATCAGAATGATAAACAATATATGCTTTAAGAAGTCTTGGTCCCTTCCCTGTCTCCATTTATGCCATTCTCCTTTAGGAGCCTTTAGGAGAATGGCTTAACCATTTTTCTATTTCTTATTTATCCTTACACTATTTATTCATGCAAACATAGGCATATATACTCATGTATTTCCCACATTTTTTCATGACATGTGGTATAATATGTCCTCCGTAAATATCACTGTTTTTCAGTTGCTAAAGCCTAAAATCTTTGTGTCAACTTGATTCCTCTTTTCCCTCACTCTCAACATATAATCATTTAAAAGTTTTGTCTATCTTCAAAATGCAAATGCTGTGACCATGACCATTTGTCACCTCCTCTACTCTAGTCCAAGTCAGCATCATCTCCACCTGGATCACTGCAGTGACATCCTCACTGTTCTCCTGGGTTATGTGCCTGACCCTCCACAGGCTCTTCTCATGGTAGTCAGAATAAATCCTTTAAACTCGAAGTCAGATCATGTCACTCTATCCCTAAACCTAACTGTAAAATGTGCCCCACTAAACTCTGCATAAAATCTAAAGTTATTATGCCAGTGTGCCTGTTATCTCCTGCTGTGCAAAAAACCACCCCAAATTTCAGTGGCTTAAAACGCAACCGGTATTTTTATTCATGATTCTCTAATTTAGGCTGGACTGAGCTGGGTGAACTTCTGCTGGAATTGCCTGAGATCGCTCATGGGGCTACCTAAAGTCACTCGTCTGGGATTCAAGTGGGGCTGATGACTCCAGTGCAGACTTGTTCACACGGCAGTTCTCTGCGGTTGTTGGCTCAGATGCCTCAGTCCTTTTTCACATGGACTCTCCAGTAGGATAGATACTTGCCAGGAGGATAACCTCTTTACCTGGCCTTCTTAACTTCTTCATAACTTCTACTTCCTTCGTACCTGCCTCTTTGAGAGAGCAAATGTGAAAGCAGCAAGGTCTTTTGAGCCTAGGCTTTGGAACTTAAATACCATCACTTCTGCCACATTTTATTGGTAAAATCAAGTCCAGAACTCCAGTTTACATTCCAGGTTTGCATGACTATGCTTTATCTCTTGAGAGGAGGTTTTAAGCTATCACAACTACTCTATGAGATCTTCATGATCTGACCTCTGCGACCTCATCAATTTTTCTCCCCCACACTCACTCTGCTCTAGCCACACAACTAGCCTTGCTGTTCCTCATAAACACCAGGTATACTCCAGCCTGTGTAAGTTTCTCCTGCAGGACCAACGTCTGTCTGCACATGGCTGACTTCTTCGCTTCCTTTAAGTCTTTGCTGATGTGTCCCCCATTCAATGAGGCATACTTTTTAAATTTAGCCTTCACTTCATTCTCTGAACACCCTTTCCACCTGTGCTTTATTGCTTTGTCTTTTATTCCTGACACCACCATTTTATTCTACACAGGATCATAGTTTACTCATTATATCTGCTCTCATTTTCTTTCTTCCCCTGCTGGACGGTATGCATCTTTTTCTGATGCATCCTAGAACCTGGAAAATTACCTGACACACATAAAAATCATTCAACATATATTTGTTGAATGAATAAAGCAATTAATAAATGAAGCATGTGATCTTTCTTATCTCTTTTTTATTGCATTTTATAGTATTGAAGAAAAGTTAAAATTGTTTCTAGTAGCTACCTTTATATTTGTAGTTTTGCATATTGCCACTGATCCTTTATTTTTTTAACTGTTGCTTCATGATAAGTTACAATAAAATTTGCTCCTCTTCTGCTTCTCCACAACCCAACTTTAGCTTAATAGTATTTTCTTTCTTCATGTTTATTTTTGAACAACTAAATATGCTTTAATGACTAGTACTTCTGTTGTCAGCATAGGATGTTTTGAGTCCTAAACTAAACATGAGACAGTAACAAGCATATTCCTTCTCTTCTACTTCTTCTCCTATGTTTGTTACTTATTTTTAAATTATTCATTTAAATTTTTGATATTGTGACAAGATTTATGAACCTCTAGTAAAACCAATCAAGAAAATAATAACCTGATTTTTTTAAGAAATGACATTAGAGAAAGAGAAAATGTATATTACCAGTATCAGAAATGATAAAGCAGGCATCACTACAGATTCTACGGGCAATAATAAATGAATAAAAACCATAGAGTATTGAAAAGAACATGTAAAACTCAAATTATTTTCAGATAACATGATTGCATACATAGAAAATCTATAATAATCTATAATCTATTAGAATTATTAACTACTAAATTAAATTTAGCAATGTCCTTGTATACAAGATCAATATATAAAAATCAGTTATATTCCTATATTCTAGTAACAAAAAATTGGAAAATAAATTGTAAAACCAATATCATTTACAATAGCACCAAACTATGTCAAATTTTTAGAAATAAACATAACAAAATATGTACAAACAAAATATTATTGGAAAATATTATAGAAGACCTAAATGAATGAGAGATATTATTATGCTCATGGTTTGGAATTTTTAATATTAGTAAGATGTCATTTCTATCTAAATTGATCTATAGATTCAAGTAATCCCAATTAAAATCCCAACAGATTTTTTTATGTGTGCAGAAATTTGCAAGCTAATTCTAAAATGTTTATGGAAATGCAAACTGATCTAGAAGAATAAAGCTGGAGGTATCAAAACATATGCTAACACTACAATAATTAAAGCAGTATGGCATTGCACAAGGATGAAAAACTTAGAAACTGACTTACACATACTTGATGGCCTAGATGACTGCAAACTTATTATTTCAATTTAGTGGAGAAAGCAATGTCTCATTAAAACATTGTGCTTTTGAGTATTTATACAGGAAAAAAATAAATCTTGTTCATTTCCTCAAACCATACCAAATCGTTAATTTGAGATGGATCATAGGCCTAAACATGACTGTAAATTATAAAGCTTCTGGAAGAAAAACAAAAAGAGAGTATCAAAAAAAAAAAAAAACAAAAACAAAAAGAGAGTATCTGCATGACCTTAATATGTAGAATTACTGCTTAAGTCACAGGTTGGAAGAAGATATGTGCAATACATGAATGTAACAAAAGAATTTGTAATAATAATAATTAAGGAACTCCCTCCTTCAAATCAATAAGAAAAAGACAAATAACACAATAAAAAAAATTGGCAAAACACTTGAATAGTCACTTCACAAAAGAATATATTCAAATGACCAATAAGCATATAAAAACAATTTTATATCATTAGCCACCAACCAAATGCAAGCCACAACCACATTGGGACATACCTACCTCACCAGAATGGATAAATTAAAATAGTTCACAATAGCAACATTTGAAAAGAGATAAAATTGAAACTTTCATATATTGCACGTGGGTGGGCAAACAGCCAACAGAATTAGTACACAAAACATATATAAGAATATTTATAGCAGCATTTTTCATAATATCCTCATGATAGGGAAATGTGTAAATAAATGATGGTGTATTTAGTAATGGATTATTTTATATTGATGAAAAATACACCATTGTACATATAACATGAGTAAAAAAATCCAGACATGAGAGTAACTACTGAATGATCCCACTTAAATCATCTCACTCAAACGAAATTCAAAACAGGAAAAACTAATCTATGACGTTAGAAGTTAGAGTAGTAATCGCTTTACAGGGAATATTCACTGGAGAGGAAAAAAGGATCCTTCTGCGAGGGTTCTACTACTTCCCACTCTCAGTAGTCCTAGTGTTTCTCAGCATATCTCATCGGTTTCTTTTAACTCCACTCACAATTTTGTACTAGACCCTTCGTTCAACCCTCATTATTTTTTTTGTTGTTTTTGAGAGAGACATTTATTTCTGCCAGGGCTTTCACTGATAGAGCACCACCCTTACTCACCCTCCCCTGACATTAAGACACTGTCAGCTGCCTCTCTAGGCTGCCTCTCTAAGCTCCCTCTCCCGAGGTCCTACTTCCCCTGGGCCTTTGCTCCAGGTGTGAGCTCTGCAGTGGCTTAGAGTGGGAGAGTGTCCCCACTCCCATGCTCAACTGGTGAGGGACACAAGACGGGTTCTCTTCTCTCTGAAGGCATTTTAAGGTCAGAGATTTTCCTTGGGTGAAGCTTGGAACCATTCTTTTCCCTTAGAAATATTATACCACAGTTGGGATATTATAAATCGTAGATTCAATGTTTTTCATTTCCATGGGCATTTGGTTATTTCTCTTTGAAGTTTTAGGAAAATGCCATATAGATTATAACCTAATGTTGCAATAGAAATTTTTGTTTTAATAAATTATAAATTTATTTCCTTTTTCTCTTTTATATTAAACATTCCTATGTGCAATGTTAATACAGTTTTAATTATTAGTTACTTTAAATAGTTTTCTAATAGAGTTGGGAATAAATGCATTAAATATCATTTGGACACAATACATGATATTAAAAATTATATATGCATAAAAGGTTATCAATAGAATTCCTTACATAGGTTTTAAATTGATTATTAGGAAGATCATTAGCCATCATTAAATAAATGATTCATAGATTTGTCCATGTGAGAAGCAATTCAGCTATAAACCAATGTCTGCAATTTCAATTATCTTTTTACCTTAATACTGTGGTTTTCAATCATGTTTTTACCTTGATGCTATGGTTTAAATGTTGGGTTTCCTTCCCAAATTCTGTTGAAACTTAATCTGCAATGCAATAGTATTAAGGGGTGGGGCTTTTAGGATGTGATTAAATCTTCAGTGTGGAGCCCTGATAAATGGGATCAATGACCTTGTAAAAGAGGTATGAGGGAGTTGTTTACTCCCTTTGCCCTTGTGTCCCTGCCACCATATGAGGATACAGCTTTCTTTCCCTCCAAAGGATGAAGCAAGAAGGCGTTATCTTGAAAGCAGAGAGCAGCCCTCACCAGACACTGAACCTGCTATTTCTTTGACCTTGGACTTTCCAGCTTCCAGAACTATGAGAAATAAATTTCTATTGTTTATAAATTACTCAGTCTCATGTATATTATTATAGCAGCACAAATGGACTAAGACACTTGGGATTTGGTTATCATTTTTAAAACTCCTGTATGTTTTGGGTTTGTTTATTATTATTTTTTTTTCATATAAAGACTCACGGGCCTCACGTACCTTGGTTCTGTTACTCTAGAACATGACTCTCTGATCTTTTTACAAACCCCCTCCAATCCTCCCAAGTTGATTTTCTTGTACATCATGTAGTCTATCTTTTAAGGTAGAGGATACCAAGCATACTTTGTAAATATGTTGAAAACTCATCTAGTTACTTTCACATGAATCTGCAATAGAAAAATGACAGAAATGCACTTTTGTTTCAAGATACAGATGTGGATCTTGGTTACTTTTATCTCCTTTTACTTCTATTTTTTATCTCTTCCTACTTTTTCTTTCCTATTTATTTATTTATGCTTTTTCACTTGTGTATTTTTGGTATGTATTGCTTTAACCAAAAAATTGCTATTGTTTTCTTTACTTTATTGGAACAATCTAGAAATTCTATCTGGGAAAGATTTTTGGCAGTTCAATTGCCATCTCTTTCCCCAACTAATTTACCTAGTTTATCTCTCACTCCCGCAGGCAGTTGCTAGGTGCCAGCAAGCTCTCTGTAATGGAAAATTAATTTGCCTTAATGTGTTTCATCTCAAAAGGATATTTCCATTCTAATAAAAAAACTCCTATAGATGGCACATCAACATAAAAGAATTAATCCTACAAGTGGAAGTCTGAAATTCTGTAGCAAATCAACTGGAATGTTATTCTTCACAAGACATACTTTTCCCAGCACTCCTCAAATCTAACAGGTTGTTTGTACCCAGTCTATAAGAATAGCATTAGCATTTTCTTTTCTCAGGTAACTATGGCTTTAGATTAGGCTACAATGCCAAACACATTTTGATTGGAATACAATCTAAAGCATATTACCATGATCACATACTTTCTATTAATATATATATAAGTCATGTGCTAATTTACTTACTACTAGTACATGGCAGATCCAAGATTTGGACCTAGATGACATTTCTGAGCCTTCTGTCTACAATACGTCTTATCATGGAAAAACAATATAGCTAGTTCTTCTTGGTCTATAAGATTTTTTTATACATTTATGGGCACTTTTTTTCCTATCAAAAATCTTCTAATTGTGAAAAAGTCAACATTCTGTCTACTTTAAATTCTCAATTTCTCAGTTCAAATTAGTAATGTTAAAGAAAAAGAATTATTCCATGACAGTTAAAGAACAGTAAGGCAGACTTTATTCAGGGGGACTAACACAACAGGTATAAGAATTACCACAATGGGAGCTTGCAGTAGTGGAGAGAGATTGGGCTCAACTCCACATATAACAACAATAACAAAAAAAATGTGAATTTATAGCCAAGGAGCAGGATGGGAGTTAGTGGATAAAAAAATTAAGAGGAAACAGGGATAAAGGGAGACTCTGACTAAACTGACCTAACAGGATTCCTGTTGAAGGAAGTTCAGGGTGATCAAATATCACCTGGGAACTGTCGAAAAGTGAGGAACTTGATCAGATGTTGAGAGCGATCAGAGAGCAAGGATGGGGATTCTGGTTAAACTGACAGCAGGATTCTTGCTAAAACTGAACAATGCAGAGACAAACAGGGATGCCCAAAAGTCAAGTCCTACTTACAAAGAGAGCTCAGAAGAGCCCGATCAGTTTGGTTAAGGACAGAATTTTTGTCAGTAGCCAGAAATATTGGAACTAAGTAAGATTTCTGAAAATATGTATGCATACCTAGCTACCTATTTGAAATGATTTCATTTCAAACTATAACATTTCCCACAATATGACTATTAGAACTATTTAATTCATGATGCTCTTCTTAAACATTTAGGAAACTGACACCAAATAGTTTTTTGGGGGAAGAGAGTTCTTTCTATTTATGTTGTAGACAGAGGCTGTATCTTCTATACTGATTGTGGTTTCAAAGAAAGGACTATGCCATTTTCCTTTCATAAATGCATATAATCCAGAATAAGCCAAGGGATAAATTTGTATTGTGTAAATGGTGTAGACGAAGCTACTGTGCTGTGTACCCTAAAACTTGTGGAACACAGAGCACAATTCAGGGCAGAGGTGATTCTAAAGGACATACCATCCCCAGAGCATTTCACCAGAGTAAATTCCACCTAAGAGAGTAAGTACTCTGTTGCAAGAAGCGTAAGTTAAAATACTAATTAATTCATTCCAAGATTAAAAAGAGTACTGATGATTTGTTTGTTCAAATTGATTGAACTTAATATAGCTAAGACATTTTCAAGCCCTAGGAAGCTAGATTCATTTTTAAAAATTATTGTGCATGATAGTTTTTTTTCCATTTCTTTGATGACTAAGAGCAAGGGGGATTAGAATAGAAAGATTTAGAAAAACAAGTTGATATTAAACTGAGAGGCACCACATTTTTTCTACATTTGTTCTACAGGTTTCTGGGAAATTAACTTCAGCAGTCTGCTGAAACCATAAGCATAGTAGAGTTTTTCACAAAAGCAACCATAAAGGTGTACCTTAAAGAACAATGGAGTTAATAGGGCAGATTGTTGAACACAATATATGCTAAAGATTTCCCTTTGTGAATAAAAATGTGTTCATTAACTAACTGGCTATGTTGGCCAAAAAGATAACAAAACTGAGTGAGAGAATTGAGCCTTGTGATACTGGCTCAGAACAAATTCATCAAAAAGTCACACAAAGTATATAACCTGATAGTCACACATATCTAGCACATGAATTCAAATAGATATTATTAATTTCATATTTATTAAAAACATTTATTTTCAATTTTAAAGAAAATTTTGGGGTATTCTGTGGTTAAGTTCAGATTCTATTTGTTTATTTTTTTTAATTGAAAGGAAAATGTTCAATATGAATCAATAAAATACACAATATATAAAATAAAAAGAACAGATCACCCATTTAGAAAGTGTCATGCAGACACCCTATAACATTGGAATTTGTTACAAGTATTATGACCTAAGATGTCTACTTGTTGATACATGGATATAAAGTATTCAAAAGAAATGAAAATACAAGAAATTGAAACAAAAAGAAGGTAGAAAATGAGCTTCTGAAATGAGTATTTTCAGATTGCTAAAGACAGGTTCACTCTAGCCACTCAATCAACCATGTGTATTATCTAAATATTAAAATTATGTTGCAAAGATAGAGACTTTTTATGCTCTGGTGACTCCTGCTTATAAAAACTTATATAATATTAATAACAAAACAGAACAGATAATCTAATTGAGACATTAATTTATTTCATTGATTGAGAAACACCGATTTTGGTTCATTGTAATTTTAAGCTTTATAGCTGCAAAAATTCATCAAGCCAATATTTTGAATGAATGAATTTCCTTCTGAAAGACTAATAACATTTTCTGTTTAGCAATAAGGGGACCAAAGATGTTAAATGACCTTTCTCAGTCAGCAATTAACAATCCACTGCTAATCCAATGATAAATTTTCTCAGCCACTCCCACTACTGAGCTAAAAGTTTAGCTACTTTGAAAGGTGGTCAAATTTTTAAACATTTCCCCATTTGCTCTTGAGTGACCAACCATTCCCACTCTTATATCCTTTTAGTCTTCCTTTACCCCACCCCCCTCAACATTCCTAAAACAAATGGAGAAAGTTCTTTTAGGGTGGGTCAAATAGGAGACTGCTTTGCCAACTCCACAGTACATAAAAGATTTTGATTAAAAATAAAGATAAATATAGAGTCAAAAAAAAAAGTTCCCACTAGTGAGATTTTGCACGTGCGGCCAGATATGCTACTAAAACATAGACTGGGTTTCAAAGTCAGGTTTGTTTTCAGTTTATATGCATATTTATGCAGGCACGTTCAAACTTGAAATCTGCCTCTCTCTTTTATGACAATGTTTATAATTCAAAAGGAACTAAAGCTGATCTCTAACACACAGAATTATGTACTTTGGTTTTAAACTCATCCTTTAATTGTCCAACTCAGAAAAAATAATTATGCTAACTGTTTTATTATTTTGGAATGTTCATATTGTTGATTTCCAAGATGTATGAGAATATAAAAAGGACCCAGTTCTGTTATCTGGACCTGGATTTGTCAACTTTCCCACACAATCAGACAAATGACTGCATAAACAGATGGGTGTTGCATTTTGACAAAATAAAGTGAGAAGCTAGTTCCGGAGATAGAAATCGTCCTCAGGGAAATACTACTCCACTGACAGTGTTATAGAATCCAAATCTGGGTGTGATAGCAGTGCGTTGGCTGGCTTCCACTCTTTAAGGTGCTACCAAGGCAGCACTGTAACTTAACCAGTTAGCAGCCCTGACCACAAACATGGAGAATTTAATGATGAAAATGTGTATCTTACGCTACCTTGACATTAAACCAGTGTCTAAATGGCAAAAAGAAAAGTGAAATGATCAACTTTAATTTAAATGCTCTGGTGGCTAGATAAGAAAATGATATGAAAGCCTGCTTTTCTGTAGTTTGAAGAGCATGCAAATTCAAGTATATGTGCTTAATTGAGAGTTTAAAATATGTCCAACATAGTGATTTATAGAGAGAGAAAGCACAGATAAGCTCTTGCTCCATCCAGATGACATTATCCACTCAAAACCACTTAAATCCCTGGGGACATGAGCTCTCCCTGTTTTTCTAACCTGAAATCTCTGTCCAAGCCCTCTTGTCCTTCAAATTTCTCCTGGCTTCTGATTTTCAATATAAAATTCCAGCCACTCCTAAAGCATATTACTTTAGCTTACAGTGATCTCTCTCTCTCTCTTTAGAAACCCTTAACATTGTACCAAAAAGAGGACTTGGCACTTAAAAGACCAAGTCAACAAACACTTTTTGAATGAAACAATAAACATGCATAGCACTTTACAAAGTAATCTTACATGACTGTATCTTTTGAGAGCAATCCCACATGCTGGGCATAGTACAGATACTATTTTTTCCTTTTTACACTGTCCATAGGCTCAGATAGCTTTACACTTTATCTTGGTCATACTAGAAGGAGCAAAGCGTGGGCTGGAGTATAGGTTTTGTAAACGTAATGTAGTTCTCTCTCCACTCCTCTTACTCATCCTTCAAGCTGGATTATTTGGGTCCTAAAGTTGCATGCAATGGTGTAGTTTTAAAAAGTAAGGTATTTGGAGAGAGTCCATTTTACTTTAATATTTTTAGAGAGTAATTAAATAATTTAAAACATTGCTTTATATGAAAGTAAAAATAGATATATAAGGGGAAGAATTCACAATCCCCATTATTTCAAAAAAGAATATATGTAATATTGACTTGGGACAAATACATATCTTTTAGGGTACTCTCTTATTCCTTTCTTTTTATCATGTTCTGCCAGCATGCACACACACATGCACTCACACGGGGACACACACACACACACACACACACACACTGAGTTGAGGACAGCACTTCACCCAGAAGAGAACCTAAGATTTGCATACAATAATATAAATACAAACAAGAAACAAAAAAGCAAATGAAAAAAAATGAACCCAAACTGCCTGTTGGGGAATGATTTTTATTTAGGTGTAGGGTATCCTGAGAAAGATGAAGAATACAACAGAGGGAATTCCAAGGTAACTCTAATGACTGCAAAAGAAAATAAAGGTCCATAAAAAAAATAATGGAAATATAATTTTATGCAAAATGAAATGAGTATACTAAAGCCTTCCTTATGTTAGTCATGAGGCAGAGAGAGTGATATTTCCTGTTGCTTGTCGGCTTCACTCCCACGTATACAAGAGGAAACCTACTTTTTGACATAACCCATTCTTTATATGAAATCCCCAATCAGTTCCCATCCAAAAGAGAGGCCCATTTGGGAAAAAGATCTAGGTAAATATACAAGGAACCTTTTCAAACTATGTGGAGCCATCAACCTGTTCTTTTATGTTAACATAAACAGAAATCAAAGATAGCAAACTTGAGGAAAAGCAAAGTCTTGAAAGATCGTATGGATCCCTGATTGAATCTTGGAAACAAAAAGGACATTAGAGGAAAAACTGACAAAATCTGAATAAAATTTAGAGTTTAGTTAATAGTAATGTACCAAAGTTTATTTCTTGCTTTTGATAAATGTACTATGGTAACCTTAGGGGAAGATGAGTAAAGGATATATGTGAACTCTACCACCTCTGCAACTTTTCCATAAATCTAAAATTGTTACAAAATAAATAAAGAAAGAAAAAATCCTGAAAGAACAGGACTTCAAAATCACTCTGGTACTATTGTAATCCTTTTTTATAGAAGAGGATACTGGAGCTTAGAGAGGTTAGATAACTTGCCCAAACTCTCACAGTGAGTATATAGCAGATTAGTGTATGAGTCATATACCAAAATTTTTCTTTAATTTTCCAAAATTTGGCCTCCTTAGCTGTTCTAGTTTTTTTTTTTAAGTTGATTAGGAGCAACAACCATATCTTATATAAAATTGTGTCCCTACATATAGGAAAACTAAATAAACGTCTATGGATTATGTCTCGAAAAGTACATACACAATGTCTACACTATTTTGCTGAACATATTCTATACAGTATAATTAAATAAGAGTCTTTTAGAGTAGCATGATTTTCTCTATTTTAATAATGTCATGACAAAGATTAACTAAGAGTTATAGCTACATAAGATTAAAATGCAGTTGTCTTTTCTTCATGAAAGTTTATGTTTTCAACCTGTGGTTTCAATAATGAATTTAATGTACATTCCTTAGAATTACATTGAACTTTTCTGATGTTCCTAGATGAATAATGAAACTTATAATTAATGCTTTAATTTTCCTAAGCTATTTAGTTTGTCCCTTCTTTCTCATAATAATGCTTTGGTAATAAATTAGATTCCAAACTGTATATCTTACCTACACTTAGTTTCAATGTATGGGATTAGTTTTTTCTATTTTAAATGTGTGCATTGCTTTAGAAAAGCAATAAAGAAATATTAAAAACATAAATTAAGGCAAACACACGGCTCTAGAGGATTTTCCAATATTAGATTTGAACACATTTTAAATGAAGAACATGTTTCAGGCCCTGAATAGAACCAAATGATGGAAAAGGAACAGCCAATTTATATTCACCCAGTAGCCTCAAGTTCAGGTTCAAATATTTAGAGGATACTCATTATTGAGTAATCAATAAAACTCCTAGTTACTGGACACTTTCTCTCCCATGAATTGTCCCAATAGTACCAGTGATTATTTCACAAGCATTAATGGACTGTGTTTTCCTTTCCAGTACGAGTTTATAAAACCACCATGAGTACATACATGTATGTTGTTTTCTTGGTATTGACAACTGGCTTCCACTGTATTGTGGATTTCTTGTTGCGCCCCTTGACAAGTCTGCTGGCTGGCTGGGATTAGGTCTTGGACCTGTCATGATGGAACAGGGTAGAGTCCACTGGTTTCCAGAATTTTTCATGGCTGACCTTGGTCTCATTACTTAGAAACTAAAAACTAATTTAACTAGTTGGTAACAGCATGACTATTCTCATTAAGATAGTTTCCTCCTTGAAAAGAAGGACTTTTTTTCTTTTCTTTTTGCACTTTTCTTATATTTTTCTAACTCTCCTGGGTTAATGAAAAATATATTTAACATAGTCCTCCTTAAATAAAGATTCCCTTTGATCTTCTCTGATAAAATAGGGTATCACTTTCTCATCATATTCTGAATTAATAAGCCCCATAAAAGAACATTACATCAAATTTGAGTTTGATGAATTAGCCAAATGTACTGAGTTAGTTGGTGTGGGAGTTGAGGGAAAATATCAGACTTTAATTTTATACTTTCCCTCCTCTTTCACTTTGCAATTTCTTAGAAAGATTCAAAAAAATAAATTAAAAGTTAAACTTTATATTTTAAAAATTGAGGTTAGGCCGGGTCTGGTGGCTCATGCCTGTAATCCTAACACTCTGGGAGGCAGAGGCTGGTGGATCATTTGAGCTCAGGAGTTCAAGACCATCCTGAGCAAGAACGAGACCCCATCTCTATTAAAAATAGAAAGAAATGATATGGACAACTAAAATATATATAGAAAAAATAGCCAGGCATGGTGGTGCATGCCTCAGGAGGCTGAGGCAGGAGGATCGCTTGAGCCCAGGAGTTTGAGGTTGCTGTGAGCTAGGCTGATGCCATGGCACTCTAGCCCAGGCAACAGAGTGAGACTCTGTCTCAAAAGAAAAATTAAAAAAAATAATAAAAAAAAATTGAGGTTAGAGTCTCAAGGTGTGTGGTAGGAAGGAGAGGGGGAAAACAAGTAACATAAAAGATCTAAGTCAGGCCAGGCGCGGTGGCTCACGCCTGTAATCCTAGGACTCTGGGAGGCCCAGGCAGGTGGATCGCTTGAGGTCAGGAGTTGGAGACCAGCCTGAGCAAGAGTGAGACCCCGTCTCTACTAAAAATAGAAAGAAATTATCTGGCCAATTAAAAATATATATAGAAAAAATTAGCCGGGCATGGTGGCACATGCCTGTAGTCCCAGCTACTCGGGAGGCTGAGGCAATAGGATCGCATAAGCCCAGGAGTTTGAGGTTGCTGTGAGCTAGGCTGATGCCACGGCACTCACTCTAGCCCGGGCAACAGAGCCAGACTCTGTCTCAAAAAAAAAAAAAAAAAAAGATCTAAGTCAATGATTGCTCATTATTTTGTATTGCATTTCCTTGTCATAAGAGTATTTACCTATGTGCTATTAGGTTGGTACAAAAGAAACATACCTCAAAATTATAAAAGCCATACATTACAAACCCATAACCAACATCATACTGAATGGGGAAAAGTTGACAGCATTTCCCTAAGAATTGGAACAAGACAAGGATGGCCATTGTCACCACTTCTATTTGACATAGTACTGGAAATCCTAGCCAAAGCAATCAGTCAAGAGAAAGAAATAAAGGGCATTCAAATCAGGAAAGAGGAGGTCAAGCTATCCCTGTTTGCTGACAATATGATCTTTCATCTGGAAAACCCTAAGGCTCCCATGAAAGACTTTTAGAATAAATAAATAAATTCAGTAAAGTCTCAGGTTACAAAGTCAACGTACACAAATCAGTAGCATTTCTATATAGTAGTAACAGTCAAGTGTTATTAGTGAGTGTCAAATCAAGGACTCAATACCCATTACAATAACTACAAAGAATATAAAATACCTAAGAGTATACTTAAGCAAGGAGGTGAAAGATCTCTACATGGAGAACTATGAAACACTGAGGAAAGAAATCATAGATGATACAAAGAAATAGAAGACTATCCCATGCTCATGAATTGGTAGAATTGAGATTGTTAAAATGTCCATATTGCCCAAAGTGACTTACAAATTCAATGCAATCCCCAACAAAATACCAATATCATATTTCACAGATCTAGAAAAATTAATCTTATTTGGAACCAAATAGAGCCCAAATAGCCAAAGCAATCTTAAGCAAAAAGAACAAATCTGGAGGCATCACATTACTAGACTTCAAATTATGCTACAAGGCTATGGTAACCAAAATAACATGATACTGGTATAAAAGTAGAGACATAAACCAAGGGAACAGACTAGAGAACCCAGAAATAAAACCATGTACCTACAACCAACTGACTTTTAACAAAGCAGACAACAACATACACAGGGGAAAGGAAGCCCTATTTAATAAATGGTGCTATGGAAACTGGATAGCCACATACAGAAGAATGAAACTGGATCCCTCTCTCTCTCCATATACAAAAATTAATTCAAGATGGATAAAAGACTTAAAAATAAGATATGAGACCATAAAAATTCTAGAAGAAAACAGGAAAATCTCTTTTAGACTTTGGCCTATGCAAAGACTTTATGACTAAGGCCCCAAAAGCAAATACAGCAATAACAAAAATAAATAAATGGGACTTAATTAAATTAAAAAGCTTCTGAACAGCAAAAGAAATAATCAACAGAGTAAATGGACAACCTACAGAATGGTAGAAAATATTCACAAACTATACATCCGATAAAGGGCTAATATCCAGAATCTACAAAGAACTCAAACAAATCAGCAAGAAAAAAAAACAACCCCATCAAGAAGCAGGTAAAAGACAGGGTCAGAAGTTTTTCAAAAATTGATAAACAAATGGCTAAAAAATATGTGAAAAACTTCTCAACACCACTAATCATCAGGGAAATGCTAATTAAAACAACAATGAGGTACCTCCTTACCCCTGTTAGAACTGCTGCTATTAAAAAACCAAAAAAACAAAGATGCTAGAGTGGATGCAAAGAGAAAGGAATGTTTATACATTTTTGGTGGGACTGCAAATTAATATAATCTCTCTGGAAAACAGTATGGAGATTCCTCAAAGAAATAAATGTAGACTTACCATTCCATCCAGCAGTCCCACTGCTGTGTAATTACTCAAGGGAAAAGAAGTCATTTTATAAAAAAGACACCTGCACCTGAATATTTATTGCAGCCCAATTCACAATTACAAAGATGTGAAATCAACCTAAGTGCCCATCAATTCATGAGTGGGTAAAGAAAAAGTGGTATATGTACACCATGGAGTATTATTCAACCATAAAAAGGAATGAAATAATGTCTTTTGCAGAAGCTCGAATGGAACTGGATACCATTATCTTAAATGAGGGATCTCAGGAATGGAAAAACAAAATACTACATGTACTCACTAATAATTGGGAGTTAAATGATGGATATTCATGGGCACAAAGAAATATAAAGGACATTGGAGCTCAAGAAGAGAGGAGGTAGAGAGGAAGGTAAGTGACTAAAACTTACCTGTTGGGCACAAATATCACTATTCTGGTGATGGGCATCCTGAAAGCCCTGACTTAAGAATTATACAAGGTACCCATGCAACAAAATCATTTATACCCCCTTAATATTTTGGAATAAAAAAAGAATGATGCATTAAGTGTGTGTGCACAGGAAGGCTACCTAAAGAGTGTCTCTCAATCTGTGATTATGCTATGCAAGGAAAATTAGTAGGAGATCAAAATGAGTCATTGTGTCTCCCTTGCATTTGTGTCACTAGGTTACCATCTAGGTTGTGATTTTAGGTGAATCAAAAACCCTAAAGTATCACTTTAAGTCAGTCTCTGAAATTATCTGTAATTAGAGAAAATTATTAATAATTTAAGATATTTTGCTTTCAGGAAGCTTCTGGTAAAATTTTCTGGCTTCTATCTTTCCTTGCTCAATTTCCTTTATTTCTACCCATAAACATTTATAAAGCATTTGCTCTATGCCAGACATTTGCTTGGAAATGGGGATAGGAAAACATTTAAAGCCCCTGCATTCAAGTGCAGAATACAGAGTGAGTCAGACAAGTAAATAAGTAAATACTGATATTTTATCAGCAATAAGATGGATGTACATATGTGATACATTAGGATTTTAAAGGAGAGAGTGATCCAAAAATGTTCCCTTGGAAAATTATCACATAAAGTCATTATTAGTGAATCACCGATTAGTTTCCATTACAAAACTAAACCTAATGAATCCTGGCAAGAGCTAAAAGTGTGCTTTAGGAAATGAGGTGAGGAATGGAGTTAGGGTAGGCCAAGAACAGGGACATTTACAAATATATATTTGTCCCAATAAAAGTGATTAAAGCAATAACAGGTTTCAGAAAGGCATCATCAGAATCCAGAGGAGGAGGAGAGAACTTCCAGCTAGGAAATAAAAGAAGACTGTACATAGGAGGTAGCATTTTGCTCTGGATGTTAAAAATTATAAATTATTTAGATTTGTGAACCTGAGAAAGAGGACCTCTAGGCAGTAGGGAGATTATTGGCAAAACACACAAAGCTATAAATTGCCTCATATGCAACAAACAGTTGTGTGAATAAAGGATGTATTAATATAAAGTAGCATTATAGGGAATATATTAAATACTTGGAAAGGTTAAAGTGAAATTAAGTGGTTTCTGATTAATTGCTTTCTGCCATGGCACTTAGTGTATACCCTGATTTTAACATTCATTATATTTGATGTAGTTATTTGTTTACATATCTCATTTTTTTCTAAGCTGGAGATATCCTCAAGATCAGGGGCTGACTGTCCATTATCAAAATGATAGAACCAAGCTAAGTCTCATAAAAATTACTGACCACTTACTGTGAGCCAGAGTGACAAATGCACTAGAAAGGCAGGAGTAAAAAAAAAAAAATAGAAAAAAGTCCCTATTGGGAGAGTATAGACAGTAAAAATAAATGATTAAAATATATTTCAGATTGGGAGAATGACACTTTTAAATAGGAAAGACCTCACTGTTATAATAAGATGATATTTCTGCTAAGACTTGAAAGAGAGGGAGATATTGATGCAGATATTTAGTGGAAGAAAACCAGGGCAAGGGGAATATCAGGTATAAAAAACT
>CM052440.1:60143398-60167704 GCA_028533085.1 Varecia variegata
TCCCCTTACACACACACACACACACACACACACACACACACAAGTATAGAAAAAACAAAACCCATGGACAATATCTACAACTAAATCAGAGGACAAAATTTCCACAAAACCCTCCATATCATGAATAAATGCAGAAAAACCATTGTCAGCAAGAAGATATGAACAGTGTCAGCAGCTGTTCAGAAAGAATTGTAGGACAAGCAAAGGCATTACTCAAGGCCTGAGAACCAGAAAACCCCCAGTTTGAAAAGTTTTCACTGGAAAGCTCAAAGGCTCAATTTGAGATCAGCCTCTGAAACTGGCAAATGGTTTTGTCAGGCTCTATTTCATGGATGAGTGCAAGTCTGGATGGAGCTGGAGTTGTCTGGATCCTGAGAATTCTCAAAATGCACGATTAAATCTGCTTTCTAATCTAATGCCCTGCACTGGAGAGAAACTACTGTGCAGCTGCCAGGGATAAAGAAAGAGAAGGGACTGTTAAAAGTGGGGTGAAGACAGAGCTAGAAGATTTTAGTAATTGCAAGATTTTTTGAACACTTTAAGATAACGGAAAAGGGATCTCTAGAATGTGAGACTTAAAAGCTGTCCTGCTACAATTTCCTCTGAAGAGAAGAAAAGCCCATTTAACTCACACATGAGCAAAGTATAATGGTGCAATAGAATTGCACACAAAATTTATGGAAAGAATGTGGGGTAGAGAGAGAGAGAAATAAGTGGAATAGCATCTCTTCAGATATTGATAAGTCATATCCCAAGTTAGTTGTGTCCACTGAAAAGAACTAGAGACAATAGCCCATCGACGAACACTGTTAGTGCCCATAGTATGGTCTCCATAGCACATTTCCCAGTGGAAGGGAACAGCATTCATTGAAGAAATGGCTGAATCTAGGTCCAGAGCAGGACATGTATAAGAGGATCCTGGAAACTGTTATGCTATAAATTGAGGAAGTTAAAATCTACTAAGCACATGTCAAAATGACTTAGGAACCAACTGCAAAAGGTTTCTACTTAACAACTTTGTAACAATTTGAGCATCAGGAAGAAGAATAACTTCAATAAACTGAAACACAACAAATATGCTATAATTCATGAGTTCATAGTGATAAAAACCCCACGAAATCTCATTGGTTACTTAGAATTTGTTAGGAATACAGAGATTGTGATGAAACTCATTGGTAACATAGAGGTTGTTAACTGAAAATTTGTAAATAAATGAATGACTACAATATTTAATCTAACTTTGCTGTATATTCTGTACCTCATATTAACCAAATAGTTAATGAGAGAAAGTTTCTCTTTATAGAAGCATTCCAGATACTAAATGAATAGGGGAAAATACCACTAGAATGTGACCATTTTATAGACCCCTAATAAAATATGGATGGAGGTTGTAATTACCATTGGCCTCTAATGTCACACCAAAAGATGTGAGTGGACATTTTGTGCCTCCTATGGAAGGAGGCACAAAATAATTTGAATCCTGATTTGAATCTCCTGATTTGAATTTGAATCTCCTAATTTGAATCCTGATTCATATATATCTTAATTTATATATATATATATTTGTGTGTGAATATATTTATATATGCATGCTAAAATCTTTATAGGTGAAATGATACGACATAATATGATATGGGGAATGTGCTATAAAATAATCCAGGGGTTCAGGAACTGAGGAAAGGTGTAGGTACATACATGAAGTAAGAGTGGTCATAACTGATAACAGTTGAAGCTGGATGATGGGAACTTGGAAATTCAACAAAATATTCTAATGTTGTGTGTGTTTGAAAGTTACTAAAATATAAAGTCTCTCCTCAAAAAATAAAACAAAACAAAACAGTCACTCTGGCTGTTGGACCAAGAATATGTTTGGAGATTGAAAGGAAAGAAACCAGGTAATGAAATAGGATGATGATTTATGCCAGAGTGATTTTGTGGAGTTAGTGAAAATTGGTCAGATTCTGAATATATTTTGAAGGACAAATCAATAGGATGTGGTGATGTGGGGTGTGAGAGAAAGACTGTAGCCAAGGGTTTGTGGTCTGAAAATGGAAGAACGTAGTTGCCGTTTACTGAATTGGGAAAAGCACAGGTGCTGAGTGAAGCCTTGGAGATGGTGGTTTGACATGGCTGTTGGACATCCACATGGGCAGTTGGCAGTGTAAGACTTTGTTGTCTCAGGGTAACCAAATTCTGTGCTGCCTTTCAGATCAGCATTAACAACAAAGGACTTGGGCTGAATCTGTTATATGACCCAAATCTTCTTTACACAGATTGTCGTTCCCTGGTTAAGGCAAGGCCTAGAAAATGATCAAACGGTGTACATTCCTCTGTTTTGTGCAGTTCTTGAGAAAATTTGCTGATACTCAACACTTAGAGAATATTCGGCTCAAGGTATTTTTACTACAGTAATAGGATTTTTGTTTTGTTTTGTTTTTTATTTCAGCATATTAGAGGGGTACAAATGTTTATGTTACATATATTGCCTTTTCCCCACCTGAGTCAGAGCTTCAAGCATGTCCATCCCCCAGACAGTGTGCACTGCACCCATTAGATGTGTATAGACTCATCCTCTTCTCCCCCCTTCCATCTGCCCAACACCCGATGAATGTTACTACCATATGTGCAGTTAAGTGCTGATCAGTTAATACCAATTTGATGGTGAGTACATGTGGTGCTTGTTTTTCCATTCTTGGGATATTTCACTTAGTAGAACGGACTCCAGCTCTACCCAAGATAATACAAGAGGTGCTAAATCACCATTGTTTTTTGTGGCTGAGTAGAACTCCGTGGTATGAAAAGAGCATCAGAGAATAGCAGAATGCTGAAAGAGTTGGACAATTCACATTTATCTCAAACTGTCCAAAATTACAACTATCTCCATTTCATATATGGACATGCTCATATTTCTTAAAACTGGTATTGCAAATGCTGCATTAAATTCTTTAAACCAGTATATAGCAATAAATTTAAAATATATATTTGCTGATTAGAGTTGTGCCTCACTTTGTGTTCTCACTTTGAGAACACAACCAAAAATCCAAATTTATTAAATTTGGATTTAATAAAGTAAAACACTTACTTATGAAGTGTTTACTTACTTTACAAATTCATTGTTATTTTGTTGTTGTAAAAATTAAAAGTAATGTCAATATAACAGTAGCATTACAGAATGTTTGAAAAATGCAACTTCCTCAAGAAATAACTTCATTTGGAGAATTGATTTTCGTCTTTGCCTAATCACAGATATATATTTTCCCAGCTCTAATCATAGTATGATACAATTTTGTAACCCATCTACTCCTGTAATAATATAAAATGAACAGACATCTGAGATGTTATGTAACCTTTTTAATCATTGTTTTTAATACCACATAACCTTGCGTGAAATAGATATTGCATGAATTACCCATTTTTATGTTACCATTATGCATGCAGGTATTTTTAAAAAATTATTTTAGATGATTTTCATTAGCATATATTTTCTATAACTTAGCAGTTATAAAAGTGCTCATGGAATTATCAAATTATTTTTTAAAAGATCATGACCAATTCTATTCCTTCCAGCAATGCATGTGTACCAACTTGACTGTACCCTTGCCAACCTGTTTTGCCTATATCTTTGAAATATGTTTTAGTAATTTTAGGTGTTAGACCATTGTTTTAGTTCCATTTATTTTTTTAATTGTGAGATATAACCAATTTTTATTATTAATGTGTTTCCTCTTGTGAAATTGACTTAGATCACCCAGATTATCTATTGGAGTTTTAATGTTATTTCTTAACAACTTGTGTGCCACCCCTATATTAATCTTTATCCTCTTACTGAGATATTTTTCCAATTTTAAAAGGTAATTATTTATTTTAACAAAGAAGTTATATTTGACTTTCTTAATTATGTAAAACATGACCCTATTTAATTATATGTACACAATTTTCTGTATATTCAACAATTGTAAAAGGTGACATTTATAATCTACTCTATCATCTATTGGGTGAATTTACCTCAACAGTCACATGATGGCAAAAATTTATGGAATACTGGTTAGGTGTAAATCTCTTTTATGTACTAAAACTCACTTAATTCTCACCCTCTGGGCTCGGTGTTACTGAGACTACACATGTCAAGGTTCCCAGTTAGTAACTGAAAACAGGTTATCAGACATGGTAGATACAAAAATACTTAATCATTAGACAGATAATACAAAAGTCATTTCCTTTGGAGGAAAATATTAAGAGGATTTTTGCTGTTGCTAGTCAGCCTTTTACACGTGAAGAAAAGAAGCAGAACTTGAACTGCAGGAATCCTGTTCTTTTCTTGTTAGGCAAGCACCACCCCTCGCCCGTTTCAATGTTTCCTGCAGTAAGAGCTGTTTCTCCAGTGTCTCCCTCTACTGATGCTTTACTTTGTACTGCTGACGTGCGGTTGCCAGAGAAGTTAGACATAGTCTAAATCCAGCTATCGGAAAAATTTCGAGGTCAGCCATTTGCTGTATAAAATATTCTCACTGGGGTTCTTTATTTTCTGTTTATAAACAAAGCTTCAACGTGGAGACAGCTCTCACTTAACAATTCTCTTTCTCTGGCTTATCTGGAATGGAAAGCACTGACCTCAGAAATGACTGCCACAGAGCACTGAAAGAAAAAGATTTGAATCTCTGGATCTCACTGGGAGTGAGCTGTGAAATGCACATTTTTAACTAGGACTTTGGCAAACTTGTCAGATAAGCTAACTCTTTTTTTTAAAAAAAAAAAAAAGCTCTAAAGCATAAACTACTTTACATAGATAAAATTGCTTGACTTCTTTTTTTTCTAGCAGCATTTACCTTACACTGTAATCCAAAGTCAGGTGTTTGTAAAATATATTCGTTGTTTGAAGCTAAAGTCCATGCTATTTTGTTTCTTTCCTTTGGCTGAGAACATGCTGGATACTTTTGCAGTGAATGAAATTAATTATTATTGATCAAGTACTGTTGGCATATTCTGTGCTGTACACAACTTAATAGAGGAGACACAGTGCTTGCTTGGGTAGTTTTTATTCTGGGTTAGACAAAATGATAATACACTTTGTACCCAGTCCTGATAGTATTTTTACACTACAGTGTGGTTTAAGGTTGTCATTTCATTTGGTTCATATCATAGTTTCCTTTGCTGGGCAATTTTTAGGCAGTGTTCCGGGGATTGTGAGGAGAGTACTGAATAGTAAAAAGACAGTGTCTGAGGTTCACAAAGGAAGATACTGGGTCATGAGTGATGTAACTAAGAGTAGGTGAGAAAACGTTAGCCAAGGTGGAAAGGAAGCATCAAAGAAGATTTGGAGCAAAAAATAAGGTACTTTTCTCACTGGAGGATAAAGAAAGAAAAGTCTGATGCAGAGGTTACTTTTACTTCTTTTACTTGCCTTACCCTCTGTTTATTTAATTGCTTCTGCCTATTATATAAAATATCTCCATCTAAGAGTGCTAAGCATGTTACACAGTTCTCATCATTTTTTAATGTTTAATTTCTATGATGGATATTTTAAAATATTTCAAAAATTTAATTGCTATTATTATCAAAGTGATGTCTGCTTAGTTAGAAAGTCAAACAGTACCACGTGACCTGTAATAAAAATCAGAAATCTTCTCTAATGGCCACTCCCAGAGATGGAAAAAAAAACAATTCAAAAGTGGCAAAATCATGACTGTCATCCAACTATGAAACGTGCATATGTAAAATATTTTATTTAATTCATTAATTAATAAGGCAATTACTTTAAAGGAGAATCACAAAACCAGAGGAATACATAAACCCATCAGGAATTATTTGCATTGCTATTAGTTTTCTACAAATTACTTCTTTCTCTACAGAGTTGCAAAATAGCTGAAAGACAATGGAAGGCAGGAGCCCAGTAGAACTTTATAACCTGGAAGGAAATGTGCTGAACAATGCAGAGTTCTTTATTGAAGTCACTTCATGATTTTTTTCATCCATTTCAGTCTTTCACAATTTTTTCTTACAGTAACCATGTCCAACTCTCGCAGATATTCTAGTATTATTAGGTCATTAAACATGAAATACCAACTTCGAATTAAAAGTTTAGTTTATTATATCTCAAACAAGAAGCAATACAATTAAGCAAAGTATGCACCTAAACTATTGACGTAGTTTTCCCATCTTAACGGTAGCCTGTTTATGCCAGCAGCAAAGCCTGGAGAGGGAGTGGCAATGAAATCGCAAAAGGTGTTTCCCTCAGTTTGTTGAGAATTGAATAATATTTCCTTGTAAGAAGTGGTCCAAAGCCTGGAAGAAGTGGAAGTCAGTTGGTGCAAGATCTGGTGAATATGGTGGATGGCAGAGAGTTTCCAAGTTCAGCTGCTATAGTTTGAGCAGAGTTGTTTGTGCGACATGTGGTCAAGCATTGTCTTTCAAGAGGATTGGCCTGTCTTTATTGATGAATCTCAGCTGCTTAATCACAAGCATCTTCATCATTTCGTCCAATTGGTTGCAGCAGACGTCTGTAATTGATTGGCCAGGTTTCATGAAGCTGTCATGGATGATATTTAGAACACTATGACAAAGCTAGAGGCAGAACTAGTATTAGGTTATTAAGTATGAAATGTCTGATTTCCTTAAGTACTAAGTTTGACAGGTGATATCTCTGACATTTCACATTGACACTTCTTCTTTTATTGTTATTGTGAAGGCATATCTTCAGTCTTTCAAACACATGGTTCATCTTGTGATTATCTTTCAAAAATTTTTTAGAGCAATTTTTGTGAAATAAATCATGGATAAGTCAAACATTCCAGTTATTTTCTAATATGAGTTCCACCGTGGAACCAATGCAGCACAGATAGCTCGAAATATTAATGAAGTGTTTGGGAAGATGGGTAATGAACACACAGCATGTTGATGGTCTGACAAGTTCCAGATCCGTTCTGGTAATTTTAATCTTGTAAATGAGCCATGTGGGCAGCCTGAGAAGAAGGTAGATAATGATGAGCTGAAAGCTGTAGTGGAAGGGAATTCATCTCAACCTATGCGTGAATTAGCAAGGTTTGATGTTACTAATCCAACAAGACGGGCCATTTGAAACAAATTGGCAAGGTGAAGAAGCTGGATAGATGGGTTCTGCATGAATTAAACGAGCGTCAGAAGAGAAATCACCTCGAAGCTGGTGTTTCTTTGCTGTCACGACATAAAGGTGAACCATTTCTACACTGTATTGTCATGTGTGATGAAAAAATGGATGCTTTTAGACAATTGCAAGGGTTGGGCATGATTGCTGGATAAAGATGATGTGCCAAAACCCAGTCCAAAACCAAATATTAATCAAAAAAAGCTAATGGTGTCTGTTTGGTGGTCCAGCACTGGTATTATCTCACTACAACTTCATGAAACCTGGCCAATCAATTATAGCAGATGTCCACTGCAACCAATTGGATGGAATGATGAGGATGCTTGTGATTAAGCAGCTGAGATTGGTCAATAGAGACAGGCCAATCCTCTTGAAAGACAATGCTTGCCCACATGTCGCACAAACAACTCTGCTCAAACTACAGAGGTTGGACTTGGAAACTCTCTGTCATCCACCATATTCACCAGATCTTACACCAACTGACTTTCACTTCTTCCAGGCTTTGGACCACTTCTTGCAAGGAAAAATATTCAATTTTCAACAAGCTGAGGAAAACACCTTTCATGATTCCATTGTCACTTGCTCTTCAGGGTTCTTCACTGCTGGCATAAACAAGCTACAGTTAAGATGGCAAAACTGTGTCGAGAGTTTAGATGCATACTTTGAGTAATTATACTGCTTCTTGTTTGAGATATAATAATCTACACTTTTAACTGGAAGTTGGACATTTTATATTTAATGACCTAATAAATTTACCTCCATATTTTTAAATGGCACACTTTAAACAGTTCTTCCATAACTGTTCAAGTTTAGACACTAACTGTTAACTTCTTTTTATATAAAATGAGGATTTAACACCAATACATGACTCCTTGCACAAGCTTTTCTTTGCCTGCCCCAATCATCATCAAATTCCTGCCAGATTTGGGCTAATGGCTCTCTAGGCAGCTGCCATGCTACATATTCTTCTTTGCAGAATACACAGAGATTTATTTATTTATTTATTTGCCTGTTTCCTCTGCTAGGCACTTCATTTTCTGGATCCCATGTCTTCCTCTGTACTGATTTGTACCTTTGATTTCATGGAGTCCATCCTCCAATAACTTCTCAACAAAAGGTGAGTGGGAGGTAATATTTTGAGACCTTCTATCTTTGAAGACTGTAATTAATCTACCCTTACACTTGATTGATAGTTTAGCTGGATATAGATACCTAGTTTTTGAGATAATTTTCTTTCAAAAATGTATAATGCACTTTTCCATATTTTCTAGATTATAGTACAGTTGTCAGGAAAACTGGTTCCATTCTTATTCCCTGTCCTTTATATGACCTGATTTTTCTATCTGGAAGGTTCAAAAAATCTTCAATTGGTCTTGGTATTTCACAGTGTTGTGCCTTGGAGTGGGTCTTTTCCTCATTCAATGTCTGAGCACATATCAGGTTCTTTTGTTCTGGAAATATATTTCCTTCGATTCAGTTCTAGGAAATAATCTTATACTATTTTTTGATAGCATTTATCCCTCTGTTTCTTTTCTTCTCTTCAGAATTGCTGTTATGCACATGCATGAGAATGATACTCTAATTGTCTTATCTGCACTCTGCTGTTTACATGCAGTCCTCAATGTATCCCATAATTTTATTGGCTTTTAATACTCTCATCCTGATGATTTTAATTCAAGCTCTTTCATCCAATTTTTGGTCTGATTTTTCTATATCTCCTTCCTTTATTTTTTTTTTGTGAATGTAATAGCATATGTATCAGGTAATATTTTTAACAAACCAACAAGGGGGGTTTACTGTTGTGTGCTGCACAGAAAGCCAATTACTAAGACAACAAGGATTGTTAAGGAAGAAAGGATTTAATGTAGAGGACATGTCAATTGGGAGGTGGGAGGTATGGACTGTCTCCAATCCACCTCCCCGACCAACAGGGTCAGGGGTTTTCTGGAGGTGAAATGAATAATGTATGAGGGGAGTGAGCATCATTACGTGTTTGGGGTGGAGTGCAGGGCACATAAGCGCAGTGAGAAATTATTTTAGTACATACGTCCCATGATCAAAAAAATGGCAGGTAAGTCTTTCCGAGGGCAGGGATTTTAGCAGTATAATGAGCTACGGGTTAATATTGGTCATTGGTTCAGTCTTCTGTGCAGGTGGGATGCAGGGAATAAATAGGCTGCTCAGTGGGTCCTTGGGCATGATCTGTGGCGGGGTGTTGTTTGTGTTCGCTGGACAAACAGGTGGTGAAAGGCTTTGTAGTTATCTTGTGTCTGCAAGGAGATTCTGCTGTTTCTGGGCAAGAAACTCAAAAGGGATGCATCAGTACAACAGAAAGTTACAAAGTTTTGGTCAGCAAATCTTACTGAGTCTGCTAAGCTGTCTCTCTTTTTTTTTTTCCTACTTTGAAACTGTAATTGTTAAGTTTCTGGTGTTGAGATAAAACTCACTATGTTACCACCAGTTTAAGGTCACTTAGAACAGTCAGCTCTAGTCACAATATGAACACTGAAAAGCCATTTAAAACATAAAGGAACTAAAAACACTATTAAAAAAATTTTCTTGCTTATGGAGCCAGTTACAATACCAGTTATAATATTGATTCTTCTGTTGTTCACTCTTTCTTTTTAGTTCTTTGGTTTTGACTGTTTTATTGTTTGTCTTTCATGTTAGAGGCTTTCATCAACTATCTGGTGACTCTAGGCTAAATTTCTTACTTAGAACTATAGGTAGGAAGGGAGCATCTCCAGAGAGTACTGGAATTCAACCAATTGGAGCAATCCACCTGTTCTGCGGCCTTTGTTTATGAGGTCATGGCTACTCAGCTGGCTAAAACTAGCCCCTGACAGATCCTGGCAGCCTATAGATGAACTCAAGTTAACTTTGCTTATTATTATGCTAAAGTCTCCCCGTGGGAGGAGCTATAGGTTCATTACCATGACATGCAACCTGCATGCAGGCATGACAGGTCTACGCAAGCATGAAGAAAACTATGCTCCTACATGAGATAACATTTTTTTTTCTACTACCGCATAAAACCCCATGGCACTCTTTCTCGGGGAAACACAGCTTTGGAGAATATTCCCAGTGTTCTCCTCACTTGCTGCGAGTGATTGAACTCGTACCCATCAAGAGCCGTGTTCTCACGGAGCTTCGTCTGTTACTCTCCAGGCGAATGAACTCTCTCTGATCTTTCCGGTAACAGAACTGAGAATGAATGCACGTTAAGATTTCCTGAGATCTAAGACCATGTATTATTTCTTGAAACTCCATCACCTAGTACAGTGCTTGGCAAACGCTTGTCTCTGACATTAAGAAAAGTGTTCTCTTTGGAGGGAGGATAGAATAATAAAGAGAAAAAGAGAAAAACAAAAACAAAAACCCGAATGCACCTTGATTTCTTTTTCATTAGAAAAGAACTTAAAACTGACTAAAATAAAATCTCTAAGCCCTGTCAGCTATGTATCCTGAAGATCAAACATTACAGAAACATTTTAAAGTGAATGACATGTTGTCTAGCATATCCAGAATCCCTGTGGCATTTCTTACGCTGTGTCACCTCCTGCCGTCCAACCCATTGTGTTCTGTGATATTCCTATGCCTTCCCTAAACTTTACGTCATGCAGGAAAGAGAATAATCCTTTATACCTTTGCATTTTAGCTTGCCCACTTCTCTTGTCAGGTTAGGTATAATTTAAAATGCATTGATTATTGGGAAACTAAAAGCTTAAATTTATCTGAGGAATTTAAAACTTTTAGGGAACTGAGGAGGCCAGATCTGGAGAAGTATGAGGTCTTCTCAGGTCCTTGAAATCATCCCCTATAATGTCATACCTACTTTGGCTATGTGTGACACCGATGACATGGAGACATAAACTTTCCAAGTAGATTGCTGAAGCAGAATGGAACCATTTCTGCCCATGCTGGTAATATACCTCAGAAGAAATGGTCATTTAAAAAAAAATGCTTTTCAAAATGCATTTAAAATTTTTCCCTTTCAACATTTTATATCCATAAACTTCTTCTTTGCCAGAGGATCATTTCAGAAAATGAATTTAACAAAATAAACCCATAAAAGAGTGGAAATGAGCTGATCCTTCAGACCAGGTATCATAGAAATACAAATCCTGAGCAGAATGAGTTCTTGGAAATGGAGGATAGTAAGGTGCTTCACCTATTCATAGCCCTACCAGAGAGAGTAAAACTAATTAGATACAGTCGTACAGGGGACTAATTAGGAGAGTCAAAAGAAAACTGAACAGAATGTATTTGGTCTGAAGATAATCAAAAATTTTCAGGGAAACAGTGAAACTTCATGTCTTGAAAAATGTAAAATTATTCTGAAGAATGCACTGAAAATTGTACAATAATAGGTAATATTGCTTTGAAGATAAAATGAAACAAAATGTATTCACTCTTTTTCCTCATGTATTTGTGGCTTGAAACTATGTAGAAGCTTGAGTGCTTTTCCACAGTAGCCCCTGCAGCCTTGAATTCTTTCCATCATTGTGCTTCCAGACCCTCCCCTTGGCATCCTGTTTCCAGCACGTGAAGGATAAGAATCAGGGGTGGGGATTGGGGGTAGGACTACAATAAGTGGATCGAAGGAAACCTAACTCGCTTGGTAGCTCCCTTCCACCACAGGAAATTAGGATGGAAGAAACACATCTGTGTATACGATCCCATCTGGCTTGCCCTCCATTTTATTGTGAATACAAATCTGGGACATGTGCAATTCCAAACAAATATTTAGAGGTGTTTGCAATTATACAGCTATTGAAAGTATTTGCTTTGTTGTTTGATAGAAGTTCTGGGGGAGAAGCGTTATGAAAGTCATCATGGAGAAATCTTGCTAGTATAATTGCTCAATTTATTAGCTATCAGAGGCATTATCCTCATTTCACAGATCTCCTAGCACTTGCTTTTTGGTCTCAACTTGCTCCCTTTACAAGTCTTGATTCTAGCTTCAAAGATGCTTGAATCTTGTTCAGAAAACTGGTACCATTCTGTAAAATTTCCCTTTGCTTTCTCCTGCAAAGAGGATGCTCTCTGGGTTTCCAGACTGGTGTCACCCTTCTCTTGTTTTACCTGCTCTTTTACATAGTTTCTTTAGTTATTCTGCTTATCCATCCTTTCAGCTTGGGAGGGAGGATGTAGCAGAAGTAGGAGAGAGGGAGGGGTTTTGTTGACTGCTATTAACTTAGCATCAAGAAGAAGTTCGGCTGCATTTTATTAGAAATCAGTACAGGTCCCTGTCCAAATATTTTACAGACGATCTATTTACACACACATAAATTACACCAGGAGCAAGAACTTTCTCTGCATTTGATATGGCCACCTCTGCTGTGGCACAAGCCAGGAGACTCCTAACCATACTGAAGGTGTCCAAGTGCTTGAACAAATGGATCCCAGCTTTATGAATAACTATTCCAGGAGTTAAGGCGATTTGGTTTTCAATGGGAAAGAGGTAAGAATAAAGCAGGATCCCAGTGCAGCAGAACCAGGAAAGTATTCATTGAGGAAATGGCAGGAGATAGCTTTTGAAAGATGAGAGACTTGCCAGGCAGAAAACATAGATTGAGTCTTATTCTGGGCAAAGGAAGTGGTGTACGAAAAGCAGGGAGGTATGAAACAGCATGGCACATTGAGGGAAAGGGAAGCAGTTTGATGAGGCTGGAAAGCAGGGGAGGGGAGGAGGCAGCTGGCCAGAAAAGGGTCCAAGAAACTAAATGAAGGCCAGATCATGCAGTTCTCATAAGACAGGCTACTTGTATGTTAAAAAACTGAAATACTTCTAATTGGCAAGCAGATTGTGTGTGTGTGTGTGTGTGTGTGTGTGTGAGATAACCTATAGGTCACATTTGGCAGGCTTCCAAATTAACCCACCCAGGGGAGGTCTTATGATTCTTGGGGACACCGTGTCCCTGAGTAAAGAACCTTACCATGAGTTCCTCAAATTATTGATGTAATGATTAATATATGACCTATTGACGTTGAAAAGGACACCAATTTGTTTCCGAATCATGAAGCTTTACTTGGCACAAAGACATTTTAGCCTGAATGTTGCAATCTGTAGCCAATGATTGTAACCTCTGTACTGTACCCTCCAATGAATAAGGACCAACTTTTTTTTTTTTTTTGAGACAGAGTCTCACTCTGTTGCCCGGGCTAGAGTGCCATGGCGTCAGCCTAGCTCACAGCAACCTCAAAGTCCTGGGCTTAAGCGATCCTTCTGCCTCAGCCTCCCAAGTAGCTGGGACTACAGGCATGCGCCACCATGCCCGGCTGATTTTTTCTATATATATTTTTAGTTGGCCAGATAATTTCTTTCTATTTTTAGTAGAGACGGAGTCTCACTCTTGCTCAGGCTGGTCTTGAACTCCTGACCTTGAGTGATCCACCCGCCTCGGCCTCCCAGAGTGCCAGGATTACAGGCGTGAGCCACCGCATCTGGTCAAGGACCAACTTTGGTAAGAGGAGTCCCCCTCTCTTCTCCTAAACTTTCTTATAAAAAGCCTTCCAACTTGTACTCAACTTTGGAACATGCCCAACTTTGTTGGTGTATCTTCTCAAGCCGATCCTCATATTTGGCTTCTAATAAACCTTTATTAAGTTATTTCTGCCTCAACAGCCTTAATTTCAGTTGACATATATAAAACCATACATTATATATAAATTATAGAAAGTTTATAATATAGAGTTTAGCTTATTTGGAAAGCAAATTGGAATGTATGTTTTATTTTCTATTGCATTATATTAATATATTAGCTTATGGTACTATAAGTTTTGTTAAATATCTTTACTATCCCGTGTGCTTAGTCATACCAGGAATAGGGCAACCAAGCCTCCACCATGCCATCTTTTTTACTTTTAAACACAATAACATATGCACATGGGTAACCTTTCAGTTCTTTTTTAGAAGGGTTTGTAAAGAAAAGCAATAACTTTCCATAGTATCTTTCCTAACCCCGGTCTCCCTCCCACCTCCAGACCTGCTTCCTTAGGTTGAGCACGTCTAACTCTTTCTGGTATTAACTGAGAGAATACTCAGACAGAAAGAAGAATTTTTGCATAGTTGTTAAAACATATAAAATTGTTTTACGTGTGTATCTCAATGAACTAAAACCCCTCACTACATCATTTACATAAATAATTATAACATCGATGTATGCACAGAGAACAACCTATTTTAGATAAATGTGCACATGTCGACAAAAATTTAGGGCTAATGAAAACCAATATGTGTCCTAATTTCAGAGTAAACTAGTATTTATCGGAGGTCTGTATGTGCCAGGGACTACATGAGGAATTTTATGTTTGATATCTTATTTAACATTTGTAATTATCACATGAACTAGACTTTATAAACACATTTAAAGATCATGAAACCTATTCCTTGTGCAGTAAGCCATTACAGGATTATTGGTCTGTCACTTAATTTCTTGGAATTCCTCCATCTTCCAACCCTATCCATGCGGTCAACACATGTATGCACAATTGGTTGATTTACTTCCTCTCCCCAGGACCCTAGTCCCTTTCTGGGACCAGAGCTTGTAGCTCTGGCTCCTGCCAGCCTTGCTTTCCCAGAAATGGGCCCCATTCTACATCTCTCACACGAATGGCAGAGCCTGCTATTTACTGGGGATTTCCTAACGTTATGACCTCTTCTCTTGAATTATGAAGATAATTTGCTTCTGAGATGTCTCTTGACATTCTCTGTTCATCAGACTGGACATCTTTATACTGATAATGGCAAAAAACCTCACCTGAGGATTTTTGTATTACCCAGTTGCCTTCTCTGCATCTAACCTCTGGAGTAGGGTTCCTTCCTTGGGATCCGTCTCATATCCTCCACTCAGTTTTAGCTTCTCCCTAAAGCCCTGTCAGCCCACCGAGACGACCAATGAAGATGCCTCCCACTCAAACTCATTCAAGTCGCATCAAGCAGAAATTGCCACTTCTCATATGCTAAACATATTGTTTGGTTTATCTTTTCTCACAGTAATGATCATTTTCATTGCTAGTAAACTTATTTCAAAAACTGTCCACTTTTTACTGACTTCTGAATGGACTAGTGTTCTTTTCCTACAGGTGGTCCGACGAACACTTTAGGGTCTGTTGATTAACACATTCCTGCTAGGATTTGCTAATCTGAAAGAGGGTTGTTGTCTTCAAGTGATGTTTGTTTTGTTGCGCGAGTGTGTGTGTGTGTGTGTGTGTGTGTACACGGTGCATGTCCCATGGTCTCTTGATTTTAAGTTTCTAGAAAGGAAGAGCTTTATACTTTAAATTATGCACCAGTTATATGATGACCTGAATGCACAGGATTGATATTCTTACCCTGGCTCTACCATTAACCGTCTGCATGCTGTTAGCATGCCCCTTAAGAACAAAATAAGGTGTTTCTCTCCCATCCTCCTAATTTCCCTCTAGCATTAGAGTCCAATCTTTTTTTTTTTTTTTTTACCATAAGAAGTTTTCCCCAAAACATCTTTATAAACATCATCAAGCTGGAAGGTTTAAATACCAACATGTAAGAATGATGGCTGAATATTAGGCATTTCTATTATTTACATGTTTCAATTCTTTTGAAAGCGTCTGGTTTTGCAGAGTATAGGTTTTGTGCCTTCCCTGCACCCTGTGGTTCAGGAACCATATTTTTAGTTTTGCTGAGCTACTAAGTAGGTAACCCACAGGGTTTGGGCTGATAAATACAGAGTGAAGTTGCTGGTGTGAAAAAATGTTTCTCCTTGATTTCCTCTCATAATCCTCGTAAGAAAACTTTCAATCTCTACACAGGCTGGTACAAAGAAAGAATTTTTGTCAAGACAAAAACACCTGCCCTGGAACCAGATGAACAGATTGTGCAGTTCTACTCCATGACAGCTGTGAGAAAGAACCTTGGAAACTGCTAATTCAATCAAGCGCTGTTTAATGCAATTTGACAGATTTCCAATATAAATCAGGCCATGTTGCTATTTGGGAAAAAAAAATCCGTAGCACAGAAACTCATAGCTTAAGGAGAAGTAGAAGCAGACTGAAAAATTTGCCGGGGCTTCTGATGAAATTGAGAGTTAATAGATCTGGTCTCCATCCAAAGCAAATCTATAATGAATTGGAATGAAGTAATTAGAAAAGTATCTGACAGTGAGAGCTAAGAACTTTCACTACATATAAAGGCAAAACATTTGAGAAACTGAACGTTCCAATGAACAGTTAAATCCAAGCACTTCTCTTCAGATTTCCAGGTCCCAAAACAAATGGTAACTCTGTGAGGTTTACACAATATAAGATAAAAATAACCACTGGAGCTGTCAGTGACCTGGGATCCAGGAAGAATGATAAACGAAAAAATAGACTCCTTCTAGAGAAAATACAGTACATCTCAAATGTGCAGGTAGAATTCCTAGGATAGAGTTATCTCTCTTCAGTTGATTAGCAAATACCCTAACCCAGGAATTGCAAATTTAAAGGTCAAATTAGGAAAAACAAATGAGATGGATTAAGCATAGAAATGGTTGAGTGTGCTAGCACAAAATCCTGTCTCAAAGTGATAGCCACTGCTTAATTCCAGTTTTTCATGGTCAAGGATGTATTTGGTCCTGGTGTGCCAGATCTTTTGAATTTTCAAGAGAAACCAGGACCCCACAATTGCTATGTGAAACATTCAAATGTTAAATGTTGGCTTAAATTTAAAATAAAACAAAAACACTCTTTGAGTGAAACCAAGCACTCCAGTGGCCCTCTGGGCTGTGACTGCTCCACCCTCTCTGTGCTTCATGGAACTCATTCATGATAGGGACAATGCCTGCTTCATATTTGCAAAGGAAATTTCTAGACTTGGAAGTGTTGGATCAAGAATTTGCACGTTTTAATGCTTTTGATGTATATTGTCAAATTGCCTCAAGCAATTGTAAAACGGTTTATGCTACCATAAGCAGTTGAGAAAGTAACCACTCTGTATACTCTGCACAATACATCCTGGACACAATTGCGTACTCATTTTTAAGTTCATTAATTATCTTTAAAAATTAAAAGTATAATTAATTCTAATTATAAATATATTTTTAAAAGAATAACCATTGGAATATAGGAAAACTAGATGAGGAAACATTAAAATTTCTCATCTCTCCAAATGGTTCTCTTCAGACACATCTATGCACATGCAAATAAAGCTTTATGTAAATGAGATTATTTTATGAATATTATTTTGCTACCTGCTTTTTGTCACTAAACAATATGTCAGAGAGTTATTTCCATGTCACTACCAATATAACTATATCTTATTTTAATAGGCTTCATAGAATTCCAGGATAAATATCTTCATTCAAGTAAACTAACATTCTAATATATTACAACTATTTATTAAGCAAGACCCTGTTTCTGGACATTAAGCTAGTTAGCAATAGTTCACTATTAAAAGCAATGAAAGAACGAACATCCATAGACTATACATATTGAATTACTTGGCAACTATCTTTTTAGAATTATTTCATGAGTCATGGTGAATATGTATTTAAATTTTGGTGAATATTGTCAAATCACTTTACAAAAGTTTGTATTAATTTACACTCTTACCAACAGGGTAGGATATATGTACCATTTGTGGTTTTTTTATGTATTTTTGTTCTTTTTTGTCAGGGCTGGGTCAATCTGATAGATGAAAAGTGAATAATCAATTTTGTATTTATTTCCTCTTTTCTATTAGTGAAGTTGAAACATTTTATATAATATTAAAATTGCACTTATTGTGAATTGTCTGAGTGTTTTCTGGGTTGTTTTTTCTGTTGATTTATAAGAGCTCTTTGCATACTAGAGTTATCAATTCTTTGTCAAATGTGCTGCAAACAGTTTTTTCCTAAGTTAGAATTTGTCTTACAATTTTGTTAAAGGTATATTTTTGGCCATAGAGAAATCTAATTTTCATTTATTTATTTGTAATAAGTCAACCAAAGTTCCTTTGCTTTCCAGCTTTAGTGATATATTAGAAAGATTTTTCTCATCTAAATTCCATTTTAAAACTCATCATACTTTTTTCCTACAATTTTTGCTTTAATATTTACTTTTAAATCTATATCCATTGCTTTTTTAATTTAAAATCTGTTTCATTGAGATCTCTTTTATCCCATCTATGTCTGTTGCAATACCAAACTCTTTTAATTACTAAACTTTATAAAATATGCTTTATAAGTGAGGAAAGAAAGAACTGAAAGTTTCTCACTTTTTCAGAATTTCCTGACTTCTCAAAAATGTATACTTCTGGGTGAACTATATAGAAATATTTTGCCTAAGCAGAAAAAAAGTTACAATTTTTCACTGAATTTTTATTACACTTAAAAATTAATTCAGAAAATCACATATTTATAGTATTGAGTCTTCCTTACAAAGAATAAGTTGTATTTCTCCACATATGCCTCCTAATAAATTTTAATAATTTTCTTCATAAGGATTATATATGTTTTGGTATGTATTTGCTAAGTTGTTTTATTTAAAATGACATATTTTGTCATTTCCCTTAAAATTTATAACTGACTATTTTTAGTTAACAAACATCTTGTTTTGAATCTTCATTTTAAATCATTCTTGCACAATCAAATGGTTTCACATACTTATGCTTAAATGAGCCTAATTTAATCAACAGATGATATAGTTAATATAACCATACAAATGACTTCCAAATATGCAGAAAGGGATTTTAATCATATGCAGAGTACTCATATTAAAATTCTGTAAAATTAATTATTTTTAACACTCGTGATCCAGTAATTAATGTCAGTAATTTAGAAAAAAGAAACAAACATACTTATACATATATATATATATATACACACACACATATATATACACATAGAATCCTCTTGGGCATTCAATCTCTTAATAGATATTATTCAAATTATTCTTCTTAGTTGTATAAGGATAAAATGATGAAATTATATTTGCTTAATAAAATGTGGGAGGCATCTGCCTCTCCATCCTCTCCTCTTTAGAGTGTCTCCTTGTAAACATAATAGGCTCAATGAGAGGCCCTAATTTTTTATTTTACTGTGTAAGGTCTTGGGCCTTTCTGATCCTTGAAACTGTAAACATGTACTTCCAAAATTAATCCATGATTTTATCATAGGCTTTGAAGGAGACAATCACAAGTTGCATCTACTTATCTTTGAAGGAGATAGGAGAGGTTTTCATTGTTTTTGTCTTCTACTTAACTCAGTAAATTTGTGTGAAATTTTGTCCAGAGTTTGTAGTCACTTTTATGCTACCTTCACATATAAATCTGATAATGCTTCCCAGTAATGAATTGTGTTCTTTCTTCTGTATTGGTATGGAGGATTGTTTTGTTGGCACTATTTGTTTTATTTTCCCAGCATTTGATAAAATATGAGTGCAATACTTTAAAACAAACAAAACACATATGAGTAACTTAAGAAATCAGAACATTAGATCCAATGAATATTATTTCAAATTGTTCTACTAATATAATCTAATAAATATCATTTTTACTTTTGAATACTTATTTTTTATTTTAGAATATATAGTAATACTCTTTATAATTTTATTAGTGTGTATCTATGCTATGTACATATCTTTGAAACTTGTCTTAAACAACATAAACTTGGTCTTTTAGATGTCCTGTTCTGTTCTGTTAATGATGTGTTTCCTTGCAATACTAATAATTCAGTACTTACACAAGCCAAGGCAACATCATTACTGCTAAAAATCCAATATTTTATCTTCTCAGAAGAATTCCTCCTAGCCCAGGAAAATGACTGAAACTTCCAAAGCAGTGCCAAATTTCAGATCAACCCCATGGATCGCGTAATGAAATTTTAATTACATTGAGTAAAATAAATGCTTGGGAGCACTCCAACGAAAAACAAAAATGTCTGGGTGGGTTTAAAACAAATGAGGAGAAAAATAGAATTACAGCAAAAATGATTAATGATTAAAAGACACTAACTCTGCATTTTTTATCACTTTGGGGCTCTGAGCTCTCATCTTGAGATCACACACAGCCCTTTGGAATATGGCTCCCATGCTGAATCTGATGGGTTTGGTAGTGACAGCTGCAAACTTGGTCCAAGTAGCAATAGTTTTTAAATTGTGTTTCACTAAGAGATATCAAGCAGAACCATGATTCATTCCTGGACAGCACTTTTATTTTTTTGTCTTTTTGTTTTCTCTTCTTCCCTTCCTAATTACCAAAAGTCAAATGTGAGTCTTAGAATAGAGTGCTCTAAGTTATAAGTGTTAGATACTCGAAATTGGGAAAAATAAATTCTTAAGATGGAGCTAATTAGAATTCATTCACACATGACATTATTCAATTGATCACATATATCTTTCATAAAAAATACATTTTAACATATGACTTATGTGTATATTATTAATAAAGTGAATGTGAAACCCTCAATATTACTAGGCAATCAGGAATTGTCAATTCAAATATAATGAGTATAATTAGTGTGAAATAAGTTGAAATGCTGGGAATGACAACATGCACTGGAGGCATGTTAAAACAATGGAGAGGATTTTGTAATTAAAGAAGAGATACAGACTGTTATGTACTAGCACTACTTAAAAAAGGGATTCTTGGGGAAAAATAATAATTATGTATGTTCCTGTTACTAACAAATTATTTTTGCTAACTAACTCATAGGTTTCTTATTTCCTCTCCAAGTAGCCCTACAGGTAATAGTGACTTACCAAGTTGCCACAGCTTTATAAAAACATTTCTTAAAATCATCAACTACCTTTTTCTTTTTGATATTGTTTCTCATTCTTGGGAGAATGTTCTGGAAGAGAATTTTGTACTTGTTGACACGTGTATTTGGTTTTTTTTGAAGTATTTATTTCAGAGAAAATAACTGAGTTGTTAGTTTGGATTATGAATAAAGTTCATTTGGGTTTACTGAGCATGGATCAGTCCCTCAGAACTTGATCAACTTATGTCTTAATAAACTAACACCTTTGCAATCTTGCTGAGTAATGGAAGTATAAAATGACAATAAAAGATAAACATAGAATAAACACACACACACACACACACACACACGCAAGCACACACACAATAATACCTAACACATATGACACTTATTTCTAGGCATTACTCTAAGCCCTTTCCTTAATGTAATTCATCTAATCCTTACAACAACATTGTGATTTCAGTACTAATCTTATCATCATTTCCATTTTACACATGAAGAAACTGAGGCTAGTAAGTAGTAGAACAGAATTCACACCCAGACCAGGCGCAGAGGCTCACGCCTGTATCTTAGCACTCTGGGAGGCCAAGGTGGGAGGATCACTTGAGCTCAGGAGTTCAAGACCAGCCTGAGCAGGAGTGAGACCTCATCTCTACTAAAAATAGAAAAATTAGGCGGGTGTGGTGGCCACTCCTGTAGTCTCAGCTACTCGGGAGGCTTGAGCCCAGGAGTTAGAGGCTGCAGTGAGTTACAATGATGCCATTGCACACTACCCAAGGGCACAGAGTGAGACTCTGTCTCAAAAAAAAAAAAAAAAAAAAAAAAGAATTCACACCCAGTGGTTCTATCCTATCGTCTGTACCAAACCAGCAATTCTACTGCCTTGCCTCTCTAAACTCACTTTTTTTCCTGGGTTTGCAACTACATTCTGCTTTGTCTCTCTGGGACTAATGTAAGTATAAGTCATGGTGTGTCAAATAAATGTTTGATAATAGTCCCCTCTACTCTTTGCAAAATAATCAAACCACCTTTTTCAGTAATCTTTTTCAATATAGAAGCTATTTGGAAAGAGCACATACTAATCTTTATAGTTAATCCTTTCTTTTCCTTTGCAAGTTTCAACATTATTTTTTGTAGCTCAACTAAATGTCTCTCTCATCATTTCTGGGAGCTTTTTGTGGCTAGAAATTGAAGGGATCGTAAAAATTATTTTCTGACTTCTTTCACACCCATATCCAATTCATAAGGCAATTCCATGGGTTCTACCTTCGAAATATCTTCGCAAACCAAACATTTATCACCATCCCCACTGCTGTCCCCTAGTCCAACCCTCCATCATCTCTTACCTCAGACACTCTAATCACTTTCTAACTGGTGTCGCTGTGTCTGCCCTCACCTCCCTGGAGTATACCCTTGATACAATAGGCAGTGGGATCTCAAAACATCAGCCAGATGGTGCCACTCCATCTCTTGAACCCTCCAACTGCTCCCAAGCGTAGGACTTTCCAGGGATTTACAAGGTGTTCCCTTCTTGACCTTTTATCACTGTTCTCTCACTCTTTCTGCTCTAAGCACACTAATATTCTCTCTTTAATATTCTCACATATGACAGGTATACTCCTGCCATAGGGTCTCTGCACTTGTTGTTGCCTCGGTCTGATTAATTCTTCTGCCATATATGTGCATGGCTAACAAATTTCTTCAAGTTGTTCCTTAAACATCATCTTTTCAATTAGACTTACCCTGACTACTCTGTTTAGATTTGTAAATTCATCTCATCCCTGATTGCCATCACTTCCTATTACCCTCCCCTTCTTTATATTTTTCCCATAGCAATAATCATATTCTCATATTTATTATGCTTATTGATTATTGTCTTCTCTCCCCTTTTCAAACTAGAAAATATACTCTATGACAGTTGGAATCTTGTCCATTCCATCAACTTTTATACCCCAAACCCTTAGAACAGCACCTGGCACATAGTAGGTGATAAGTCAATTTGTTGAATGAATGAATGATACTAATGCAAAAGTAGTAATATTTGATCAGTGCTTACTTGTTCTTGGAAATGTTTTAGGATTTTTGCTCTATTACATCACAGAAAACCCATGAAGTAAATGTTATATTACTCTCAGTTCCCAGATAATAAAACTGTGACAGAGATGGGCACAAATGTCTACCAATTAATTATTAAAATTACCTGAGTTTTCATGTAGAGTGTTGACCACAAAAACAAAGGAAAAAAGGAAGAGATAATTATTATCAAAGATTTTTAAATTTCTGGGTCCTGGGGCAGAAAAGTGTGGTTTTAAATAGTCTATTTTTATTTATTAAATATGATGATAATTCTTAGATACTGAAAGTATGGAGTTACTATATATATTCTAAAAAAAAAAAAACAGACTTATTCTAAACCCAGATCTCCCACTGATTTGTTCCATTGACTTGACGAAGAACTATTCTATAGTCTGAATATTTGTGTCCCCCGCAAAATTCATGAGTTGATATCCTAGCCCCCAAAGTGATAATATCGGGAGGTGGGGACTTTGGGAAGTGAGTAGGTCATAAGGGCAGAACCCTCATGCATGGGATTACTGACCTTATAAGAGAAAACCCAGAGCTTGTTTGCCCCTTCCACCATGTGAAGACACAGGGAGACGGTGCCATCCATGAACCTGAAAGCAATTCCTCACCAGACACCAGATCCACCAGAGCCAGATCTTGGACTTCCCAGCCTCCAGAACTATGAAAAATACATTTCTTTCTTTCTTTTTCTGTTTTTTTTTTTTTTTTGAGACAGATTCTTACTCTGTCACCCAGGCTAGAGTGCTATGGCATCAGCCTAGCTCACAGCAATCTCAAACTGCTGGGCTCAAGCAATCTATTGCCTCAGCCTCCCGAGTAGACAGAACTACAGATGTGAGCCACCATGCCCGGCTAATTTTTTGTCTCTATTTTTTAGTTGCCTGGCTAATTTTTTTCTATTTTTAGTGGAGACTGGGTCTCGCTCTTGCTCAGGCTGGTCTCCAACTCCTGAGCTCAAGCGATCCTTCTGCCTCGGCCTCCCAGAGTGCTAGGATTACAGGCGTGAGCCACCATGCCTGGCCTCTACTGTTTACAAGCTACCCCATTTAAGGTTTGTTACAGCAGCCTACCCTAGCCCGCTAAGACAAACTGATTTATTCCTGTCTGCTAACTGACATGAAAACACACAATATAAAAAAAGGAGCTTGGCCGGGCGCGGTGGCTCACGCCTGTAATCCTAGTACTCTGGGAGGCCGAGGTGCGTGGATCGCTCAAGGTCAGGAGTTCCAGACCAGCCTGAGCAAGAGCGAGACCCCATCTCTACTAAAAATAGAAAGAAATTATCTGGCCAACTAAAAATATATACAGAAAAAAATATTAGCCGGGCATGGTGGCACATGCCTGTAGTCCCAGCTACCTGGGAGGCTGAGGCAGTAGGATCGCTTAAGCCCAGGAGTTTGA